>LR738712.1:310439555-310625202 GCA_902687465.1 Secale cereale | reverse complement strand
CAGCACATTGGTCACAAAGTATGTATGGCATATGTTATATCTATTCATTTTTGAACTTCAGTATTACATGTTGAATTCTTTTTTTTTTGCAGTCCACTGAACACAAGCTATATATATTATATACGATACGATATATATAAAGGATGAAGTTAATATATTTTTTTAAATGTAAAACTGCATATGTGTTGGTCTACGTCCTTTTCCTGCTGCTTCTTCTCAGATTGTGCACTGCATTTGTTTCAATGGTTGTTGCTGCTTCTGTCTTGCTCTTGTTGTTCGCATTACCCCTCGTAACGCGACTGTGTGACTGCGATGCTTGCCTACGTGCTGGATTCTGTGTTATGTCTCTCCCCCTCGTTTTTGATGATGGTTCTTCGATGTCTTCATCTTCTTCTTCTTCTTCCTCGTCTTCTTCTTCTTCCTCCTCATCTTCCTCTTCGGTTTCATCAGCTTCGCTCGCTTCCTCGTTCTCTTCTCTGTCAGCATCTTCTTCGTCATCTTCTTCATCTTTTTCTTCTGTTCTATTTGGACAAGTTCTCGCGTTATGCTTCTCTCTCTTGTTGCAGACGCTACATAGTCTTCTCTTTGTCGTATCATCTTGTTGGTCAGCTCGGTGATTTGTGGTGGCATTTTCAGCCTGGATTTGTTTCAGCCTCTCCTTACATGTTCTTGAGTTGTGTCCCGCAATCTTATTGCATGATTTACACATCCTTACCCCCAGTGGTCTTCCTCCGCTGTCCAGTTCTGGCTCATGCCTGCTATTTTTTTCAGGGCTTTTTTCATTTGTTGCAGCTTTTTTATTGGCTGATTTGCTCTCTTTCTTTCTCCCTTTTGTGTTTGAAACAGGCGGGGGAAGAATTGTGTCATCCATATTATGAACTGTACCATCAGCAGCATGTTCGCGCTCCTTTCCTTGTTCTTCACCCCGCGCATCCATGATCTTCTCTGCCTCTTCTTCTTTGTTTATTACGTTCACTTCTTGTATGAGCTCTCTCATCCCAGCTAAATCTCTGTTGTGCCCTCTATCTGATTTGACACCCCTGTTCGCTAGGTCCATAGCAGTTTCTGCAAGTAGTCTCCTACGACAGAACATCGAACTCCCATCTGGAGCAGTTTGCTCATAGTCTCTGTGGTCAAAAGTTGGATTTTGGCTGCGTTCCGTGTGTATCTCTTCAATATGTACTCTTCAGGTATCTTGTCCACCCGCAGCTGATTCAACATGCAAACGATGTGCACGCAGAACAGGCCTGCAGCAAAAGAATTTTTTTGGTTATTCGTGTCAGCAAACTTCACATAAATATGCAACATTTTTTCAATTTTTGGTTTTTGTGAACTGCATTATAAATAGGTCCTGGGTCTACTGCTCTAGTGAACTTCACTAAGTTTTTTTTTGTTTTCATCTCTTTTTTGCTACCAGCAATAAGTGAACTTCATTATGTTTTCTGTGTGCTTATTTTTTTGTTTTCCTGTCTCACTTACCTGTGTGTGTCCATAGCTTGCATTCGCATTCGTAGATACCGTTCATCACATCAGCAACTATCTGGAACTCGTGTCTTGCCCAATCAAAATCATCAGACCGGTTGTAGTGGCGCACCAAATATTTCGTCGGGTTGTCAATGGACTGCTCTGATCTGAATGCAGTGCCGCGGTAGTGAGTTTGCTTGAAGTCAGCAAAGACCGCCCTGGTGTAAATCTTGGAGAGCTGAACCTCGAAACCAAACTGAGTACTAGTCTTTATTTCCGTCTGTGAAACAAAGAAAACTAGTTAAGTAGTTGTCCTTTCGCAGCAAAAATCAATAAAGCGAGTAATGTTTTTATTAATTCCTCATCCAGCTTAAAAACTTTGCTCCGGTTATATACCTCGTTAGCTATGGTCTCCGCGTGCTCGACGCCCTTCCTTTTCTGGATGCACCTGTCCACCTGCGACGCAAAGATGTGTAGGTCGTGTCTTTCCTTGACAAAGTTCCTCTTCAAGATCCGGTTCATGCTTTCACTTCTCTGTCTCGACGTCATCTGTGCACAGAACAACTCCTTGTAGTAAGCTGATATCCATTCTTTTCGGTCTGTCCAGAGCGCCTTCATAATCTCATCATTTTGCAGGTTATACTTGTCCATGAGCTCATGCCAAGCACGTTCAAACTCTGATAGCATCAGCGGGTGGTTGAGAACGGAGGTCAGCTCATCCTTGAATTTCTCATACGCTTTGTACAGCAAGGATAGGTGATCCTTGTATTTTTTTTTAGTATATGCCAAACTTGTGCAGCGTGCCTATTAGCGTACTTTTTATCGCGGCATCCATGGAGGGGCATTGATCTGCATGTTTTTGAAAAAATCAAGCAGTGAGTTATTGAGAGAACTGCATATCATTTTTCTGCTTTTTTCTTTTTTTACATTGGATGGAAGAAATGGACTACAAAACTTGGCAGTGAACTGCATTATTATTTAACCCATTCTTTTTTTCAGCATACCTGTGAATATGCAGATTGGCCGCTTGTTGTTCATGCAACGCAAGAACGTTCGGAACACCCACTCGAAAGTCGGTATTGTTTCGTCTCTGATGAGAGCCACAGCGAATATTGTACTTTGGAGGTGGTGGTTCACTCCAACGAAGACGGCCAGAGGCATGTGGAACTTGTTGGTCTTGTAGGTCGTGTCAAATGTGACACAATCTCCAAAATCTTCGTACGATCCCCGGCAGCTCGCGTTCGCCCAGAATATGTTCCGCACACGGTTATCGACATCTTTGTCGTAATCATAGAAGAACTCCGGGTTTATTTGCTCCATCTTCTCAAAGAAAGCCAGGAGTTTCTTCACGTCGTCTTCTGTTTCCTCCCTCGCGAATTGGTGCTTCCTGCAGTTCGAAATAATAATATACTTGCAGCATTAGGGACATACAGAAAATGCACAAGCGAACTGCATGAAATAGACGAGATGTCGTTTTTTGTTTAGTGAACGTACCTGTTCACCCAGTCACGGCTGGTGCACCCCATAAAGTGCAGCCCTCCTGACATCCTTGACAGGGTTGACATCATCTGCGTGTGCGTCAGGTTGTCGCTCTACATGTCCTTCACTAGTTTATCGAGTAACGGATCATCCGTCTTATGCGAGTGCATGTGCAGAAGCATAGCCGGGCTGTCAATCATCATGTGGTTGTGACTGAGCTCAATCTCTGCTATCACAAACACATCCTTGATTTTTTTCAATCTCATTCCCGCCTTGCAACCAGTCCTCTTTGATGTTTTTTCTCGCTTTCTGTCATAATCAGTGACAGTTTCTTTGCTTCTGCCTTCCTTTGAGCACACTATGTATCTGTTTGTTCTGTATCCGCCGTTTTTGCTTGTGCCGAAGCCTGCATGCCTCGCATACGTGTTGTAGAATTCTCGCGCCGCATCGTGTGATGTGAATTACATACCTTTCACAGGCACAAGTTCTGGGAGCATGTTCTCATCCTGCACACACACAATATGGAATGTTTTTTTTTGTTAATGAGAATGCACAAGTTGAAAGAATGCGTAAGTGAACTGCAGTAGTTAGGCAAGGATGCTTACATGCGTGTATTGTTTTTCTTCTAACGGTGTTTGCAGCTCACCGATGTTTATTGGGCATGGAGGGGTGACAACAGATCTGTGTAATTTAGGATCGCGAGGAGGCAGGAGTGTTGAGAACTTTACTTTTTTGGTTGCTTGCGGTTCTCCTTGATTCTGCTTCCGATTCTTTTGTTGGGCAGTAGGCGGCCTTGGTGGAATTCCACTATCTCTTTGTCGACGAATCGTTTGCTCATGAACTTGCCGAACTTGTTGGGTTTCAACATTGGCTTGTGGAGGTGCTATATCATCCGTTCTGATCTGCTGGCCAAATGTTTCAAAGACACGCGTGGACCTTGGCTGCATAACTGTTATGATTTGCTCTTCATCATCATTCTCCTCATCTTCTTTCTGCGCGTGCTCCCCCATGAAGACCAGATCATCGTCATCCTCCTCCTCATCCTGCGGGTTTTTTGTTTCACTGCCTTCTCCATCTCGAATGATGTTTGGTTCACTGTTTTCATCTTTATCCTCTACATCTTCCTCCACGGAGTATGCAGTTCTGTTTGTTGTGTTAAAGAAACCCCTAGGTATTTCAGGTGTTATCCATCCAGGCATCTCCAACTCTTCTCTTCCAATGCAGTTCAGGGGCTTTGGGTCGTAAATGATTCGAGGCATCTTCTGTTTTTGAGGCATAGTAATTTCCTGCACAGTATTAAGCCAAAGCTTTTTTATGCACGTCAACAGTGAAATGAACTTCATCTTTCGTACTATATATCATTATATTTTTGCAACTGTAAGAAATTGCACCTCAATTTGTCATTCTACAGCAGGGGCACTGTTAGTTAACATGAAGAAACAATGCACTTCAGTTTTAGGCACAGCGCTCTACATATATAAGTCATGGTGGACTGCAATTTTGAGCCATATAGCATTTTTTATTTTTTGAAGTATCCTTTTCTGTTTTCTACTTGGAGATACATGTGACTGCAGTCGACGCAAGAGGGGCACTGCATGGGGATAAAAACGGCACTGCAAACTGGATGTGGGGGTTGGGTATGTGATTTTCTTATATTATATGCAGTTCCCTCCTTCTGCAGATGCAGCTCTGGCTGCTGTTGGCGTGCAGTCTACCACCGCTGTAGGAACTCATGGGCTTTTTCAACTTTCGCCATTGTTTGCGGGAAAAGGCTAGATGTGCACCATTGCAGTTCGCATCCACGACGAATGCGATGGAGTAGTCATCCTTGCAGTTCTCTTTCCCCTGTCATGCATAACTGAGGCTGGATGCTTCAGCAGCGGATCCCCCAGGTGGTGTTGGGGCGAAGGTGAAGTGCGGCGTCGCTTCCTAAACGCCGTCGCGGAAGTATCCTCGCCGACGGACTGCATCGCCGGCCGCTCGGCGCGATCTCTGCGGTACTAGGCGCGGAAGAAGGCGGGGAGGGGTGGGGGTCGCCGCCGGCCGCCGGAGCGCTGCCGCGCTAGGAGGCGGGGAGGGGTGGGGGTCGCCGCCGGGGCGCTGGCGCGCTAGGAGGCGGGGAGGGGAGGGGGAGGACGCCGGCCGCCGGGGCGCTGGCACGCTAGGAGGCGGGGAGGGAGGGGGACGCCGCCGGCCGCCGGGGCGCTCCCGCGCTAGGAGGTCGGTAGGGGAGGGGACTCCGCTCGCTGGTGGCCGCCGGGGCGCTCTGCGCTAGGAGGTCTGTAGGGGAGGGGGAGGGGCGTTAGGAGAATAAGGTTGTTGTTAGGAGAATAAGGTCTTAAGGGGTGTTATGAGAATAAACCCACCCTATATATATATAGGAAAATGGTTGTGTACTCCTGGGAGTACGTACTCCCGCTCCTCATATACCATATAGATGAATCTTTTATACATCTTCATTATTTTTAATGTACTTCATTAGTAATTATTAAATACCCCAAAATGATTTTCATGAAAAAATTAATGTGAGTCTACATATTTTAAATGTTTACGTATATACTGATGTGTTTGTACGTGAAAAAAGGTATATTACAAAAGGTACGTCGCAGATGATATTTTTTTACCAAAACTCATATTGGGGTATCTTAGAATATTTAATGAAGTATATTGAGAATGATAAAGAGGTATAATTAATGCGTATATGAGGTATAGTGAGATTGGGAGTACATACTCCCAGGAGTATAAAAGAGGAGTCATATATATATATTGTTGCGTATATGAGGTATATTGAGAATGATAAAGAGGTATAATTAATGCGTAGATGAAACATTATTGTTGACATTGCCCTTGAGGTAAATCATTGGGAGGCGAAATTGTAAGCCCCTATCTTTCTTTGTGTTTAGTTGAAGCTTTGATTTCATAAGTATCGCGTTTGTGTTAGCAATTATTAAAGACTAAGAGATAGTTGAGTTTGTGAAACTTGCTATAGAAAGCTCTTACATTGACTCTTTCCAATGTTATGATAAATTGCAATTGCTTCAATGAGTGAGATCTTAGTTTAAGGTTTGTGATTCATACTTTACATTGTGGATAAGTTATCACTTTGATATAAGAAATTATATGACAATATATTGTTGTTCTAAAGATGCTCGTGATGCCCTCGTGTCTGTATTCTATTTTATCGACACCTCTATCTCTAAACATGTGGTTATGATTATCGATTTCGGCTTTCGCTTGAGGACAAGCGATGTCTAAGCTTGGGGGAGTTGGTACATCCATTTTGTATCATGCTTTTATATCAATATTTATTGCATTATGGAGTGTTATTTCACATTATGGTACAATACTTATGCCTTTTCTCTCTTATTTTGAAAGATTCACATCACGGGGGAGAATGCGGCAGCTGGAATTCTGTACCAGAAAGGAGCAAATCTGAGTGGCTTATTCTCCACAACTCCAAAAGTCCTGAAAATCAAAGGAAGAATTATTTTGGAATATATAAAAAATATTGGGCGAATAAAATACAGAGGGGACCCACTGGGTGTCCACAAGCCTGGGGAGCGCACCCCCAGGGCTTGTGGGCACCCTCGCAGGCCTCCTGTACCCCCCTTCTGCTATATAATGTCTTTTGACCTCGAAAAAAAATCAAGAGAGTACTTTCAGAATGAAGCGCTGTCATCTCGAGGCATAACTTGAGGAGAACCAATCTAGGGCTTTGGCAGAGCGGTTCTGCCGAGGAAACTTCCCTCTGGGAGGGAGGAATCGAAGCCATGGTCATTGAGGGAGTCCTGGATTAAGGGGTCCTCGGGTGGCCGGATTACTCGTTATGGACCGAAATTGTGGGCCGTGAAGCTTATTGCTGAAGACTATCCCCCGTATCCAGATAGGGCTCCCATATGTCTAAAATAGCAAGTTTAGAGTCAGGGTGTAATATTTCCTTCCTCTGCAAGATGATCATGTATAAACCCTAGGTCTCGCTGGTGCATATATAAACTGGAGGGTTTAGTCCGTAGCGACAGAATCACAATCATAACATCCTAGACTAGACTTCTAGGGTTTAGTCATTACGATCTCAAGGTTGATCAACTCTTGTAACCGTATATTCATCAAGATCAATCAAGCAGGAAGTAGGGTATTGCCTCGATCGAGAGGGCCCAAACCTGGATAAACATCGTGTGCCCAGCCTCATGTTACCATCGATCCTCAGACTCGGGACCCCCTACCCGAGATCCGCCGGTTTTGACACCGACATTGGTGCTTTCATTGAGAGTTCCACTGTGTCATCGACAGAAGGATTAATGGCTCACTTTGTCATCAAGGACGGTGCCACCTTGATGTCTACACACGCTTCTACTCTTGTAGACTATGTTTGGCCTCCAAGCGCAGAGGTTTGTAGGACAGCAGCAATTTCCCTCAAGTGGATGACCTAAGGTTTATCGAACTCAGTGAAGTAGAGGTTGAAGATGGTTTCTCTCAAGCAACCCTGCAGCTAAGATACAAGAAGTCTCTTGTGTCCCCAACACACCTAATACAACTAGGAGTTGTATAGGTGCACTAGTTCGGCGAAGAGATGGTAAAATATGGATGATAGGAGTGGCAAAGCAAAGTAATATAAATCTGTAATAAAAAGTGCAGCAAGCAAACAAGTGGTAAACGTGAGCACAAATGGTATTGCAATGGTGGAAACAAGGCCTAGGGATCATACTTTCACTAGTGGCAACTCCCAACAACATTAACATAATCGAATCACATGATATTTCCCATAAAACATGCAATGGAGACGCACCCGGAGGTCATTCCTTCGTGGTCAAGAGAGGACGAGAATTATGTAGGGCTACAAAAGCACACCTCAAAGTTCGTAGATCTCAATCTAAGGATTTCCCAATGTCACCGCGGCCATCCAAAGAGAATCCCACAATCACCACAACATATCTAAAGGATAGTCAAAGACAAGCACCAAGAGACTCTCAATCTTCAATCAACACACAAGAGAGGAAATCACTCATGAAAATATTTTTCTAATCCATGTCCAATAGACCGATGTCACCTTGGTCTCGGGGATTATACTAGATAAAGACAAGTGAGTACATCAATCCAATACATAGAGGAAGGAGAAATATCATGGGATCACCCTAGATTAACATAGCCTATGATCACAACGAAGATCACATCATGGGAGAGATAGATAACCACATAGCTACACGTACAAGCCCTTGGCCCCGGAGGAAACTACTCACGCATGGACATGATGAGGAGGAGGTTGATGATGGTGTTGATGGAGAGGTGCACCCCGCGAGGAGGAGACGGCCGGCGGCAGCCACGGAGGCGGCGGCGGCGGCCCTCGGGGCGGCGGCGGCCCTAGGGGGCAGCGGCTCCTTGGCCCCCCTTCTTCCTTGTGGATGGTGCTGCAATGGTGCTGGTCCTCCCCTCCAAGACGGCGGCTCGGGAGGAGGAAAATTCATAGCCCTTGGTGACCTAGGTTTCCTCTCTTTATATAGACTCTCGGATTCCCGTCATCAGATTTTGGGCCTCAGTAAACGGGCTTTACTCGGCCGTCCGGACTCCGATTTGGACGAATTTTATATCCAGAAGCATCGCCACGAAATTTCCCACAACTTTCGCAACTAGACTTTTTCCGTTTGACGTCGTCTTTGGGACGGAACGTGGCCATCTTTAAAAAACATTCTCAGACAGATTTCAGGAAAGTCAGAGTCCTACTCCAATTCGACTCCTTTTGCGTTTTTGTCAATTTCCAAGTAATTCCTACACAATAAAGTGTAAAACAAGAACATTGTGCACTTTTGCAACCATTAGTAAGTTAGTCCAAATATGATCAAAAGTGTATGGAAGTGCATAAATATCATAGCAATATCACACAAAAAAGGCATGGAGCAAGCAGAATTTATAGATACGTTTTGGACGTATCAACATCCCAAGCTTAATTCCTGCTCGACCTCGAGTAGGTAAATGATAACAAGCATAATTCCTGTGGTGACATGCTATTAACCATATAAGAACTTTTCATAGTCACATGACAAATGCTTACTGAGACAATGAGTCTGTAGTAATTAAGTTGCCTCATGAGAAAATCACAAAGAACTGAAAGTTTTACAATATGATACTGAAACACTCAATAGATTTGTAGTGAGCATGGTGTGCAAATATGATAAATTGGTACCTCGCTTGCCCCCTTTAGTGAAGCAAAACATAAATGCAGGGGAACCTTCAAGGTTCAAGTGACGACTAGATACAATGATTTCAGAATAAACGATATCATAATCATGCAAAAGACAATGGTACTTTGGGACAATGCACATTACACTCAGAATGACAATCATGATCTCAATAGTTGGTGCTTTAAAGAAGATGGAGACTCTCGAACCGTGGCTTTTGTTTGCAAGGTTGAAAACCCGTGGTCGGAAACAAAAACTAAACATGTACCAGAGCTCTTGGTTTTAAAAACCGAGGTAATATTATTTTTTTAGAATATGCATATTTCGTCAACGAATGCTAGCAGATAACTCAATCACTTCTTGAGCTGGACAAGTTTTGAGGAACGGCTCCCGAATGAGGACGATCACATCCTCTTAATCTCCTTTGTTTATCACTGCCAAAGTTTTCTGATTTCCCATGAACAAAGCGTGAAGGAGGGTTTGTTTGTTTGTATATTTTTTAATGAGCCGGGCGCACTCTATGCCAGTTCCTTCTCGTATTATGGGTTTGCACATTAGACATGCAATCCCGGGGTGAAGCTTGTCCAACTTAAAAAGATCATGAATTAACTACTACTTCCTCATGAGCTAAAATAGAGGCACAAAATAGAAATGCTTTTTTTGAATAATTTCGAGATGGTACATGAAAGTCTTCGTTAGGAATAGCAGGTAAATACCATGTATAGGAAGGTATGGTGGACTCATATGGCATAACTGGTTTAAAGGATTTTGAATGCACAAGCAGTCAGTCCGCTTAGTACAGGCGAAGGTTAGCAAAAGACTGAGAGCGACCAACTAAAAGAGCAATGACGGTCATAATCATGCAGAGCGACAAAGCAACATTGAATCGGGCATGGAAGTTATATCGCTACTCAGAAATTAAAGATCATCAAGGCTTGATAGACTTTCTTTACAGTCTTAAATATGCGTGAGCATATGCCAAGTCAATCAAAATAAATTCTTGGAGGAATATATCACTAAACCATACCACATCATAGGCAAACAAATCATGTTGGTACTTCAATAACACATTAAGAACCCCCCAGCTATTTGAGACTAACCATAAAAAAACATGAACTACTAAGCACCATTATGCACATAGCACTTTTTATCATAGACATATCGACCAGTGCAACAGAAGCCAACTCTCTTAACAAGATAAGCATGATAACTAAAGAGAGTTCCAGCGACCAACTAAACAAAAGCTCTTTAAAAAGATAAACATGAAAACTAAGAGCTAAACATGAGAGTAGCTATTGAAATACAAAGAACACACACAGCAAGGATAGACATGAAAATTCAATGTTATGTTCTAGGTTGAAGTGGAGCGTGTTTCTCACCCACACAAAGAAGGCTGAGTTCTAACTCGTTATGAAAAGCAAGCAAAGCTAAAGAAAACTAAAAGCAAGACGCTCCAAGCATAGCACATAACACATTAAGTGATAAAAATATAGTGGAACGAAAGACGAACTGATAATGTTGATGAAGAAGGGGATGCATGGGGGCATCCCCAAGCTTAGACGTTTGAGTCTTCTTGAATATTTCTTGGGGGTGCATGGGGGCATCCCCAAGCTTGAGCGTTTGACACTCCTGAATCTTTTTATCATCTTCCCTCGCACACTTGAAAACTCCCTTCATACATAACTCATCATGATCTGATTAGCGAGATTAGTACCCTTAATAAAATAATTTTTCCTTGCTGGAAATAAGGATATTCTTGAAGGTCTACTGTTTCTCAAGATTGCCAAAAGGTTTTTGCAAAGAAAAAGCATGCTCAAGGTTTGCAAAACAAAGAAAAGGCAAAACAGGACAGAATCTGTGAAAAACAGACCAGCATGTAGTAAATAATTTTTTCGGGGAACTTATGCAACTCAAATCAAAAAACTCAGAACAGACGCCCGAAAACCAATTGTATAGAGCACACTGTCAAAAAAATTCAGATAAAAAAGATGATCTGGTGATTTTATACGAATTTTTCTGTCCAAGGACAGAATCTGTTTCCTGTACAGCACGTCACAACTTTTGAACTTTCTTGCAATCAGAGGCTTAACTTGGCACAAAGCTGAAAAATAAAGATACAATGATGTTGCTACAGTAGTAACAAACATCAAGACCACTAAAAACTGAAAGAACAAGCTGAAAGCAAAGATAACAAGGGTTGTCTCCCTAGAGCTCTTTCTTTATAGCCATAAAGATAGGTTTAAGACTTTAATGATGCTCTTGTAGGAATAAGAGTTGAAGAACAAAAGAGAGCATCAAGAAACAAATACCAAACACATTTAAGCCTAACATGCTTCCTATGCATAGGAATATTGCAATAGAATAATTCATTGAAGCATAAAGCAATAAGCATAGGAAGGCAAAACAAGTGTAGCTTCAAAACCTTCAACATAAAGAGAGGGAACTTGATATCATTGAATTATCTATAAGCATATGTTCCCTTCTCATAATAATTTTCATTGGGATCACGAATAAACTCAACAATATAAGCATCACATAAAACATTGTTACCATGATCCACATGCAAAAAGGTACTCTTACTCTCCACATAAGCATCTTTGGGGAGCCCATGGTTAGGACTTTTTAGCATTAACGTTTTCAGTCTCCCCCAAGTTTGAGCTACGCTTTCTCCGTCACGAGACCTAAAGTTATAGATATAGTTCCTGTCTCGATGAATTTGATGAAGAGGATAAAACTTAGTATAAAAGAGAGACATAAGCTCTTGCCAATCAAGCAAGTGCGGGTTATCGAGAAGCTTATACCAATCTGAAGCTTTATCTATAAGTGATACGGCGAACAATTTCCTCATGACAAACTCCCTTGATACACCTGCAAGCTTAAATAATGAACATAATTGTGATAGATATAGCAAGTGTTCACCGGGATGTGTGTCTCCTGCATAACGATTAGCCAAAACATAATCGATAATACCAGCTGGTATTTTATAGGGCACACTTTCAGTAGGGGGAGGAGCAACCACCACAGGTGTGGGGCGTCTTCCCACAAGAAACGAACTAAGATTGCGGTTTTCCATAAACATAACTAGTGAAAAAACGAGAAACAAAAAGATTTAATTGCAAGATCAAAAGATATACCTTCAAGCACTCACTTCCCCGGCAACGGCGCCAGAAATAACTTGATGTCTACACACGCTTCTACTCTTGTAGACGATGTTGGGCCTCCAAGCACAGAGCTTTGTAGGACAGCAGCAATTTTCCTCAAGTGGATGACCTAAGGTTTATCGAACTCAGGGAAGTAGAGGTTGAAGATGGTCTCTCTCAAGCAACCCTGCAACTAAGATACAAGAAGTCTCTTGTGTCCCCAACACACCTAATACAACTAGGAGTTGTATAGGTGCACTAGTTCGGCGAAGAGATGCTAAAATATGGATGATAGGAGTGTCAAAGCAAAGTAATATAAATATGTAATAAAAAGTGCAGCAAGCAAACAAGTGGTAAATGTGAGCACAAATGGTATTGCAATGGTGGAAACAATGTCTAGGGATCATACTTTCACTAGTGGCAACTCCCAACAACATTAACATAATCGAATCACATGATATTTCCCATAAAACATGCAATGGAGACGCACCCGGAGGTCATTCATTCGTGGTCAAGAGAGGACGAGAATTATGTAGGGCTACAAAAGCACACCTCAAAGTTCGTCGTTCTCAATCTAAGGATTTCCCAATGTCACCGCGGCCATCCAAAGAGAGTCCCACAATCACCACAACATATCTAAAGGATAGTCAAAGACAAGCACCAAGAGACTCTCAATCTTCAATCAACACACAACAGAGGAAATCACTCATGAAAATATTTTTCTAATCCATGTCCAATAGACCGCTATCACCTTGGTCTCGGGTATTATACTAGATAAAGACAAGTGAGTACATCAATCCAATACATAGAGGAAGGGGAAATATCAAGGGATCACCCTAGATTAACATAGCCTATGATCACAACGAAGATCACATCATGGGAGAGAGAGATAACCACATAGCTACACGTACAAGCCCTTGGCCCCGGAGGAAACTACTCACGCATGGACATGGTGAGGAGGAGGTTGATGATGGTGTTGATGGAGAGGTGCAGCCCCGCGGGCAGGAGACGGCCGGCGGCAGCCACAGAGGCGGCGACGGCGGCCCTTGGGGGCGGCGGCGGCCCTAGGGGCGGCGGCGGCTCCTTGGCCCCCCTTCTTCCTTGTGGATGGTGATGCAATGGTGCTGGTCCTCCTCTCCAAGACGGCGGCTCGGGAGGAGGAAAATTCGTAGCCCTTGGTGACCTAGGTTTCCTCTCTTTATATAGACTCTCGGATTCCCGTCATCAGATTTTGGGCCTCAGTAAAATGGGCTTTACTCATCTGTCCGGACTCCGATTTGGACGAATTTTATATCCAGAAGCATCGCCTCGAAATTCCCCACAACTTTCGCAACTAGTCTTTTTCCGTTTGACATCGTCTTCGGGCCGTAACATGGCCATCTTTAAAAAACGTTCTCAGACAGATTTCAGGAAAGTCAGAGTCCTACTCCAATACGACTCCTTTTGCGTTTTTGTCAATTTCCAAGTAATTCGTACACAATAAAGTGTAAAACAAGAACATTGTGCACTTTTGCAACCATTAGTAGGTTAGTCCAAATATGATCAAAAGTGTATGGAAGTGCATAAATATCATAGCAATATCACACAAAAAAGGCATGGAGCAAGCACAAATTATAGATACGTTTTGGACGTATCACACCCCCGGGGAGACTTACCTCCTCGGACAACTTTTCGTGTTCGGCGGCTTCGTGCTATCTGCCAACTCGGATGGCCACCTCGAGCAGGTTGACAACTATGCCCCTGGTCATAAGATCAGGTTTGGAAGCTTGAACTATGTTGCTGACATCCGTGAAGACTTGTTCTTCGACAGTTTCACACCCATGGTTGCTGCTCCCTGCCCACACGATGAAGACATCTTAGATCTGTCATCAGATCCCATCAAGGGGTCAACACTGGCGACGGCTCTGGCCCTAGATCCAGAGCATATTGCTTCGTCAGAGGACGGGAAGATCAACCTCGCCATGGAAACCGCGGACTTAGCGGCGGTTGAGCCACTCAAAGATCCAGAATTGAGCGGGATCCTTCCCGCCTCTGGAACGCCGGACTTGTCTCAAATCACAAGCTCTGGACTCATGGGATCTGCACTCTCCGGGCTCAATGGAGCGGTTTTCACCGAGCCTGGCCCCGCAGACCCCCAAACATCTATCCAGCTCTCGCTCTTAAATGAGGCGCTGGACTTACTTCAATCTCTCACCCTAACAGAGGATTCCTAGGCGAACTATGCCCAGTTTGAACTGGGGGCTGAGGACAGGGAGTTTTGCTTCCCACCTACCACCCACTTGGTAGCCACGGTCGGGGACATAACCGACATACTACACTATTCTTCAAAAGACATCGATGTGATGGACCACGACATCGAAGCCGATGTAGGTACAAACCCGCCCGTGACCGGGTGATGGACGACCACTTCTACCTACAATGTATACATGGTGGATACACCCAATGATAAGGAATACGACGGCGATAAAGATCCGGAGCGGGATAAGCCCATCGATGAACCTCCTAAACACAGGCGTTAGAAACACCGCTCACGATCCCGTCGAGGAAAGAGAAGTAACACCGGAACCGTAGAAAATGAAGATCCAGAGGAAGCCGATGACCCCGTAGAGCCAGCAGTGGAGCAGGATGAGCGGTAAGATGGCGAACACGGTCCTGAACAACTCGCCGATCACAGCGATTCTGAAGACAACAACTATCTACCTGTCTCCGAAGAGGACATCAGCCAGGGAGACAAAGAATTCATAGTCCCAGAGGAACCCCTCGAACAAAAATGCTTTCAGCAATAGCTCATTGCTACAACAAGGAGCCTGAAAAAATAGCAGTAGCGGCTTAAGGCTGACCCAGATATGCTCAATGATAGATGGAACGAAGTGCTAGACGCTAAAGAAAGGTACGTCCGTGAGCGTCAAACAAAGAGCTATCCCAAACGCAAACTGCTGCCCCAATTCGGTGACGAGGCCCTTGCTCCAATTCTGCCGAAGTACGATCAAGCTGATCAACCAGACCGACCACCTCGTGGACGGGACAAAGCGGCCAGCAATATTGTACACCAGCCCGCACCTCCCAACTGTATAGGAAAGGATACATCGGCTCAGGGCCATAAGTACGATTTATGTCAGGACCTGAATATATAAGCCGGTCAGGCCATACCAACCTATGGATCAAGAGAATGTGCTCCCACACGAGACGGCGGCTATCAAGCCAAGCCAGTTGGGTACAACCAAGTTCGGAACCAACACCGAACACAAATACCGTCTGAATTACGCCACAATGTTGTGTGATACAGGGGAGCTGCACACCCTGTGTGCTTCACCAATGAGGTGATGGATCATCAATTTCCAGAAGGGTTTAAACCCGTGAATATCGAGGCATGTGATGGAATGACAGACCCCGTTGTATGGATATAATAATTTATTGTTCACATCAACATGGCTCGTGGAGATGACCTCCACGCCATCAAATACTTACCTATCAAGGTGAAAGGGCCAGCTCGGCACTGGTTGAACAACCTCCCAGAGAACTCCATTGGAAGCTGGGAAGATCTAGAGGATGCTTTCCGGGCTAACTTTCGGGGGACTTATGTCTGGCCCCCGGATGCTGATGATCTAAGTCACATAATCTAGCAACCCAGGGAGTGAGCCCGCAAGCTTTGGAACCGGTTCTTAACTAAAAAGAACCAAATTGTCGACTGTCCAGACGCCGAGGCCTTAGCGGCATTCAAACACAGTGTCCGGGACGAGTGGCCGGCAAGACACCTCAGCCAAGAGAAGCCGAAGACAATGGCAGCCCTCACTACACTCATGACCCGCTTTTGCGCAGGTGAGGACAGCTGGCTAGCTCGTAGAAGCAATAACACCAGCGACCCTGGCACTTCCAAAGTCAGGGATGACAATGGCAAGCCATAGCGAAATAAGAACAAGCGTCGACACAATACCAGAGAAACAGATGATACAGCAGTAAATGCCTGATTCAGTGGCTCCAGGCTCGATCAACGGAAGAAGCAATTTAAAGGCAACAGAGACAGTCCATCTAGCCTGGACAAAATACTAGAAAGGCCTTGCCAGATTGATGGCACCCATGAAAAACTTGCAAACCACACCAATTCGAAAATGTTAGGTCTTCATGCAGGCCGGCAAGTTAAATGCCGAACACAAGCGGAAAATACCTCAAAGTGAGGACGAGGATGAACCTCGCCAGCCGAACACTGGGGGGAAGAAGAAATTTCCACCGAAGGTAAAAACCGTGAATATGATCTATGCCACCCATATCCCAAAGAGGGAGCGCAAGCGCGCACTCAGGGACGTTTATGCCGTAGAGCCTGTTGTCTCCAAGTTCAACCCATGGTCGTCTTGCCTGATCACCTTTGATCACAGGGATCACCCAACCAGTATTCGTCACGGAGGTTTGGCAGCCCTAGTACTCGATCCAATAATTGAAGGATATCATCTTACTAGAGTCTTTATGGACGGCGGCAGCAGTCTAAATCTAATGTACCAACATACTGTGCGCAAGATGGGGATAGACCCGTCAAGGATTAAGCCCAGCAGCACTACCTTTAAAGGAGTGATACCTAGCGTACAGGCCCGCTGCATGGGCTCATTAACACTGGAAGTCGTATTCGACTCTCCTATAACTTTCGAAGCGAAGAGTAAATCTTCGACATTGCTCCTTTCTGAAGTGGCTATCACACACTACTAGGAAGAACGGCCTTCGCCCGCTTTAATGCGGTCCCGCATTATTCTTACTTGAAGATCAAAATGCATGGACCATGCGGCGTCATCACGATCAATGGAAACATGGAGCACTCCCTCCATACAGAAGACACTAGGGCCCTAGAAGCCGAGATTCAAAGCGGCTTATTCAAGCCGAACAGTTCATCGGTCGACAAGACAACATACACTGCTAAACGTGTCCGACCAGCACTACAATGCGGCAGCTCACAAGAAACTGAGCTCGATTAATAGTTACGCCCCCGCCGACTACCTTACAAGCAGCAGAATACGTACCTTGCGTACACAATTACGCCCTTAAAATACCTTAGGCAGTGCCGGGGGCACACTGCATAAAAATAGTCCATAGTTCGGCTTGACCCTATTCGGACTTTAAAATATATTTTCTTTTAAAGGTTCATTAAAATAACCCACCTTATCTATGGCTGTGTAGGACATTCTTTTCCAGGGTTCTCATTACTTTTTCGCAGGCGGCCATCATAACTCCATCTTCAAGGACACATTGCAAAGGAGAAAACGACGCAGACGTGTAGCAGGCCCCCCCCGTCAAAATTCCTTTTTCGTTAGATTCAGGCTCTGTGTAAACCTTTCCTATTTTTTAATCTCTTTTCTTATTTTGGCATGTCAAATGCCCAGGATGTTATTGGCACTATCTGTAACCGCATAGTTCGCCGTATTAAACGGGATATAAAAGAAGAAGTTGGTTCCAATTCGCTTCAAGTTTGTTCTATTACCACGTGTGTTCTCTCCCAACATCAGATTGCCACAGTGCCTTTAATCTAGACTTAATACCAGGGGCTGTACTCGGCCTGGCACACTCCCAAGTCCGAACACCTATAGGGAACTGTTCGGCATCCCGGATATTGCATTATATGCATCGGCTCCGAATCATGTCTTGGGCCTATAGGTGGGTTGCCCTGCTCATGTGCTTACCACCTTACGTTATGTATTGTTCGGCTAAGGTAGTAAAGGGACAACTACTGCGATTGTACTTCTGGCTCATCCGGTCAAGTACATCAGTAGAGAAAGCCAGAAACTAACTGTCATGATAAGCGAGAGCTGGTCAGCGATTCGGCGACCTAATGTTATACTACGATCGATAGCGATCTACCCCATGTTATACGAGGAGCTGGTCTTCGCCCAACCACGTAAAGTAGGCACCATTGTTTGGATAGCCGCACACGCACTAGGGGCTAGTACTTAGCCCCACAAGTCAAGATCCTATGGCTAAGTGAAAGCATTAAAGCCACATAGTCTGATTTCCTGGTTAGATCCACGGACACCTCCTTTATGGACCAAGACGTTGGATAAAGAATGTTCACATGCACTACCAAACACCCTGTAGTATCTACATAGGGGCTGAAGCCAACGACTGGAAACTTTCAGATATAAACAAACGGCCGCACAGGAGGAAAAGTCACTTGCAATATAAAAGCGCAAAATTATATAGACATCGATTCATAAGCTTAGTATTTACAATCCGAATACAATTACTCAAAGATTACATCCTTTGGGCACTGGCCCTTTTCAATGCGGGCTCCTTCTAGGACATCACCAAAGTAACTTTCCGTCCTTTGATGATCCTTGCCCTCCGGTGGGCCAGCAGTCGCTATTTTAGGGGCCTTCATCTTTGCCCAGTGCATCTTGACGCGGGCGAAGGCCGTTCGTGCACCTTCTATGCAGGCCGAACGCTTAACAGTGTCGACCCGCGGACACGCGTCGACGAGTCGCCTCACCAACCCAAAGTAGCTACTTGGGATTGGATCAGCGGCCATAGGTGGACTATTAAGTCCTTCATGGTTGTACCCGCCATGTTGTGCAGCTTGACCAGCTGCTTCATCTAGTCATTCAGAGGTACTGGATGTTCTGGCACAAGGAATTACAACCAGAATAACTTCTCTGTATTGTTCCCCTCTTGGGCCCGGAAGAATTGGGCGGCGTCGGCGATGCTCTTCGAGAGATCCGCAAACGCGCCCGGAGAACTCCACAATCGCGTCAGCGCAAGATACCTCTGACCTTCGAAGATACTCTGCAAAAGAAAGGCCTTACCAGCCACTATCTATCGCGCTTGTTTGATTTCCTCACAAGCGCTGCGCGATGCGCTCCACGCCTCCTTCGCATCATTGACTATCGTATTAAGTTTGGATTCTTGTTCCGAAGTCTTCTGCTCCAATGCCTCGCACTTGCGAATAGCATCTCGCAGCTCTTGTTCGACTTCGGCCACCCGTGACTCATGCTACTAACGCACGGTCTGTTCGGCCTTCAGGTCGGCAGCCGCTTTGTCTGCAGCTACTTTGCTCACCTTGGCCTGTTCCTTGGACTTTGCGAGCACGCCCTTAAGGGTCTCGACCTCACTTGCGTCAACTGTTGCATAAATCATATCGCACAATGAGTTCACACTCACACATATCAAACATATAGTATTTTGACATTTCAATTTTTCAAAAATCTGCATACCTTGCGTTCCATCAAAACGCTTGTTGATGCGGTCGAGCTCCTCATCGGCTTGTTGAAGCTTCCGACTGAGCTCGAAAACTTCCGCGGCCTGGGGAGATGCCACTACTAGCGAAGCCTGTTCAAACACGGAACACAGTTTTGCTCTATTAGATGCTATAACATGGATCCTTTGTCTGATTCTGTTCAGAATCAAACAAAGCATCAGGGGCTACTATCTGTAAACCAGGTTTTGTAACCTATACATATATAAAATGAAAGAGTTCTTTTTAGAACATCACGTCACATACCTCAAAGTCTGTCAATAGGCTATTAAAGGCTTCATTCAGCTTCTCCATGACCGCACCCATCAGGGTGCGGTGTTCGACTACGATGGAAGCTCCTCATAGTGCTTCCTCCAGAGTGTTCGGCGCCTCCGAATTGATGGAGGGCACCCATTGGAGTAGTTGCTCCTCCCCCCATCGTGCAGGGCTGACTTCCCGATTCTGGAGCCGCACTGGACTCCCGAACGATGTTCGATGGAGGCCCGAATTGCTTGGTCTCCCCGTCGTCGGTCACCATAGGGATTGCTCCCCCTTGGTTGGCGGCGGCTGAGGTATTGGCCTCGGGCGCCTTCTCGTCCGCCCCGCTCCCACCTGCTCGTGCAGGGGAAGTTCGTAGGGAGAACACCTCAGTGTCCCCTAAGATAGGCGATGAGCCCCGCGGTGGCATGTCGCTCTCCACCATCTCCGCCAGTAGAGAATTCCCCGATGATACAGACGCATCGGGGAGTGTGTGGGGAGGGATGTATAAAGACATAATGAAATTACTTAGACATTGAATACTATTTTGAACCGAACACAAGCAGCAACCGCCTGAGTAATTACGATTCGGCCAGGGGCTTGATCCTAGGTTGTACTCGTAAATTGTGTTCAGATGTTGAGTTCGAACTGTCTGGAATGTTCAGTTTCTTCCTGGGCGCCACCTTGCCCACGTCTGCAGGGGCCGCCCTCTTCCTCCCCTTTGCCTTGATGGGGGAGTCTCTCTCTTCTTCTTCTTCCTCCTCCTCTTCTTCCTCATGGGAGGAGTGGGTGTCGGTTCCCCCGGACACTGTGTCCGTAGGACCCTTAGGGCGGGGGTTGCTCTTGTCCTCCTTGCCCTTCTTCTTGGCCTTCTTCTCCGGCGCCTTGTACGACGCCGGAACCAGCATCGCCGTTAGCTGAGGTGTGTCTGGATCTTCGGGCAGCGGAGCCGGATAGTTGATCCGCTCCGCTTTCTTCATCCAGGCTTGAATAGAACATAAGAGTTCTAACTCCTGTTATAATTGAAATATGGATAGGGTATATATTCGGTAGAATTCTTATTACCTTTGAGGCCGAAAACACGCTCCTGAAGCCCTTGTCCTCGGTCTCCTCCGGCCATCCCTTTTGGGCCTTGAAGAGCTGCTTCCAGATATCTTCGTGCATAGTGCCAAAGAGGCGCTTCAGGGTCCGGGGCTCTTCCGGATTGAACTGCCATAGTTGGGAGGCCCGGCGTTGGCAGGGGAGGATGCGGCGGAAGAGCATCACCTGAATCACGTTAGTGCAGAGGGTGCCCCTTGCCATCATGCTCGAGATGCAATTTTGGAGTATATGCACCTCCGTCTGAGATCTTCAATCGAGGCCCTTGGTGGTCCATGAGGTTAGCCTCTCTGGGGGTCCAGATCTAAATTCGGCCACCGCCGCCCACTTGGCATCGCAGGGTTCGGTGATATAGAACCACTCTTGCTTCCATATCTTGTTCGTCTCCACAAAGGCCCCCTTTGGCCAAGTGTCCTTCGGGAGCTTACTCACCATGGCTCCCCCGCAATCCACATGTTGCTCGTCGACCACCTTCAGCTTCAGATGGAAGATTTTGAGCCATAAGCCGAAGTGTGGGGGACGCAGAGGAATGCCTCACATACAACTATGAAAGCTGGTATCTGGAGGATAGAGTTCGGGGGCCAGATCATGGAAATCCAGCTCGTAGAAAAATAGGAGGGCCGAGGCAAAGGGGTGAAGCAGAAACCCCAGCCCCCGAATAAAGTGAGGGATGAAAACCACCCTCTCACCTGGCTTAGAGACGAGGATCAACTGGTTCTTGTCAGGAACCCGGTGCGCTATGTCATCGGCGAGGTAGTCTACACTCCAGAGATTCTTCACAGTCTACTCCATGACCATGGAGGCCTCCCACTTTCCCTTGGAACCGGTTCCAGCCACTGATGGGGAGAGAGGCGATGGTGGAGGAGTTGAGAGTTGCAGGCGCTGGAGCTGTGGGCGCTGGGGCTGAAGAGATTGGGAAGCCAGGGATTGCGGAGAGCGTGAGGTGAAAGGGGAAGGATCTATATCCTTTTATAGACGGTGAATACTAAACGTCCCCCCACTCAGGCCGTAAAACTCGTCGGTTCCCAACACAATCGTGCGTAAGGCACGTTGGGTTACCCATGTCATATTGATAGGGATCCCACGATAAGCGGGCACGATCTCTGCTTCGACAAGACATGCCAATGGGGCTATGCCTTGAAACGCGAAAATAGATCCAAGAAAATGGTTCGAAATACTAAAGGGTCAAACGTGACGCTTCACTGAAAAGTTGTTAGTAAAGACACAGTGTCCATTTTCGATACTTTGCCTTGGAGGCTAGGGGTTGTACTAATCATGCAGAGCCGTACATAGTTCCTTTGTGCAAGGAATAATGCTTCAATATGTTCGGAAGGAGGAACCTGTCTTGCAATGCCAAAGACAGTACGCATGCTGGACTCATCGTCATCGAAGACTGGTTCAGGGGCTACTGAGTGAGTCCTGGATTAAGGGGTCCTCGGGTGGTCGGATTACTCGTTATGGGCCAGACTGCTGGGCTGTGAAGATTATCGCTAAAGACTATCCCCCGTATCCGGATAGGACTCTCATATGTGTAAAATAGCAAGTTTAGAGTCCGGGTGCAATATTTCCTTCCTCTGCAAGATGATCATGTACAAACCCTAGGTCCCTCCGGTGCATATATAAATCAGAGGATTTAGTCCGTAGCGAAAGAATCGCAATCATAACATCCTAGACTAGACTTCTAGGGTTTAGTCATTACGATCTCGACGTAGATCAACTCTTGTAACCCCATATTCATCAAGATCAATCAAGCAGGAAGTAGGATATTAACTCGATCGAGAGGGCCCGAACCTGGGTAAACATCATGTCCCCAGCCTCCAATTACCATAGATCCTCAGACGCATAGTTCAGAACGCCCTACCCGAGATCCACCGGTTTTGACACCGACAGTCAGCACCAACGATCCTCTCATCAAGGGAGGGTCAATATTTATCAACATATTCACCAACATCATCTCTTCTCAAACCCTAGTTCATATCTTGTATTCAATCTTTGCCTCAAAACCTCAGATTGGTACCTGTAGGTTACTATTAGTGTTGATTACTCCTTGTAGTTGATGCTAGTTGGTTTATTTGGTGGAAGATCATATGTTCAGATCCTTGATGCTATTAAATACTCCTCTGATTATGAACATGAATATGCTTTGTGAGTAGTTACGTTCATTCCTGAGGACATGGGGGAAGTCTTATTATAAGTAATCATGTGAATTTAGTATTCGTTCGATATTTTGATGAGATGTATGTTGTCTTTCCTCTAGTGGTGTTATGTGAACGTCGACTACATGACACCTCACCATTATTTGGGCCTAGGGGAAGGCATTGGGAAGTAATAAGTAGATGATGGGTTGCGAGAGTGATAGAAGCTTAAACCCTAGTTTATGCGTTGCTTCATAAGGGGCTGTTTTGGATCCCTATGTTTCATGCTATGGTTAGATTTATCTTAATTCTTCTTTCATAGTTGCAGATGCTTTCGAGAGGGGTTAATCATAAGTGGGAGGATTCTCCAAGTAAGGACAACACCCAAGCACCGGTCCACCCACATATCAAATTATCAAAGTAGCGTACACGAACCATATGAGCATGATGAAAACTAACTTGACAATAATTCCCATGTGTCCTTGGGAGCGTTTTGCTTTATATAAGAGTTCGTCCAGGCTTGTCCTTTGCTATAAAAATGATTGGGACACCTTGCTGCACCTTAGTCACACTTGTTACCTGTTACGAATTATCTTATCACAAAACTATCGGTTATCAATAATTCAGTGCTTGCACACAATACCTTGTTGAAAACCGCTTGTCATTTCCTTCTTTTCCTTGTTGGGTTCGGCACTCTTACGTATCGAAATGACTATGATAGATCACCTATACTAGTGGGTCATCAAAATGCACCATTGACCGGGGAGTGGGCTACATCTTCCCCATCCTTTTGCCAGCGCGACATAAGACAACCATTTGCACGGTCTGTGGCTGCGGGCAGACGACTGCTGTAATGGCCCCATGTGGGTGGTCATCGAGACGTTCGTCAACGGCATTATGTACTTCATGCATGGATGGAAGTCCTTCGTTGCACCCGTAGTGCGGGGCAGGGGCATCTCCTCCACTTCAGGCTTGCCGTGTCTTGCACAGTCTTCGTGAAGTTCTTCAGGGCTCTAGACGCTCATCTGGAGTGTTATGCGTAGAGCTCGAGTAGCGGCGACATCGCATCCTCTAGCGAGAGTGATGAGGATGACAAGTACGGCGGCCCTCCAAGCGTCAAGATCAAGGACGACGGCTCCAACTATAGTTGAACACTGGCAGCAACATCGTCTGATCTCCGAGAGTGAGTTGAGCCTCGCCTAGTGTTCTCGAAGTTTCTTAATATTCTTTTTGCTCCTGCATTGCTCAGATAACATTCCTTTTGCTCTTGCATTGCACTCGATGTAAACCCTGCAGGGTAATATTAAGAAATGTTATCGGGCACCTCCAAATGAATATCTATTGTTTATCATGTTTGATGAATGTGTGCTATTTTCCCTTGTTTGATTCTATTTTTGCATGGTTTTATTCCCTATGTTGTCTAAAAACTTGTCGGTGCGTGCACTTCTCGCGAGCGTTTTGAGGAACAGATCCTTAGCAACCTACTGGGAGTCGCCGCTAGCAAGGTCCCTTGGCGGTCTCAGCGCAGTTGCTTAAATTATTTGAGTGGACTCAAAAATAAAATAAGAGCGCAGCTAATAGCGGCAAGGTTCCCTCGCGTGCAGGTTGTCCATACAAAAGCCCAAAACATTCAAGGAAAGTAGCTCTCTAACAAAGAATTTGGTTAAAAAATTCAACTTAGCTTTTCTTTGTTGTACTTGTCATCTCATTGTCGTGAAATATTAACTTCAACGTCGCTTGCCAGTGCCCATACCATTACTCCCCTCGGCAACATGTATGTGAGGTGACCTTCTGTCCTTTGAGAAAGTGTAAGAAGAGAAAATAATGGTATGGAACATTGACGATTCGTTAATCATCCATACAAGACAAATGTATCTCAACATCGCAGAAAGACACATATAACTAGACATGTAAATTGATTAGAGTTGTGAAACACTTAGCTTTATTTCACTAATGCACAGGGTTTGCGCCTGCCTTTGTACAATGGAATACATGCCATGCCAGCAAACTTGTACAAAAGGTGGTTGTTGGGCAGCCCGGCAACACATGCCTCACTCGTAAAACTTGAAAACATGCTCGACATTCAATGAATTATGCACTTGGGTGCCATCTTCGGTCTCTAGGCAGACTACGCTAGGCCTAGTGACTCGTTTCACCCGGGAAGGGCCTTCCCACTTCTGTGTCGACTTGTTTGAATTCTTGGTGGACTGAACTCTCCAAAGAAGAAGGTCACCTTCCTCAAGACTCCTGGCATTAACCCTGAGGATGTGATAGTAACGTGCAACACGCACAACAACCTAGAGACGATCTTCCTCAAGGAGCATGGCGTTATCTTGGTGTAGCCGCTCTTGCTCAAGCTTATCATGAACGAGCACTCGGGGTGACCCGTACATGAGTTCCGTAGGGAGCACTGCTTCTTCCCCCCATTAACTAGGGAGAATGGTGTCTGGCCAGTACCTCGATTGGGTGTCGTTTTGATTGACCAAAGAACCGCCAGCAACTCATCAATCCAACATCTTCCACACTTGTGCAGCTTGTCAAAGGTTCCTGTTTTAAGCCCACACAACCCTTCAAAAATTGCCCTTTCGTCCTGGCCGTTGCTCCTTGGATGGGAAACTGATGCAAAACAGATCTTGATGCCAAGGTCGTCAAGGTACTGCATGAAGGCGTGACTGGTGAACTGTGTCCCGTTGTTGGTGATTACCCTATTGGGCACTCTAAACCGACAAACTAGTCCTTTGAAGAACTTAACTGCTAACGGTGTTGTCACCTTCCTCACTAGCTCTACTTCTTTCCACTTTGTGAACTTGTCAATTGCAACATACAAGTACTCAAAGCCCCTGACAACGCGAGGAAAGGGGCCCAGTATGCCGAGACCTCAGATCGAGAATGGCTACGAGAGAGGGATCGTTGGAAGAGCTTGAGTTGGTTGATGTGATAGTTTTGAATGAACTGGCATGCTTCACACTTGGTTACTAGCTTAGTTGCATCTTGTAGGGCAATGGGCCTATGTGAGAGCCACACAACCCACCATGTAACTTTGTCAATAGCTTTTGTCCGTCTTCCCGGTAAATGCACTTCAATTTCACCCTGTTTGGTCTTTTCTGGACATGTCTTTGCCGACAAACCGGTACATACTTGACTGATGGGCTACTTTTTCAGCTTCTTCTTGATCTTTGGGAAGTTCCCCTGTCTAATGGAAATAAACAATCTGTCGCCTCCATACCGAAGCCTGCCGCCCAGAACTCTTTCAAAAACATCGGGGCAAGCACGCCCCTCAACCCGGACCATCCTGGCCGGCTTCTCAGCACAACCTGCCACACGCGGCAACACGGCCAGCCGGCAAGCACATGCCGACCGCCCCCAAGATTGACAAGTCGGATCCTGGCGCAATCCTCAACCCGGCGATAAGTTAGTGCACGTCCCCTCCAGGCGTACGGCATGGAAGGCCCCCACGAGCGAGCGAGTGTGGCTATAGTGTCTTACCAAGCCCCGTTGACCGATGTGAGGATGGCCACAGCATGCATCCATCCCATCAGTGTGGGCCGATGGTGATGGGGCATCCCGACACTGTAGCTAATCGAGCAAACCCAATCCGTGACGTACAGCACTCCGAGGCACAATGCTTCCCGCATAACCCGACGTACTCTGGTACTTGACGGGCTCAGAGCCGGCTTCCAGAAACTGGCATCCGGGCCCCGCGCCCGTGTAATATGACCGTTGTAACCTCGGGGGGCAGTCTATAAGACCCCCCAGCACCCTTCCATGTACAGGGGCATTAGATCAATCCATGCACATGCACATGCACATGCACATAGGAGAAGGAGTATACTATGCCTTGGCCCATCTTCCTTCCTCCCAAAATAGCTCGAGGAGCAAGCTTGTAACATCTTCATATAAACCACACTCGGCAGGAGTTGGGGTGTTATCTCTCCGGAGAGCCCCGAACCTGGGTACGTCTAGTATCTCACACTTGCGCGTGCCAACCTTGCCTCTTGAAGCCACTGGTGCCCTTGTGTCTATCCCACTCTTTAGCCATCCTATGGCATTTGCCGTGAGATCACCATGAAAAAAGTATTGGCGCATCTTGCTTGAGGCAATAAGGAGACCAAAACACATTTTTGCACACTAGAATACCTCGATCGAGCTCCTTGGAGAAGGGAACTAACCAAATAAACTCGGCGTTTCACCAATTTCTTCTTCTTCACAGCTTGCTATTCTGACCCATCTGCTTGTTCTGCGTTCAACTTGCTGGTACCAAGACTTGCCGGACAAGATTATGGCTTGTCACTTGCCAGTCTGGCATCTACTACTTCTTCATTTTCGACTTCTCTTTCTGCTACTAATGCAGCACTGACCACTCAACAATGGCTCTGGCGGTCTTGGTGCTACCAGCGTTGGTGCAGAAGAAAGGTACCTCTTCAAGTCTTGCAGCGCTGCCTCCGCCTCTGGAGTCCATTTCATTGGACCTGCCTTTTTAATATTTTGAAAAAGGGCAGGGCGCGCTCAACAGACTTGGAGATGAACCTACTAAGTGAAGCTATGCAGTCGGCAAGACGGCTCACATCCTTGATGCGTTTTAGAGTTTCAATCTTCTCAATTGCTTTGATCTTGTCATGATTGGCTTCAGTTCCATGTTGAGAAACAAATAATCCAAGGAGCTTGCCAGATGGAACAACAAACACACACTTCTTGGGGTTGAGCTTTGGATTGATCTTACACAGATTAGAAAACTCCAAATCTCATATTAGTGTCGACTTGTTCTTGGTCTTGACCACTATGTAATCCATATAGGCCTCCAGATTCCTGTGCAACTGAGGTTCGAAACCAATCTTGACTGCCCTTGCAAATGTTGAACCAGCACTCTTGAATCCTAAAGGCATACGTATGCAATCGTATGTGCCACATGGAGTGATGAATGTGGTCTTCTCGTCATTCTCTTTTGACATGAATATCTGATGGTGCCTAGAGTATGCATCAAGGAATGATAGCAGATCACATCCAACAGTGGAAACAATAATCTGGTCGATGTGAGGCAAGGGAAATGGGTCTTTCGGGCAGGCTTTATTGATGTCTATGTAATCAATGCAAAGCTGACACTTGTCATTCGCCTTGTGAACAACAACTGGATTTGCTAACTACGTGGGATGGAGTACACCTCTAACCAAACCTCCTGCTTCCATCTTCTTGATCTCTTCGACAATGAATTGTTGTCGCTCTGTCGGATTCAGGGCTTCGCAATCTTCGACAATGAATTGTTGTCGCTCTGTCGGATAGAGGGGTTCGCAAAACCCGTTAAGTTCGAACACAGGGGCGTGAACGAAGATCGCTCCCACTCACGTCTACCTAGCGCCTCACTCTCGTCTCGGTGGAAGGATTCAAGCAAACAACGAACAAGCACACAAGAGTTTATCCAGGTTCGGGCCACCGTGTGGTGTAAGACCCTACTTCCTGCTTTGGTGGATTGGCTCCGGGCGAGCTAGAATATGAGCTAGTACAAGGGTTCATGGGCTCAGGAGGCGAGCTCAGGAGGGTCAGGACGCTAGTGTTCTTGCTCCTTGTGCGGTGGCCAAGTGTGTTCGTCTGTCCCCTTTGTAGTGGGAGTTCTAGCTACTTATATAGGCGGCCACGGTCCTCTTCCCCCGAAATGTTTAGGCGGGAAGGGATCCCACAATGGCCATTTTTGAGCAGGAACACAAAGACGTTCTTATCCTGACAAAAGCGGTCTTCGCCTGCAAAAGGATCAGGCGGTGACACGATGGTGGGCTCAATGGTGACATCCTCCTTATCGTCCTCGCGGTCTTCGGTCTCGTTGCACGAAAGAGGAAACCTTTGCCCCGCTCCTTGGGAACCAACGGCTGCGATGTCCCCTTTGCACCAAAATGGCAACTGCGCCGCTGGCGGACGCTGGCACCCGTTGGCGCGGTGCGTCACTGTTGACATCACTGCCTCCTCCTGAGGCAGGCTTGGCCTTGGATTCTCCGCCCCTCCGGAACGCCTTGCCGAGGCCGCTCCTGAGGAGGTCTTGACGTTGTTCTCCTCGCGAGGCCTGGCCCCTCACGAGGGTCTTGAGCAGCTGGTTGATTAGCTTGGCCGTACCAGGCCGCTTGTAGGAGCGCGTCGCAGCCCGCAGACAGGCAAGTCTGGGTGCCCTGGTTCCCAGGACGCTGACAGTAGCCCCCAGCCCAAGGCGCGCGCGGAGTTGGCTTCAGGGCGAAGCCTTAGTCGAGGACGAAGCGCCGTGGGCCCAAAAAAGGTTGCGGGCCAGGCTGGCGCGTGACGGTTGGATAGTACGCGAGCGACCCCGCTCCCCACGCCATTTCGGTAACCGTGCGTCTTGACAAAAAGGGGCCTTCTCTGCTTGGGGGAGTTATCGCCCTCTTTCCTACCTGCTCGGATTTGTTCCCTTTACGCCTCCTGCCTCTCTTCATCCTTAGGCTCCCTTGACCATGGCGAAGAAGAACAAGGGTACCGCGCCGGCGTCTGGATCTGCTTCCTCTCTTGATGTGGCGCTTGAGGAGTCCTCCATTATCAGGGAGGAGGACTTCTCCAAGGTCCAGCCGTTCATATCGAGCTCCCACAATGAGCATGGCCCGACGCGGATCTGGGCTGGATCCACCATGGCGCGGACCTTGTCAAAGTCATGCTACCCCTTCTTCCGCCGCAGCATTTCCGTGGGGCTCGTGCCCCCCTTCTCCGAGTTCTTCTACGCCATCCTGGAGCATTACCAGGTGCACGCTCTCCATATCCAACCCCGCTCCATCTTCGTCCTGTCGCTCTTCGCCTTCAACTGTGAGGCGTTCGTGGGGGTGAGGCCGACCCTCGCCCTCTTCCGCCACTTCTTCTCTATGCGTCAGTACGACGATGGCCCGTGCTCGGGCTGCGTTTCCTTCGTCTTTCAGCGCCAGGGCTGTCGCCTGAAGACGGCCGGAAAGAAGATAGAGTCCCACTGGAAGAGGTGGATCTATCTGGAAGCCCAGCGCACCCACACTCTGTTGGCACTGCCTATTGCCCATCCGGAGAAACTTGACGGCTGGCGCCACGCGAAGCTCACCGGCCCTCTTGTTGGGCCCGTCTTGGCAAAGATTGAGGCCGACCTGAGCTCGAGGCTCGAGGGGGGGCACATCGTGAATGAGTTCTTGAGGCAGCGTCTGGCTCCACTGCAGGCTCACTCACGCCCCATGTGGGAACTGATGGGCGATGATGACGAGCTCCGGCTGCACCCAGGGATGCTGGCCGAAGACGATCTGGACTTCACCTTGAGAGCTCTCCTGGGGATGGTTCCGGAGGATCTTCCTAGGGCCTACCTGCCGCTGTACAGCCGCCCTGACAAGGCCGAGCTGCTGATGGCCATGCCGGACCTTGGTGCGCCCGTGGGCGCTCCGCCCATGTTCGACGTGTCTTCTGGTGATGACGACGAGAGGAACGAGGGGGCTCGGAGGATACCCTGGACGACGAAGGGGACTCCTTCGAAGCGTTCACCGGGGCAATGGCGCCATGCGCAGGTGCCGCGGGACGGTCCCAGGCGACCACTCCACGTCGGTCCGGACGCACTGCGTCCGGGGGAAGCAAGGTGGTGACTCCGCCGAAGAGCACCATGCCAGCGAACCTGGCGACCGCGGTCGTGCCCAGGACCGTGGCCTCATGCCTTGCTCAGGCACGGGCTGTCGGCACGCTCGGTGCGCCAGGAGCTGCTATTGACCTGCTGGTGAAGAGAAGGGCACGCCTCGCCTCCGACGAGTAAGTGTGCGATTTCTCACTCATTCTTATTTGCCGTGCCCCTGATGCGCTCTCCCTTGATGCAGCAGCCTGGGGGGTGTGATGAAGAAGGTGAAGGGGGAGGTCATGTTGCGGTGTCCTGCTCCTCCGGCTGCTGGTGCAACCTCGGGGAAGGATGCCGCGGCGCTGGGTGCCCCGGTCGGCCGGGCCACCGTGAGTGCGGTGACGGTGCCAGCCGAAGACGTCCCCGGCGAGGTTGCGGAGTTGGCTTCTGCTCCGGCTGCTCTGGCGAGGGAGGCTGGAGCCCCTGAGCCCCTGGTTGAGCAGCCAGTCTTGTCGGTGCCCGTGCGCCAGGCGGCGCAGCCTGGTTTTGAGGATTTGGACGCTGCCTCCGCCGCGCTGGGTCGTCACCGCGCTGATCTGCAAGACGGTGACGGCCATCTGACAGAAGGGCGCCTGGGGCTGATCCATGGGTGGCTCCTGGCAAACGAGTCTGCACGGGCCTCCTGGGATCAGGCCTTGGCGGATGCTGCCAAGGGTCGAGAGGAAGGTGCGGCGGCCACGCTGGCTCGTGACGCCGCACGAGCTAACGCCGCGTCCTTCGAGAAGCACTGCCTCAAGGCAGAGAGCGAGTTGGGGGCCCTCCGCAAGGAAGACACTAGGCACGCCTTGGAGCTCAAGGGGTTGGAGAAGGAGCTCGAGGTGCAGAAGGCCGCGACATCCCGGCTGCAACACGAGCAGCTTGCTAACCACGCAGCCCTGGAGAAGCTGAAGGTTGAAGTTGAGCAGGCCAGGGCGTCCCAAGCCGCTCATGTCCAGGAGGAAGCTCATGCAGCTTTGGCGATGGTGAGTCTAGAGGCCCTTGCCGCATTCGACCTTGAAGCCCGAAAGGCGCTGCACGCCGCCTACGGGGAAGGGTTCAAGCAGCCGCTAGCCTCCCCGGAGGGAGGCCCCGTCGGGCTCCTTGCTGCGCTCGTGGAGTCCCTGCGTGGTGTTACGGCTGCGATTGGCCAGTTAGCCGACGTCGAAAGCCGTACACTGCTTACCTCGATCCTGACGTAGGTGTGCAGCCACCTAAGCCTTCGCGACCCCACCCTTGACCTTGCCTTGCTGTCCGAGCCCGTGACCGCAGTCATGGAGAACACGGTTGCCGAGGCCATGAGGGTGAAGGTCACGTCCCTGGTTGAGGCGTTCCTCCAGGCCACCACTACCGCGGCTGAAGGGGAGACGACTGGTACTGCTATGCCCGGTGATGTTTAATATGTTCTGTTAAGTGAGAGAAGCACGAATGCCTCGGGGAGGCGTAAGAACTTTGGTTGAATTTGAAAAAACTTGAGGTTATTGTAATAGCTAGATGACTCCATGCTTGCTTCCTTTCATGTTTTCTTTAGGTGCTCTGCATTGGCAGGGCCCAACCCCGCGCATACCTTGGCCGCCGCTGAGCCCTTTGGATGACCGGGGTTACCGTAGTAACTAGACTTGTTGTTGAGCCCTCCGGATGACCAGGGTTACCGTAGTAACTAGACTCAAGGGATGAGGGGCTACGTGGCCAGTGACGCCCTTGGGTCGCAATGCCCAAGGGTCCCCCTTGACGTTCAAGCAATCCCGTTTTCGTTCTGCGTCTGCACGGCCCAACCCCGTGCATACCTCGATCGCCATTGAGCCCTCCGGAGGACCGGGGTTATCGTCATAACTAGACTCAAGGGATGAGGGGCTATGTGGCCAGTTAGGTCCCTGGGTCATGATGCCCAGGGGTCCCCCTTCACGTACGAATGGCTCTCATGAAGGAGAACGAGCACCATACCTTGCCCATGAGCCTTCACCTGGGATGGGGGCACGAGAAGGCCAGGTGTCTGGGCCCCTGGTAGGGTGGCGTCTGCCAGGCGTGACCTGAGCATAGCCCCCGTGCCTAGCCCCCCTCGCGACACCTATCCAAGGATAAGCCGTGAGCGTTGTGAGCTGAAAAGCTCCCTGAGGTTGGTGCGACCACTGGGGGCCACCCTCAGTTGTCTATAACTAGCACGGAGCATAGAGCTACCACACTTGCGCGGAGTGTGGGCATAACCGCGCCTCGGTCGTATCGGCCAGCGTGGAGCCTGGTGCTTCCACTGGTTCGTGGGCATAACCGCTCCTTGGTTGGATCTTCTAGCGCGGAGCTTGGTACTTCCACTGAACCGTGGGAGGGAGCCTCCCACCGGGAGAGACTCCGGGGTGTGTACAGCCCCGTCCTGACGCGTGGCTTGCATGGTAGGACAGCCAAGGTGTATATGGGCCCTCCTCAGGACGAGTTGAACGACTCTGAGGAAGTTCTCGTGATCTTACGCATAACTCACGAGACCCTACCCTGAGGCGGGTTGCGCATGAGTCTTCTTCTGCAAAATGTGAAAAAAGAGGTGTTGTGTCGACCTGCGCCGATTTCATCTTCAGGGGATATTGCATGAGAAGGTCACAGCACCAGCGACCCCTGGATTTGTCGACGCTGCAGGGACGGACCCGAGCACAGACGTCGTGTCCAGTCTTCTCATGCCACGATCCAAAGGAAAAACAGCCGGCGCGTGGTTCCCGCGTGAGCGAGGCACTTGCCACGGGCCCCTACTTACCCATCCACGATTAGCCCATGCGAGAACAAGGCACCAAGGACCATGGGAGGTGCTGTCACAGAAATGGCTCGCTAGGCAGAGCTCAGCCCTTGGGTTTATCGACGGTGCAGGGATGGACCCGAGCACAGATGTCATGCCCGTCCTTAATCATGGGGCAGTCGCGAGTGGGCTCACAATGGCTCATGACATTAGTGGCGGTGAGGACACCGAGCATATAGATAATGCGAATGGAAAGAAATATCTGGCCTTGATCATGCAAAAAGGGAGACAACCGCGGGAAAATAGCCCCCAGCGGCCCGAGGATGATGCAGCCCAAGAGGCGCCCTCATTTAGATACCTGAAGTGTCACCTAATACTTGCCGAAGGAGAGTTGGGGTAGCTGAAGACGCGAGCTGTGCGGGTCGCTCCCGAGGTTCGTCGGGCTCCTGAGGCCCAGGGGCTCCGGAGGCTCTCAGTGGTCGCGCGGGCCCGGCTCCTGCTCCATCCGGACCGCCTGCAACTGAGCCTCCCGAGCCCCCAAGGCCCACTGCGCGAGATGCTGGAACATGGCAACTGCGTTGCGGAAGCCGAAGAGCATGCAGACGTAGCTGCAAGGGAGGGCCCTCCTCTGGCCGATCGCCGTCGGCCAGAAGGGCTCCTGAGAAGTGGCTCGGTTGAGTCCCGCGATGTCGACGCAGACACGGAAGCAGTTGCTTGGGCTGCGAGCAGGTGGACTTGGGATTGTGCGGTTACGCCCACCGAGGATGAGTCTTGGGTACTGAAGTTCCTCTGTAACTTGGTCGATGAAATCTTGAGCCCCCAACGTTGGACGGCTCGCGTTGGGCTCACAAAAATGCGCATCAAGATACGCTTGCAAGTGGTGCTCAAACACCTCCCTCAAGGCACGAGTCAGCTTGAGGACACTCCAGAGGAGAGCCCCCGAGCCCATCACGAGAGGGGCGTTGAGCGCGCCTCTCTATGCGGGGGTGGAGGGCGCCTCATGAGCAGGCGCGAGTCCGGAGGCCTGGCCGTCTGGAGCCCCGCGTCCTGAGATCCGTCGACGGGTAGGTTCTTCTTCTTCTTGGGGGCGGTCTACAAGGCGAGGATGGCTCCATCCTCATCGGAGCACTCAACCACCGCGGTCTGGTAGGCACGCTCCAGGGAACGCACCGCTTCCTTCTCATCAGAGGCGATCGTGATGACTCCGCCGCTTCCGGGCATCTTGAGGACGTTGCAGCCGTGATGGGTCGCCGCCATGAACTTGGCAAGGGCAAGATACCCCAGGATGGCATTGTACGGGAGGTGGATGTTGGCGACGTCGAAGTTGATGTGCTCTGTGTGGTAGTTGTCGTGGTCGCCAAAGGTGATAGGGAGGCGGACCTGCCCCATCGGCAGCGTGGAGCCATCCGTGACTCCGTAGAATGGCTTGGTGGGCTGGAGCTGATCGTTGGGAACCTGAAGTGTCTTGAAGGTCTGGATGGAAAGGACGTTGAACCCTGCTCCGCCGTCGATGAGGGTCTTGGTCACGAGGACGTTGCTGATGGTCGGGGTGCAGAGCATTGGAAGGGCGCCTGGGGCCGCAGTGCACTTGAGCTGGTCTTTGGGGTCGAGAGCGATGACTTGCTTGGTCCACCTGAGGTTGCACGCGGCGTCAGGCCTGAGAAGCGCCGCGTTCACCTCACGGGCGAACTGCTTGAAGATGCGGTGAGAAGCCGGGGCATGGCTCCTCCCAGAATGCATGCGACTGCACGTGGCTCCTGGAAGCCCCCTGCCCCGTCTCCCTGGCGGTCGTCGTCGTTCCTCCTTGGCGGTGGTGGCAGCGGAGGCAGGCCTCCGTTGCCCTGAGGGCGACCCTCACGAGGCTGGTCGCGCCAGGGGGCGTCACGAGGCTGCTCCTGCCAGTTGTCTTCACGAGGCTGCTCACGCCACCCTTGGCGCGAGTTCCTGCCATCCCAACGTCCTCCTCCTCGGCCTCCTCCACAGCCGTAGCCGCGGTTGTCGCGCTCAGGGTGCTGCCCGAAGGGCCCGCCGCGCATCGCCCTGAGCTCCTGACAGTCGTTGGTGTTGTGGCTATGGACATTGTGCAAGACGCAATACGGTCGGTTGTCCCTGGGGAGGTCATCGTAGCCGCAGCCACGTTTCACTTCTGGCTCAGCAGCTAGCACGGCGGGTCCCTTGCGCTTCGACTCCTTGGCCTTGGTTTTCTTGTCGTCCGCCTCCGCCTCAGGCAGCTCCTGAAGGGAGAGGCGGCCTTCCTCCGCTCTGGCGCACTTTGCCGTGAGTTTGAACATCTCGAGGGTTGTGCACAGGTCTTCGTGAATGGTGATCTCTTCCCTCATCCTGATGTCGCGGATGCCATCGGAGAACGCGGAGATGATGGCCTCGTCCGAGACCCTGGGGATACGGAGGCGCGTGGTGTTGAAGCGTTGGATGTACTTTTGCAGGGTTTCTCCCGGCTGCTGCCTCACGCGACGCAGGTCAGCAGCTGCCGGGGCTCGGTCGTGGGTGCCTTGGAAGTTAGCGACGAAACACTCGCAAAGCTCTCCCCAGGAGGAGATGGATCCCACCGGGAGGTTCAGAAGCCAGGAGCGCGCGCCGTCCTTCAGAGCCATGGGGAACCAGTTCGCCATGACCTTCTCAGTGCCGTTGGACGCCTCGATGCTCAGCTCGTAGAGTTGGAGGAACTCCGTGGGGTCGGTGGTGTCGTCGTAGCGTGGAGGCAGGTCCGGCTTAAACTTGTCGGGCCAGACGAGGCGTCATAGCTCAGGGGCTAGGGCGCAACATCCAGCCATGCTCACGATCGCAGGTGCCCCCTGCGCTTGTGATGCTAGTTCTTGAGGTGCTGGCGCTACCACCTCCTGTGGCGTGCGGTCTGGGCGCTGTGGGCCAGGTGTCCACGAGCCCCTGCATGTGGGTGCGGAATCACCTGACAACTCTCCTCGTCGCGGGCGTGGGCTCTGTGGGGTTGCTCACGTCGAGGGGCCTCGCGCCGGCCCTCCTGGCCGGCGTGGTGGAGGGGAGGCGGAGCCGGGACCCCACGGCCCTCGTTCGCCGCCGGGGGCGACGAAGGACGTGAGGAGTGCGTTGGTGCAGGCGCTTCCCCAGCGGCGTTGACGAGCTCGGTGATGCGGTGGAGCCACTTGACGTAGAGATCATCTACTGGGCGGTAGCGAAGAGCTCCCGCGCCATCAGTAGCGCAGGCTGCTGGTAGACTGGCCCACGGCGGACCAGTGAGGACGACGCTGCGGCCGGCGAGGGTGAAGGTGTTGCCGTGCGGCCATCCCGCCGCACGGACAACGACAGCGAGGAGTCCTGCTGCTCATGGACAGCCGGGTCGGTGGCGGCGTTGGCGACCGGCGAGTTGGGGCGGAGCGGTGCGACGTTGCCCACGGGCGCCGTCTGAGCGACGTTCGCAGCACGGCGGGCGACGCGAGCTCGGCGTGTGTCCACCATGGCTGTGGAGCAGGGTCGGTGACGAGAACGCAATGAGGTCGTCGGAGAGGCGAGATTTCGACACGCCCCCTACCTGGCGCGCTAAATGTCAGATTTAGGGCTCCGCAAAACCCGTTAAGTTCAAACACAGGGGCGCGAAGAAGATCTCTCCCACTCACGTCTACCTAGCGCCTCGCTCTCGTCTCGGTGGAAGGATTCAAGCAAACAACGAACAAGCACACAAGAGTTTATCCAGGTTCGGGCCGTCATGTGGTGTAAGACCCTACTTCCTGCTTTGGTGGATTGGCTCCGGGCGATCTAGAATATGAGCTAGTACAATGGTTCCTGGGCTTAGGAGGCGAGCTCAGGAGGGTCAGGAGGCTAGTGTTCTTGCTCCTTGTGCGATGGCCAAGTGTGTTTGTCCGTCCCCTTTGCAGTGGGAGTTCTAGCTACTTATATAGGCGGCCACGGTCCTCTTCCCCCGAAATGTTTAGGCGGGAAGGGATCCCACAACGGCCATTTTTGAGCGAGAACACAAGGATGTTCTTATCCTGACAAAAGCGGTCCTCGCCTGCAAAAGGATCAGGCGGTGACAAGGTGGTGGGCTCGACGGTGACATCCTCCTTATCGTCCTTGCGGTCTTCGGTCTCGTTGCACCAAAGAGGAAACCTTTGCCCCGCTCCTTGGGAACCAACGGCTGCACTGTCCCCTTTCCACCAAAATGGCAACTGCGTCGCTGGCGGACGCTGGCACCCGCTGGCGCGGTGCGTCACTGCTGACATCACTACCTCCTCCTCAGGCAGGCTTGGCCTTGGATTCTTCGCCCCTCCGAAACGCCTTGCTGAGGCCGCTCCCGAGGAGGTCTTGACGCCGTTCCCCTCGCGAGGCCTGGCCCCTCGCAAGGGTCTTGAGCAGCTGGTCGATCAGCTGGGCCGTACCAGGCCGCTTGTAGGAGCGCGTCGCGGCCCGCAGACAGGCAAGTCTGGGTACCCTGGTTCCCAGGACGCCGACATGCTCCAAGGCTTGCTTCCGCACCTTCTGCTTGACGGGGCGCACATGAAGGTAGACGGCAAGGTGGTGCCCAATTACCTCTATGGAAACACTTGGGATGTCAGATGGTTGCCATGCAAACACATTGACATTCTCCCATAGGAAGGCAACGATCACGCTTTCCTATTTGTCATCAAGGGTGGAACTTATGGTGAAAGTCCCTTCTTCGTCATCCTCCCTAGCAAACACCTTATTGGTTTCTGGTGGAGCATACATGTTTTTCTTGCTCTTGCTGATAGATCTCTCTACCACATCCTCGACGGGAGCGCGGCACTCCGCAGAGGCGCGCTTGTCGGAATCAGTGGTCTTGCTGGTCTTCTTCCTTTTCTTCCCTTGGGAGCTTTGTCGGCAGGAGCAAGTGCCTTGACGGCAGATGCTGCAACTGCTTCCCGGTACAGCTGATCAACACATATCATCTTTCTTGTTAGAGTGAATGGTGATAACATTTATCGGCCCAAGCATCATCAGCGTGTTATGGGCATAATGGGGGTGGCCATAAACTTTGCCACTTCTCACGTCAAAGGATTCCATGATAGGGCAATGGAATCTTGACTACGTCGAAGATGATCTTCTTTGTTCCTTAATTGAGCTCACTGCCAAATATTGCCCTTTGGCTGGCTTCTTCCTAGATTAATCCCCTGGAATGTGCCAATCTTCTTAAAATCCTCTTCGAAAATCCGCAGCCTCTTGATCACATCAGGTGAGATCAAGTTGAAACCAGCCCCACCGTCAAATAGCATCTATAACATCCCAAAATTTTAAATTTTGGAATGTTATACTAAATAGATAGTTTTGTTTGCTTGTGTGATGTGCGGTGTGAAATTGAGTGAAATTTAAAACTTTTGAAAGTTAAATGAGAGGGAATGAAATGACTTTCCCAAACTTTCACTTTGCATTTATGATCTCCGTGAATTCAAATTCATTTCAACACAAAACCCTAGAGAGAAAAGGGCTTTGAAAATATTTGAATTCCATTGGCAAATATTTCAAATTCAGAAACTTTATGCAACTCAATGATTTTCATGAGAGAAGATAAAATGACTTCTTCAAATTATAAGAAATATGAGTTGGAAGTTCCTTTGAAATATTTTTGATACTCATTTTCAAATTTAAGTTATTTAGTTTTTATTTCAAATTATTTTCTCCAAAAATAAAATATATTGAAAATAGTGTAAAATGATTCCCTACAAAAGAAAATTACAGAGAAAAAATTTTAAAATCATTTTGGCATTTTAAAATGATTTTTAAGGAATATTATTTAAACAGTAGCACTGTTTGATTTATGTAAATTTATGTGGATTTTATTTGACTCTAGAAAAATGTTCAGGCTTTAGGAAATCTTTTTCTGAAAATTATGAAATATAATATGCCCATGTACAATTTAAGTTTTTGTTCCGTATTCAATTTTTTTTCCTTTTTCTATTTAAGAAAAAATATTGCGTGTGCGTCTAGAACTATCTGTGGCCCATATGCGCAGCATAGTGTTATCGGGCACCCAATCATTTTTTTCTCGCCTACATGAGCTAGGCCCAGCCAGCTTTATTTTTTTTTTGCCTTCTCAGACTTCTCTTTTTCCTTTGATCAAATTTAAAATTAAAAAAACTGCAGCGCATAATGTACGTGTACGCGCGCAGCCAGCCCGTGATGTTTTTAGCACATGCGATTCCCTTAGTTTTATTTGTTCGTCTACGTTTTGTCTCACATTGCCTAGTCTTTCATCCCTAAACCTCTTTTCCACCTATAAATATAGAACCATAGAGCCTCCAAAAATCATCCGATTCGGATTAAATTATTATTTTAATTTGACTAGATTCACTAAAGAAAAATATATTTTCTCTCTCTGGCAGAAATTCTGGAAGTCGTCTCCTCTCTATAAAGTCGTCTTTTCTTCTCTACCTTATATTCCTAAATCCTTAGTCAGAAAAAATTCTTCAGAGGCCAGACGAACTTCGTCTCTGTCACTGAAGAATATGACTGAACTATATGAGATTTCCAATGGCTTCACTTGAAGGGATTGGTAGGTGTAGGATTTTGAGTTGAGCGTCACATGGAAATTTTTCCTTAGTATTTCCTCGACCCCTTTTAACAGTACGGTTTTTCCTATGACTAAAGAAAGAGAAAATGAAACTACGAAAACAAAAGTCTTCACGCTTCAGGTTCTTCAAATGAATACCAAGTCTTCGAGGTCACACCAATTTCTTCATTTTCAAAGTCTTCAGAAAGTCATCAGAAATCCAAAGTCTTCAGTCGAAGAACTTCATTTTTAGGGGTCAACTTTCTCTGCAAATATCAAACTCCTCATAGAATTATAGACCTGTGTACACTCATAAACACATTAGTCCCTTAACCTATAAGTCTTCAATACACCAAAATCACTAAGGGGCACTAGATGCACTTACCATCTCCCCCTTTTTGGTGATTGATGACAATATAGGTTAAGTTTTCAATGTGGATAAACATATGGAGTGTAAATACAGATATTGAGGAATTTCATTGCAAGATATAGAAGAACTCCCCCTAAAGATGTGCATAGTGAGGAATTTGGTTTCGAAGCAAAGCACACTTGAAGAGTAGAATCATGGAGATCTCCCCCTATATCTTGTAATTCATACTCGCATTTGACATATAATATGCAGAACTTGAAATGCATGATGAAATATGGTGACTGATGTAATTCAGCATGCGTGCATAACATTAATGAGGAATAAGCATGCAGAAACACCACAGCAAAATTATCAGGTCACCATAGAGTTTAAGTTTACAACTCGATCCACAAAGTCATCAGAAGATCGAGAGTTGTAACTTAACAAAAAAACGCCCATATATATAGACCCGCTTGAAGACTAACTCAACTTTCTCCCTCTTTGTCATCGAATGACCATAAGGATCAAAATTGAGGACTAACGCCCCTGAAGAATCTCAAGATGATGAAGGAGCGCCAGTGTTGTTGGGGTTGATGGTTGATGTAGGGCCTGCCACAGTGTCGTCCAAGTCTTCATACTCGTCGGTTTCACGTGAGGAAGAATAGGAGCTAGCCACCAAGGGAGGAACCTTGACCTTCTTGTATTTCTTCGGAGGAGGAGCAGACCAGTCAAAGTCATCCTAGAGACCCATTTTCTTCAGATCTTCTTCGCCATATAGATGAGACAGAACAACCCAGGTGCGGTTGAGGGTTTCATGAAGGTAGTAATGGTTTTTCTTCACTGCAATATGTGTAGAGGTCATGTTGTGAAGAAGTGAACCAAACCGACGCTTGACCCATTTGTGGTTGCGATCAACCTTCTGATAAAGACTGAGGAGAAGCTCACGATCAGTCATCACCCTGGGAGCTGTGCCTTGAGGATTTGGGTTGGGAGCGTTGGCAGCAGAGTCATGAGTGGCAGAGTCATCATTGGTGGAGTAAGATGCAGCTTTGCGAAACTGACCATCCAATGGACGAGTGCCTTCATCAAAAATAGCAGTGGCCTTGCCCTTGTCATCACCTGAGGAAAATGTCTGTTTGAGGACTTCAATTGGGGGCAAGTAGCTGGAATGATTCAGTGTGTCAGCTTTGTAATTCACTGAAGACCTTGTCGTGATGAATCTCATAATCCATGGAGCATAAGGCTTCAGGTTGAAAGGGGACAATGCAACATTTGCCACTGTCCTCATGAAGAAATCATGGAAGTTGACGAGAACGCCATGGATGATGTTGAACAGCAGATTCTTCATGATGCCAACGACTTCTTCATCATTTGAGTCGTGGCCCTTGATAGGACTCAAAGTCTTAGTCAGAATGCGATAGACAGTCTGTGGCAGAAACAACAATTCCTTCACGAGGAATTTGGTCCTTGAGGCCTAACCTGGCTTTAAAGGCTTCATAAGCACTTGCATGTAATGATTAGTGAGTTAAGTTTTTTCATACATGCAAAGTGGTGCTTCAGTGGGAGGACTGAGAGGCAGAGCTTGAAGTAATTCAGAGGCTGGTGCCTTGTAGTGAGTGTTTTCGGTCATCCAGTACAGCACCCATGAATTCACATCTTCAGAATTGCCAGTGATGTGGAGGGTTGCATAAAATTGGAGAATCGGTTCTTCATTCCAATCGCATATGCCAGTGCAGAAACCCAACAGTCCAGCGTCGTGAGGAACACTAAGGACTGGCACAAAGCATGACAGAGATTCCATATTCACGTGAGGAATATGCTGACAATCGAAGACTTTGTCTTTGTTGTAGAGCACTGAGGAATAGAAATTTGTGTGACTGGCAGTCCAGAAACGCCTCTTCCTTATGCGAGCAGAGTCATAAGGATTGAAATCAGTGAAGAACACATGCTCGCCGAAGAAATCAACCTTCTTGAAAGTTTGCTTTCTTGAGAAAGGATCCTTGGGCTTGGGTTGAGGAGTGTCAGTCAATTACATCACAACCTCTGGATTCGCAATCTCAGGTTTTTCAGTCTGAGGAATTTCTGGTTCCTCTTCAGTGGCTGTCTTCACAGATTCAGCAGCAGCAGCAGTTTCTTTAGCACTAGTGGCTGGAATGTCTTCATGAACAGATTCAGTGGGATGAGTTTCTTCAGAGCCCAATGGAACAGTTTGCGCTGGTGAATGAGGAATTTGTTGCAGCGGCGTGAACAGAGGAGAGTTGGGATGCTGACTATCCCAAAATCCATCATTCATCAAAGGAGTGGCATTCCCAATGTCCACGACCGAGTCTTGTTCTTCCAATTCCTCAACGCCGGCCTCTTCAGCAGTAAACTGAGGCATAGGCGAGGAGATGATTGGGGTTGAAGGGATTGGATCCATTTCAATTTCTTCGTCCATCTGCTCTGAGGAAGCAGCAGAGGGAACATCTTCATCTGATTCACTAGGAATCACATATTCTTCATCAAATGGAATAAGTTCCTTTGATGGCATGGAGGAAATTGGAACGGCATCAATTGGATTTTCAGCTGAGCTTGTCAAAGGCTTCATTTTCTTCGGAGCTGAAGAATATGATGAAGCTGATGCCTTCCTTTTCTTCACAGATGCACGCTCTGCAGCCTTTGTCTTCTTCACATCTGATGCAGATAGAAGGATTGGAGTTGGTGTAGGCGTAGGAGGAGCAGAGAAATCTGGTTGTTTTTGTTGAGGCACAACTGATGCAGTTGTCCTGACTTATTCATGTTCTTCAGGAACAGCCTTTGGAGCTTTAGCTGGCCTGACATTTTCTTCAGGCGCAACACTAGAGGTTGCCCTGGCAGTTTCTTCAGCAGCTGGAATGCAGTCATCAGCCCTGGTATTTTCTTTAGCAGCCAGATGTTCTTCAACGGTGCTGGCATGTCCTTCAGTAGACGGAGCAGATGCTTCAGCCTGAGGAATTTCAATGTGCGTTTGACGAGCAACACTTGAAGAAAAACCTTTAGTCAAATTCACAAATCTGACTTTGGCACCCATCCAGTCTGCACGATATGCATCAAATTCATCACCGAGGGTTTTGATTTCACCCTGTATCCTGACAAGTTCTTCAGTTGTCATGTTGACAACATTTTTGTTCAGGAAGTGCTCCTTCTTGTACTGTGCTTTCTTTGTCTGTCTGGCCTTTTCAAATTTCCATTTTTCTTCGCCTATAAAGGCGTTCAGCATATGACTTTGGCCAGGTGTCAAGTTGAAGTCAGGCATAGGAGTGTTGGGGTCCTCATGCCAGAGATCAATGAAATCAAGGATCATATTTGGATCCAAACACAGTGGAACTTCGCTTCCTTTGGCTCTAGCGGCCCTTTCTTGCCTGTCTCTGATGATTTGAACAAGTTCTTCATCATCAGCTTCGTTATCAAACGACACTTGGAAAGCAACTTGTTTCTTGTGAGGACTTGGGCGAGAGCCGCGTCCAGCAGTGGTCTTTTTCTTCAGTAGCGAGGGACCAACTGAGGAACTTGGTATTGCTGAGGAACTAGGAGCAGCTGAGGAACTTGCAGAGGCTCCTGAGGCAATGGATATGCCCGCAGTCCTTTGACATGTGGCAAGATGCACTGGAGCAGATTATTTTGTTGTAGTATCTGAAGACTTTGGCAGAGGAGCTGAGGACTTTGGAGGAGCAGGAGCAGTCTGAGGAATTTGCCGTGGTGGCTTTGAAGAATCTGGCCGTGAGGGCATTGCTGAGGAAGAAGCACTTGGCTTGTGAGCAGGCTTCTTAGCCATGGCCTTCTTAGGCTTGGAAGCAGAGGCCTCAGCAGAGGCAGCAATAGCAGCCGAGACTTCATTGAATTTCCTCACTCCTTATTTTGCTTGTTTGGCCAACTTGGCCTGGCGCTTAGCCCATTCTTCAGGATAATCCTCACCACGCTTGGGGCTAGTGGGATCAGCAACTTGGCCATGTGCCAATGGAGGTCTTGGGCAGGAAGGATTGAGTGCAAATTTCTTCATGTATTTGGGAGTCACATATCTGTACTCCCTCCACTCTCTTGCCCATCTCCTCTCTATTCTTTGTATGCGCACTTTGCGCTGATTCTTGTCCTCTTTTCCGAACTTTGCCTCATCAGGAGTGCAATAGTCAGCATATATGTCTTCAGGTATGTCGAAAGCAGTATTGACCTCAGGCCTCTTTCCTCCTTTCTATGGCTTCTTTCCTTAAGCCATTTTCTTCAGATGAGGAATTTGAACAATTGAATTCTCTGAAGAAGTATGCAACTTTTCTTCGAGGAACGCTGCAAATGAGTTAACTTGATGAGAACCTAGTGATTCAGCAGCGGACATGAGTACCTGTGAACAGACTATAGTTGCGAGGAATTTGGAGAGGTCATATGCGTTCTCAGAAGGTTTTGTAAAAAGAACAAGTTTGAGGAATTTGACCAGATTAGTCTTGAAGAATTTGACTAAGCGTTCTTTTTCTTAGGTTCCAGAGTTGCATAGATTGAAAATCCACACAATTGAGGAATCTTGAAGAAAAATGTAGCTTAGAGAAATCGAATCAAGAACAGATGATATGTGAGGTGTTTAGTGTGTGAAGAATTGACGAAGAAAGCACCTTTTGAGAATTTTGAAGAAAACATTTGAATCAAAGAGGATAGTAAAAGTAACTATAATTACCCTGTATGAAGAACATGACGAACTGTGAGATGGAGAACTGAAGTTCGTCTGTGCAGATCTTCCACGCCCTAACTTGGCAGAGGAAGACAGCTACGGCGATGGCGGAGTGAAGAAATCCACGGTCGGCGCGAGTACGACGGTGACGAGGTCGAGGCAGTGAAGCTCTTCCTCACCGGCGACGATGGAGTAGCGGCGGCGCTAGGGTTGAAGAAGCTCGAGCGGGGAGTGAGAACGAGCGAAGTAAAAAGTGAAGTGAGGGAAGGGGAGGGGTATTTATAGCTGAGATGAATAACCGTTCGCCCGAATAAATTGGACAAACGTGCCCCTGACCCTTCTCATTTGCACGACATGTGTCACCCACGTACTTTGTAGTGGAGATCGTGTGAGATTGTGGGTGAATAGATAAGTATTGTCGTGGGATGCGGAACAATTTGAGCGGCAAAACCAATTTTTTTGGAAAGGATGAGTTTTAACGTTGCGTTCGCAATTTCTTCAGCTGACAAGGACACATTGAAGATTTTGAACAAGTTTCAAATAGAACGCATATGAAGAATTTGTGAATGGAAAGGGTTGAGTTTAGCATAGAGGGGGAAGGTTCCGATCACATTCACTTAGCAGAAAAAAGCAACTTGAAGAAATAGCAATAAGTGAATGCTGTATATATATATATATATAACCAATGAAGAAAAAGAGACGGAAATAGTGAAGACAATGCAAATTTAAAGAATATGAGCAGCTGAGGAATTTCAAAAACTCAAATTGAAGATTTTCAACTTTTGTGGTGGCGTAACCCACCGTATAAGAATGATGATTTCAAACACCGTGGACAATTGTCGTAGGGTTCTGAGAATCAAATTCTTCATTAATTTCTTCACACTTAGAGCGTTATTCTCCATTGATTGAAGAAAAACAATTTCTTCATGTGTTACACATCTAAGTCATCAATTTTGCATAAGTGTTAGGATGAGTGTCCAATTCAAAGAACATTCGAAGATTCTAAGATATTTAGCTCACACTGGAACTTGCTAAATATCTTCTCATCCAAGGGCTTTGTGAAGATGTTGGCTAGCTGTTCTTCAGTCTTCACATGTTCAATAGAAATGTCGCCCTTCAACACATGATCACGAAGAAAATGATGACGAATCTGAATGTGCTTTGTCTTCGAGTGCTGAACTGGGTTGTGAGCAATCTTGATGGCACTCTCATTGTCATAGAAGAGAGTCACATTCTTCACGTTGACGCCATAGTCCTTGAGAGTTTGCTTCGTCCATCACAATTGAGCACAGCAAGAGCCAGCAGCAATATACTCAGCTTCAGCAGTAGGCAATGATACGCAGTTTTGTTTCTTCAAGGACCAATAGACCAAAGATCTTCCGAGGAAATGACATGTACTAGATGTTGATTTGCGGTCCACACGATCACCAGCATAGTCAGAGTCTGAATATCCAATGAGATCAAAAGCCGAGCCCTTGGGGTACCATAATCCAAGTGTTGGTGTGTGAGCTAGATATCGAAGAATATGTTTCATAGCCTTATGGTGTGATTCCTTCGTTGTAGCTTGAAATCGGGCACACATGCAAACACTAAGCATTATATCTGGCCTAGATGCACATAGGTACAATAAAGAACCAATCATGGAGCGGTATACCTTATGATCGAAGTCAATACCATTTTTTTTACTATGAACAGTAGGGTAAAACACCCCACTGCAATTTTTATAAATAGTGAATAAGGTCGAGCCTTACAAAACAAATCAAAAGACAGCAAGGGCTTGAGAGGAGCCCCTAAAAGAGAAGAGAAGACAAGAGAAAAGAGAAAATACAGAGAGCTAGGCTAGACTAAAAAAGGAAAATAAAGAGAAATAGGCTAAACTAAAGCTAATGCTATACAAGGAGACCTAAAAAAGGAACCTGTCAAAAAAGAGGAGAGATCATTGTTGCAGATCCATCCATGAGTTGAAATGGTTGGCATGCTTTGGTTTCATCCTGTGCTTTAGTAGCTTTAGCTCCATCAAGAAAATGCTCTTCCATCCTTGAAAAGTGGGTTGAATATGCTCAAAGATCTTGTTATTCCTGGAGATCCAAATAGCCCAGGAGCTAAGAATTATTATATCCATAAAAAAAGGTAAACTTAGCTTTTCCTTAATATCTTGGAATGCTTCAAGAACAGATAGGTTTGGTGTTCTTGTGGGGCATATGTGATCCTAACATCTTTTAGCAAAGTTGCATCCCCAGAATAAGTGGTACAGGGTTTCCTCCTGTTGGCACCCCCTGAGAGCACAGTTGTAGTCTTCCAAAACAAATGTTTTCCTTCTCAATAGATTTCTTGTATTGAGTCTGTCATGAAAGAGCATCCAGAAGAACATTTTGTGTTTAGGTTGGCATGAAGAATTCCAGATCCATGTGAAGTGTGGTGGTGATTGTTTGATACCAATCATAGCATTGTAAGCCTTGGCAGAGGAGTATTGTTCATTGCCCCAGATATAACTCCATGTATCTGAATGATCTTGGTATTGTGATTGCTTCATTGTGTAGCATCTGTCTTCAAGCTGTACGAACTGCTCATGAGCCTCTATTGATAATGGTAGGTGAAAGAGATCTTCAAAGAATTCTGTGGCCAGAACCTGTTGCACTATAAGCTTGTCATTGATCACAAAGGAGAAGAGGTGTGGTAATTGATGCTATAGTATTTGCTCTGACCATACGTCCAACCAAAAAAAGGCACTTCTACCATCTCCCAAGTTGCATCTTGCCAACCCTTTAAAGCGTTGGATTAATTGCAGGTTAGTCCTCCACCAGAAAGAACCTACTAACTCATCTCCTCGCAATTTTTCCTCATTGTAGTGTGTCTCCCAGATCAAGTTTACCCATGGAATGTCATGCCTGTTGTAGAAATTGTGTAGGTTTTTCATGAGGAGTGCCTTATTCTGTGTGAAAATATCCATGATTCCTAGCCCTCCCTAACTATTTGGTCTGCAAACAGTGGTCCATTTTACTAAAGCTGGTCTATGATCCCCCATATCTGGTCCTCTCCACAAGCAGTGTCTGAAGTATTTTAGGATTTGTTGCTTAATAGTAACTGGTACATCCAAACAGGTCATGAAAAATATTGTGAGGGATGCCAGAACTGATTTAACCATCAATAATCTACCTGCATAGGTCATAAAAGTGGCAACGCCGGCCAATCTTTTGGTAATCCTGCTAACCAATGGTAAGCATTGCTCCACTGTTGGTTTGTGAAGCCCTAGAGGTAGCCCAAGGTATGTAAATGGAAATTGTCCCAACTGACAATTGAGAGTACCTGCATAAATTTGAGCCTGCTCTTGTTGGATATTAATAGGTACCATGGTGGACTTTTGGTAGTTGACCTTTAAACAAGTGGCAGATGCAAAAGTGTTAAGAAAGGCTTCAAGACAGATGAGCTTTCTAGAATCAGCCTGCATAATTAGCAAGGTGTCATCTGCATACTGAACAATTGGAAAATTAGTGCATGTATTTATGTGAAGAGGTGCATGAATGAGGCTCATTCCCATTGCTCTATTGATTACTGATTGGAGCAGATCATCAGCTATGACAAACAGCAGAGGTGATAGTGGATCTCCTTGTGGTACTCCCCTTCTACAGTAGATTTTCTTTCCAGGAACTCCATTCAGCATTACAGCAGTTGAAGCAGAGTCAAAGATCATTTGTATCCATGAAATCCACTTATTGCCAAAACCTTTCGCTCTGAGGATGTCTATAATTGCTTGGTGTTCAATGGTGTCAAATGCTTTTTCAAAGTCTAGTTTCATCACAAGCAACTGTTCCCTGGATTTGTAACATTAGTGAATGTATTCAAAAGACCACCCCAAACAGTCTTCAATGACCATGCCCTTAAGAAATCCATATTTGTTAATGTGGATCATTTGTAAGATAACTTTTTGTAACCTATTTGCCAATAGTTTAGTGATGATTTTTAGCACCCCATTAAGTAATGAAATGGGTCTGAAATCACTGGGGGTAAGAGGGGCTGAGTTCTTTGGAATGAGGGTGATATAAGATGTGTTGATGCTCTCTATAGAGAGATTGCCTTCATGGAAAGCATGAACCAGGTTTCTTATATCTGCACCAATAATGTCCCAGCAGGCTTTTATAAATTCATTGTTGAAGCCATCTGGCCCAGGGGATTTGTAAGTAGGCAGGCCCTTAACCACAGTATTAATCTCCTCTTCTGGAAAAGGTTGTTCAATGTCCTTGAATACCTTTGGGTTGATTTGGTTGGCAAGAAGGTTTTCCAAGTCAAAGTGCATTGTGTGTCCCTCAGATTTTGCTAGCCTCTGTTTGAAAGATTCCCAAAGTAAGCCAGCCTTTCCATCATGGTCAGTGATTTCAATTTGATCCTCATTAAGAAGAGAGCAATCTTATTACGCCTGTAATTAATTGAAGCTCCGGCATGGAAGAACTTTGTATTTTCATCTCCAAATTTAACACCTTTAATTTTACCTCTTTGTTTCTAGTAAATCTTCTGGTTCTTCAATATAATCAACAGCTGTTCTTTCAACAAGACTCTACAATTCCACTCTATGGGGTCCAATCTTCTATATTCCTCAAAAAGATCTAGTAGAAATATACACTCATTGATGTCATCAATCTGCTTCTTAAGGCATTTCAAACTCTTTGACCATAATTTAAGAGTCCTCCTTAGGTTTTTAAATTTAGCATTGATTAACTTGGCAGGATTGGAGTGACCCACAGGAATATCCCAAGCTGCTTTGACTATGTCTTTAAAAGAGCTGTGTTTCAACCAGTAGTTCTCAAATCTAAACACTTTAGCCTTTGGAATAGTTGTCCCAACTTTAATCAGACATGGTAGGTGGTCAGAAATAGGTCTTGCAAGAGGGAGAGCAATAGAGTCTGGGTAGGAAATCATCCAAGAGGCAGAGGTGAAGATCCAGTCAAGTTTCTCTAGCAAAGGGTTTTCCTGCATGTTACTCCAACTGAACTGTCTGCCTTTTAAGGGTAATTCAAGTAAAGCTAGATTACTAATAGCCTCATTGAAGAGGAGCATCTGATTGACATCTCCTCCTGGTTTATTCCTGTCAGTTGGAGATCTGATGAAATTGAAGTCCCCCATGACTATCCAATCCACTTCAGGGGGCATTTGAATGTTACTGAACCACTGCAGAAATTCTGCTTTATCCTCCTGGTTGCTAGGACCATAGATGTTTGTCAGAACCCAAGACTGATTGGAACTGTTACATGTGAATTTCATGGAGAGTGAATATTTATTTTGGAACAAAGTTTCTCCATGGAAGAGAGAGTCAACCCAGATAACAATAATGCCTCCAGAGGCCCCAATAGAGGGTAGATACTCTAATTTAGTAAATCTGTGTGGGCAGAAGTTTTGAATATAAGGTAGGTCAAATCTCTCTCTTTTGGTCTCCTGTAGACAAATGATCCCAGCTGCACTTTCTTCTATTTTTTGCTTTAAAGCTAGCCACTTAGCTTCAGCATTTATGCCTCTAATGTTCCAATTCAATATGTTCCAAGATCTCTTAATAGTCATAATGAAACCTGGTTGTTATGAAATTGCTATCAAAGACCATCCTTTGATAGGCTGCCACATAGAACTCATAGTAGTTGAGTAAACATTTGATGCAACTGATTACTTGCTGGAATTTAAGCATCATACAATTCTTCCAAAAGTACACATCATCACCACAAGAGTCAGACATGCTACCAGTAGGGTTTTCAGACATACACAGGTCACAATGCCCTAGGCAGTACATAGAGTGCAATTCTTTAATGAGTAACATAGTAGCATCAACCCTAATTCCCCTGGATGAGAAGCCAGAATGCTTAAAGGGTTTACTAATCATGCTGCACCAGGGTTGGAGTTGCCGTTCTCCTTGGCCTTGGAATTGTTGGCCTCCCCTTCTGTCTCCTTGCTTCTAGCCCTCTTGGCCACACTCTCTGACAGTTCCTCTCCAGCCACCTTGCAAAAGGATGAGGTGAGATTTTTGACTACTTTACTGTGCAAAATTGGAGGAACAACATTGCAAGGAAGACATGATTTTCCTGAACAGGTATTTCTTTTGAAACCTTTATTTTCCTCTCTAATTCTTTCACTTCTTCTTACCTGGGTTTCAACTAGGGGCCTTTTCCCCTCCTTTTCCTGGAAATTGCTTCACCAGCAGGTAAGAGTATCACATTGGTTGGGGAGACCATTTTCAATGGGCTGCCTGTTCCAGAAGAGGAGTGAGCTGCTGGGCTAGTACCAGCATTTTATTTGTTGAAACCAGCGGGTGATTGCAGCTTGCAGACATGGGACTGGGATACAGTGCATTTATCATGTATACAAAAAGTCATGGTATCTTCATCTTTGCAGTTCTCAATCAAAATTTGCCATAGGGGTGACTTTAGGAGGTGACAGATCCAATCAAATTTGTCTGGGGACAGAAGCAAGTGTAGGGTAAAATTAAACCAACTTACTGGGATGTCTCTGGAAAAAGAGCTTGCCACCTGAGTTGGAGAGGCTACAAAGTGCTTGCCCCAGAGCTCAATGCCTTCATCAGAGAGCGAATGTGCACCATCAATAATAGAAAAAGCATGTTGGGAGACCAATAGAAGCATTTCTTGTGGTTTGAGCAAGGAGTTAGGAGAGAGATCTAGGTTACCATGAATTGTACCTGCAGAAGGACCAGCACATTCCTTGAAAGAGCTTGCTGGATCCTCAGGTGGTGTTGGCACCTCATTGATAGTGTTCTGTTCTGCTGCAGGACTGGTGTCTTCAGAGTTATGTTGAAAAACACTACATCCAAGGCCACTTATAGCAGCAGGCACCTATGGTTGAGAAGTGTTTTGCTGGATGAAGTCAAGTTGTAAATTACTGACAGTGTCCACAGTAAGAGCTAAATTAGCAGGTTGATCCTGAGTTGCAATGAATTCACCCTCCACCACCTCATTTTCAGTATCTGAATGGTAAGCTTGCACAAGGTTATGAATACCATCACCAAGTGGGGCCTGAACATTTGCCAAATTCACTTGATTAACTTCTTGGTTCAGTATATTGAGTCCACCATTGTGTGAGGACAGACCTTCAGATAAAGACACTGTTGTGGTGATGCTGCTATTGGGCAGTGCATCATTCCCATCCAGAGGAACTTCTTCTTGCTGCTGCTGTTGTGGAATGTCCATTGGTTGGGCTGCTGTTGTGGAATGTCCATTGGTTGGGCTGCTGGCTGAGGGAAAGCCCAGTGCTCCTGTTCCACCTAGTCTTCCCACACTGCATTATCTATAGGTGCATTGTTTAATTGTAGATTGTGAAATCCTGGAAAGTCATTGGCATTTTGAGGAATGGGGTGTGGGTCAACTCCTGGTGGTGGAAAAGGATCCTCATCTGCAGGGCCACCACCTTGCATTTCCTCCATTAAGACCTCAACAGAACTAGTGAGGGATCCTTTTTCAAAGTGTTCTCCTTCAGACCAGCGAATGCTCTTTGGGATCTCAATTAAGTCTGTCACTCTTGCCTTAACCAGAATCTTGCCCTTTAGGGCATCTTACTTTTCCCATTGAATTATTCTTCCAAACTTTGCTATTGCAGTTGCAATGTCTTTAGTGTTACAATGATCGAAAGGCACACCAATAATTAGCAGCCACCAAACTCTATTCAACTGCACTCTCCTCTAGTTTCTGCCCTCATTATGTTTCATAAATGTGATGAAAACATCCCCAAAAACGTGGGGCTATCTCTAACCATCCTGTCCCTGTCTCGGATGTGCCGAAACTGAACATATGCCTCCCCAAAAGGGCAAGGCTGAATCTCTCTAAAACCAACCTGAGCATCTGGGTCATTTTGAAGAAAGTCTTCGAGAACATCATGGACATTAGGGAAGTGTACCTCATCTGGAAGAGGATGAATGGTGGCGATGGCCCAATCTTCATGGCGACGCGGCCGAGGTGGAAGAACCACCCTGGTAACTCCATTCCTGCCCTCAACATGCTGAATCTGAAACCCATGCGGGATAACCGGTTGGGGATCGATGGGAATGTTCGCCATGGTGGCTTTAGAGATTGAGTAGAGCTCGGAGTCTGTCAGCAATGGCGGAGAGGTTGAACGAGCTTGTACTGAAAGGGAAGGCGGAGTAGAATGCGAGGAGTCTGTCTGGGGACTTGGCTGTAGAAATAGAAAGTGTCCCGTGACCAGCTCCCTAAAAGAGGCAGCCAATCTTTGTTCCTGGGCCGGCCCAATGTGCCTAAACCAGTCGGATACTACTCCCTCGGCCCAGGCCTCGACTGGTGGGCAACTGAAGGTTGGCACCTTGATAAATGTGCATAGCCCAGTAAGTCTGGGCTTTGGACAAGAACGCGCCAGGTGACGTACGTCACCGCATGCAAAGCATGCACGTTCAAAATAACGTAGATTATTGCCTTGCTCCGAAAAATCCTCCTGATTCTCGTTGATGGGCCAATTAACTATTGAGGTATAATTCTCCATTGAAGTGTGACTGAGATCACGCTCCGAAATAACTGCCCTGGATAAACGTTGGAATACCGACCTATGATCTCTCACCGGAGATCCTCTCTAACGATCGCTGGAGCCATTAACAGTAGCTTTGCCCTTGTGGCCGACAACGGTCCATTCAGCGTCGAGCTCTTTGTAAAACAGAAGTTCTTCAAGATGCCAGTTAGGTCCTCCATTACCCCAGAGACTAAAGACCATCTCAAAATCTTTCTCAACTACTTTCCCCGCATTGTAAATATGTAAACCCACCGATTTGGATGCCACAGAGAACTTGAAAGAACGATCCTTGAGATGAGAGACCCTAAAACCTTGGGGGTAACCTCCAAAAGAAGAGTGGAGAGCAATACTAACTGTATGGGAATCCAACTTGAATGTAGCCCGGCAGAATGACACGATCAAGGTGAACTCCTTTTGTCGAAAGCCAGGAGAGAAGACCACTGGGTGCCCGAACGTACTCCTCATTGTGGCTTGAAACTTCTTACCCCTCTCAAAGTTGAGAGAAAAAGGTGCCATTGTTCCACCAGGGAAGGAAGGCTAGGCCAGAGAACAAGGTGGTCGACGATGCCGGAGTGGCTACCGGCGGAAGGGTTGTAGGTAGCCGCCGGGGCCGGAGTGGCCACCAGCGGTGCAATCCCCTAGAGGAGCCTAGGAGGAGAGCCCAGTATACTTGTGATACTGCCTTGTGAAAGTGCTAGTTCGTCAATACCATTTTCATCAGTGCACAGATGGCCATTTGTGGGCATAGGAATTTTGACGCCTTCACAATCGTGCATGCCGAATTTCCTCAGTACGTCCTTGAGGTATTTCTCCTGAGATATGAATATGCCATTGCGTTGTTGATGAATTTGAAGACCTAGGAAGAATTTCAACTCTCCCATCATAGACATTTGATATTCTTCACTCATCATATATGCAAATTCATCACTATAACGTTGGTCAGTACAGCCAAAGATAATATCATCGACATATATTTGGCACACAAATAATTCACCATCATAAGATTTAGTGAAAAGAGTAGGATCAAGTGAACCGAGTTTGAAGCCTTTCTTCATGAGGAATTCCTTCAAAGTATCATACCAAGACCGAGGGGCCTGCTTGAGGCCATAGAGGGCCTTATTTAGTTTGAAGACTTTGTCAGGATTCTTTGGATCTTCAAAACCTGGGGGTTGAGCAACATATACTTCTTCCGCAAGCTTACCATTGAGGAATGCACTTTTCACATCCATTTGATAAAGAATGATATCATGATGGTTAGCATAAGCAAGTAATATGCGAATAGCCTCAAGTCTAACAACATGTGCAAAAGTTTCATCGAAATCAATTCCTTCAACCTATGTGTAGCCTTGAGCTACAAGCCGTGCCTTATTCCTTACCACAAGGCCATTTTCATCTTGCTTGTTGCAGTACATCCATTTTGTGCCAATGATATTATGCTTGCGAGGATCTGGACGTTTGACCAGTTCCCAGACATTGTTGAGATCGAACTGATGTAATTCTTCTTGCATAGCTTGAATCCATTCAGGCTCCAGAAATGCTTCATCTACCTTAGTGGGCTCTATGATAGAGACAAAAGCAAAGTGCCCACAAAAGTTAGATAAATGTGAAGCTTTTGAGCGTGTGAGAGGACCTGATATATTGATGTCGCTGATGATTTTCTCAATCTGCACTTATTTTGCAAAGCGAGGATGACCTGGTTGTCGTCGAGGAATTTGATCAGGGTTTTCTTCAGCACTATTTTCTTCAGCATTTTCCTCAGGTGCATCAGCTCGACGTTCTTCAAGTTCTGGAATGAATTCTTCAGCAGATTCTTTGGTAGGAATGACATCCTCAGTAGCCTTGAATTTCATTGTTTCCTCAGGTGCTGGTTCATCTATCACAGTAGGTAGGTGCTCTCTTTGCGAGCCGTTAGTTTCATCGAACCGCACATCTACAGTTTCAACAACCTTGTGAAGAACGTTGTTGAAGACTCTGTAGGTGTGCGAGTCCTTTCTGTAACCAAGCATAAACCCTTCATGTGCTTTAGGTGCAAATTTTGAGTTGTGATGAGGATTTCTAATCCAACATTTAGCACCAAATACTTTGAAATAACTCACATTGGGTTTCTTGTCTGTGAGGAGTTCATAGGCAGTCTTCTTGAAGAATTTGTGAAGATATACTCTGTTGATGATGTGGCACGCAGTATCAATTGCATCAATCCAGAAACGACGAGGCGTTTTGTATTCATCAAGCATAGTGCGATCCATCTCAGCAAGAGTCCTGTTCTTGCGCTCCACGACGCCATTCTGCTGAGGAGTATAAGGAGCAGATAGCTCATGAGTAATACCACGTTCATCAAGATAGTCATCGAGACCAGAGTTCTTGAACTCGGTTCCATTGTCACTTCTGATGTGCTTGATCTTCACAACAAAGTTGGTTGAAGCCCTCGAGGAAAATCGTTTGAAGACTTCCTGCACTTCATGTTTGTAAGTAACAATGTGTACCCATGTGTATCGAGAGTAATCATCAACAATAACAAAGCCATATCCAGAAGCATCATTTGAAACTGCAGAATAACGATTAGGACCGAAGAGATCCATGTGAAGCAATTAAAATGGTCGAGTAGTAGTCATGATAGTCTTTGCTGGATGCTTGGCCTTGGTCATCTTTCTAGCTTCACATGCACCGCATAAGTGATCCTTGAGGAATTTGACATTCTCAATGCCAATGACATGCTTCTTCTTCGCAAGTGTGTGCAAATTCCTCATGCCTGCATGACCAAGTCGTCGGTGCCATAGCCAGCCTTCTGAAGATTTTGCAAGTAGACATACAGCTGGTTGAGGTCCTGTAGAGAAATCAACAATATACAAGTCTCCTCTCCTAAAGCCTTCGAAGACTATGGAGTTGTCAGATTCCATGATCACAACACAACGATGTTTGCCAAAGGCAACAACCATATCAATATCGCAAAGCATTGAGACAGACATGAGGTTGTATCCTAATGGCTCGACAAGCATGACTTTGTCCATGTGTCGATCCCTAGTGATCGCAACCTTACCTAGACCCAATACCTGACTTTTGCCTTTGTCAGTGAAGATGATGTGCTTCAGATGAGATGGTGATAAGGGAGCATCCATCAAGAGATTCTTGTCACCAGTCATGTGATTTGTACATCCACTATCGAGGACCCACTCAGTGGCTTTGGGTTGATCATCTTGTAGATGAATTAGTGAAGCTTACAAACTCATATACTTTATCAGTGAAGAATATGACATCAAATCATCAGATCAATTCCATCAAGCAATGCAATAGATAAAGCAGTATGAGGACGTGAGAAATGAGAGTTCATTTCTTCGTGATTAGCCTGCGTCCTTTCAGGCACTTTTCAGGTCTCCAGCAAATTCTTCAGACATTTGAGCACGTCTAGAGACCTGACCCTACAGAAGAGATTAGTTCTTTTTCTTCACCACCCACATCTGAAGAGGTGGCAAAGAGTTCATCACTCTGCGAGCTCCATACGAGAAAGGTGGCATAGACGCCAGCCCATTTCGTTTCACATTAGAGGAGTTAGGATAAGCATATGAATAAGTAGAGTAATTCTTCGAGGACTTATGAACATAATGGTTAGAAGAGTAATGCTCATATTCATAGCCCTTAGCTCTGCCCTGCGAAATAGAGTTGTTAGCACGATGATACTCATATGAGGACTTTGATCCTTTTGAGGAATTTAATCCATGTGAGGAATTCAATCCATCTGAAGATTTTGATCCATATGAAGAATTGGATATGGGGTTCCTATTCCTCACACGAGGTGTCATGAGGACATTCACTTGAATATTTTCAAGGTTCCTCTTAGGGACCCAGATTTTCTTCATAGGGGGGCCATTCCTGCAGTTAGTTCCAAAATATCTAGCAAATACTCCACCATTCTGATTTTTGAATAGTTTATAGTTTGAGTCAAATGACTCAAAAAAAGAATGAGGGGATTCACATGTAAAGCCAGATAAATTGGATGGATCAACTGGATGTCCCTTTGCAGCAATCCATGAGGTTTTGGGGTACTGCTCAGGCTCTCAATATGAACCATCAGCATTAAGTTTCCTCTCAAAGGCAAGACCCTCTTTCCTAGGGTTCCTGTTGAGGATCTGCTTTTTAAGCACATCACAAACAGTCTGATGCCCTTTGAGGCTTTTGTACATGCCTGTCAAGTACAATTCCTTCAGCCCTGCATTGTCAGTGATACTAGCAATGTCCTCAGATGAGGAATTAGTGATAGCAGAGACAGTTGAGAAATTTGTAGCATTAGAAGCATTTGAACATTCACGTGAAGAATTAGCAGTTTCTCGTTCAATGCATTTCAAGCATGGAGGAATGAATTCTTCCTGAGAAGCGCTGATTTGTTGAGCAAGTAATGAATCGCGCTCCTTCTGAAGATCTTCATAACTCACTCTTAGCTTTTCAAGATCTTGCTTTCTTTGAAGAAATTCATAAGAAAGCTTCTCATGATCAGAAAAGAGAGTGTTATGATGACCTTGAAGGTTATCATACTTAGAGTGAAGTGTCTGAAGATTTTCAGTCAAGATTTTAGATCGATCCATTTCTTCACCCAACATATCATTGCTCTCATTAAGCATATTATGAGCTTTTTCCAAAGCTATTTGTTGTTTAGTGGCAAGGGAAGCAAGTTTGACATAGCTGGGTCCAAATTCATCACCAGATTCATCATCACTAGACTCAGATAGGTAGCATTCAGTTACCTTGGCACTTTTTGCCATAAGACTTGGTATAGAGGAAGATGATTCTGGATCGAAAATCATCGTCTTGAGAGATTCTTTGAAATCCTCAAACCAGGGATCATCATGAGTTCGATGACCTTCATAGACCTCAGAGAGAAGGTCCCAGATAAGCTTCGCATGATCGAGATGCATGATGTTCCTGGACTGATTTTGAGACAGACAGGAGCAGATGACGTCCTTCGCTGTGAGATTGAGAAGGGTGAACTTGCGAATGTCATCAGCTTATGCCATCTTGCACAGATCGGTAAGACCAATCTCAGTGATGGTACACAGCTCATTGTTCATCGCCATGAGACGCTTCTTCATCATGGCCTTCCACTTGGGATACTCATGACCGTCAAAGATGGGGCAAGACACAGTCTTCATTCTTGTGGTCGACATAACTAAAACTCCAGGCGGTTAAACCAAAATCACACAAAACAAGGGAGTACCTTGATCTGATACCAATTGAAAGTGCGTTATATCGACTAGAGGGGGGTGAATAGGCGATTTTTATGAATTATTCACTGAGGAATTTGCTGTTGAAGGAATTCCTTAGCGAAGAACTATTTGCAGCGGAATAAGTACTCAGAAGTAAACATAACAGAATACAAGAATGGTCATCATGAAGAAATGAAGACAAACACAGAGTACAGAAAGCGTAAACACATGATAGCACAGGATGTAGACAAACAGACTGAAGAAATTGAACTGAGGAAATTGAGAAAGTCTTCAGTCAAAGTCTTCAAACAAATATGAACAAGCACACAACACAGATATGAGGAAATGAAAGATTTGAGGAAATAGAACCAGTAAGCTTGGTGAAGACAATGATTTGTTAGACCAGTTCCACCTGTTGTCTCAGTTGTACATCTGGTTAGGGCGGCTAGGTATTTAAACCTGAGGACACACAGTCCCGGACACCCAGTCCTGGATACACAGTCCAAGACACCAATTCCTCACCATATTCACCTTGAGCTAAGGTCACACAGACCTCGCCCAATCACTCGTGGTAAATCTTCAGGTGACTTCCGAACCTTCATAGACTCGGTCACTCGGCGACACACAATTCCTCTTGTATGCTCTAGACCATGACGCCTAACCGTCTGGAAGAAGCACAGTCTTCAAAGGTAACAAGCGTCGGATCTACGCAGGATCAATCTCTTCAGTGATGCTCAGTCACTTTTGGGTTTGTAGGTGTTTGTGTTGGTTTTGGGTTTTTCCTCACTTGATGATTTTCGCTCAAAGTCCTCGGAAGATGGGTTGCTCTTATGACAAGTGTCAGTTTCTCTCGGAGCAGCCAACCAGCTAGTGGTTGTAGGGCGTGGCTATTTATAGCATAGGGAGCAGCCCGACATGATAAAACATAAATGCCCTTTAATGATATGACCGTTAGGTAGGTAGATATTTTGGGACAGCTGGCGCATAGCACAACAACGGTCGGAAATTTGAGTATCAAATTCCTCAGGGCTATCATGTTCCTTACTGGTTGGAAATCCGCACTTGAGAATTCCTAACTACTCAGTCAAAACAAATTCTTCAGAGACCAGATGAACTTTGTCTCTGTCACTGAAGAATATGACTGAACTATATGAGTTTTCCAATGGCTTCACTCGAAGGGATTGGTAGGTGTAGGATTTTGAGTTGAGCATCACATGGAAATTTTTCCTTAGTATTTCCTCGACCCCTTTAACAGTACGGTGTTTCCTATGACTCAAGAAAGAGAAAATGAAACTATGAAAACAAAAGTCTTCACCCTTCATGTTCTTCAAATGAATACCAAGTCTTCGAGGTCACACCAATTTCTTCACTTTCAAAGTCTTCAGAAAGTCATCAGAAATCCAACGTCTTCAGTCGAAGAACTTCATTTTTAGGGGTCGACTTTCTCTGCAAATATCAAACTCCTCATATAATGATAGACCTGTGTGCACTCATAAACACATTAGTCCCTTAACCTATAAGTCTTCAATACACCAAAATCACTAAGGGGCACTAGATGCTCTTACAGCACACCGTTTGCGCTGGCGGTGAGAAGAGTGCAAAGATGCACCTCCATCAATTCACATTGCTTCTGTGGCCTTTTGGAACTCAATATCACTAGACTCATCTCTTCATCATCATCGTCATCATTCTCCTTATTGTCTCGACCTCTTGCATGCTTCTCTTTTTGCTGCTTGGTCTTGCCACGACGATCTCCTCGGCCACCATGCTTCTTGTTGGATCCATAAGCACTGTTGGCCTTCTCTTTATATCTTTTCTCATATTTAACCTTCTGCTTCTCGGCAAGCTGCTCTATTTGCCGGCTGTCTTAGAGGTCATGGATTTTAGTGTGGTGGATCTTACAGTACTGCTTGCCGGAGCCCCCTGTCTGATCAGTGGCTGCCAAGGCTTGGCACGAGGCGCTCCCAGCAACCTCCTTGTCGGGGCTCTCAGCTTTGGCCTTCTTGGTGGGGCCACTATTGCCGGATCCCTCCACAGCGAGAACAACATTGCCCTTGCGCTTGAGGTTTTTCTTCTTTGATGTGGTAGTGGTATCATCATCCTCTGAATTAGATTCCATGCCAACCTTCTCTCTAGGAAGTCTCCTTGCCTCCTCAGCTCGTGCACACTTGTCAGCCAGAGCATATAGCTCGACAACATCCCTCACCTTGGTCATGGCCATATATTCCCGCAGCTTGTGGTTCCTCATGTTCTGACAAAACGCGACAATGATTGCTGCTGGGTGGATATCGGGAATATTATGTTGCACACGGCTGAACCTTTGAATATACTTGCGGAGCGACTCGTCCTCCTTCTGCGGGATCAACTGCAGATCTGTTTCTTGACTCGAAACCTTGTGGCCGCCCGTGAAGGCGCCAAAAAACTTGTGGCACAAGTCTGACCAGCAAGAAATGGAACCCTCCGGCAAGTTCATCAACCACGACCTGGCATTGGGTTTGAGCACCAACTGGAAGTAGTCGGCGAAAATATTGTCATTGCGAGCTCAAGGAGCCTACACCGCAATGGTGTAAATTCTCAAGAACTCCGATGGATGTCTCTTGTTGTCGTACTTTTTCACCTCTGGCTTGAAGTTCCGAGAATTGGGCCACTGGACATGCCGTAACTCATGGGTAAATGCCAGACAACCTGTGTCGTATGGTAGTCCGCCATTGTTCCCAGGCGTAGGCTCATCAATGGCAGACCTCGCACACCTATCAGATTGACAGTGTGCTTCCTGCTACTTCTCGAGCTTGCGTTGTATTCCCTCGAAGAGGAAAGGGTGATGCAGCACAGTAGCATAAGTATTTCCCTCAGTTTTTGAGAACCAAGGTATCAATGCAGTAGGAGACCACGCGCGAGTCCCTCACACCTGCACAAACAAATAAGAACTTCGAAGCCAAAGCAATAAGGGGTTGTCAATCCCTTTACGGTCACTTACAAAAGTGAGATCTGGTAGATATGATAGTTTGATATTTTTGGATATAAGAACAGAAAGTAAAAGCAGAAAAGTAAAGTAGATTGTAGATTGATATGTTGAGAATAGACCCGGGGGGCATAGGTTTCTCTAGTGGCTTCTCTCATGGTAGCATAATTCTACGGTGGGTGAACAAATTACTGTCGAGCAATTGATAGAAAATCAAATACTTATGAGACTATCTAGGCATGATCATTATAGATAGGCATCACGTCCGAGACAAGTAGACCGAAACGATTCTGCATCTACTACTATTACTCCACACATCGATCGCTATCCAGCATGCATCTAGAGTATTAAGTTCATAAAACAGAGTAATGCCTTAAGCAAGATGACATGATGTAGAGGGATAAACTCAAACAATATGACATAAACTCCATCTTTTTATCCTCGATGGCAACAATACAATACGTGCCTTGCTGCCCCTGCTGTCACTAGGAAAGGACACCGCAAGATTGAACCCAAAGCCAAGCACTTCTCCCATTGCAGGAACTATAGATCTAGTAACCCAAACCAAACCAATAATTCGAAGAGACTTGCAAGGATAATATAATCATACATAAAGAGTTCAGAAAAGAACCAAATATTTCTCATATATAATCTTGATCATAAACCCACAATTCATCGGATCTCGACAAACACACCGCAAAAAGAGATTACATCGAATAGATATCCTCGAAGACTGAGGACAACTTGAGATCCAAAGAGAGAGAAGAAGCCATCTAGATACTAGCTATGGACCCGAAGGTCTATGGTAAACTACTCACAACTCATGGTGAGGCGATGATGATAATGTAGAAGCACTCCACGGTAGATCCCCCCTACGGTGGAGCTCCGGAACAGGCCCCAAGATGGGATTTCACGGGAACAGAAGGTTGCGGTGGTGGAACTAGGGTTTCCTCTGTTGTTCTGATGGTTTCGGGGTACGTAGGTATATATAGGAGGAATGAGCGCACCGGGGGACAAACGTGGGGCCCACGAGGCAGGGGCTCCCCCCACCCTTGTGGACGCCACGTGTGCCCTACTCCGTGGTTCTCAAGTCACCCGTGCATATTTTGCTCCAAAAATATCTCTCCCGAAGTTTCATTCCGTTTGGACTCCGTTTGATATTCATTTTCTGTAAAACCCTGAAATAGGCAAAAAAAACAGCAATCTGGACTGGGCCTTTGGGTTAATAGGTTAGTCCCAAAAATAATTTGAAAGTGTATAACAAAGCCCATTAAACATCCAAAACATCATAAATGATAGTATGGAACAATAAAAAATTATAGATACGTTGGAGACGTATCAAGCCTCCCCAAGCTTAATTCATGCTCGTCCTCGAGTAGGTAAAAGATAAAAACAGAATTTTTAATGTGGAATGCTAACCAACATAGTTTTCAATGTAATTCCCTTAATTGTGGCATGAATGTTCGGATCTGAAAGATTCAAGACAAAAGTCTATATTGACATAAGAAATAATAATACTTGAAGCATACTAACAAAGAAATCATGTCTTCTCAAAATACTATGGCTAAAGAAAGTTATCCCTACAAAATCATATAGTCTGGCTGTGCTCCCTCTTCATCACACAAAATATTCATATCATGCACAACCCCGGTTTCAGCCAAGCACTTGTTTTCATACTCTATTCTTTCAGACCTTTCAACTTTCACGCAATACATGAGCGTGAGCCATGGATATAGCACTATGTGGAATAGATTGGTGGTTGTGGAGAAGACAAAAAGGAGGGAGATAGTCTCACATCGACTAGGCGTATCAACGGGCTATGGAGATGCCCATCAATAGATATCAATGTGAGTGAGTAGGGATTGCCATGCAACGGATGCACTAGAGCTAAAAATGTATGAAAGCTCAACAAAAAAAACTAAGTGGGTGTGAATCCAACTTGCTTGCTCATGAAGAACTAGGGCATTTGAGGAAGCCCATCATTGGAATATACAAGCCAAGTTCTATAATGAAAATTCCCACTTGTATATGAAAGTGACTAAACATGAGACTCTCTATCATGAAGAACATGGTGCTACTTTGAAGCACAAGTGTGGAAAAAGATAGTAGCAATTGTCCCTTTTTTCGTTTTTTGGAGGGGCCTTTTCTTTTGTTCGGCCTTTCCTCACATGGGACAATGCTCTAATAATGATGATCATCACACTTATATTGAATTACAACTCGATACTAGAACAAAGTATGACTCTATATGAATGCCTCCGACAGTGTACCGGGATGTGCAATGAATCAAGAGTCACATGTATGAAAAGTTATGCATGGTGGCTTTGACAAAAATACGATGTCAACTACATGATCATGCATGGCAATATGACAATATGAAGCGTGTCATATGAATGGAACGGTGGAAAGTTGCATGGCAATATATCTCGGGATGGCTATGGAAATGCCATGATAGGTAGGTATGGTGGCTGTTTTGAGGAAGATATATGGTGGCCGTTTTGAGGAAGGTATATAGTGGGTGTATGGTACCGGCAAAAGTTGCGCGGTACAAGAGATGCTAGCGATGGTGGAAGGGTGAGAGTGTGTAATATCCATGGACTCAACATTAGTCATAAGAACTCATATACTTATTTCAAAAATTTATGAGTCATCAAAACAAAGCAGTCAACGCATACTCCTAGGGGGGAGGTTGGTAGGAGTTAACCATCGCGCGCCCCCGACCTCCACACAAAGGATGACACTCTACAAATACCTCATGCTCTAACTTCATCACATAGCGGTTCACCATACGTGCATGCTACGGGAATAACTAACTTTAACACCAGTATTTATCAATTTCATTATAACTCCACTAGCATGACTCTAATATCACTATCCTCATATCTCAAAATAATTATCAAGCATCCAACTTCCCATCATATTCAATGCACTTAGTATGAAAGTTTTTACTACATTCATCTTGGATGCCTATCATGTGAAGGCTAGTTTTATAGCCAAAGGACATTACCATGCTGTTCTAATAGACTCTCAAAAGGATATAAGTTAATCATGAGAGATCAACAATTTCTTCAAAATAAAATCACCACCGTGATCTAAAAGACATAAGTGAAGCACTAGAGCAAAAATTATTCAACTCAGAAGATATAAGTGAAGCACATAGAGTGTTCTAACAATTCCTAGGACATATTTATATCTCTCAAAAAGGTATGTCCGGCAAAGATGATTGTGGCAAACTAACAAGCAAAGGCTCAAAATGATACATGACGCTCCAAGTAAAACACATATCATGTGGTGAATAAAAATATAGCTCCGAGTATAGTTACCGATAGATGAAGACGAAAGAGGGGACGCCTTCCCTAGGCATCCCCAAGCTTAGGCTTTTGGTTATTTTACCCTAGGGTGCCTTGGGAATCCCCAAGATTAGGCTCTTGCCACTCTTTGTTCCATATTCCATCAAAGCAATACTCAAAACTTGAAAACTTCACAACACAAAACTTAGCCAAAAATCTCGTGAGCTCCGTTAGTATATGAAAACAAACCACTACTCAAAGGTATTGTAATGAACTCATTCTTTATTTATATTGGTGTTCAGCCTACTGTATTCCAACTTCTCTATGATTCATACTCCCCAATACTACTCATAGATTCATCAAAATAAGAAAAGAACACACGAAAAACAGAATCTGTCAAAAACAGAACAGTCTATAGTAACCTGTAACTTTCGCATACTTGTGTAACTCCAAAAAAATTGAAATAAATTGGTAAACGTGAGGAATTTGTCTATTAATCACCTGCAAAAAGAATCAACTAAATATCACACTCCAGTAAAATCTTGTGACCATTCTAGCGAGCGCTAACGATTCTGTTTTTCATAGCAAGATCATATAAACTTCACAAAAGTCTTTCCAAAGGTTCTACTTGGCACAAACACTAATTAAAACACAAAACCACATTTAAACAGAAGCTAGATGCAATATTTATTCCTAAACATAATCAAAAATAAAAAAATAAAATTGGGTTGCCTCCCAACAAGCGCTCTCGTTTTACGCCCCTAGCTAGGCACGATACATGGATAGATCTAGGGATTGCCATAATGATAAGATATATCGCGAAAACTCATCTCATATTTCCTATGCTCAGCAGCAAGTTTCCTTTGTGGCAAGCAAAAGTAATCAAAAGGGCTAAATTTAATGGGACAAAAGTCCCCCATATCAAGCTTAGAAGGAATAGGTTCCTCTTTTGGCCCTTTATAGTGTACAACCAATTCATCATTATAGGCATTCTTTTGGCAGAAGGTCATGGGCCTTCGCTCAAGGGAGAAACCTAACCCATTGTTTTGAATAGCCAAATCATCATTCAACTCTGAAATTCTATCAACCAAGACATCAGTAGGAACCTTTTTTCTAAGGTTTTCATTAAAAGCAACATGATCAGGAGATCGCAACCGCATTGTATCTTCTTGATCAAATAAGATAGCCTCTATGGGAGGTCGACCAGCATCTACCCTGTAATGAGCAAAGATCTCTTTGGCCTCTTTGTGGGGACCCCGACTTAAGAGTCGAGATCACCGAATGCACATGTACAGTGATCCCAGAGATCAATGCTCACTGAACACACAGAAGCTGAATAACAAGAGTCTTACATCCATACATACCGTCTTACACAAATTATGACCTTTATGGCCAAGTCTTACATAGATAAAGCCTCAAGGGCTGAATAGCAAATAACTCGAATAGCGGAAGTCTTCGTAGATAAGTAGAACCCATGCCATCTGCCTTAACCCTACAGGCATTTCGACTGGGAAAGCGTCCTAGTTCGCATGTTTGTCTCCATAGAATTCTTCTTCAAATTCCTGCTCCTCCATGCCTGGCCAATTAAATAACCAGTGGCAAGCCAATGAGTACTTTGAATGTACTCGCAAGCAACCCATGATTTGGTTCAAGGTAACAATGCAAATATACAACAACGAGCAATCTAGCTATAAGCTGGATTAAATATTCTTCCATCGTGTAACATACATCAATAAATTTGGGTAACCTCGAAGGCAGGTTACAGATATCAACATGAATAGGATTCAGCTCAACGAGTCAAGTCACCACCTTGACTCAACACACACGCATACTTTCACCGAGATTGTAAAATTCTGGACATAGTTTAAGTAGCACCACCCAACTGTCCATGACCGTGGACATGGCTATTCGAATAGTTTTACACTCTGTAGAGGTTGCGCACTTTACCCACAAGATCCGGGAAGCTTTCGTGTCACCCACGATCCCGCAGTACCTCAAGTACTCGGGGGAAGCACCCGGTCATTATCTTTCCCTAGACGACACTAGCATAGGGTCCTCTCATTGGTGCACGGCCCTCGAGTACAAACAATAGATCATGGGACTTGCCCTATTTTCAATGTCACGCGTACACGAAGGGACCAACGGTGTGTCCGGTGCCCTGTAAAAATAGTCATGGTCGTTTACCCAAGCACGACCCCGTCTCGGGAGTGACCTCAAGTCTTTCACGTCACTAGTAATGTGGGCACCATGCTAGTATCGGCCTAAGTAATCAATAATGCCCCGTCCCATAAGTGGTAGAGTGGTTGCACATGTTTGGTTGGGATGGTAGTCACACATAAATCTAATCCATCATTTCACCCACACACAAGATCTTTATTGGCACACCACTTCTTCCTCAAGTGATGACCTAACTCAACATCACCCTCGGGCATTAGGGGCACCCGATGTTTTTTTGAAAAGAATGCAACCACGAAGGTTTCATGGCACACATGCATCTCTAAGCATCACTACTAATCATTTGCATTGCATCTAAGCATATAGCAAGATCATGAGTAAAGCATGCATCATGTGGTGGCTCTCAACTAGGTCACCACCTCACTCTTATCATCATGCATTTGGAAATAAATGGGTTCCAAGGAACACAAGGGTATCATGGTCAAAGGGTTGCTTGCCTGGATTGGCTTGGTCTTCAAGGTATTCAAATCCTTCCCCTCCTTCTTCTTCAGCAACCTCGTCAAACACGGTATCTAATCGTCGCAATAAACAACGGGAAAATAAGACTATAATAAAAACAGAAAAACCAAAGTGCTCAGAAAAATGTCAACCTATTTTTATCAAATACTAGAGGGAAAACTAAGATGACAAAAATTCTTAGTTTGACTTTTGGAGTGATAGAATGGGGTACATGAATTTTTGAACAGAGGTTTTAGTGTTCAAATATGAATTTAAATTTGAACAGAACAGAAAAGGTTCATGGATACGGGTGAAAGTGACATCATTAAATAGGTTAGATTTTTACAAGTTTTTAGGAACTGGAATTAATTTATTTGGACAAATATTTAATCCTGTGGAATTATTTGAAAATCTCACAGAAAAGAAAAAGAAAAAGGGCCCTGTGCCACTGGGCCAGAACGGCCATAGTGCAGCAGGCCCAGGGCGAACAGCCCACCGCACGGGCGCCAGAGCGCGCGCCAGGGTTTTCAAACCTGACGGGCGGGGCCGGGCATCAGTGGGAGGAGAGAGGAGCGAGGGCGAGGGGAGGCTGACAGGCGGGACCCGCCTGTCATCCCTAACCCTCCGGCAGAGAGCCGGCGAGCTCACCGGTGACGACTCGGGGCACGGCACGGCGAGCTGAGGGCAGGGATGGACTCAGCGAGGTGTCGCCGATCTGGTGGAGGTGAATTGGGTCGCCGGAGTGGCCTAGTTCCCTGGCACGCGACGGAGGAGCTGCGGGTGAAGGTTGCCCCGGTCGATTCCGGCATCTGCAGAGAGGGAAAAGAGGGGGAAACGAGTCAGTGGGACGTTGTGATGCTAGATCGAGCGAGAAGAGTGGCTAGGACGGCCTGTACCGAGCAGACGACGGCGAGCCACCGCGGCGGAGCTCGAGCTCGATCTCAAGCTCGAGCCTGTCTGGAGTGGGGTGTGTGGCGCAGGGGGGAGATTGAGTGGGTGAGAAAGCCGTTGGTGAGGAGAGGAGGAGCTCGGGGGGTCCTTTTATAGGCGAACGGCGAGGTGCCGTGGACCTGTGCGCCGGCGAGCCTCTGCTCGTTGCCACAGGGCTCGGGAGGTGCTGGGGTGGTGTCTGCGGGGTTGCTGGACGAGGTCCAGGGCTGGGGAGAGGAAGAGAGGGAGCGAGGGAAGCTTCCAGAGCCGGGCGCGTGTGAGGTCGAGGACTAGAGCTCGCGGGCGGCTGGCGTGCGTGCGAGGGCATCCACAGGAGGGAGAAGGAGGAGGGGGACAGCGCCGAGGGGTGTTGCGGATGCCGAGGCGCATCGAACGGCGCGAGGGGGGAGCACGAGGTGGTCGGGGGCGGCTGATTGGAGGAGGCTACAGTGCGGGCGTGCACTATAGCGTGCTCTGGAGCGTGCCTATTGCATGCCAGGGCATGCCGTTGGCTGGCTATGCGCGTCCACCTTGTCTGGGGGGCCAGGCACAGAGTAAACAAACAGGCTGTGGCCTTGGATGCCTCGGTTATCCAGTGGAAGAGGAGGGAAGTTGAGAGAAGGTAAGAGCTGGGCTGTCCAGCAAGGTAAAATGGGGTTTTCACCCTTCAATTATTGAGCTCTGGTCATGGGAGAGTTACTGGAGGTAGAGGGTGACTAGGTGATGCTGTGGTAAAAAGTTGAATCAAAGGTTAATAGTAAAAGGGGGCAAACCCGTGGTTTTGGTAAAATGGCAGAAGGTGTTTGATGATGTTTTGGGCAAGCAAATGACTTCAAATAGCCATGAAACTTAACAGGATTGAATGGCATATGGAAATAGGGTGTTTCACCAAGTTTGGGCTTATTTGGAGAAACTTGCCAATGTAACTTTGGTGAACCCTAGAAATCAACATAAATGGTTTCACCATGTTTAAGTCAAGCTAATCATCTCTCCTTGATGCACCACTTGGTGTAATGTCATCATTTGAGGTTATGACCATGCCCACAAAGTTTGAAGCCTCAAGTAAAAAGTCGGTAATGTAAAGTTGTTCAAATTTGAATTTGAACAGAATTGGTTTTGGGGTACTCTGATCAAGTTACCCTTCTCCAAAGCTTGTGCCATTTGGTCTAGATGCCTTATTAGACCATTCCAGCGTGGGTACCAAGCTTGAGAGCATTTGGACAAGTTTGGCAATGTAAAGTTGCTCAAACTTCAAATATGGACAGAATGGTTTTGAGGGGTTTTGATGATGTTTTCTTGCTTCCCAAGGCATGGGGCTTGGCAAGATCATCAAATATGTCATATATGACATGATAGAATTTCCCTGGAATTTTTAGAGAATATTTCCTTTGTAAATATTTCAAAAGCTTGAAATATTCAGAAAGGGTTTCTGAGGGATTTGTCCAATATTTTGAACATGACCAAGTGTTGAAACTCTTATATATGGACAACATATGTCCTATGAGTCTCCTTGAATTTTGGCAAATATTTTTGAAATAATTAAATAATTTTTCCCTATTAAAGACCATTTTTGGCCTTAAGAAAAAGCTTTTAAATAAAATAGGAAAATAACTTTTAAAATTATACTTTTGTGGTTTCTGGGGTCCTATATCTACTAGGTTTCAAATATACTTTTTGAAATAATTTTCTCACCCTAAATCAAGCACTTGCAGTGCAAACCTCAATTCAGGGGTTTTTGGAATACTAATTTTAGAAAATACACTTTGGCCAAATTAATTTTATAAGAAAATACTATATTGCTATAAATACTTGGTATGATCATTGGGCAGAAGTTTTGGGTAAGGAGATGAAATGTACAAGAGGGAGTAGTTGACTTTAAAGAGCACTTTAGAAACATAGTGAGAAAAACTTAATTCCAAATAAAAGCCAAATGATGCCCAAAAGAAATTGTTGGTCCAAATTTTCATGCTTTATTGATGAAAATGACATGTTACAAAATGCAGGGTGTGACAGACCTACCCCCCTTACAAGAATCTCGTCCCCGAGATTCCTAAACTAGGTCTTAAAAGAGATCGGGATACTCGGATCTAAGATAGTCTTCGCGTTCCCAGGTTGCTTCTGCTTCCGTGTGGTTGCTCCACTGGACCTTGAAGTACTTAATGGTGCGGCTTCGCGTCCGTCATTCTGCTTCATCCAGAATGTGAATGGGCTTCTCGCGGTAGGTTAAATCAGGCTGAAGATCAATAGCTTGGTGGTCAACATCCTTGTAGAGATCAGGCTTGTTTGGAACTTGAAGACACTTCCTGAGTTGTGACACGTGGAATACGTTGTGCACATCGGATAGCTCAGGTGGTAGTTCCAACTGGTAAGCCACTTCTCCTTGTCATGTAGTGATCTCAAAGGGTCCAATGAACCTTGGTGCGAGCTTCCCCTTAACGTGGAAACGCTTGGTTCCCATTAGAGGAGTTACCCGTAGGTACACATGATCTCCGACATGGAAACTCATATCCCGGTGGTGAGTGTCTGCATAGCTCTTCTGCCTTGACTTGGGTGCCTTCAAACGTTCTCTGACTAGCTGGACTTGCTCTTCTGCTTCACGGAGAATATCCGGTCCAAAGACTAGCCCTTCTCCAGTCTCTGACCAGTTGAGGGGTGTGCGACATTTGCGTCCGTACAACACCTCAAATGGTGCCATCTGAAGGCTCGATTGATAACTGTTGTTATAGGAGAACTCGGCAAAAGGGAGGCAATCTTCCCACTTGGCTCCATATGCCAAAACATAGGCTCGGAGCATGTCTTTGAGAATTTTATTTACTCGTTCTGTCTGACCTCCGGTCTATAGGTGGAAAGCCGTGCTGAAAGACAACTTGGTTCCCAAGGCTTCTTGGAACTTCTTCCAGAACCTTGAGGTGAACCGGGTTCCTCGATCTGACACAATCTCCTTGGGAACACCGTGAAGGCTTACAATTCTGTCTATGTAGAGAGCTGCCATCCGGTTGCCATCGTAAGTAGTCCTGACAGGAATGAAATGGGATACCTTGGTCAAATGGTCGAGTATGACCCCGATGGAGTCATGTCCTCTATTCGACCTTGGTAATCCAGTGATGAAGTCCATTCCGAATTTATCCCACTTCCACTCAGGAACCTTGAGTGGTTGGAGCAATCCAGCGGGTCGCTGATATTCAGCCTTGACCCTTTGGCACACATCACACTTTGCAACATAGGTTGCAATCTCTCTTTTCATCCCGTGCCACCAGAATCTTTCCTTAAAGTCCTGATACATCTTGGTTCCTCCAGGGTGGATGGAATACGGAGTGTCGTGGGCTTCTTGCAGGATCAGGTTCTTCAGCTCCATCTTGTTTGGTACGCAGATGCGGCCTTTGTACCAAACAATCCCGTGCTTGTCCTCGGAGAATCCTGGGGCCTTGCCTAGCTTCATCTTCTTCTTGATGCCTTCAATGCTTGCGTGCCCACCTTGCGCCTTCTTGACTTCGTCCATCAGGGTTGGTTTGACTTCCAGATGATCTAGAAATCCAGGGGTGACCAATTCCAAACTGAATCGTTCCAGCTCTTCAAACAGGGCTGGCTGCCTCTTTTGGATTATGGCATTCAAGGAGCAAGCCTTTCTGCTTAAGGCATCGGCTACCACGTTAGCCTTCCCGGGGTGATATTGAACACCGAGGTCATAATCTTTGATGAGTTCCAACCATCTTCGTTGGCTCATGTTCAATTCCTTTTGGGTGAAAATGTACTTCAGACTTTTGTGGTCTGTGTATATCTCACACCGTTTCCCTAGGAGGTAATGTCGCCATGTTTTCAAGGCATGAACCACTGCTGCTAACTCAAGATCGTGAGTAGCGTAGTTCTCTTCATGAGGTCGTAGCTGCCTGGAGAGGTAAGCTATGACTCGGCCTTCTTGCATCAGAACGCTTCCCAATCCGGTTCGAGAGGCATCACAATATATCACGAACTCCTTGTGAATATCAGGTGTTGCCAGAACTGGGGCGGTGGTCAATCTCTTCTTGAGCTCTTGGAAGCTCTCTTCGGATTTTGGCGTCCATTCGAACTTCTTGTCCTTCTTGAGGAGCTGAGTCATTGGCCGGGCAATGCTAGAGAATCCTTCCACGAATTTGCGGTAATAGCCCGCAAGTCCGAGTAAGCTTCTGACTTCCTTGACGGTCATTGGAGATTGCCATTGGGTCACAGCTTCGATCTTCGCGGGATCAACTGACAATCCTTCTTCGGTCAAGACATGACCTAAGAATCCAGCTTTATGCAGCCAAAACTCACACTTGCTGAATTTGGCGTATAGTTGGTGCTCTCGAAGCTTGTCTAGGACCATCCTCAAATGTTGCTCGTGCTCTTCCTCCGTCTTTGAGAAGACAAGAATGTCATCGATGAAGACAACAACAAAATTGTCCAAATATTCCATGAAGACTTTATTCATGAGATACATGAAGTAAGCTGGGGCATTGGTTAACCCAAAGGACATGGCCGTGCACTCGTACAGGCCATATCTGGTCACAAATTCTGTCTTCGGAATATCTTGGGGTCTGATCTTCAGCTGGTAGTACCTAGATCTGAGGTCGATCTTGGAGAACACCTTGGCTCCGCTGAGTTGATCAAACAGATCTTCAATCTTTGGAAGTGGATACTTGTTCTTGATTGTAACCTCATTGAGGGAACGGTAGTCAATGCATAGGCGGATGGTACCGTCCCTTTTTGCCACAAACAGAACAGGTGATCCCCAAGGAGAGGCACTTGGGCGGATAAATCCCTTCCTGAGCTGCTCTTCCAGTTGCTTCTTCAACTCGGCTAATTCTTCCGTCCCCATTCTATAAGGCTTCTTATAGATGGGTCCTGCCCCGGGCACGAGCTCGATGATGAACTCAATGTCACGGTCAGGGGGCATTCCCGGTATCTCATCTGGAAAGACATCGGGATACTCGCATACTACCGGTACTTGCTCTAGTCCAACTTCAGACAGACAGTTGACTTGAGCGGCTTGAGCGGAGGAGGAGTTGGAAGCAAACTTAACTTCGACTCCATGGTCATTGGTCACAGTGACAGTCCGATTGGCACAGTCTAATAAGCCTTGGTGCTTGCTGAGCCAATTCATGCCTAGGATCACATCCAAGCCTTGTGATCTCAGGACGATAAGGTCTGCTAGGAAATCTACCCCGTTAATGGTAATACTGACTCCCTTACAGCCTATCTTGGCTCTCATCTCTGCTCCGGGGGTTTGTACCACCATGGGGTTATTCAGGGGTGTAGGTGTCATGCCCCTTTTTAATGCAAATCTTTGAGTGACAAATGAATGCGTGGCTCCAGAATCAAACAAGACAGTTGCAGGTGCTGAGTTGACAAGGAACATACCCAGCACGACGTCCGAGTCTTCCTGGGCTTCTTCAGCACTGACATGATTCACATGCCCCTTCCCATGGTTAGGCGGGTTGCGAGGAGCTGGGTTCCTTGGTAGCATACCGCGGCCTTGTCCTGGGTTCTGCGCATTGGGGCGCGGGGCATCAGGCTTCTTTTGGGGCACACCCTTCAGATGTGTCCTCACTAACCACATCCAAAGCAAGTAACTTGGTTTGGATTATTGATCTTGTTGCCACCACTGTTATTGGGGTTGAATGCTAGCCTTGGGTTGGCATACTGCGGAGGATGATAGTTGGTGCGAGGTGCAGGAGCTCTTGGTTGCTGGTAAGTTGGCTTGACCGGGGCTGGCTGCCACGGGCGAGGCTTCTGGTTGCTGGAACTTCCCTTGCTGACCATCTTGCGCTTGCGAGTGTCTTCCAGAGCACGCCGCTTATCTTCAAGCATGAGTGCTTTGTTCACCAGGTCAGGGAAGGTTGGGCAGTCGCACACGACAAGCGAGTATTGTAGAGTCTGATTGAGGCCTTCCATGAAGCACTCCCTTTTTGCAGCATCAGTGCTGACATCTTCAGGAGCATACCTTGACAGAACACTAAACTTCTGCATGTATTCCTTGACAGTGCCACTTCCTTGCTTCAGGGCTCGAAACTCACGCTTTTTGATAGCCTTGATTCCGGAAGGAATATGGGCCTTGCAAAATTCTGCCTTGAATTTATCCCAAGTGATGTCTTGCCCAGCATGCATGACCTTGAATCCATCCCACCAAGCTCTAGCAGTCCCCCCAAGGCAGTGGGCAGCATAAGCCACCTTCTCGCGGTCTTCGGTGCATCCGACTAGTTCCAGTAAGTCCTCAATGGTGCGGACCCAGTCGTCTGCATCCAGGGGTTCAGCAGTCTCGATGAAAGTTGGCGGTGCATGCTTCTTGAACTCTGCCAACGTGGAACGTCCATTGCCATTCCCCACTGGTTGGCGGTTGTTGGTGACAGCTTGAGCAATCATCTGAAGGGCTGCGGTGTTGGCTTGGCGTTCCTCTCGGAAAGCTTGGAGAAGCTGAGCCATGTCCATGTTCGGAGGAGGTGGTGGTGGTGGAGCTTGGTCGTTAGTTTGGTCGTGGCCTGCCTCTGATTGGGCAGATGCTCCGGCTTCAGGCTGCTGGGTAGAGGTACCAGTACGAGTTACAACAGGCATCCTGTTGGAGCAGTAAAAGGTCTCATGATTTGGAAGAGGGAAAGCAATAAAGATGGGTGCCTAGTAAGGGGGTGGGTATGACACTAATCAAATCATGCAAGGGCCGAAAGGGCCAAACACATTCATTAAAATTCAAATGGGTGATGTAGTCGTTTACATATCCCCGAAGGGAGAATCCGACGTACATCCAAACACAACAAAAGCAAACACTAGATGGCTTCATATGAACCATACAAGGACTCGACTGCGCATTGGGGTTACACGACCTATCCTACCGTAGAGGTCACGAACTGGCATATCCGAGTTGCGAATAATGCCTAAGCAGCAGAATGCTCGGTCGCGTATTCTGGCTCTTTTGGGTCTTCCTCATTGTCTTCATCTGTCTGGGCCCCCTTGTCACTTGAGGGTGTGGGGGAGTGGAGGAGTTGGATACGGCGGTGTTTTGTCGATGGTGCAAGGAAAAGCTTGCGATATTCCCTTGCCGTCATACGGCATCACCGGGGTGGTTCTCCATCCTTGGAGGATACATCTCCTGAGGGCCTTCCGCCTCGGTACGCGATAGCGGACTGTCCGGGAGGCACACCTTCCTTCTTGATCCTATCTGTCTTCTCTTATGCTCGACGAAGAAGTGCCTTGGTCTTTTGAAGTTCTTTTCGGAGCTTCATCGATTCCGAGGCCAAATCTTGTGCCAAGCTGTCGGCACATAGACTGAAGTAGGTCTGGAATCGAAGTGGAAGTCCTTCCTTCAGTGGAGGGGCTTGTGCGCTGCTTTCATCTTCACCTTCCTTCCGGTAAGGCAAGAAGCGGGTTGTCATATTGGCTGCCATCTCCGGAAGAAGCTCGCGGAGATGGGTCAGTGCCTTGAGTGCAGCAGCCTCGACAGCGAGAGGTAGTGTTGCCATCTGGGGTCCCTCGAAGAACCAACTTGTGGGAGGATCGTTTGCCTTCACGATCACCTCCACATGGTACTCCACCTCAGTGTCGCTAACCCAATGCTCAAGGTAGGTGAGGATGGGCGCTCGGTGGAACTGGCACTCCTGGATGCTATCCTCGAGAAGTAAGGGAAACCCAGTGGTCAAGTGCTCTTCAGGTACAGCGGCCATCTACAAAGGTTGAATAGGAGAGGTTAATAAGCCGATGATATCTCAGGTTGGTAAGGTTTAGAAAAGAAGAGAGGTTCAGAAGGTTTTTGAAAAGGGTCTCATCTAACTAACGCCCATGCTAACTAAGGCTTCCTACAGTCAGGATGGCTCTGATACCAACTTTGTGGGGACCCCGACTTAAGAGTCAAGATCACCGAATACACGTGTACAGTGATCCCAGAGATCAATGCTTACTGAACACACAGAAGCTGAATAACAAGAGTCTTACTTCCATACATACCGTCTTACACAAATTATGACCATTATGGCCAAGTCTTACATAGATAAAGCCTCAAGGGCTGAATAGCAAATAACTCGAATAGCGGAAGTCTTCATAGATAAGTAGAACCCATGCCATCTGCCTTAACCCTACAGGAATTCCGACTGGGAAAGCGTCCTAGTTCGCATATTCGTCTCCATAGAATTCTTCTTCAAATTCCTGCTCCTCCATGCCTGGCCAATTAAATAACCAGTGGCAAGCCAATGAGTACTTTGAATGTACTCGCAAGCAACCCATGATTTGGTTCAAGGTAACAATGCAAATATACAACAACGAGCAGTCTAGCTACAAGCTAGATTAAATATTTTCCATCGTGTAAAATGCATCAATAAATTTGGGTAACCTCGAAGGCAGGTTACAGATATCAACATGAATAGGATTCAGCTCAACGAGTCAAGTCACCACCTTGACTCAACACACACGCATACTTTCACCAAGATTGTAAAATTCTGGACGTAGTTTCAGTAGCACCACCCAACTGTCCATGACCGTGGACACGGCTATTCGAATAGTTTTACACTCTGCATAGGTTGCGCACTTTACCCACAAGATCCGGGAAGCTTTCGTGTCACCCACGATCTCGCAGTACCTCAAGTACTCGGGGGAAGCACCCGATCATTATCTTTCCCTAGACGACACTAGCATAGGGTCCACTCGTTGGTGAACGGCCCTCGAGTACAAACAATAGATCATGGGACTTGCCCTATTTTCAAGGTCACGTGTACACGAAGGGACCAACGGTGTGTCCGGTGCCCTGTAAAAACATTCATGGTCGTTTATCCAAGCACGACCCCGTCCCGGGAGTGACCTCAAGTCTTTCCCTTCACTAGTAATGTGGGCACCATGCTAGTATCGGCCTAAGTAATCAATAATGCCCCGTCCCATATGGGGTAGAGTGGTTGCACATGTTTGGTTGGGACGGTAGTCACACATAAATCTAATCCATCATTTCACCCACACACAAGATCTTTATTGGCACACCACTTCTTCCTCAAGTGATGACCTAACTCAACATCACCCTCGGGCATTAGGGGCACCCGATTGGGTTTTTTGAAAAGAATGCAGCCACGTAGGTTTCATGGCACACATGCATCTCTAAGCATCACTACTAATCATTTGCATTTCATCTAAGCATATAGCAAGATCATGAGTAAAGCATGCATCATGTGGTGGCTCTCAACTAGGTCACCACCGTCACTCTTATCATCATGCATTCGGAAATAGATGGGTTCCGAGGAACACAAGGGTATCATGGTCAAAGGGATGCTTGCCTGGATTGGCTTGGTCTTCAAGGTCTTCAAATCCTTCCCCTCCTTCTTCTTCAGCAACCTCGTCAAACACGGTATCTAATCGTCGCAATAAACAACGGGAAAATAAGACTATAATAAAAACAGAAAAATCAAAGTGCTCAGAAAAATGTCAACCTATTTTTATCAAATACTAGAGGGAAAACTAAGATGGCAAAAATTCTTATTTTGAGTTTTGGAGTGACAGAATGGGGTACATGAATTTTTGAACAGAGGTTTTAGTGTTCAAATATGAATTTAAATTTGAACAGAACAGAAAAGGTTCATGGATATGGGGTGAAAGTGACATCATTAAATAGGTTGGATTTTTACAAGTTTTTAGGAACTGGAACTAATTTATTTGGACAAATATTTAATCCTGTGGAATTATTTGAAAATCTCACAGAAAAGAAAAAGAAAAAGGGCCCTGTGCCACTAGGCCAGAACGGCCACAGTGCAGCAGGCCCAGGGCGAACAGCCCACCGCATGGGCGCCAGCGCGCGCGCCACGGTTTTCAAACCTGACGGGCGGGGCCCAGCGTCAGTGAGAGGAGAGAGGAGAGAGGGCGAGGGGAGGCTGACAGGCGGGACCCACCTGTCATCCCTAACCCTCCGGCAGAGAGCCGGCGAGCTAACCGGTGATGACTCGGGGCACGGCAGGGCGAGCTGAGGGCAGGGATGGACTCAGCGAGGTGTCGCCGATCTGGTGGAGGTGAAGTGGGTCGCCGGAGTGGCCTGGTTCGCCGACGGCGAGGTCACGCGGCGGAGGAGCTGCGGGTGAAGGTTGCTCCGGTCGATTCTGACAACTGCAGAGAGGGAAAAGAGGGGGAAACGAGTCAGTGGGACGTTGTGATGTTAGATCGAGCGAGAGGAGTGGCTGGGACGACATGTACCGAGCAGACGACGGCGAGCCGCCGCGGCGGAGCTCGAGCTCGATCTCGAGCTCGGGCCTGTCTGGAGTGGGGTGTGTGGCGCAGGGGGGAGATTGAGCGGGTGAGAGAGCCGTTGATGAGGAGAGGAGGAGCTCGGGGGGTCCTTTTATAGGCGAACGACGAGGTGCCGTGGACTTGTGCGCCGGCGAGCCTCTGCTCGTTGCCACAGGGCTCGGGAGGCGGTGGGGTGGTGTCTGCGGGGTTGCTGGACGAGGTCCAGGGCTGGGGAGAGGAAGAGAGGGAGCGGGGGAAGCTTCCAGAGCCGCACGCGTGTGAGGCCGAGGACCGGAGCTCGCGGGCGGCCGGCGCACGTGCGAGGGCATCCACAGGAGGGAGAAGGAGGAGGGGGACAGTGCCGGGGGGTGTTGTGGACGCCGAGGTGCATCGAACGGCGCGAGGGGGAGCACGAGGTGGTCGGGGTCGGCTGATTGGAGGAGGCTACAGTGCAGGTGTGCACTGTAGCGTGCTCTGGAGCGTGCCTATTGCATGACAGGGCATGTCGTTGGCTGGCTGGGCGCGTCCACCTTGTCTGGGGGCCAGGCACGGAGTAAACAAACGGGTTGTGGCCTTGGATGCCTCGGTTGTCCAGTGGAAGATGAGGGAAGTTGAGAGAAGGTAAGAACTGGGCTGTCCAGCAAGGTAAAATGGGGTTTTCACCCTTCAATTATTGAGCTCTGGTCATGGGAGAGTTAATGGAGGTAGAGGGTGACTAGGTGATGCTGTGGTAAAAAGTTGAATCAAAGGTTAATAGTAAAGGGGGGCAAAGCAGTGGTTTTGGTAAAATGGCAGAAGGTGTTTGATGATGTTTTGGGCAAGCAAATGGCTTCAAATAACCATGACACTTAACAGGATTGAATGGCATATGGAAATAGGGTGTTTCACCAAGTTTGGGCTTATTTGGAGAAACTTGCCAATGTAACTTTGGTGAATCCTAGAAATCAACAGAAATGGTTTCACCATGTTTAAGTCAAGCTAATCATCTCCCCTTGATGCACCACTTGGTGTAGTGTCATCATATGGGGTTATGACCATGCCCACAAAGTTTGAAGCCCCAAGTAAAAAAGTTGGTAATGTAAAGTTGTTCAAATTTGAATTTGAACAGAATTGGTTTTGGGGTATCTGATCAAGTTACCCTTCTCCAAAGCTTGTGCCATTTGGTCTAGATGCCTTATTAGACCATTCCAGCATGTGTACAAAGTTTGAGAGCATTTGAACAAGTTTGGCAATGTAAACTTGCTCAAACTTCAAATATGGACAGAATGGTTTTGAGGGGTTTTGATGATGTTTTCTTGCTTCCCAAGGCATGGGGATTGGCAAGATCATCAAATATGTCATATATGACATGATAGAATTTCCTTGGAATTTTTAGAGAATATTTCCTTTGTAAATATTTCAAAAGCTTGAAATATCCAGAAAGGGTTTCTGAGGGATTTGTCCAATATTTTGAACATGACCAAGTGTTGAAACTCTTATATATGGACAATATATGTCCTATGATTCTCCCTGAATTTTGGCAAATATTTTTGAAATAATTAAATAATTTTTCCCTATTAAAGACCATTTCTGGCCTTAAGAAAAAGCTTTTAAATAAAATAGGAAAATAACTTTTAAAATTATACTTTTGTGGTTTCTGGTAGTCCTATATCAACTAGGTTTCAAATATACTTTTTGAAATAATTTTCTCACCCTAAATCAAGCACTTGCAGTGCAAACCTCAATTCAGGTGTTTTTGGAATACTAATTTTAGAAAATACACTTTGGCCAAATTAATTTTATAAGAAAATACTATACTGCTATAAACACTTGGTATGATCATTGGGCAGAAGTTTTGGGTAAGGAGATGAAATTTACAAGAGGGAGTAGTTGACTTTAAAGAGCACTTGAGAAACACAGGGAGAAAAACTTAATTCCAAATAAAAGCCAAATGATGCCAAAAAAAATTGCTGGTCTAAATTTTCATGCTTTATTGATGCAAATGACACGTTACAAAATGCAGGGTGTGACACTCTTTCATGATAAATCTAAATTCATGAGCCAAAAATATAGTAGCTGCACGTGCTCGATATTGGAAAACTCCAAAAAGATTCTCTGAATACAGGGATGCATATGGATAAATTGCCTTTCAATTTCAACTACAAGCATAGGTATGGCATCCGCAAGTCTACTAGTTCTGTGAAGAATAGAGCCACCCATAATGGGCAAAGCACCGGCACAAGTGAAGAAGTCTTGAAGAACTCCTTTTCCAATGATATTACCACTACCAACCCGGAACTTCTTAATATGTAAAGTGGTAGTTTCATCCGGAGGGTCAACATAGACGTTGCCCTCAACATTACTACCCTTCTTGATAAAATCTTCCCCCATCTCAGACATGAGGGCAAGCGAACGGTAAACACACGGCAAAAAGAAGGGCAAATAAAACATCAATGGTGAAGTGGGGGTGTAGCGACCACGATCCGAATGGACCGAAGTCTCTGTGTTTCAGTGTCATCCCTGGATCGGTAATGCTGAGACACATATTACTTGAAGGATTTATAACAGAGTGCCAATCGCACACTTATTACATCGAATGTCTCCAAAGAGAACTTAATACAAAAGTATATGGCTTAAGGCCATTTAACAAAATAACAACGGAAGGCTTGGAAGATAAGTTATTCCATCAACTCCAACGGCATAGCTGAGTGCATGACAAACGACCTAGAACGTCTTACTCCTCGTCTGAAAAGTCTGCAACGTAACATGTTGCAGCCCGAAACGGGTCAGCACATGGAATATGCTGGCAAGATAACACAAAAGATGCAAGTAACATATTAAAGGCTAACACTACATGCATATTTGGCTGGTGGAGGCTCTAAGGTTAAAGTTTTTGCATAAAGCCAATTTTTCCTACAACAAAAGAATATATTTTATTTTCACTATCATGGTAGTTGAAACATCCTTGAGAAGGTACCTCCAACTCAATCCCAATTAAAGTAATCATTAACCCAACAAATAAACTTTAGAGTGATGAGATCAATCAATAATTCAAGTACCATATACTCAAAATTGTCCATAACCGGGGACACGGCTAATCATGATCAGTTTGTACACTTTGCAGAGGTTGCGCACTTTTCCCACAAGACTCGATCTCCTCCGTTGAATTTCTCGCACTGCATGGTGTTTGAGAAACGGATGACCGAGACACAGTCTTTCAAAAGCATTTACTCTTTACCCTAGGTGGACCCGTACACCTACTTTCCCCTACATCTGCTAGTCCACCACGAAAGAGCTCAAACAACTTACTCATACTATGCCAGAGCCCATAATGGCATTGTGGCTGCACACAGAAGTTTCTACCATGAATAGTTTTATGTTCCCTTTGAGCCTGGGTGGCATTCCATAGGACAATCACACGGAACCCCGGGATTTCCTAGGACAACACTGGATTCTCCAGGTGCCCTGCAACCAATCCACCCAGATGTGTATTCAAGTAGCCATCTTAAGTTGAACCATTAATCAATAACTCACATCTATCATGGATTTCACTCAAACCCGACCCACGTCTACGAGCATAGCATAGCAACATAAGCATAGCGTAGAAGTAACTCCCAAGGGTTTGAAAATAATGCAGGTAATAGGTTCCACCTCAATCTACTTCCCAGACCCACAAGTTAAGAGATCCTCCTCATGCAATGTGTGAGGGTTTGATCTAATGCATAAAAACTGGGTAATAAAGGGGTATGATCAAAGTGTTACTTGCCTTGCTGATGATTCGCAAAACCTAGAGACTGGTAGTAGGACGCTTCACAGTCCGGGTATTCTATCGCAAGCGAACAATAGCATACATAAGCAATCAAGCAATGATGCATAAACAAAACTCCAAATAGGAAGATCTAACCAGAAAGTTCAACTTAAGAACTCCGGTTTGCAAAAAGAAGCAAATCGAACGAAGCAACGAAACTCAAACTGCGAAAGAAATGAGATGTATTTACTAGATTGATCTAGGGTCAAATTTTACAGTATCAAAACCTTGTTCAATTTGGTTAAACGGAAAGAGGGCGTCGAGACGAAGATTTGGAATTTTGAATCACCTGATTCCGACTCTCGAGCGAAAATAGAAACGAAAAAGAAGATCAGGGCAGAAATCACGATCGAAAATAATCGCGGATAAATACCCCGAAAAGAAAACTACTGAAAAGTCTAACGAACGAACGTTCGTTAACTGAAACTAAACGACGAATTCATTCGTTAAAACAAACGAACGGACGAACTCTCGCTAAACAGCGAAACCGAAAAAAAACCGATCTAATATAAAAAAACGAAACTAGGGTTTTCTAAAATAAACCGGATCGGTTTTCTTTAGCAAACCGGGAAGGCAGGGTGGCTACCTTGTCTCGGCTCCGGCGGGGCTCCGGAGGTGGTCCGGCACGGCGGCGGGGCGGCGTGGGGTGGCGGGGCTACGGCGGCGGCGGTAGGAGGCGGCGGCGGCGGCTCCTGGCAGCGACGTAAACGGCGGCGGCGGCGGCTACTGCGACGGGGCGGCGTGGGGTGGCGGGGTGGGGAGGGGTGGCAGCGACGGCTATTTAAAGAGGGGAGGGGGGCTGGTGGCTTGGGTGAAGGGCAAGGTGGCAGCGGGAGGCGGAGTCCGGCTCGGACTCTGCGGCGGCGCGGCGCGGGGAAGGCGGCGGCGGCTGCGGGCCGGGCTGGCTCGGCTGGGCCTTCGGCCCAGCCGGGCGCGGGAATTTTTTTTAATATAAATCCGCCGGAACTAAGAAAAATTCTAGAAAATAAAATAAAATTCTAAAAATGCCAAAACAAATTTTCACCGTCTAAATAAAATATTTAGAACAATATGAACATTTTCTTGGCCCTAAAATGCAGTTTTGAAAACGTGCAATTTTTCCTATGCAAATAAAATCGCAAATAAATCCGAATAAAACACCAAAAGTGATTTTAATATTTTCCCTCCAATATCTCTTTTATTTCGGAGAAGTCATTTTATCTCCGCTCATATATTTTATTTAGAAATATTTTTAGGAGAGAAAAATAATTAAAACCAACGCTATCCTCGTACCAGTATTCGAGAAGGCTCAAATACGAAAAAGGTAGCATTCCCAACTCTCTCCGTAGGTCCTTGAGTTGCTTAGAATTTTCGAGGATCGCCACACACAAAATGCAAAGGAATATGCAATGCAGTATGATCTATGTATAACATTCCAAATTGAAAATTTGGGATGTTACAAACCTACCCCCCCCCTTAGAATGAATCTCGCCCTCGAGATTCGGCTTGGCTAGAGAACATGTGTGGGTGGTCCTTGCGTAGATCATCTTCTTGTTCCCAGGTGGCTTCTTCCTCGGTGTGGTGACTCCACTAAACTTTGCAACACTTGATAACCTTACTGAGGGTGACTCTACACGAAAATTCGAGAATCTTGACGTGTTTCTCCTCATAAGTCAGATCACTATCCAACTGAATTGCTTCCAGGGGTACTGTGTCTCTTAGCGGGATATCGGCCATCTCTGCATGGCACTTCTTGAGTTGCGAAACGTGGAACACATCGTGTACTCCTGACAATCCTTCGGGTAACTCCACCTTATAGGCAACCTCTCCCATGCATTCCAAAACGCGGTAAGGTCCCACAAATCTTGGGGCTAGCTTTCCCTAAACTCTGAAACGTTTAACTCCTCGCAGAGGTGATACTCTCAAGTAGGCTATGTCTCCAATCTCATAGGCTACTTCCCCGCGCTTCGAGTCTGCATAACTCTTCTGCCTGGACTGAGCTACCTTCAGTCTATCTCGAATTAGCTTAACATTCTCTTTAGATTCTTTGATCAGATCTGGTCCAAACAACTGACGGTCTCCAACTTCATCCCACATCAACGATGTTCGGCATCTCCTCCCGTACAATGCTTCGAACGGTGCCATCTTCAAACTGGCCTGATAACTGTTGTCGTACGAGAACTCAGCGTAGGGCAAATTGTCATCCCAACTAGATCCATAATCTAGCGCACAAGATCTCAACATGTCCTCCAGAATCTGATTGACTCTCTCGGTCTATCCGTCGGTCTGCGGATGAAAAGCTGTACTGAATTCCAGCCTCGTTCCCAAAGTTTGGTGTAGCTGATGCCAAAAATTTGAGGCGAAATGTGTTCCTCTATCTGATACAATGGTCCTCCGAACTCCGTGCAGACATACGATCCTGGTAATGTATATCTTGGCCAACTTCGCACTGGTGTATGTGGTTTTCACGGGGATAAAGTGGGCTACCTGGGTCAAGCGATCCACTACTACCCAGATTGAGTCATATCCTAATTTGGTCCTGGGCAATATGGTGATAAAATCCATGCCAAGTTTGTCCCACTTCCATTCGGGTATCGGCATAGGCTGTAGTAATCCTGCTGGCTTCTGATGTTCCGCCTTTACTCTCTGGCATACATCAAATAAGGCTACATACTCGGCAATATCCTTCTTCATTCCCGTCCACCAGAAACACTCCTTCAAATCCAAATACATCCTGGTGTTTCCGAGGTGTATTGAGTAAGGCGAATCATGTGCTTCCTGCAGTATCAACTTCCTCATCTCCGGGTTGTTGGGCACATAAATTCGATCCTCAAACCATAAGGTGTCGTGTTCGTCCTCACAAAATCCCTTGGCTTTTCCTTCACTCATACTTTCCTTTATTTCGGAAATCTATTTGTCATCCTTCTGGGCTTCGCGTATCCTTCCCAGCAATGTTGACTGAACTTCCAATGTTGCGACAAAACCTCTAGGAACTATCTCCAAACGAAGCTGCGTGAGATCTTCTGCTAACTCCTGTAGCAATCCCCCTTTTACTAGGGCATTTGCATAACTCTTTTGGCTCAAAGCGTCTGCAACAACATTGGCCTTTCCTAGGTGATAGTGCAGCGTCATATCATAAACCTTTATAAGCTCCAACCATCTCCTTTATGTGAGGTTTAGCTCCTTCTAAGTGAAAATGTACTTCAAACTCTTGTGATCCGTGTACACATCACAACGATTTCCAATAAGGAAATGTCTCCAAGTCTTGAGCGCATGCACAACAGCTGTTAGCTCCAAATCATGCGTCGCATAATTCAACTCGTGCAGTCGCAATTGACGAGATGCGTAAGAAACAACTCTTCCATCCTGCATGAGTACTCCTCCAAGTCCTAAGCGTGAAGCATCGCAGTAAACTTGAAAATCCTTGCATATATCTGGCAATATCAGCACTGGGGCAGTCGTCAATCGTTTCTTCAACTCCTGGAAACTTTCTTCGCACTCTTCGGTCCAATGGAATTTCGTCTCCTTCTTCAACAATGTCGTCATTGGGTTTGCAATCTTGGAGAAATTTTCTATGAATCTCCGGTAATATCCCGCGAGTCCAAGAATACTACGGATCTCTCCAATTGATGTGGGTGCCAACCACTCAGTGACTGCCTGCACTTTGACGGGGTCCACTGCTATACCTTCTCCTGATATAACATGTCCTAAAAATCCAACTTCCTTCAACCAAAACTCGCACTTGCTAAACTTGGCATAAAACTGATGTTCTCTGAGCTTCTCGAGTACCAAACGCAAATGCTCCGTGTGTTCCTCTTTGTTCTTCGAGTATACCAAGATGTCATCAATAAATACCACGACAAGCTTATCCAAGAACTGCGTGAGCACCTTGTTCATCATACTCATGAAATAGGCAGGGGCGTTAGTCAATCCAAATGACATTACCATATACTCATATAGCCCGTACCTTGTGGTGAAGGCTGTCTTAGGTATATCCTTCTCTCGGATCTTCAACAGGTGGTATCCAGATCGTAGGTCAATCTTGGAGAATACTTTTGCTCCCTGGAGTTGGTCGAACAAATCATTGATCATCGGCAGTGGGTACTAATTCTTAATTGTCACTTCATTCAGTGCACGATAATCAACGACCATTCTTAAAGAACCATCCGTCGTCTCGACCAAAAGCACTGGGGCTCCCCACGGTGATGAACTCCGGCGAATAAATCCTTTCTCCAATAACTCCTTAATCTGCTTCTTGATCTCCTCTAGATCATTTGCTGGCATCCGATATGGTCTCTTCGATATAGGTCCGGTGCTAGGCAACAGCTCAATCAAGAACTCAATGTCCCTATCCGGTGGCATGCCAGGTAGCTCCTCTGAAAAAACATCCGGGTAATCCTTTACTATCGGCACTTCCTCCTGAACAACTCCCGTGAGGGAATGCACTTGTGTCCTTATAGGCGAATGCCTAGATACACACTTGATCCTTTTTTCCTCCCAGGTGGTAAGCAAAATAGACTTACGGGCACAATCGATGTTCTCTCCATACATCGATATCCAATCCATACCTAGTATGACATCCAATCCTTGTGACTCCAAAACTATCAGGTCTGAGGGAAAAACATGGCGTCCAATGGTCAATGGCATCTGAAAACATCCTTGATTTGCCATATATTCCACTCCGGGTGAACTTACTAACATGGGGGCCATAAGGACTCTGGTGGGCAACTTATGTCTATTTACGAATCCCCTTGAAATGTATGAATGCGATGCACCAGTATCGAAAAGAACTACTGCGGTAAATGACTTAACCAAAAACTTACCGATTACCGCATCTGGTTGCTCTTCAACATCCTCCACGGTCACGTGGTTCACTTGTCCTTTGTTGAATAGGTTGGGCTTCTTCCCGGCGCTTCCATTGCTGTTCCCATTCTTAGCTTCCGGACACTCATTGGCATAGTGTCCATTCTTCCCGCACTTGAAACAGGTGACGTAGCTTAAATCCTTCTTGGCGGGTGTGGATGGGGTAGAGCGATTCTGATTATTGTTTTCTCCATTCCCATTCCCATTCTTGGAGCCATTGTGGTTGTGAGAACTTCCTCCAGTGTGGGTGTGGCTTCCATGGTTATGGGTGCATCCTCCTGAATTCGGGGTGAATTGGGGCTTCTCCTGGGCTCCAGAATTATTCCTTCCTTGTCCGTACTTCCTCTTGTGACTCTCAATCTGCTGCTGCTTCCCTTCAATCATAAGAGCCTTATCTACCAACTCCTGGTAGTTGTTGAAGGTTGCCACCATCAACTGTACACTCATCTCATCATTTAGCCCTTCCATAAATCTCTCCTGCTTAGCGGCATCTATGGCCACATCTGGGGCATAACGAGATAGGGTACTAAACTCATCTACGTACTGAGCTACAGTACGATTCCCTTGGCGCAAGTTGCGAAACTCCCGCTTCTTCATGCTCATAGCTCCAGTTGAGACATGGGCAGTACGGAAAGCTTGCTGAAACTGATCCCAAGTGGCATTGGCTATAGGGAAAGTGGCTGTGTAATTCTCCCACCATGTTGCTGCTGGTCCAGACAACTGATGTGCGGCAAATCGCACCTTCTCAGCATCCGTGCAATTGGCGGTGGTCAAATCCCTTCCAATCTTGCGCAGCCAGTCATCAGCAACTATTGGTTCAATGCTACTAGCAAACACCGGTGGTTGCAACCTTAAGAAACGTGTCAGGTTGTCCACGGGTGGTGGTGGTGGAGGGTGGTTGTTGTTATTGTTCTAGTTGTTCTGAGTGTTCTGGACAAGAAGTTGCATCAAAGTGTTCTGCTGCTGGATCAACTGAGTGAGCTCAGGGGGAAACTCAAATCCGGGCTCACGTCTCGGAGGCATCTGATGGGTGTAGAGGGAAGAGATTAGAATAGAAATGAGGTCTAAGGAAAAATCACTACCCATATGCATATGAGACAAACACAATCATATCACACCAATCAATTTCAAACAAGGGCTTACAAAGATCTAACTAACGTTACAAAAGTGCTCTAAAACTACTTGGTGGGGAAAACTACTAGTCATAGGGTGGTCATCTAGAAATTTTGATCGGCGGAAAATTCCATGATGTCTGCTCCAGCTTCATCTTCATAGTCTTCGTCATCACTATCATCGGGGTCTGAATCCGTGTCATCGATGATGATGTAGTCTTCAGAACGAATCTCCTTGGGTTCTTCTTCCACTTCTTCTCCTCTTGGTGCTGGATCTCCCATGAATACTCCTAGCTTCCTTGTCAAATCATCATTCTTCTCCACAAGTATCAACATCTCCTTCTCGTATCCATCACGAGTAGACTTGAGTTCTTCTTCTAGCTCCAAGTTCCTGGTTAGTGCCTTCTTCAAATCTATCATCCCTGCGCACATCTGGTGCTCCTGTCGACGAATGTGCTGGTTTAACTCCTGGATGAACGCTGCAATGGACCTATCCTTTCGGGTGCTGTTCATATCCCAACGCTCATCTCTGCGTCCACAAATCTGGTAGATAGTGTCCTTCAGCTCCTGCTTGTAGACTTCTCCGATCCTTCCCATAGAGATGTGGGCTGCCATACTCTTGCCTAGGCTCCAGGTTGGTGCATCAAAAGAAAACTCTATTGGCTCAGTGGATGGTGCGAAGGTTCTCTCGGGAATTTGAACTTGAATGCTCCATCACTCCTCTTCTGGTAAAGTGGCGGTGTAGGTCCCAGTGAAACTTGGTATTCCTATGTTCAGGTACCTAGTGACTTCCTTCAAGTGTCGTCCAAAAGGTGTGTCTTCATCTGGTTGAGTGAACTTGTTCCTTGGGTCCACCATCCTAAAGAAGTAGAAAATGGAGAGGAGTCAGAAATGAGTAGAGAAGAGTGACCTAGGGTTTATCTTAGTAGTCGTGTCCTACGTTCAGCGTGTGCTCTGATACAATCTTGTAGCGACCACGAACCGAATGGACCGAAGTCTCTGTGTTTCAGTATCATCCCTGGATCGGTAATGCTGACACACACAGTACTTGAAGGATTTATCACAGAGTGGCAATCACACACTTATTACATCGAATGTCTCCAAAGAGAACTTAAAACAAAAGTCTATGTCTTAAGGCCATCTAACAAAATAATAGCGGAAGGCTTGGAAGATAAGTGAGTCCGTCAACTCCAACAGCATAGTTGAGTGCTTGACAAATGACCTAGAATGTCTTACTCCTCGTCTGAAAAGTCTGCAACGTAACATGTTTCAGCTCGAAACGGGTCAGCACACGGAATATGCTGGCAAGATAACACAGAAGATGCAAGTAACATAATAAAGGCTAACACTACATGCATATTTGGCTGGTGGAGGCTCTAAGGTTAAAGTTTTTGCATAAAGCCAATTTTTCACTACAACAAATGAATAGATTTTATTTTAACTATCATGGTAGTTGAAACATCATTGAGACGGTACCTCCAACTCAATCCAAATTAAAGTAATCATTAACCCAACAAATTAACTTTTGAGTGATGAGATCAATCAATAATTCAAGTGCCAGATTCTCAAAATTGTCCATAACCGGGGACATGGCTAATCATGATCAGTTTGTACACTCTGCAGAGGTTGCGCACTTTTCCCACAAGACTCGATCTCCTCCGTTGAATTTCTCACACTGCATGGTGTTTGAGAAACGGATGACCGAGACACAGTCTTTCAGAAGCATTTACTCTTTACCCCAGGTGGACCCATACACCTACTTTCCCCTACATCTGCTAGTCCACCACGAAAGAGCTCACACAACTTACTCATACTATGCCAGAGCCCATAATGGCATTGTGGCTGCACACGGAAATTTCTAGCATGAATAGTTTTATGATCCCTTTGAGCCTGGGTGGCATTCCATAGGACAATCACACGGAACCCCGGGATTTCCTAGGACAACACTGGATTCTCCAGGTGCCCTGCAACCAATCCACCCAGATGTGTATTCAAGTAGCCACCTTAAGTTGAACCATTAATCAACAACTCACATATGTCATGGATTTCACTCAAACCCAACCCACGTCTACGAGCATAGCGTAGCAACATAAGCATAGCGTAGAAGTAACTCCCAAGGGTTTGAAAATAATGCAGGTAATAGGTTCTACCTCAATCTACTTCCCAGACCCACAAGTTAAGAGATTCTACTCATGCAATGTGTGAGGGTTTGATCTAATGCATAAAAACTGGGTAATAAAGGGGTATGATCAAAGTGTTACTTGCCTTGCTGATGATTCGCAAAACCTAGAGACTCGTAGTAGCACGCTTCACAGTCCGGGTATTCTATCACAAGCAAACAATAGCATACATAAGCAATCAAGCAATGATGCACAAACAAAACTCCAAATAGGAAGATCTAACCAGAAAGTTCAACTTAAGAACTCCCGTTTGCAAAAAGAAGCAAATCGAACGAAGTAACGAAACTCAAACTACGAAAGAAACGAGATCTATTTACTAGATTGATCTAGGGTCAAATTTTATAGTAGCAAAACCTTCTTCAATTTGGTTAAACGGAAAGAGGGAGTCGAGACGAAGATCTGGGATTTTGAATCACCTGATTCCGACTTTCGAGCGAAAAGGAAAACGAAAAATAAGATCAGGGTAGAAATCGATCGAAAATAATCACGGATAAATACCCCGAAAAGGAAACTGACGAACAGTCTAACGAACGAGCGTTCGTTAACTGAAACTAAAAGACGAATTCATTCGTTAAAACGAACGAACGGACAAACTTTCGCTAAACAGCGAAACTAAAAAAAAACAATCTAATCTAAAAAAATGAAACTAGGGTTTTCTAAAATAAACCGGATCGGTTTTCTTTAGAAAACCTGGACGGCGGGGCGGGTACCTCGGCTCGGCTCCGGCGGGGCTCTGGCGGTGGTCCGGCGCGGCGGCGGGGCGGCGTGGGATGTCAGGTCTACGGCGGCGGCGGTAGGAGGCGGCGGCGGCGGCTCCTGGCAGCGACGCAAACAGCGGCGGCGGCGGCTGCTGCTGCTGCTCCTGCGACGGGGCGGCATGGGGTGGCGGGGTGGGGAGGGGTGGTGGCGGCGGATATTTAAAGAGGGGAGGGGGGTTGGTGGCTTGGCGGAGGGGCAAGGCGGCGGCGGGAGGCGGAGTCCGGCTCGGACTCTGTGGCGGCGCGGCGCGGGGAAGGCGGCGGCGGCGGCTGCGGGCCGGCCTGGCTCGGCTGGGCCTTCGGCGCAGTCGGGCACGGGAACTTTTTTTATATAAATCCGCCGGAACTAAGAAAAATTCTAGAAAATAAAATAAAATTCTAAAAATGCCAAAACAAATTTTCACCATCTAAATAAAATATTTAGAACAAGATGAACATTTTCTTGGCCCTAAAATGCAGTTTTGAAAATGTGCAATTTTTCCTATGCAAATAAAATCGCAAATAAATCCGAATAAAACACCAAAAGTGATTTTAATATTTTTCCTGCAATATCTCTTTTATTTTGGAGAAGTCATTTTATCTTCGCTCATATATTTTATTTAGAAACATTTTTAGGAGAAAAAAAAAATTAAAACCAACGCTATCCTCGTACCGGTATTCGAGAATACTCAAATATGAAAACGGTAGCATTCCCAACTCTCTCCGTAGGTCCATGAGTTGCTTAGAATTTTTGAGGATCGCCACACACAAAATTCAAAGGAATATGCAATGTAGTATGATCTATGTATAACATTCCAAATTGAAAAAATTGGGATGTTACAGGGGGAGAGGAAAACCAGAGGCAAAAAATGTAATGCGAAGGATAACGGTTTGTGATAGGTACTTGGTATATGACTTTTGCGTAAGCCACCCCAGCAACAGCGCCAGAAATTCTTCTTGCTACTTCTTGAGCTTGCGTTGTATTCCCTCGAAGAGGAAAGGGTGATGCAGCACAGTAGCGTAAGTATTTCCCTGAGTTTTTGAGAACCAAGGTATCAATCCAGTAGGAGACCACGCGCGAGTCCCTCACACCTGCACAAACAAAGAAGAACTTCACAGCCAACCGGATAAGGGGTTGTCAATCCCTTTACGGTCACTTACGAAAGTGAGTTCTAATAGATATGATAGTTTGATATTTTTGGTATTTTTGGATATAAGAACAAAAAGTAAAAGCGGAAAAGTAAAGTAGATTGTAGATTGATATGTTGAGAATAGACCCGGGGGGCATAGGTTTCTCTAGTGGCTTCTCTCATGATAGCATAATTCTATGGTGGGTGAACAAATTACTGTCGAGCAATTGATAGAAAAGCGAATACTTATGAGACTATCTAGGCATGATCATTATATATAGGCATCACGTCCAAGACAAGTAGACCGAAACGATTTTGCATCTACTACTATTACTCCACACATCGACCGCAATCCAGCATGCATCTAGAGTATTAAGTTCATAAGAACAGAGTAACGCCTTAAGCAAGATGACATGATGTAGAGGGATAAACTCAAACAATATGACATAAACCCCATCTTTTTATTCTCAATGGCAACAATACAATACGTGCCTTGCTGCCCCTACAGCAATCTGGACTGGGCCTTTGGGTTAATAGGTTAGTCCCAAAAATAATATAAAAGTGTATAACAAAGCCCATTAAACATCCAAAACATCATAAATAATAGCATGGAACAAAAAAAAATTATAGAAGACGTATCACTTCCTGTCGTTGTTCAATGGTAGTACGGGCATCTTCTCCATGCCATTCTTGCAGAACTTGACACTGATCGTGGTGAGCTCACGGATCGGTCGATGCCATACACAAGTCGTCATGGGTGTCAATCCGTTGGCTTTGCCATTGAGAATGTTGATGTCGTGGAGGGTACTGCACTATGTGTGCTCCTCCTCCAGTCCTCTCTCCAGCAGCGTGTACTGGAATGGTCGATTGCTTCTATGAGGGCCCTGCTCGTCGCAGATTGTTGTTGTTATCGAAGCCAACAAGACTCTAGATGGTGGCCCTCCAGTCCTCCATATTGTCCCCTGCAGGAGGAAACTCCAAGAGAAAATGGATGTGAGCCAGTGCTTCTTCAGGCGTGGAGGGCATGGAGAGGTGCGAAGAATGAGAGGTTCGCTTGCTTCTGCTAGACTTGGAAGTAGCTCCATCTCGAACCTGCGACCATCGCCCGTTCTCGCCAACGAGCTGGCGTGCGTGTTGGCCCTTGGGGTCATGAGGGTGATCCATAGGGGTCTTTCCATGAGGATGCTCGGACGTGCCAACATTGCGGCGCGGCTCATCGCTAGCGGTCTGAGATGGTCATGGCGTGTGCGCCAGCGTGGGCGTTTGGAGTGCACTCTACTGTCCCTGGACCGTCCTTGGAAACGATGGCTGGTGGGTTGGTGCTGATGACGCTACTCGCCTGGTTGTGATCACCAGAATTTCGCGGAAGCTGATCTTGGCCTGCGCCTCCTTTGCTTCCGCCACTCATGCTGCCACCTACCATGTCGCATGTCTGCGAGAGCACTGGTGGCTTGCACATCGATGGCGCGCCCGCCGTGGTGCCCTTCTTCTTTTGTGCCATGGTGGTAAACTTGCTGATAAAGCTAATGCACTACCTGCTAATCTTAGTTTGCACAAACGACCCCCCCTGTCTGGCGTGCGAAAGAGGTCATCACGCGTATGATCCGGGGACCAAAGAAGTGACATCACTAGATGAAGAAGAGAAAAATGCTAAGTGTGAAGACATCACAAGCCGGCAAATCATGCTTGACCCGGTTAAGGACAAAACTAGAGGGACAAGAAAAATTCCCGACTTGCAAAAGATAACCCAAAATGTACAATGAACCGTTTCTTGCTTTATTAGTTTATTTTTCCAGGATGAAGTTTAACATGGGAAACCCAAGTTAAACTGGGGGCTAATGTTGGAGATATACCCCGCGGTATAACCCAGCCATCATATGGAGGCTCATAGACTACCCGGCTGTCTGGGTTGTGATGATCCACAAGAACCACGGCCCAGGAGGCGGCTTTAGGTGAAGGCCAACTTACAACCCAGTATCCGAAGGACCAACTCAAGGAGGAAGTTGTGAGGAATCTCCCTTACTTGAGAAGCAAGATAAGTAGGAAATAAACTAAGACACGGGTTGTAGTACAATCCATATTTTGTTGTAACCTTGGGGCCTCGACCTATATATAAAGGGGATCCCGTGAGGCAGAAAGATAAGTTATAATCAATCGAGAGCTAGGTTAGCGAATCCGCATCCTTGTAATCAATAACACCAGCAATACAACCAAAGTAGGACGTCTTTTACCTCAATCGTGAGGGGCCGAACTTGGGTAAACTCATGTCTCTGGATCCCGATCAGCCCCGTTCAAGCTACTACCTAGCTGGGATGGCCTCACTTGTAAGTCCTTCGAGGACATCTACCGTGACAAAATCATGACATGAGGTGCCGGCAAAATAACATGTACAATATGATTTTTATCGAACATTAGGTTAGTCATAGTTCTGAGCTCCATTCTTAATAAAATCGTGGCGTCGCATTGAATCAAAGTCCAAGTATTTATTTATAGGAACATTGGGCCTATGTATGACTCCTAGCCTTGCAGCTACTTGAAAGGTATAAATTCATCCATAAAAATGACCACTCCTCGCGTTGCGTTGCAGTCTCCGTGCAACAATTGCCCCAATATTATATCGTTTGATGTTGTTAGAGCAGTATGAATAATGCTCAAGTCACAGGCGCAAGTATACTATACTCTTGTTTACTAACGATGCATTTGCCATTAAAAATGAAAAGTAAGGAATAGAGGGAAATTGAATACTTTTTATGCTAGCTTGTGCAACTCCCATATCCTCACCAATGCAGAGACTACTCAAGAACATCTCATAATCAGACTTGTGTGGTTCATCTAGCGAACCCCAATATGGAATTTTGAATGCATCACGGAAATCTTCTAGAGGCATATTATAGGCTCGGTCATATAGGTGAAACAGAACTCTAGAAGTGCGGGGATGAAACTCAAAAAAATTGGTTAATGAGATGGTAAGATTGTAGTGTTGCGTGCACTTATCTACGAGGAAGGGAGCGAGCTCGGCATTATGAATATATTCATCAAATTCTTCTTTAATACTCGCACCTATCATAAACTCGTCTCACGGCCACTAACATGATTTAGTATCGGTAATTCGCACCGAGCTTACTGTTGGTTCAACATAGGTCTATCGTATCGAGCTCTCACTCGACGACCCCCATGAGGACTCCGCCTCGAGGAACTCCTCCTTAAGAATTTCATTTTTCCTATGAACAGATTTCTAAAAAAATTGGGCCACAAAATGATGTCAACAAAACTTCACAATATTGATAGAAACAACTCATATGAATGAATGTCTAGAGGGTATATCAAGCATTCAAACTACTTGGAACTCAAAGAATTCAACATGCAAGCTCATTTTAAGTAGCACCAAGAGCAGCTAATTATGCAAAATATAATCCACTAGAGCAAAAACTAATTGGAGCAATGGAGGAGTTACATACAAAGTAGCAATCCACCAAAATAGGTTCAAAAACAGAGCTCCGGGCAAAGATATCAAACAATCAGGTTTGGGAGCAAGAACACGAGAGAGTGAGAGAGAGAGAGAGCTACCAGGAATTTTTTGTAGAGGTAAGATACGAACTGAACTGAAGGAATAAGTGAGGGGTCTCTGTGGGGCCCACAAGCCGCCAGGGTGCGCCTATGGGGTAGGGGCGCCCTGGTGCCTCGTGGGTACCTAGGGCATCCCCCAGGGGTGTTTTTCACGGCAAGAAATTCTTAAATAGTCTATAAAAATTCATGTTAAAATTTCACATGATTCTGAGCACTTTTATATTTGGGCTATTTTTTATTGCATGGGTAATTCAAAAAACAGGATAATCATGGAATTTTATTGCATTTAACTAAAAATAACATAGATCAAAAAGTAGGAACATAAGGTTGTGCTTACTAAATTCATCGATCACATGCCCCTAAAAACGAATCCATTAATAAGGTTGATCAAGTCTTATTAACAAACTATTTCTAAGTAATATGAAACCGAAGAATATTTGTATAACACTAGATTACCTCAGCGGGGCTACACATCTCCCCAATTATAAGTGTTTCATATTTCTTTTTGACAGTAGGAAGAGGGAGTTGAAAACTTTCAATAGTAATTGCCGGAACATTAATACCATTCACTTGTAATTGTTTCCTTGGAAAGTGCACCGTATGTCCATGGCCATTGATATCAAAAGTGACCTTGCTTTTGTTCCAATCAATAACAGCCCCTGCAACATTCAAAAAGGTTCTACCAAGGATAATCGACATATTATTGTCCTCAAGCATATCAAGTATAACAAAGTCTGTTAAGATAGTAACATTTGCAAGTACAACGGGCACATCCTCACAAATATCGATAGGTATGGCAGTTGATTTGTCAGCCATTTGCAATGATATTTCAGTAGGTGTGAGTTTATTCAAATCAAGTCGTGTATATAAAGAGAAAGGCATAACACTAACACCGGCTCCTAAAATCACATAAAGCAGTTTTGACATAATTTCTTTTAATGGAGCATGCAATGGTCGGTATTCCTGGATCTCCTAGTTTCTTAGGTACTCCATCCTTAAAAGAATAATTTGCAAGCATGGTGGATATTTTGGCTTCAGGTATCTTTCTTTTATTAGTGACAATATCTTTCAAAAATTTAGCATATGGAGCAATCTGCCAAATATAAGTCAAATGAGTATGCAAAAAGACTGTCTTGCGCATTTGAGCAAAGCGTTCGAATTCTACCTCATCCTTATTCTTAGATGGTTTAGGAGGAAAGGTCATGGTTTTCTAAACCCATGGTTCTCCTTCTTTACCATGTTTGTAGCAATGAAATCTCTTTTATCATAATGTTTATCTTTAGGAGGTGGGTTATCAAGATCAACAGCAGGTTCTTTTTCAACATCATTATTTGGTTCTTTATCATTGGTTGGTTCAGCATCAACATGAGCATCATCATTATCATTACCGTGATCACTAGACGAGCGTTCATTACCAAATTGTGTCTCGGTATCTGAAATAGAAACATCATTACTATTCTCATATGGTTTTTCTACCTTAGGTTCACTAGAAGTATGCAAGGTCCTATCATTTTTCTTTTTCTTCTTCTTTTTAGATGAACCAGGTGCATCCATATTAGTTCTTTGGGAATTTTGTTCAATTATTTTATGCTAACCTTCAGGATAAAGTGGCTCCTGGGTCATTCTACCTCCTCTAGTCATTACTCTAACAGCATGATCATTCATAATATTATTCATTTCATTGAGCAAATCATTTTGAGATTTGGCAACTTGTTCTCACTGAGTTTGTACCATGGAAGCATGTTTACCTACACGTTTAACATCATTCTTGATTCTAAAAAACAAGTCACTCAAGCAATCAATCGTGTAGGCATTACGTTACAATTGTTTCATAACATACACATTAAAATAATCTTGCTTAATAATGTAATTATCAAATTCATACAAACATTGACTAGCATGTTTATTATAAGGAATATAACCTTCATCAAATATTATACGAGATTTTACCTCTACTACCTGTGTCGGTGTGTCAAGACCATGTATATCTTCAATAGGTGGAAAATTCTTAACATCTTCAGCTTTAGTACCTTTTTCTTTCATAGATTTCTTTGCCTCTTGCATGTCTTCAGGGCTGATAAATTGAATACCTCTCTTCTTCGGAGTTGGTTTAGGTGGTGGTTCGAGAAGTGTCCAATCATTATCATTCTTCAATATATTATTCAATAGGTCTTCAGCTTCCTCAACAGTTCGTTCCCTGAAAACACAACCAACACAACTATCTAGGTAGTCCCTAGAAGCATCGGTTAGTCAATTTTAAAAGATATCAAGTATTCCATTTCTCTTAAGAAGATGATTCGGTAAAGCATTAGGTAATTGGAGAAGCCTCGCCCAAGCTAGAGGGAAATTCTCTTCTTCAATTTGCACAAAGTTAAATATTTCCTGTAAGGCAGCTTGTTTCTGATGAGCAGGAAAATATTTTTCAGAGAAGTAATATATCATATCCTGGGGACTACGCACACAATAGGAGGAGGAGTATTAAACAAGATCTTAGCATCACCCTTTAGAGATAAAGGAAACAACTTAAGGATATAGTAATAGTGACTTTTTTCCTCATGAGCAAATAGGGTGGCTATATCGTTCAATTTAGTAAGATGTGCCACAATAGTTTCAGATTCATAACCATGGAACGGATCAGATTCAACCAAAGTAATTAACTAAGGATTGACAGAGAATTCATAATCCATATCAGTAACAAAGATAGGTGAAGTAGCAAACTTAGTATAATATTTCATTCTAGCATTTAGAGATTTTTCTTTCAGCTTACACAATAATTTCATAAGATCATCTCTATCATTGCAAGCAAGTAATTCTCTAGCTGCCTCTCCGGGCATAACATACTCTTAGGTATCTTAGGCATCTCATACCTAGGATAACTAGGCCCAATAGGTGAATCGTAATTTTCAGTTTCAATAGTTTCATTAGTTTCAGTATTATCAAATTCTTTAGCCTTAGCAAGTTGTTCGTCAAGAAATTCACCTAGTGGCATAGTTCCATCAAGCAAATTACTAGCATCATTCATAGCAGAAGTAGCATCACCAATTACTTATGAATTATTAGGATTAATAGGAGGTGGCGGTGTCACAAGCTTACTCAAAACAAAAGGTGAATCAAGTGCAGAGCTAGATAACAGTTCCTTACCTCCTCTCGTCTTAGAGGGAACGATCTTGGTTATGTCATCCTTCAGATTCCTTATAGTGATCAACAGATATAAATCCCAAGTGACTCAGCAAATAGGGTTGTACTCCCCGGCAACGGCACGAGAAAATGGTATTAATAACCTACAAGTATGGGCTATCAGAGTATTCAACCCAAATTTATTGATTCAACACAAGGGGAGCCAAATAATATTTGCAAGTATTAGCAGTTGAGTTGTCAATTAAATCGCACCTGGAGAACAAAATATCTGCAGCAAAGTGATGAGTAGCACGCTAGTATGATAGTTTGGTAGCTGTTGTAACAAAAGCAGTAGTAACGGTAACAGTACCAGTAGCATTGTGATTGTAACAACAACATCAACAATAGTAACTTAGCAAACATCAATGTATGAAAGCTCGTAGGCATTGGATTGGTGATGGATTATTATGTTGGATGGCATTCATCATGTAACAGTTATAACCTAGGGCCTCACAGAACTAGCTCCAATTCATCAATGTAATGTAGGCGTGTATTCCATGTATAGTCATACATGCTTGCAATAAGAACTTGCATGACATCTTTTGTCCTACCCTCTTGTGGCAGCGGGGTCCATAAGGAAACTAAGGAATATTAAGGCCTCCTATTAAGAGAGAACCGGAACAAAACATTAACAAATAGTGAATACATGAACTCCTCAAACTACGGTAATCACCAGAATGAATCCCAATTATTGTCACCTTGGGGTATGCGGATCATAACACGTAATACGTGCATACAACTTGCAATATAGGATCAAGAACACAAATATATTCATGAAAACATAAATGGTTCAGATCTGAAATCATGGCACTCGGGCCCTAGTGACAAACATTAAGCATAGCAAAGTCATAGCAACATCAATCTCAGAACATAGTGGATACTAGGGATCAAGACGCAACAAAACTAACTCGATTACATGATAAATCTCATCCAACCAATCACCATCCAGCAAGCCTACGAAGGAATTACTCACTCCCGGTGGTGAGAATCATGAAATTGGTGATGGAGGATGGCTAACACTACTGCAGGATGCTGCTAACGCGACACTACGATCAGAGACTCTTTGACGAAACTGTGTGTGATGCATTAGTCGCAAACAATGATGTAAAAATGTAAAAAATGATACAAAACATTTGCGATGGCGGAACCATCAAACACAGTTCTGATTTTAGTTGCGTGTGCGATGCAGGGCATACGGTTCAGTTCAATTAACTGTTTGCGATGAGAAAGAAGAACAGAAACAGGCAGCCAGATGATGGCGTGTGTGATATATGGCATACAGTTCACTCGGATGAATAGTTTGTGATGAGGCAGAACATCAGAAACAGGCAGCCAGATGAAGGTGTGTGTGATATACGGCATACATTTCACTCGGATGAACTATTTGTGATTAGGCAACACAAAAGAAACGGTCAGCCAGATCAAGGGTGTGTGCGATATACGGTATACGGTTCATTGCGATAAACTGTTTGTGTTGAGACAAGAGAGAAAAAATGTTTCACATAAACTATATGTGTGTAATACACGGCAAACATCCAATTACATAGGTGGCTAGTAAGCACATGACATTTCCACACACTAAAGTAAACAATTATATGCATAATTAACTAGGATAAACGATCATCTGGTCATCATCTACTTCTTGTGCTAGCTCGATGTTCCTTCTAAGTTAAGTTTCCATTAATTGATGGTGTTTTATGAACACGCAACCGTTTCCCACCATTTCCTCACATGTTTCCCTCCATCCAGTGATATTTCGCATAAACCTAGGCAGCGCGCGACGCACGGAGGCAACAAGCACAACATGTAGCACATCCACCTTTTCCAAGCATGCCAACCCACGAAAGTGTCGCCTCTGCCATCAACCTTGTCGATGAGGAAAACGAGAAGGCGCCACAGCTCGTCAAGGCCCAGGCGCTCCCCAGCAACACGATGGACGACGCCGTGACGTGCGTTATCGCCAGGGTTGAGCAGACCCTCGACGCATGGCGCTTTAGTGCTGTGGATCAAGATAGGCATGTCAGCACCGAGAGGCTATAGCTCGCCACACAACATGATTGATGGTGTGCCGCAGAGCAAGCTAGGCGCGTCCACGCTGATAGGTTGCGGCTTGCCGCATGGCGAGACCGTTGGAGCACCACAAAGTGAGAGGCGCGGCGCACCGCACAACAAGTGTGGATCCATCGACGCTTGTCTGTTGTCGACAGGGCTTCATAGCTGGGTACACGTCCCGTCAGTACCCCCATTCCTCACCAGGAGTGGGCAGAGACCCTCTGCACCGTACTTGCACCAGAGGCCGGCCACGCCGTACTTGCACCGGACGCCCGCCGTGCCGTTAGCATGGGTCGCGCCGTTCGTCTTGTGCGCGGCCCACTTGATGCCAACGCGCTGGTCGGTAGGCTCGACCACCTCCTTGGCCCAAGTGTCCACCTAGGCGCAGTAGATGAACATGGGCGTCACATCCTCGAGCTGGTGATCTCCGATGAAATTGCCAACTTGGAGCTCGATATCACAGTCCAGATGTACCGCGAGCGTGTCGATCGTTTGGACGAACGCCTGCACGAGTTTAGGCACAACCAAGAGCTACCGTAGACAAGGGCTGCTGGTCATGGTTCATGGACGCATTTTATTTTGTTGAGTCGTTTCAATGTGGATAGCTAATTATTCACGGCAATCATAATGTTGCTCTGTTTATTGCTCTGTTTCAATGTGTGTACTCTGTTTTCCGTTCTTATATGTTTTGTTTCAATGTGTGTATATACGCTTTCCCTTCAATATATGTGGATGATAACAGCTAGATACAAATTAGTATACAAAAACATATTGAAAATGGAATTCATAATATATATATATTAATTGTTCATTAGTTCATCACGAAGTATATATAATACCATCGCATATACGTGATGATACTAAACTACTAGGTTCAATGCATAAAATTGAAAACGAACAATACTATAACTAGTAATCCCTCCTGGGGCAGTATTCCGGCAGCTCCTCGCTAGCAGCTCCCTGGTGCGCAGCGTCTTCCCAGCACGGAGGCATTACTCCGCCTCCTCCGCCTCTCAACGCTTGACGTACTGATTTGCTTCTTGCTGGCGGACGAGCGCGAACAATCTTGCCATTTCATTGGGCGCCCACCAGAGCTCCTCATCGGTGGCACGCTGGAGCTTATCGTCCCACCTCCACACAACGATGGGGTGCCTAGCGCCTTTGACCTTCCTCACGAAGTGCCCATCTTTGTACACCTCCTCCGCACGACGACGCGTCCGCCCCCAAAGCTCCACTTCCTCCTTTTTCCAGGCGGAATCACTCGCTGCACGGGCCACCTGGTACCTAGCTTCCTCCTCCGCCATCTCCTTCTTGAACATCACTTGCCTGGATTTCTCAGCCGGCGGCAGCGACTTCCACAGACAAAGATTGTACTGGCCCCAAAAATCAATAGAAAGTTGGGGGGGGGGGTCCAGCGCAACCTCGTCCGGCAGCGCGTAGGGGTCCTCCTCGTCGCTGCTCTTCGAATGCGCATCCTCGGGGGCCGGTGACTCCTCGTCGGCGCATGGGCAGACCGGCGGTGCCATGGCATAGATTTGAGAGAGAGTGAGAGAGAGAGGGGGGAGCGAGGGATGGGAGGATGTAGATGAGAATGCAGGTGGGACGACATGAGCAAGGTAGTATTTATTGGTGACTGGAATCTAGACATGAATAGTACACACGTCGGTCGCCAGAATTTACGAATATTGTAGTTTTAATTACACACGATTCCCATAGCAAAATCAGTGTGTGAACTTAATAGTGACGGTTTCCAATACAGAACCGTGTCTGATTAATAACCCCCGCCACTCACCTTCCAAACCACAAGGCGCGAAATAGAGTGCCAATCATGTGGGGGTTGGTTGTCTTGCCATATCTTTACATTTTCCTTTGTGAGCACCAGATATTTATGTCGTCTGGTGATTTTTTAACTCGCACACAAGTACACAAAAATATGATTTTTCAAACCGTTACGGTTAGCCGGTGCATGTAGATGTAGTTCACATTTGAATTAAGGTCATTAAATGGCTAGAAAATCACTTAAATGTTTTTAAGACGTCAAATGACCCCTATAATTTTCCAAATTTTCTATTGACACATGTATTAGTGCATGTTAAACGTAGAAAAAAATTGAAGGCCGTAAGAGGAAGGTATCTCCTGTTCGTCATGAAACATGCATTGTTCTCTCTCGGAACCACGAGCATTCTAGTGAGTTGCTCCAGTTTGTGAGGGATGTGTGTCCAACTTTTGTCAAACAGGCCAAATTTGTTACCACATCATCTTGGTGGCATGACATTACATCAACCAAGGTTTCATGTTTTTCTGATCATTTTTTAATTTTTTGGAATTAAAATTCGATGGCACTCCATGCATGTGTCCACGCCGTGAGACCAATATGTTTGAAAATTCCTTCTAGTTACTGCACATGGAATTAACTCGCACACAAGTACACAAATATGATTTTTCAAACCGTTATGGTTAGCCGTTGCATGTAGATGTAGTTCAAATTTGAATTATGATCATTAAATGGTTAGAAAATCGCGTAAATGTCTTTAAAAGGTAGGTGACCCCTGAAATATTCCAATTTTTCACATGACAGTTGTATTAATGCACGTTAAACATAGAAAAGTTTGAAGGCCGTAAGAGGAAGCTATCTCCCGTTCGTCATCAAACATGCATTGTTCCCTCTCTGAACAACGATCCTTCTAGTGAGTTGCTCTGGTTTGTGAGGGGTGTGTGTCCAAACTTTCATCAAACAGGACAATTGTTTTACCACATCATCTTGGTGGCACGACATTACATGAAACAAGATTTCATGTTTTATGATCATTTGTTATTTTTTTTTGGAATTAAAATGCCATGGCACTCCAAGCATGTGTCCATGCCGTGAGACCAATATGTTTGAAAATTCCTCCTAATTTACTGCACATGTAATTGACTCGCACACAAGTACACAAATATGATTTTATAAACCGTTATGGTTAGCTGTTGTATGAAGATGTAGTTCAAATTTGAATTACGGTCATTAAATGGCTAGAGAATCACTTAAATGACTTTAAAAGTTCAAATGAACCCTAGAATTCTCCAATTTTTCACATGACAGTTGTATTAGTGCATGTTAAACGTAGAAAAAATCCGTAAGAGGAAGCTATCTCCCGTTCGTCATCAAACATGCATTGTTCCCTCTCGGAACAACGATCCTTCTAGTGAGTTGCTCCGGTTTGTGAGGGGTGTGTGTCCAAACTTTCGTCAAACAGGCCAATTGTTTTACCGCATCATCTTGGTGGCGTGAGATTACATGAAGCAAAATTTCATGTTTTTATGATCATTTTTCATTTTTTTGGAATTAAAATGCTATGGCACTCCAAGCATGTGTCCATGCCGTGAGACCAATATGTTTGAAAATTCCTCCTAATTTACTGCACATGGAATTGACTCGCACACAAGTACACAAATATGATTTTATAAACCGTTATGGTTAGCTGTTGTATGAAGATGTAGTTCAAATTTGAATTATGGTCATTAAATGGCTAGAGAATCACTTAAATGACTTTAAAAGTTCAAATGAACCCTAGAATTCTCCAATTTTTGACATGACAGTTGTATTAGTGCATGTTAAACATAGAAAAAATCCGTAAGAGGAAGCTATCTCTCGTTCGTCATCGAACATGCATTGTTCCCTCTCGAAACCATGAGCCTTCTAGTGAGTTGCTCCAGTTTGTGAGGGGTGTGGGTCAAAACATTCGTCAAACAGGACATTTTTTTACCATGTCATCTTGGTGGCATGACATTACATCAAGCAAGGTTTTATGTTTTTCTGATCATTTTTTAATTTTTTGGAATTAAAATACCATGCCACTCTATGCATGTGTCCATGTCGTGAGACCAATATGTTTGAAAATTCCTTCTAATTTACTGCACATGGAATTAACTTACACGCATGTACACAAATATGATTTTTTTTCAAACCGTTATAGTTAGCCGTTGCATTTAGATGTAGTTCAAATTCGAATTATGATCATTAAATGGCTAGAAAATCACTTAAATGTCTTTAAAAGATCAAATGATCCCTGAAATTTTCCAAATTTTCAGATGACAGTTGTATTAGTTCATGTTAAACATAGAAAAAATTGAAGGCCGTAAGAGGAAGCTATCTCCCGTTCATCATCGAGCATGCATTGTTCCCTCTCGGAACCACGAGCCTTCTAGTGAGTTGCTCCGATTTATGAGGGTTGTGTGTCCAAACTTTCATCAAACATGCCAATGTTTTAACCACATCATCTTGGTGGCATGACATTACATCAAGCAAGGTTTCATGTTTTTCTGATCATTTTTTAAATTGTTGGAATTAAAATGCCATGGCACTCCATGCCTGTGTCCATGCCGTGAGACCAATATGTTTGAAAATTCCATCTAATTTACTAGACATGGAATTAACTCGCAAAGTACACAAATATGATTTTTCAAACCATTATGTTTAGCTGTTGCATGTACATGTAGTTAATATTTCAATTACGGTCATTAAATGGCTAGAAAATCACTTAAATGTCTTTAAAAGGTCAAATGACCCCTGAAATTTTTCAAATTTTCACATGATAGTTGTATTAGTGCATGTTAGATGTAGAAAAAAATTGAAGGCCGTAAGGGGAAGCTATCTCCCGTTCGTCATCAAACATGCATTGTTCCCTCTCGGAACCACGAGCCTTCTAGTGAGTTGCTTCGATTTGTGAGTGGTGTGTGTCCAAACTTTTGTCAAACATGCCAAATTTTTTACCACATCATCTTGGTGGCATGACATTACATCAAGCAAGGTTTCATGTGTTTTTGATCTTTTTATTTTTTTAGGAATTTAAGTGACATGGCACTCCATGCTTAATTGTGTCATAGCTGTTATACTAATATGTTTGAAAATTCCTCCCTATTTACTGCACATCGAATTAAATCGCACACAAGTACACAAAATATGACTTTTCAAACCGTTATGGTTAGCTAGTGCATGTACATGTAGTTTAAATTTGAATTACGGTCATTAAATGGCTAGAAAATCACTTAAATGTCTTAAAAGGTCAAATGCCCCTGAAATTTTCCATAATTTGACATGACAGTTGTATTAGTACTACAAATTTTCTCGTACATTTAAAACACCATCCATTGCTACTTTACTCCAAATTCGTCTTTCACAGCTAATAAAAAATATCAACAACATCACACACGGTTTTGGTAGGAACCAATTGTGATCAAAATTTCTGGGTATATTTAAGTCTTCCTCCTTAAGCTTCACCGCCTCATCTGCTCCAGTGCCGCCAACCACCGAATCCACGAATCCCAATCCCATTCTCGCACACCCTTCTTGCAAATATGACGTCGTGGAAACGCTTCGTGAAGGCTCGTACGATGGTCGCGTCCACCCCGAGCTCCGTCGCCTGCGCCAAGAGCGCGGCTGCCTACGCCGAGAGTGCCGCCGCATCCGCATTGAGCATGGCTGCATCCATCGAGAGGGTGTCTACGGCAGCCAACAGGGCAGCTGCAACAGCAGAGGCAGATGCATCTCCTTGTAAGTGCATCTAGTGCCACCCCTAGTTGGTTTTGGAGTATTGACGACAAACGTGGTTGAGGGACTAATGTGTTTGTGAGAATTGCAGGATAACACAGGTAGTAGTCCCTCACCGATTTGTTTTACCTACCATAGATGACCCCTAAAATTGTGTGAAGACATTGAAGACAATGGTGGTTCGTGAAAACATTCACCTGAAGATAATGACATGTGAAGACATTCACTAGAAGACTATGGAGCACGAACACATAATTTTTTTTCGTAGTTCCTTTTCTTCTTTCTTGCGTCATAGGAACCACCGTACTATTAAGTGGGGTCCAAAGGAAGAAAGTCAGATGACTGAAATGATGCTCAACCAAAATCCTATTTCTTCGAGCGAAGACAATGAGAGCAAATCTTATTTAGGGTAGGATGAGTTAGCTTTGCTTGTTGCCCAAACCAAGATGCCGCGTGTGTTTGTAATCCGACCATTGAGCATGTGTCAGTTCCTTAGTGTCCCAGTGTCATTTCGGACACATCATATCGGGTTGCCTCCTGGCTATAAATAGCCACCCCCTACACCATAAATTGGTGGCTGCTCAGAGTTAGTGCACGACTTTTGTCATTTGAGAGCAACCCACCTCCGAAGCCTTTGAGAGAAAGATCCTTGCGAGGACAAAGCCCAAAACACCCAGAGCGAAAGAGTGTTAGGCATCACTGAAGCCATTCTGTATGCGTGATCTGAATACTTGTTACACTTGAGGACTGTGCATCCTCCACCCGGTTAGGCGTCACGTTCTGAGCATCCAAGAGTCATTATGGATTGTCGATGAATGAAGTCTATGAAGGTTTGGAAGTCTACCTTGAAGACTTACCAGAGTGATTGGGCGAGGACTGGGTGTACTTCGCTCAAGGGGAATAAGGTGAAGGAGCGGTCTTCTGAGTTCAATCTTAGCCTCCCTAATCAGACGTACAGTTGTCAGAGCAACTGGAACTAGTCTACCAAATTCATGTCGTCACCAAGCTACTGGTTCTATGTTCCAACTCATTTATATTTTAGTTTGTCTTCACGAAGTCATTGCTTGCTTGCCTGATCTAATTGACTTCACTATGTGAAGACTGTTACCTGTTTGGCTTCATTCTGTCTTCCATTCTAATCCATACTACCTAGCTGCTGATAGTCTTCGTACTTTCACTATACTTCTTACTTGACTATGGTTGTTTAGTGTAGTCTATCTTCCGTTGCATATCAATAGGTTCATTTCATTTGTTTGTCTTCAAAGACCTCATGTTTTGAATACTTTCATAAAAATTGCCTATTCACCCCCCCCTCCAGTTGATAACTAGCACTTTCAATTGGTATCAAAGCAAGGTGCTCCCTTGTTCCGTGTGATTCGGTTTAACCACCTGGAGTTTTAGTTATGTCGACTGCAAGGATAATCAAAGGATGTGTGCCCCGTCTCCGACGGCACTGATTACCCCTACTGGAAGAATAAGATGCGCATGCATCTTAAAGCTATAGACAACAATCTCTGGTATGTCATCAATACTGGCTTTCCCAAAGCTGGTGAAGGCATCACCCCTGTGGATGTCAAGAAGTTCGCACAATTGGACTCAACTGTCGAGAACTTCGTCTGTGGTCATCTGACCAAAGGATGATACGGATGTGTCAGTGCTCTGGAATCCACAAAGCTGGTCTGGGACTGGTTGTCCAAGGCCAACGAAGGCGTCTTAACCTAGAGAGTCTCAAGAATTGACGTTCTTCGCAATCTCTTCAATCACTTCAAGAGAAACGACAATAAAAATGTCCATCTCGCGTTTGATCGCCTCACTCATATCACTAATGAGCTTCGCGCTCTTGGCGCCACTGAGATCACAGCGCATGAAGTTGCAAAGAAGCTATTAAGATCACTTGACAACTCATTTGATACCTTGGCCATGATGATTCAAGAACGCCCTGAGTTGAAAGATCTTGATCCGTCTGACATAGCTGAGAGGCTCAACACACGTGAGTTCCACCTATCTGAGAAGAGAGATATCTATGGCCCCAACTATGGTCGATCCCATGCCTTGAAGGCAAAAGTTGTGTCCTCGTCTGAAGAAGAATCTGACTGCAGTTCTGATGATCCTGAAGACATTGACAGAGAACTAGCAATGCTTGTGAGGAAGTTCCAAAAGTTCTCCAAGAAGAATCACTTCGGAAAGTCTTCAAGATCTAGCTCAAAAATGATGAGGCTTGCTCTCGTGACTACAAGAAGAGAAGATGCCACAAGTGCAAGAAGCATGGCCACTACATATATGAATGTCCTCAATGGTACAAGGAATCCAAGAAAAATAAAAAGAGTAAGGAATATGATTCTGACGAAAAGAAGAAGAAAAAATCTTCAAAGTCTTCTTCCATGTCTTCATCAAAGTCTTCGTCTTACAAGAAAAGTTCATTTGGCAAGGCTCATGCATTCATTGTCAAGGAAATGGATTCAGAGGAGTCTTCTTCTGAGGAGGCAGAGGTGGAATCTAAGGAGGAGTCTGATTCAGGCGTGGCAAGCCTGGCTCTAGCATTAGCATCATCGCCAAGTCCATCTTGAACACTGAAGACAATGGTCACATCACCGACGCTGAAGCCAATGATGAGGACGACTTTGCTCAAACATACTGCTTCATGGAACGTGGTGCCAAGGTAAACTCGGGCGATGCCTACTTTCAAACCTCTAGTGAAGATGACTCTGAATTTGAATCCAAACCTAGCTATAAAACCCTTGCTAAAATTGCAACTGAACAACAAAATGCTATGGAACATATTCAAAAGTTGCTAGACAAAAGCGATGACCTGTTGGACGTGGAAATGAATCGAACTCAGTCCTTAATTGAAGACATAAAAAATCTTCACGTTAAGTACACAGAGCTTGAAAGTCGTCATGAAACCCTCTCAACCACTCATGAGAAGCTTTCCTATGATTATCTTCAAAGGAAGCAAGATCTAGAGAAACTGAGAGCGTATCATAAAGATCTTCAAAAAGAGAACGATTCACTACTCGCTTAACAGATCAGTTCCGCTCAGGAAGACTTTGTGCCACCTTGTCTAAAATGTCTTGAGGGTGACAATGTTGTTTTTGTTGCTGAATGCTCTAATGCTTCTGAAGTTGCAATATCTTCAGTTGTTGATGTCGCAACTAACCCCTCTTCTGAGGATACCACTACTATTGCTGACGAGAATGCTAGGCTAAAGACATTGCTTGAAACAGGCATGTACAAAAGTCTCAAATGGCATAAAAAACGATGTGATGTCCTCAAGAAACAGATTCTAAACTGAAACCCTAGCAAAGTAGGTGTTGGTTTCGAGAGGAAAATGAATGTTGATAGTTCTTACTAGAAGCCTGAGCAGTACCACGAAACTGCATGGATTTCTCCAAAGGGCCCACCATTAGTTCCATCTACCTTATTTGGCTTCACTTGTGCTAACCCTACTATCATTGACGCGTCATTTGACTCAAACTATAAACTGTTCAAGGATCGGAACGGTAAAGTGTTTGCCAAGTTCATTAGAACTAACTGCAGGAATGGGTCACCTATGAAGAAGATCTGGGTTCCGAAATGTCTTCTTGAAAAGCTTCATGTGAATGTCATCATGACACCACCAGGGAAGAAGACAAACCCCAGACCAAAGGCTTCATATGGCCCAAAGGCTTCATACAGATAGAGGACCTCGCAAAGTCACCCTAACGCAAATGTTTTGCAGGGAAATCATCATCAGACTCGTGAATATGGCATGTCTCATCTAACCGCTATGTTCATAAACCAAAGAACTTATCTGCATATTCATATGAGTATTCTTCACCTTCTGCAAAGCTATTTGCTAGGGCTCCCAAGCCAAAGTTCTCAGATGATGCACTTAGACTTCTTGCTTCTAAGCCACCCCTGGTTAATAAGCATTAACTTCTCTTACAGGGAAATGTCTCCAGCCGGAAATCAAAGACTTTTGACGCCAATGCTGGGGACCTAAAACATCTTGTGGGACACAAGATAAAATGCCAAAATGGTCTTACCATTTATTTTGTCTCGTGGTTTCTTGACGAGCTTCCTATCTTACCAAACAAGAACCTTAACTTCGTGTCACATCCCTAGTCAGTGCTTGCATTAGGACTAGCTAGAGTGTGCATCATGTTTACTTTCCACTGAAACTTGAAATGGGAATGACAGAAACCCCAGCACCCCTCTTCTAACAACTAGGGTTTGATAAAATCTTTTCCAATGTACCCAAAATGCCCTTCAAAAATGTTCATCATCTTTGCCTTGGTCTTAAACCTCTGCCAAAAATGGTGCATAATTTTCTAGGACATTCAAAGGTCTCTGGATTAATTCATATGGTATTTGCATTTGGGAATTTAAATGCTATAAAATATTTTATGTGCCAAAATAATCCTAAACTGAAATGTTCCATGTTGGTTATATACCAAACAGTGGGCATGAGAAGTTTGGTGATCTTTGAAAGTGCCTAAGCTTTTTTAGAAAAGCCACAAAGTTGCAAAAGAAATGAAACAGAAAGAAAATAGAAAAGAAGGAAGAAGCAGAGTTTGACCTGAGCCCACTTACCTGCCAAGCCCAGACGGCCCAGCCCACCAGGGGCATGCCCGTCTTCTACCCCGTGCCAATGCACGAAGCAGCTCGGTGGCGAGCGTCGCCGACGCGCCGGCCACCTCCTGCCTGCCTGGCTACTCCCCCGACGCCCTGGACGCCCCTAGGCGATGCCACGCATCCCCCTGGCGCCTCTCTCACTCTCCCCCGTGTCTTCCCCCTCCTCTCTCCCCTCCACCGAGCTCCACCGAGCGAGCTCGTCGCCGCCGATCGCTGCTACCGCGCCCTAAGCCACCCCTCGCCTCCCCGATGCACCCATTAGCTCCGCCGCATCGTCCTGGAGCTCCCCACCGACGCACACGACGCCAGAAGCCCTGCAACGCCATCCCCGCCGTCGTCTTCAACCTTCGGCACCGGAGATCGTCGCCGCCCGTACGTCGCCGTCCGACCTTCCCCGAGCTCGCTTCGACGCCCTCTGCGACTGCTGTGAGCTCACGCTTCGAACCCCCCCCCTTCCCCGGGCTCGATTACGCTTTTTAGCCGCCGCCCCCTTGCTGACCGAAGCTCACCGCCGCCGGCCAACTCGCCGCCGTGGCCACAGGCGCTGTGCCTCGCAGCCGAGCACGCCACTAGGACCAGTAGCTCACAAGCAAGCTAACGCCACCCCTAACTCCTCCTCCCGTGCACCACAACGTTGTTCCGGCCAACTCCGTGCGAGCGCCAGCGCGGACGAGCTCGTCGCCGTCAACTCCGGCGACCAATCGACCAACAAGTGGCACCATTGGATGCGTTGCATCACCAGGAGCACATAGAACCCATCCGCGCGACAAATGGTCGCCGGAACAGAGATTCCGGCGTGTCACCGCCGTGCGAAATGGTCGCCGCTGGCCAAACTCCGGCGGGCTGATGTGGCCTGTTAATTAGGAACTAATGGTGATTAGTTTAACCACCACAGTCACTGACAGTGGGCCCCATCGCTTAGTCAAACCGAGTCAACTCCAGTTTTGACCGGGATTAGCCCCAGAGACACTGACATGAGGGACCCACCAGTCAGGTTTGACCTGGACCAGGTCTGTTGACTTGCTGACGTCAGCATGATGTCATGCTGATGCAGTAAAGGATTTTCTGGGATTATTTGATTTAAAAACAATTCAGGAAATTCCAGAAAATGCTTTAAACTTCAAAAAATCATATAAATTCAACAATAGCTCAGATGGAAAAGATTTATATATGGAAATTGATCACAAAAATTCAATCTTTCCAATGGCACTGGTTAAATGCATGTTTGAGCAAGGTAACCTTGCTGTATACATTATAACATGATAATGCACTTAAATAAATAATAGTCTGGGTTTCAATTTGAATCTTTGATTCAAATGGGTTCAAACCCTTCTGTTATAGATGCATTAGCCCAAAACACATGCATCTTGCCATATCATGAGCATGCATCATATTGTTGCATCTGTTTGCTTTTGATTGTTTCGCCGATGTTCTCCGTGTTAGGTCCTGCTCCCGAGGATACTTCTGCGTATCCAACTGAAGAGCAGTACCCGATAACCACTCTGTCAGGCAAGCAATCATTGATCATTCCCATACAAACCCATCTTCTCGCTCCTGATCTCTTTTACTGCATTAAGGCAACAACGTGTGAACTCCTACTTGGTGCGGTAGTTGAACCCTATTCCCTTGCATGACCTGTCATTGCCACAGTAAATAGTTGAAACCCACTAGCATGTGTAGGAGTTGATTGAGCCATGTGATGTGTGATCCACCATGCTATTTGTTTATGTTGCCTGCTATGCTTAGAGTTGTGTCAGGTCTGGTTCATCTGGGTGATAGATCAGAGTGAAATGATCATACTCTGTAAAGAGAGGGAGGTGTGGAACATGTTTGGTAAAGGTATCGATGAAAGGCCATGTAAGAGTACGTGGTGGGTTGTTTCATTGGAACCGTCCATAGGACCCGAGATCTGTATGTGTGATTCAAGTTACAGTTACTACCACACATTGGGCTCCGGGCGCTCCAAGCCCTCTCGACTTATTAACTGCCCTTGATCTCTGTCCAGGAGTTGCAACTAGTTTCTGCTGTTTGTAGTTTACTGGTGGTCATGCACAGCACTGACCCTCGGGGTGGGCTATGATGCGACAGGTACGTGGCACGGTGTACCGGTTGCCTGTTTGGTGACTCGGGAATCCTGTACACATCGTATGGGGCCGTGAGCGACACCCCGGCCGGATCTCCCCACGGATGGAACCCAAATAGGCGATAAACCTGGACGAGAGACTTGTGTAGTTAGTCAGGTCATGGCCGACACCCTCGCTAGGCTTCCGCTTGAAGGTTGCCGACTACATGTCGAGTAAACGGCGATAAGTGGTGGAAGCGTGTGTGAAGAAGTACACCCCTGCAGGGTTACCAATCTATTCGAATAGCCGTTGTTCACGATACAGACTACTTGGTTACTCTTACAGTTCATAGATAAGTTGATGGATACTACTAAAAGCCTCAAGACAAGTGTGAGTGCCGTGGATGGCCCTTCCGTAGGATGACGGAAGAGGATCCTCGGTGGTGTATTGTTGTGGTGAGTAGAGGACTCGTGTACGTAGTATTATCTTGCAATCTGTTGAGAGTTGTAGTATAGGTTAGCCAAGAGTCAAAGCTGGCTTTCTGCTATGAACTCCACTACCCCTGTTGATAATGTTGCATGTATGATAGGTTCTGTTGTAAGACTTGCTGAGTACCTTTGTACTCATGTTTGCTTAATAACTGTTGCAGAGGAGAACCCTGCCCCTTCTGATGGGTTCTACATAGACGTTGACGTCGACGAGTAGCTTGCTACCCAGACGGAGATCCTGAGCTTGTGAAGGGCCTTGTAGATAGTCAGGCTACATCAAGCCTGTTTTATTTTCCAAGTTGTCTGTACTCAGACATGTTAGCTTCCGCTTGTGCTTGTATGATTGTATGACTTGAGTGTTGGGTCATGTGACCCCTACCTGTATGGATATGTTATGTATGGCTCTTCGGAGCCACTTAAATAAATTACTTTGAGTCATAGAGTTATGTTGTGATGCAATGTTGTATTTGCACGTATTGAGCATATTGCGTGTATGATTGAAATGCTTGGTATGTGTGGGATCCGACACCTAGTTGTTTTCCTTTGGTAGCCTACCTTACAGGGAAATGCCTCCTAGTGATTCCAATGGACCTTGGTAGCTTGCTACTGCTCGGAACACGTAGGCTGGCTGACATGTGTCCTTCTTCGTTCATGTGTCTGTCCCTTAGGGGAAATGTCACACGTTGTTCCTTTAAGTCCATGTAGCTTGATACGACTTGGGTTCATACGTTGATGACCGACACGTTCGTTTCTGGGTCATGGATGCCTGTCTCTGTAATTTAGTGCCACTTTTGGTTTATAACTAGCCATGTCGCCCGGGTTCTTTGTCATGTGGATGCTAGCGACATTGTCATATACATGTGCCAAAATGCGCAAACGGTCCCTGGCTAGGTAAGGTGGCACCCGTGGGGATACCGTGCGTGAGGCCGCAAAGTGATATGACGTGTTACAGGCTAGATCGGTGTGACTTAGGATCGGGGTCCTGACAGCGTTGGCATCAGAGCCGGACTGCCTGTAGGTTTCTCAAGCCAAACTGGTCGATGTTGAGTCTAGAAAAATTCTTAGTTATATGTAGGGGAATTGATTGTGGAAGGGAACGTTAGGCTCTTTTACTTCTTTACCTTATGCCCTTCTGATCTAAGTCAGCCTATTCTTTCTACACGGGTTTAGGACTAGGCCTCTCATCCTTACTAGGTTCACGTGTTACTAATCCGTAGACTCTTAGGATTGTTGGTTTCAAGCCTCAATTCAGTTTCTACCCTTCTAGTATGATGATTAGTTGGACTCGGAACCTTGATATGATGTTGTTGAGTGGCTATGCTATCGTTTGTATGATGTCTCAAAATCTTTTTTGAGCATTTACAGTTGTTATGCTGCCCGATTTATTCCAGAAATACTAATGCCTTTGCATTACTTCGTGTTTCAGATGTCTGGCCGCACACCTCACCAAGTGGTTCGTTTGACTCGGTGCATTAATGTGCCCGGTCACACGGCCATGCTAGTTCGTGTGTTGACTGAGACCGGCTACTGCTGGTATCCTGAGTACACCATGGAGGAATAGTACCGGGATTTCAATCAGAGTCAGTATTTCTGCACAGTCCGGATATACCCCTCATATCCCGGAGCTAACGACCCCATCCATTGGTCTTATGGACTCGGGGTTACTATCGAGATGGCAGTGCAGGATGCCGCTTATTCGATGATGACCATCATCCGGGATAAGCATGCCCTGTTGCTGAACACTGAGTTCTGTTACATGCCAGCCTCCCTTCCTCGAGAGGAAGGCTACTACACTGGTCTGTATACTGATGCTGCTCATGAGGAGCCACTGCTTCAGACTACTGTACAAATGCTGGAGGATAGGGACCGTGAGGTCCGTGCCCTCCGGATGGAGCTGTATAACACTCGAGCCGCCCACTAGACTACTTTGACACCGCTAGCACCTGTTGTGCACGCCGGATATCTGGATATGCGGGATTTGTACCCCGTGCGGACTCATCTGCCTGATCGTATGGATTGGCGTGACGTTGGGGGTATTACACCTCCACATGGGCGTCGGTTACCACCAGCATCAGGCCCGAGGCCACATCCCTGTCCCTATGGTCCACAGCCTTCGAGTGCTCGAGAGTTTCAAGATCCATCTGTTCCACTTCCAGGCTACGATGGTAATCTTTACGAAGATTACTACGGGAATGTCTGAGCTAGACCGTGGCAGTAGTAGTATCGTAGTAGTTGTATCTCCACAGTCCTGCGTGTCTTGTGGAATATGACTTAGCTAGTACTGAGTCCCGGAGGTGTAGTTAAATAATGTATAGGAGCTTGGAATGCCTCTGATGAGATGTATCATCTTTCACCGCAGTTGTACTTTAGCCTTGGCTTGTACTAAACTATGTATGGTGTGTATGACCACTGGTGTATATATGGCAGTTTCTATATTAGCATGTCGTACGGATGAACATCTCTGCATTCCGTGTCATCCATTACATTCTGCACTCCTATGTCAAGTTTTTGTCATCCATGTCTAAACCATTGTTTTGTTTTCCTAGGATGGTCAACACTCGCAGCACTCCTGCTGCTCAGGACCAGGGTGAGGCTAGTGGGGCTAGAGATGAGAATCTGCCCCAGCCACCCTCCTTGGCTAAAGTTATGCTTGAGGCAGAACGGAACAAGAGAGAGACCAACCGTCTGCTGGAACCCATAGAGCAGAACACTGGGTTTCGTCAGAGGAATGACGTGGTGCCAATCAATGACTTTATCAAGAGGTGCCCACCAAAGTTCCATCACTGCACTGAACCTGTGGATGCGGATGACTGGCTTCGTAGTATCACCCACAAGCTACACTCTGCTCGTGTGGCCGAAGCTGACAAGGTTATCTATGCCACCTACCATCTTGAGGGCCCTGCCAGTCTATGGTGGGAAAACTTTGAGGCTATGTGTCCCGTTGGCCAAATCACTACTTGGGCTGAGTTCAGTGAGGCATTTCGTGAACATCACATTCCGGAAGGTCTCATGGATCGCAAGCGGGAGGAATTCTGCAATTTCACCCAGGGCCGGTAAACAGTGGATGGCTATAGTCGTGAGTTTGGCAACTTGGCACGCTATGCACCTGAGGAAGTATCCACCGATGCCAAGAAGCAGGCGAGGTTCCGTAAGGGACTCAGCTCCGAACTTCGCCGAGATCTACGTCTGCACGAGTGCACCTCCTTCTAGAAGTTGGTGAACAAAGCTATCAGTGCTGAGACGGGCCAGACTGATTTTGAAGCCACACGCAAGCATCCTCGTGATTTTGGTTCCTCATCCGGCTCTGGCTCTGACAAGTGCCGTGTGTGGGTTCCTAACACTGCTCTGCCACCCAAGTACACACCGAGGCCAACCTATGAGGCGCCTCCCCCAACTCAACAGTATGCACCTGCCAAGACTTATGGAGGACCACCTACCAACTTTGCTCCACGCACTGGCACTGTGACATGCTTCACGTGTGGAGAACCGGGGCACTACATGCGTGAGTGTCCCCAGAACCAGCCAGGAAAGCCCGTTGGCCGTGGTAAGCCAACCGGCAAGGTGAATTATGTCAAGCCAATCCCCACTGCACGTGGTCATGTCAACTATGTCTCTGCTGATGAAGCTTATGAGGATCCTAAAGTCGTCCTTGGTACGCTTCTCGTTAACTGCCATCCGGCATCTGTTCTTTTCGATACTGGAGCATCTCATTCATTCATATCTGAGAGCTATGCTCGAATGCACAACATGACTTTTTGCGACATGCCTACTTCCATGGTTATTCAAACTCCTGGTTCAAAGTGGCAAACCTCTAGGGTAAGCCATGGAAATGAAATTCTTGTCGATAGACTTGTTTTCCTTGCATCACTAATCGCTCTCAAGTCCTCGGACATAAGCATCATCTTGGGTATGGACTGGATGACAACTCATTACGCCAAGATTTATTGCTACACTAGGACCGCTCAACTTACACACCCATCCGGCAAGACAGTCAATGTCTTGACCCGAATGGCTGAGCGTGAGCTCTACTCCCTTAATGCCAGCCCTCTACCAGAACTCGAAGATATTCCGGTAGTCCGTGACTTTCCGGATGTTTTTCTAGAAGAACTGCCAGGTGTTCCACCTGACAGAGATGTCGAGTTCGTGATAGATCTTATTCCTGGAACTGTCCCAATCTCTAGGAGACCTTATAAGATGGCACCCCTAGAATTAGCTGAGCTTAAGAAACAACTCGATGAGTCCTTGAAAAAGGGTTTCATCTGTCCTAGTTCTTCCCCTTGGGCTTGTCCCGTCCTCTTCGTCAAGAAGAAGGATGGAACAGAACGGATGGTTGTAGATTACCGACCTGTCAATCTGGTCACCATAAAGAACAAGTATCCGCTCCCCAGGATCAACGACCTGTATGATCAGCTCGCTGGATCCTGAGTCTTTTCCAAAATGGATTTGAGGTTGGGCTACCATCAAATCAAAATCAAGAACTGGGACATTCCCAAGACGGCTTTTGTTACCTGTTATGGCCAATACGAGTACACCGTCATGTCCTTCGGGTTAACCAATGTCCCAGCCACTTTCTCCCGGCTAATGAATTCTATATTCATGGAGTACTTGGATAAATTCGTCGTAGTATACCTCGATGATATACTCATCTACTCCAAGAACAAGAAAGATCATGCCAAGCATCTAAGGATGGTATTGACGAAACTTCGAGAGCACCGCCTTTGTGCCAAATTCTCTAAATGTGAATTCTGGTTGCCGGAAGTGACCTATCTAGGCCATGTGATCTCTGGTAAGGGTATTGCCGTCAATCCCGAGCGAGTTCAAGTCGTCCTTGATTGGACTCCCCCTGAATCGGTCAAGCAAGTTAGGAGTTTTCTTGGCTTAGCAAGCTATTGCCGACGCTTCGTCGAGAATTTCTCCAAGGTTGCTAAACCTCTAGCTGAACTCCTCAAGAAAGAAAAAAAGTTTGAGTGGACCCCACAGTGCGAGCCTAGCTTTCAGGAACTGAAAAGACGCCTGACATCTGCGCCCGTACTTGTACCACCAAACTTTTCTAAGGATTTTATTATCTACTGCGACGCCTCGCGATAGGGACTAGGTTGCATACTCATGCAAGATCGTCAAGTAATCGCATACGCATCTCGACAGTTGCGTCCACATGAGGATAACTATCCTACACATGATCTAGAGCTTGCAGCTGTAGTCCGCGCACTCAAAACATAGCGACATTACCTTCTTGGTAATCGTTGTGAAATTTTCACTGTTCATCAAAGCCTAAAATGCATCTTCACCCAACCGGATTTGAATCTCAGGCAAAGACGTTGGGTTGAGTTGCTCGCAGATTACGACTTAGGAATCACTTACACCCCTGGGAAGGCCAATGTCATGGCTGACGCACTAAGTCGTAAGTCATATTGTAACAACTTGATGTTACAACAACGGCAACCACTTCTCCACGAGGAATTTCGTAACCTTAAACTTCACATCGTTCCTCGAGGATTCCTTTCCACTTTGGTGGCAAAACCTACCCTTACGGATTAAAGCATAGCTTCCCAGAAGCAAGATACAGGGATTTCCCGAATTAAGAGAAACATTCACAAAGGAGTTGCAGGTTGTTTCTCCATTGATAACAAAGGTGTTGTTTCCTTCGAGAACCGTTTAGTGGTTCCCAAGAACCAACATCTACGGCAGTTAATCCTTAAGGAGGCTCATGAATCTCCTCTCACGATTCATCCCGGTAGTACCAAAATGTATCAGGACCTACGTCAGAGGTTCTGGTGGACTAGGATGAAGAGAGAAATCGCTCAATTCATTGCTAACTGCGACGTTTGTCGTCGAGTCAAAGCAGAGCATCAACGGCCTGCTGGCACCCTTCAACCTTTAGCTATTCCCGAATGGAAATGGGACAAGATCGGTATGGACTTCATTACCGGGTTTCCCAGGACCAGGAAAGGGAATAATGCTATCTTCGTCGTTATCGACCGCCTCTCCAAAGTAGCCCACTTTCTACCTGTTCGAGAGAGTATAACCGCTAGCCAGCTAGCAGACTTGTATATCTCTCGGATATATCACTTCATGGTGTGCCGTTGGAGATTAACTCAGACCATGGAAGTCTTTTCACTTCACGATTTTGGGAAAGTTTCCAGAATGCTATGGGGACTCATCTCTCTTTCAGCACCGCCTTTCATCCACGATCAAGTGGTAAAGTGGAACGAGTCAATATAATTCTGGAAGATATGCTTCGAGCCTCTGTCATCTCTTTCGGTATGGATTGGAAGAAGTGTCTTCCATTTGCCGAATTCGCTTATAACAATAGTTATCAAGCCAGCTTGGGCAAGGCTCCCTTCGAAGTTCTATATGGACAAAGATGTCGAACACCTATTAACTAGTCACAAACCGGGGAAAGACAATTCTTTGGTCTAGATATGATCCAGGAAGCCGAAGAGCAAGTTTGCATCGTTCGTGAGAAATTGAAAACAGCCCAGTCTCGCCAGAAGAGCCAATATGACAGTCATCATAAGGCTGTGACTTTTGAAGTTGGCGATAAGGCTTACCTTCGGGTTACTCCTCTTAAGGGAACCCATCGCTTCGGTATCAAAGGCAAATTGGCTCATCGTTACATCAGTCCTTTTCTCATTCTTGCCAAACGAGGAGAAGTTGCCTACCAATTGGAACTACCTCCGCAACTTTCTAGAGTTCATGATGTCTTCCACGTATCTCAACTCATGCGTTGTTTCTCGGATCCTATCCACGGAGTGGACCACGAAACGCTTGATCTCCAGGACAATCTCACATATCGAGAATACCCCGTTCGTATTCTTGATCAAACCGAGCGTACCACTCGACGTTGTAATATCAAGTTTCTCAAGGTTCAATGGTCACATCATTCCGAGAGTGAAGCTACTTGGGAAAGGGAGGATCATCTTTGACTTGAGTACCCCACCCTCTTTCTGGAGGAACCCGAATCTCGGGACGTGATTCTTTTGAGTGGGGGTGAGTTGACACATCCCTAGTCAGTGCTGGCATTAGGACTAGCTAGAGTGTGCATCATGTTTACTTTCCACAGAAACTTGAAATGGGAATGACAGAAACCCCAGCACCCCTCTTCTAACAACTAGGGTTTGATAAAATCTTTTCCAATATACCCAAAATGCCCTTCAAAAATGTTCATCATCTTTGCCTTGGTCTTAAACCTCTGCCAAAAATGGTGCACAATTTTCTAGGACATTCAAAGGTCTCTGGATTAATTCATATGGTATTTGCATTTGGGCATTTAAATGCTATAAAATATTTTATGTGCCCAAATAATCCTAAACTGAAATGTTCCATGTTGGTTATATACCAAACAGTGGGCATGAGCAGTTTGGTGATCTTTCAAAGTTCCTACGCATTTTTAGAAAAGCCACAAAGTTGCAAAAGAAATGAAACAGAAAGAAAATAGAAAAAAAGGAAGAAGCAGAGTTTTGTCTGAGCCCACTTACCTGCCTGGCCCAGACGGCCCAGCCCACCAGGGGCATGCCCGTCTTCTACCCCGTGCCAGCGCACGAAGCAGCTCGGTGGCGAGCGCCGCCGACGCGCCGGCCACCTCCTGCCTGCCTGGCTACTCCCCCGACGCCCTGGACGCCCCTAGGCGACGCCACGCACCCCCCTGGCGCCTCTCTCACTCTCCCCCGTGTCTTCCCCCTCCTCTCTCCCCTCCGCGGAGCGAGCTCGTCGCCGCCGATCGCTGCTACCGCGCCCTAAGCCACCCCCTCGCCTCCCCGACGCACCCATTAGCTCTGCCGCATCGTCCTGGAGCTCCCCACCGACGCACACGACGCCAGAAGCCCTGCAACGCCATCCCCGCCGTCATCTTCAACCTTCGGCACCGGAGATCGCCGCCGCCCATATGTCGCCGTCTGACCTTCCCCGAGCTCGCTTCGACGCCCTCTGCGACCTCTGTGAGCTCACGCTTCGAACCCCCCTTCCCCGGGCTCGATTACGCCTTGTAGCCGCCGCCCCCTTGCTGACCGAAGCTCACCGCTGCCGGCCAACTCGCCGACGTGGCCACAGGCGTTGTGCCTCGCAGCCGAGCACGCCACTAGGACCAGTAGCTCACCAGCAAGCTAACGCCACTCCTAACTCCTCCTCCCGTGCACCACAACGCCGTTCCGGCCAACTCCGTTCGAGCGCCGCCGCGGACGAGCTCGTCGCCGTCAACTCCGGCGACCAATCGACCAACCAGTGGCACCGTTGGATGCGGTGCATCACCAGGAGCACATAGAACCCATCCGCGCGACAAATGGTCGCCGGAACAGAGATTCCGGCGTGTCACCACCATGTGAAATGGTCGCCGCCGGCCAAACTCCGGCGGGCTGACGTGGCCTGTTAATTAGGAACTAATGGTGATTAGTTTAACCACCACAGTCACTGACAGTGGGCCCCATCGCTTAGTCAAACCCAGTCAACTCCAGTTTTGACCGGGATTAGCCCTAGAGACACTGACATGAGGGACCCACCAGTCAGGTTTGACCTGGACCAGGTCTGTTGACTTGCTGACCTCAGCATGATGTCATGCTGACGCAGTAAAGGATTTTCTGGGATTATTTGATTTAAAAACAATTCAGGAAATTCCAGAAAATGCTTTAAACTTCAAAAAATCATATAAATTCAACAGTAGCTCAGATGGAAAAGATTTATATATGAAAATTGATCAGAAAAATCCAATCTTTCCAACGACACTGGTTTCATGCATGTTTGAGCAAGGTAACCTTGCTGTATGCATTAAAACATGATAATGCACTTAAATAAATAATAGTCTCGGTTTCAATTTGAATCTTTGATTCAAATGGGTTCAAACCCTTCTTTTATAGATGCATTAGCCCAAAACACATGCATCTTGCCATATCATGAGCATGCATCATATTGTTGCATCTGTTTGCTTTTGATTGTTTCGCCGATGTTCTCCGTGCTAGGTCCTGCTCCCGAGGATACTTCTGCGTATCCAACTGAAGAGCAGTACCCGACAACCACTCTGTCAGGGAAGCAATCATTGATCATTCCAATACAAACCCATCTTCTCGCTCCTGCTCTCTTTTACTGCATTAAGCCAACAGCGGGTGAACTCCTAGTTGCTGCGGTAGTTGAACCCTATTCCCTTGCATAACCTGTCATAGCCATAGTAAATAGTTGAAATCCACTAGCATGTGTAGGAGTTGATTGAGCCATGTGATGTGTGATCTACCATGCTATTTGTTTTTGTTGCCTGCTATGCATAGAGTTGTGTCAGGTCTGGTTCATCTGGGTGATGGATCAGAGTGAAATGATCATACTCGGTAAAGAGAGGGAGGTGTGGAACATGTTTGGTAAAGGTATCGATGAAAGGCCATGTAGGAGTACGTGGTGGGTTGTTTCATTGGAACCGTCCATAGGACCCGAGATCTGTATGTGTGATTCAAGTTACAGTTACTACCACGCATTGGGCTCCGGGCGCTCCAAGCCCTCTCGACTTATTAACTGCCCTTGATCTCTGTCCAGGAGTTGCAACTAGTTTCTAGTGTTTGTAGTTTACTGGTGGTCGTGCATAGCGCTGACCCTCGGGGTGGGCTGTGACGCGACAGGTACGTGGCACGGTGTACCGGTTTCCCGTTTGGTGACTCGGGAACTCTATACACATCGTTTGGGGCCGTGAGCGACTGTAATGCCCCGGATGTAATACTTTCCCTTTTGGGCAATATATATCTTTGGCTTCATCAGTTCCATTCCGGTTTCTTCTTCTTTTCGGGTTTTCGTCGTTTTGTCGTGTGCGTGTGCGCATTCATCCATGTCATGTTGTCATGTGCATTGCATTGCATTTGTGTTGTCGTTTGCATCCGGTCCCACTTGTTCCTTCCCGTTGTCCATTTCGAGTTCTGACGCTCTCTCACGTGCCCGAGGCTTCCCGGAGTCCTTCTTTTGTGTTTGGCCGTGTAACGTTTCCGGTTTGGCGTGATTCTTGTCGTGCGATGTTGTTTTGTTATGTGTAACCCGCATGTCAAGTTGCGTCTCGTTTGGAGTTCGTTTGGTGCTCCAACAGTTATCCTCGTGGGCTAAAATTACCTCCTCTTTGAGGCCCAAGAAACCCCTCCAACAGCCCACCAACCTAGCTCAAACCCTTCCCATCATCTAGACCGTTCAATTGTGATCTCGTGGCCGAAAACCTCTCCTCATTTGGACAACCCTAGCTCCTTGTGCCTATATAAACGTCCACCCCCTCCAATTTTTGCGTCCAAAACCCTAGTGTTTCCACCTCTGCCGCGCCGTACTTCCACTGTTGCCGCGCCGTGCTTCCACCATTGCCGCTCGGTGCTTCCGACCTCGCCGCGCCGTGCTTCCGACCTCGCCACACCGTGCTTCCGAGCCTCCGCCGCCGCCTCGTCTTCTTTGCCTCAGGTCGCCGTTCTCCTCCGGCCGGAGCTCGCGCCGCCGTGCCGGGCCTCCTCCCCTCCGATCGCCGCCGCCTCGGCCCCTCGCCGCCGGGCCTTCCGCCGCCGGCCACCCGATCGCCGCCGCCCTCCCTCCTCCATCCCGACTGCCGGCCTGAGCCTCGAAGGAGCCAGCCGCCGGCCCCGAGCGCCAGAAGGCTGGATCGAGGGCAGCTTCGAACGCCCGATCCGATCGGGATCTCCTGGGCCGAACCCTAGCGGGTCCGTTGACCGCCCGATCCGCCAGATCCGACCCGCTTCGGACCCACTTCTCCGCCCAGCCCGTTTGACCGCCTGTTTGACCAGAGGTTGCTTCGTTTTCCTCTAAGTCTGTAGATTTTTCAGTGTCTGATGCAGTTTTGTGATGTGGATAACTTTTACTGTGCATGTCCGTTTTGTGTGTATGATATGTCAAAATGATCGTGGTGACATGTACTATGTTTTGTTCCTTTGTGCCATGCATGTTTGAGGTCATCTAGATGTCTTAATCTTCATGAGAAGAGTGCTACTTGTTATAAACTGCTGCTATTAGTTGTTTTCATGCCATGTTTGCAATGTGATAACTTGGTTTATGTTCAGCCAAATGAAGCAAATGATATGTCCACATGTTCATCATGAGATGCTCTACATGTTGGTTGTTTTAGCTTGCATGATAGAATTCATCTTGCCATGTTTATCTTCTTTGCAAAAGTGCTTGTGGCTGTTATGTTGTTAAACTTGTTACGAGATGCCTAGTTGAGGAGGTCGTTGCTATTAATGTGGTTGTCCCCTTGATGCATGCTTATATGTTTTGGATTCCCCATCATGTGTACTTTGCTGTGGTGCAAACCACTTGCCATGATATGCTTTGAGGTGACTTAAACTTGCTCACAAACATGCCATGATATTACTGCTGTTTTGACACTTAGTGAAATTTCACTAAGTCTGGAATCTGTAATTTCCAGATGCCATGTTTGCTTGTTGTTCTAGGCAAATCCATGCTAGTTTTGGGGTGACTTTTGATGATTCCTTGTTGTATATGTTTTTGGCTATCCATTCATGCTCTCACATGCTCATTTGGGTGGCTGTATCATATTTAACTCTTGCTCCCAAGTTGCTATAAAATACTGCTGTCAGATTTTTGTTGTCATGTTCAAAATGTTATAGATTGTTGCTATTGATCCATGCCTCCTATGGAGAAGCTCCAATGGAATTGTTTCTTGTAGGATATGTCTACTTTATGTCCATGCTCCTTGTCATGATGTTTGAGTGCTGTAGACCATATATTTCTTGCTCCGAAGTTGCTATGTGGCTGTTAGTTTCAGCTTTTGCATGTTTATTGTTTCGGGTGTATCTTTTAGCCCGTTGCTCCGTTTTGAGCAAGTCCTATATGAAACTAGTGTGGTTTTGCATGTAGATTCATAATATCCTCTTGTTAACATGTTTTGAAATTTCTTGCTTGTTGCATATTGTCATGCTCCTTGTGTTGTACCTCTGTGTTTCCTATCTTGTCTTTCTGTGCATCCTAAATGCTTCTGTAGTGCTTCCTTAGTGCATCAGTCATGCATCCTGTGGTATGCGCATTGCATCTTGTTGATTTCGTGCCCCGTGTGTTTTGTGTTGAGTAGAGCCGGAAGCCGAGAACGAGTACGAGAACGAGGTTACTACCGAGGTTGAGAACGAGGAGCTCTCTTACGATCCCATCGACGACTCAACAGGCAAGATGACCTGACCCGGATATCATTACTATCTTTGCCTATTGCTAGAAGTCTCGCTCTATAGCTTTTGCCTCGATGCCCATGTTTTCCTGTCAGCCTCCTATTGTAACCATGAATCTGTCTAACCACCCTACCTATGCAAACCCATGTTTGGCTAAGTAAGCTTCGCTCAGCCCCTCTTATAGCATTGTTAGCTGCAGGAGAAGATTTGAAGATTCTTGCTTCTTGTTGAAGCTTGTTGGGATATCACACTATATAATTCTTAAATGAAATCATCTATATATTGGTAATGGGTGGAAGGCTAAGCCTTTTGCTTGGTGATTTGTTCCACTCATGCCACCCTAGGAACCGTATAAACCGGTGTTATGTTCCTTGATTATGCGTTCCTCACACGGTTGGGGTTATGGGACCCCCTCGATAAACCACTAAGTGCTAAGTCTTTTCCAGCAAGTCCCAACATTGGTACTATTTTCCTAAACAACTAAAACTTATCGAGGGAGTAATTAACCTGAGGATTAATTAATCAACCCCCCTGGGCCAATGCTCGATTTGAGTGTTGGTCCAAACTAGAGCCACTTGCGGTGCCACCCAGTTCGCTGGGGTCTTCGGTATCTGTACGTACTGCTCATCCGGTCGTGGCCTGAGACTAGATACGCACGGCTACTATCAGGGTGTCGGCACGCGGGGAGGATTTGCTGGATTAGCCTTACCTTAGTCGGAGTATCTTGAGCACGGGATTCCGAGGATACTCGGGCATTCCCACCTTGGAGTTGCGACTCCGCGGATCGTGGGCTTATCATGGGCCAAGTTGGAACACCCCTGCAGGGTTATGAACTTTCGAAAGCCGTGCCCGCGGTTATGTGGCAGATGGGAATTTGTTAATATCCGGTTGTAGAAAACTTGACACCATGTTCAGAACACACTACTAGCGTGAGTATCGTGACAGTCATTTTCCGAAAGGGGTTCGGAAAGTGAACACGGTGGGGTTATGTTTGACTTGCTTAGTTAGGATCACTTCGTGATCACCTTTTCGTCCGAGGCACTTCTCTTCTCGCTCTCTTTTGCGTAAGTTAGTGCTAGTGCTGCTGCAACCTCTTATTCTTTCTTCAGCCTTGTCCACACCCAAGGCTTGGATAGTTGTGTTACCCGGGAACGGTATTGCTGAGTCCTCTGTGGCTCACAGATTCTACACCACACCAGATGCAGGTACTCAGGTGATCTATTCAAGTGACGGCACCAAGTTGTACTGGGAGTACGACAAGGACCGTAGCCGTTACTATGTGCACTATCCCGACCATCAGTAGAGGTTTCTACTAGGGGCGATTCAGACCTGTTGTTTTATGTATGTTTGGTATCTTTCATTTGGATTTTCACCCGTAGACGGGTTGTGATGTTAATTGAATAATGTTTTTCTATGTAATGAATTGTGTGACGTGGCGAGTGTAAGCCAACTATCTTTTCCCTTTCATCCCTATTTTACATGAGATGTGCAAAGATACCGAACTTGCGATCATTCCAGAATGGGCTTATATCTTTAAGTCGTGCCTCGACACGTAGGAGATATAGTCCCATCCTGGGCATTACAAGTTGGTATTCAGAGCCTTCTCCGACCTAGAAGCCCCCACTGTTTGATCGAATCGTTGACGGTTGAGTCTAGGCACACACTTAAAATGTTTTGAGTCCTATATTTATATCGGAGAGTAGGATTTCTTTTGCTCCTCATCTCTTTTCACTCTGGTGAGGACTCCTGACGATTACTCTTGCCTCTTCTACTCTCAAAATTGCACCAAATTTTTTTTAGGAATCTCGCGAGTATTGTTTGGATTGTTCCGATGTCTTTGTGACGAGAACATTGTTCTCGATGCCTCCTGTCATTAGGGGTTGTGGCAGTGTCCCGGGGAGTTGAGCTCTGAGGTGTTGTCGTCACAAACATATCGCGGCAGTTCTAGAATACTTAAGACGGCCGACATCGAAAACTCTCCTATGCGGTTAGTGGCAAGATAACCCCGACATCACCCAGTACTGGGGAGGTAGTTCGGGAGTATTGCCATAGCTTGTATAGTGGATGCGTTTCGAAGGTCCGAGGTAGACGGTTTACGAAAATAACTGGTTATGTGTTGAAGTATGGATACAGCTGGATGTAGGATTAGAGTTGAGTGCGCGATGCTTCCCTTGTATCCCCAACACCTGACTGCATAACTGGAAACTTTCGGAAATTAATAGATGGGTTCATCTAGTAGCTCGTAGGCATTCTTACAACGAATGCAGCTTGCGGAGTTCGGGGTTCTACAATGAGTGAAGTGGTTTTATGGCCGATGTTCCGATCGGGAGTTGCATCTTAAAGGGTCCTTGGCTATGCTGATCCGGGGATTGCAAAACCCTTTCGTAACACGTTCCATAAGCTTTCAGCACGAATATGTCGAACGAAGCTCCTATCTTGTATTTGTTCCATCTGCACCTTGTTGTTTTTCGTATTTACCTTTTGTCTACCCAATGGCTTCTCGTGAAGATTGTTGTTATCATTAAACTGAGAATTTCATTCGTTCCTCTTGTTCGAATGATTCTTGTGAAGACTATGTTGCAATTCTAGCCGTTGTTTCAGCTTATATCTTCTTTCAATGAAATGGCTAATGGTGGTCATCTCTTTCAGGATGGCTCCTAAAAGGATTCCCAACGCTAACCCAGAGGGTGAAGAGGTTCCTGATCGTCCTCCTTCACCTCCTCCTCCGTCTGAGGCCTGGAGAGCAATTATGCAAACTATGAACCAGAACACCAAGATGCTTATGCAGATGATGCAGCAAATGCAAGCAAATCAAGCAAATCAGGGTGCTCATGGGAACCAAGGCAATTTCTTCAACCAACAGCTTTTTGCTACGCTCAACTAGTTCTTGGCAAATCAACCAAAGGCTTTCAGTTACTGTGTCGACCCTCTCGATGCTGAAGACTGGATAACGGATATAAAGAAGCATTTCGAGTGCAGCAACGTAAGGCCCGAGGACTATGTGAAGTTTGCAGCCTTCCAACTCAAGGACCAAGCAGCTGATTGGTGGCAGCAGTACAAAGACTCCAGAGAAGGGCGTGTAATCTCCTGGGATGATTTCTGCAAGGACTTTCGCTGTCACCACATTCCAACAAGTGTCATCGAGGGTATGCGTGAGCAATTCCACAACCTGAAGCAAGGCTCAATGAGTGTCTACCAATATAATGTCAAGTTCTAGAACCTTGCCCGCTATGCAAACATTCCAGATGCCAAGAGCAAGATCTATCAGTTCCGTGGTGGTCTGAAGGATGAACTTCAACTTGCTCTCACCTTGTACGAGCCTGGTGAGTTTGACAAATTCTATAACATGGCACTTAAGCAAGAGGCAGCCCAGCTCAAGATGGAAGCTTCCAAAAAGAGGATCAGAGACGCTATTCACTCCTCCTCATCTTCTCAAGTGGTCGCGAAGCAACAGAAGTTTTGGCTTCCACCTCCTCCAGTGATTCGAGCTCCCTACAACAACAACAAGAACTCTGGTGGCCGTGGTTTCCCCACCCACCCAACCCAAGCAACCAGTCAAAGAATCAGTCTCAAGCTTCCAAGTCAAGTGCTCCTCATTACCGTCCTCTCTCAGAAGTGGTCTGCAACAAGTGTGGCCAGAAGGGTCATTATGCTAACAAGTGCCCCAACCCAAGGCGCCTTCCACCTCCTCCACCTGTCAGCACAACTATTGTCAAGCATAATCCAAAGGTTGCAAGAGTGAATCTGATGAATGCAGCTCAAGCAGAGAATTCTTCAGACGTGATACTTGGTAACCTTCCAGTTAACTCTATACCTGCTAAAGGTTTGTTAGATTCGGGTACATCGTTTACCTTCATTTCAAGACCTTTTGTTGCCAAGCATGATTTCGTCACTCAAGTGTTGCCAAAGCCTTTGAGAATTATTTCTCCTGGATTGCAAATGTCCTCTAGGGTGCATGTTCCGGATGTATCTATTCGCATGGGTGATTACCGCTTTCTGGCTAATCCGGTTGTTCTCGGCAACTCCGACATTGACCTCATCCTCGGGATGGATTGGCTTTCTCAGCATGATGCTCACATTGATTGTGCAAATAAGGAAGCCAAGATTACTCATCCTAATGAAGACGTGATTATCTTCGCCTCTCGGGATAACACAATAAGGCTTTTCTCTCTCGATGACAAGGGCGAGATTAATGCCATCTCTCAAATTCCGGTGGTAAACGAATACGAAGACGTTTTTCCTGAAGAACTTCCAGGCATGCCTCCACATCGTCAAGTTGAATTCGTCATTGAACTCTAGCCAGGTACTGAGCCAGCATGCCGGCGTCTGTACAAGCTCTCTCCTGAAGAGTTGAAGGAGTTGAAGAAACAGCTTGATGAACAAGAGCGTATGGGCCTGATCAGGCATAGTACGTCTCCTTGGGGCTGTGGTGTCTTATTTGTCAAGAAGAAGGATGGCACGGAGCGCCTCTGCGTTGATTACCGGCCATTGAACAAGAAGACAATAAAGAACAAGTATCCGCTCCCCAACATCAATGAATTGTTCATGCAACTCAAAGGAGCTAAAGTGTTCTCAAAGCTCGATCTCCGAATGTGTTATCACCAAATTTGCATTCGTGAAGAAGATATACACAAGACTGCCTTCAGAACGAGCTACGGCTCCTATGAGTATACAGTCATGTCATTTGGCCTCGCTAATGCTCCACCTACCTTCTCGAGAATGATGCACTGCATTTTCAACCCCTACACCAACGAGTTTGTGCTTGTGTATCTGGATGACATCATGGTATTCTCCAAGAATGAAGAGGATCACGAAAAGCACCTCCGTCTGGTTCTCGACAGACTCCGTGAACATAAGTTCTATGCCAAGTTCTCCAAGTGCGAATTTTGGCTCGATAAGGTCTTATATCTGGGCCATATCATCTCCGCTGACAGTATTGCTGTGAACCGTGAGAAAGTTGAAGAAATTGTCAACTGGGAACCTCCTCGGAACGTCAAGCAACTCTGAAGCTTTCTTGGTCTTGCTAGCTATTGCAGAAGGTTCGTTGAGAACTTCTCCAAGATTGCCAAGCCTCTCTCCAACTTGCTGCAGAAGAATGTCAAGTACAACTGGTCTCCAGAATGTGATGTGGCATTCAAAACTCTCAAAGAAAAGCTCATCTCTGCTCCAGTTCTTACTCCTCCAGATGAGTCCAAGCCCTACGAAGTATTCTGTGATGCTTCTCTTCAAGGACTTGGTGGTGTGCTTATGCAGGACAAGAAGATTGTGGCATACACTTCTCGTCAACTAAAGCCAAGTGAGAAGAACTATCCCACACATGATCTCGAACTAGCAGCTGTGGTACATGCTTTGATTACGTGGAGACACCTTCTGTTGGGCAGAAAAGTCGACATCTTCACCGATCACAAGAGCTTGAAGTACATCTTCACACAGCCGAACCTGAACCTTCGCCAGACACGTTGGGTCGAAATGATCCAAGAGTATGATCCAAGCATCGAATACACACCTGGCAAGGCAAATGTCATTGCAGATGCTTTGAGAAGAAAGGCATATTGCAATAGTCTCCTTATCAAGCCGTTTCAGCCTGAGCTTTGTGAAGCATTCAGGAAGCTCAACCTTCAAGTTGTTCCGCAAGGTTTTCTTGCAAATCTTCAAGTTGCTCCTACCTTGGAAGAACATATCTGTGAGGCCCAACTCAGTGACGCTATGGTGCAGAAAGTGAAACATGGTATTGCAAAGGGTACTCCCAAATACAAGTGCTATCGCGTTGATGTGAGAGATACCTTGTTCTTTGAGGACAGACTTGTGGTTCCCAAAGGTGATCTCAGGAAGCTCATAATGGACGAAGCACATGATTCCCTCCTTTCGATTCATCCTGGTAGTTCCAAGATGTACCAAGACCTCAAGCAATCTTACTGGTGGACTCGCATGAAAAGGGAGATTGCCCAATTCCTGAATGAATGTGATGTCTGCAGAAGAGTGAAGGCAGAGCATCAACGTCCAGCCGGTCTTTCCAACCTCTTCCTATTCCCGAGTGGAAATTCGACCACATTGAAATGGATTTCGTCACTGGCTTTCATAAGTCCAAGAAAGGGAATGATTCTATCTTTGTGGTGATTGACAAGCTTACCAAAGTCGCTCACTTCCTTCCAGTCAAAGAATCCATCAATGCAGCTCAACTGGCAGAATTGTACACTTCCAGAATTGTGTCCTTACATGGCATTCCTCAAGTTATCTCCTTAGACTGTGGAAGTTTGTTCACTCCCAAGTTCTGGGACCCCTTTCAGTCTGCCTTGGGCACTAAGATCCGTTTCAGCACTGCATTTCACCCTCAGACTAGTGGTCAAGTCGAGAGAGTGAATCAGATTCTAGAAGACATGCTCAGAGCCTGTGTCATATCTTTTGGCATGAAATGGGAAGATTGCCTTCCGTTTGCCGAGTTCTCTTACAACAACAGCTTCCAAGCAAGTGCCGGCAAAGCTCCGTTTGAAATCCTCTATGGCAGAAACTGCCGTACCCCTCTCAACTGGTCCGAGACTGGTGAACGTCAACTTCTTGGCAATGACTTGATCTCAGAAGCCGAAGAAATGTGCAAAGTCATACGTGAGAATCTCAAGGCCGCTCAGTCGCGTCAGAAGAGCTACTATGACGGCAAGCACCGTGATTTGGCCTTCAACATTGGGGATCATGTCTATCTCCGTGTTTCTCCTATGAAAGGCACCCAAAGATTCGGTATCAAAGGAAAGCTTGCTCCTAGATACGTGGGCCCTTTCAAGATCCTTGGCAAAAGAGGCGATCTAGCCTATCAACTTGAGCTCCCTTCCAACTTCGCTAATGTTCATGATGTGTTTTACATGTCTCAACTCCGCAAGTGCTTCAAGACACATGAACGCACCATTCCGTTTGAGGAGATTGATCTTCAACAAGACTTGTCTTACCGAGAGCATCCCGTTGCTATTCTCGAAGAAACCGAGCGCAAGACCCGCAACAAGTCAATCAAGTTCTTGAAAGTCAAGTGGTCACACCATGCCGACCGAGAAGCTACGTGGGAACGAGAAGATCACCTTCGTTCCGAGTACCCTTACTTCTTCCAGTCCTAGATCTCGGGACGAGATCTTTTCGTAGTAGAGGAGAGTTTGTAATGCCCCAGATGTAATACTTTCTCTTTTGGGCAATATATATCTTTGGCTTCATCAGTTCCATTCCGGGTTCTTCGTCTTTTCGGGTTTTCATCGTTTTGTCGTGTGCGTGTGCGCATTCATCCATGTCATGTTGTCATGTGCATTGCATTGCATTTGTGTTGTCGTTTGCATCCGGTCCCACTTGTTCCTTCCCATTGTCCGTTTCGAGTTTCGACGCTCTCTCACGTGCCCGAGGCTTCCCGGAGTCCTTCTTTTGTGTTTGGCCATGTAACGTTTCCGGTTTGGCGTGAGTCTTGTCGTGCGATGTTGTTTTGTTATGTGTAACCCGCCTGTCAAGTTGCGTCTCGTTTGGAGTTCGTTTGGTGCTCCAACAGTTATCCTCGTGGGCTAAAAGTACCTCCTCTTTGAGGCCCAAGACACCCCTCCAACAGCCCACCAACCTAGCTCAAACCCTTCCCATCATCTAGGCCGTTCAATTGTGATCTCGTGGCCGAAAACCTCTCCTCATTTGGACAACCCTAGCTCCTTGTGCCTATATAAACGTCCACCCCCTCCAATTTTTGCGTCCAAAACCCTAGTGTTTCCACCTCTGCCGCGCCGTGCTTCCACCGTTGCCGCGCCGTGCTTCCACTGTTGCCGCTCGGTGCTTCCGACCTCGCCGCGCCGTGCTTCCGACCTCGCCGCGCCGTGCTTCCGACCTCCTCCGCCGCCTCATCTTCTTCGCCTCAGGTCGCCGTCCTCCGCCGGCCGGAGCTCGCGCCGCCGTGCCGGGACTCCTCCCCTCCGGTCGCCGCCGCGCCCCGCGCCCCTCCGGTCGCCGCCGCCTCGGCCCCTCGCTGTCGGGCCTTCCGCCGCCGGCCACCCGACCGCTGCCGCCCTCCCTCCTCCATCACGACCGCCGGCCCGAGCCTCGAAGGAGCCAGCCGCCGGCCCCGAGCGCCGGAAGGCTGGATCGAGGGTAGCCTCGAACGCCCGATCCGATCGGGATCTCTTGGGCCGAACCCTAGCGGGTTCGTTGACCGCCCGATCCGCCAGATCGGACCTGCTTCTCCGCCCCGCCCGTTTGACCGCCCGTTTGACCAGAGGTTGCTTTGTTTTCCTCTAAGTCTGTAGATTTTTCAGTGTCTGATGCAGTTTTGTGATGTGGATAAATTTTACCGTGCATGTCCGTTTTGTGTGTATGATATGTCAAAATGATCGTGGTGACATGTACTATGTTTTGTTCCTTTATGCCATGCATGTTTGAGGTCATCTAGATGTCTTAATCTTCATGAGAAGAGTGCTACTTGTTATAAACTGCTGCTATTAGTTGTTTTCATGCCATGTTTGCAGTGTGATAACTTGGTGCATGTTCATCCAAATGAAGCAAATGATATGTCCACATGTTCATCATGAGATGCTCTACATGTTGGTTGTTTTAGCTTGCATGATAGAATTCATCTTGCATGTTTATCTCCTTTGCAAAAGTGCTTGTGGTTGTTATGTTGTTAAACTTGTTACGAGATCCCTAGTTGAGGAGCTCGTTGCTATTGATGTGGTTGTCCCCTTGATGCATGCTTATATGTTTTGGATTCCCCATCATGTGTACTTTGCTGTGGTGCAAACCACTTGCCATGATATGCTTTGAGGTGACTTAAACTTGCTCACAAATATGCCATGATATTACTGCTGTTTTGACACTTAGTGAAATTTCACTAAGTCTGGAATCTGTAATTTCTCGATGACATGTTTGCTTGTTGTTCTAGGAAAATCCATGCTAGTTTTGGGGTGACTCTTGATGATTCCTTGTTGTATATGTTGTTGGCTATCCATTCATGCTCTCACATGCTCATTTGGGTGGCTGTAGCATATTTAACTCTTGCTCCCAACTTGCTATAAAATACTGCTGTCAGGTTTTTGTTGTCATGTTCAAAATGTTATAGCTTGTTGCTACTGGTCCATTCCTCCTATGGAGATGCTCTAATGGAATTGTTTGCTGTAGGATATGTCTACTTTATCCATGCTCCTTGTCATGATGTTTGAGTGTTGTAGACCATATATTTTTTGCTCCGAAGTTGCTATGTGGCTGTTAGTTTCAGCTTTTGCATGTTTATTGTTTCGGGTGTATCTTTTAGCATGTTGCTCCGTTTTGAGCAAGTCCTATATGAAACTTGTGTGGTTTTGCATGTAGATTCACAATATCCTCTTGTTAACATGTTTTGAAGTTTCTTGCTTGTTGCATATTGTCATGCTCCTTGTGTTGTACCTCTGTGTTTCCTATGTTGTCTTTCTGTGCATCCTAAGTGCTTCTATAGTGCTTCCTTAGTGCATCAGTCATGCATCCTGTGGTATGCGCATTGCATCTTGTTGATTTCGTGCCTCGTGTGTTTTGTGTTGTGTAGAGCCGGAAGCCGAGAACGACTACGAGAACGAGGTTACTACCGAGGTTGAGAATGAGGAGCTCTCTTACGATCCCATCGACAACTCAACAGGCAAGATGACCTGACCCGGATATCATTACTATCTTTGCCTATTGCTAGAAGTCTCACTCGATAGCTTTTGCCTCGATGCCCATGTTTTCCTGTCAGCCTCCTATTGTAACCATGAATCTGTCTAACCACCCTACCTATGCAAACCCATGTTTGGCTAAGTAAGCTTCGCTCAGCCCCTCTTATAGCATTGTTAGCTGCAGGAGAAGATTTGAAGATTCTTGCTTCTTGTTGAAGCTTGTTGGGATATCACACTATATAATTCTTAAATGAAATCATCTATATATTGGTAATGGGTGGAAGGCTAAGCCTTTTGCGTGGTGATTTGTTCCACTCATGCCGCCCTAGGAACCGTATAAACCGGTGTTATGTTCCTTGATTATGCGTTCCTCACACGGTTGGGGATATGGACCCCCTCGATAAACCGCTAAGTGCTAAGTCTTTTCCAGCAAGTCCCAACATTGGTACTATTTGCCTAAACAACTAAAACTTACCGAGGGATTAATTAACCTGAGGATTAATTAATCAACCCCCCTGGGCCAGTGCTCGATTTGAGTGTTGGTCCAAACTAGAGCCAATTGCGGTGCCACCGAGTTCGCTGGGGTCTTCGGTATCTGTACGTACTGCTCATCCGGTCGTGGCCTGAGACTAGATACGCGCGGCTACTATCAGGGTGTCGGCACGCCGGGAGGATTTGCTGGATTAGCCTTACCTTAGTCGGAGTATCTTGAGCACGGGAATCCGAGGATACTCGGGCCTTCCCACCTTGGAGTTGCGACTCCGCGGATCGTGGACTTATCATGGGCCAAGTTGGAACACCCCTGCAGGGTTATGAACTTTCGAAAGCCGTGCCCGCGGTTATGTGGCAGATGGGAATTTATTAATATGCGGTTGTAGAAAACTTGACACCATGTTCAGAACACACTACCAGCGTGAGTACCGTGACGGTCATTTTCCGAAAGGGGTTCGGAAAGTGAACACGGTGGGGTTATGTTTGACTTGCTTAGTTAGGATCACTTCGTGATCACCTTTTCGTCCGAGGCACTTCTCTTCTCGCTCTCTTTTGCGTAAGTTAGTGCTAGTGCTGCTGCAACCTCTTATTCTTTCTTCAGCCTTGTCCACACCCAAGGCTTGGATAGTTGTGTTACCCGGGAACGGGATTGCTGAGTCTTCTGTGGCTCACAGATTCTACACCACACCAGATGCATGTACTCAGGCGATCTATTCAAGTGACGGCACCGAGCTGTACTGGGAGTACGACGAGGACCGTAGCCGTTACTATGTGCACTATCCCGACGATCAGTAGAGGTTTCTACTAGGGGCGATTCAGACCTATGGTTTTATGTATGTTTGGTATCTTTCATTTGGATTTTCACCCGTAGACGGGTTGTGATGTTAATTGAATAATGCTTTGCTATGTAATGAATTGTGTGATGTGGCGAGTGTAAGCCAACTATCTTTTCCCTTTCATCCCTATTTTACATGATATGTGCAAACATACCGAACTTGCGATCATTCCAGAATGGGCATATATCTTTAAGTCGTGCCTCGACACGTAGGAGATATAGTCCCATCCTGGGCATTACAGCGACACCCCAGCCGGATCTCCCCATGGATGGAACCCAAATAGGCGATAAACCTGGACGAGAGACTTGTGTAGTTAGTCAGGTCGTGGCCGACACCCTCGCTGGGCTTCCGCTTGAAGGTTGCCGAGTACATGTCGAGTAAACGGTGACAAGTGGTGGAAGCGTGTGTGAAGAAGTACACTCCTGCAGGGTTACCAATCTATTCGAATAGCTGTTGTTCGCAGTACGGACTACTTGGTTACTCTTACAGTTCATAGATAAGTTGATGGATACTACTAAAAGCCTCAAGACAAGTGTGAGTACCGTGGATGGCCCTTCCGTAGGATGACGGAAGAGGATCCTCGGTGGTGTATTGTTGTGGTGAGTAGAGGACTCGTGTACGTAGTATTATCTTGCAATCTGTTGAGAGTCGTAGTATAGGTTAGCCAAGAGTCAAAGCTGGCATTCTGCTATGAACTCCACTACCCCTGTTGATAATGTTGCATGTATGATAGGTTCTGTTGTAAGACTTGTTGAGTACCTTTGTACTCATGTTTGCTTAATAACTGTTGCAGAGGAGAACCCTGCCCTTCTGATGGGTTCTACATAGACGTTGACATCGATGAGTAGCTTGCTACCCAGACGGAGATCCTGAGCTTGTGAAGGGCCTTGTAGATAGTCAAGCTACATCAAGCCTGTTTTATTTTCCAAGTTGTCTGTACTCAGACATGTTAGCTTCCGCTTGTGCTTGTATGATTGTATGACTTGAGTGTTGGGTCATGTGACCCCTACCTGTATGGATATGTTATGTATGGCTCTTCGGAGCCACTTAAATAAAGTACTTTGAGTCATAGAGTTCTGTTGTGATGCAATGTTGTATTTGCACATATTGAGCATATTGCGTGTATGATTGAAATGCTTGGTATGTGTGGGATCCGACACCTAGTTGTTTTCCTTTGGTAGCCTACCTTACAGGGAAATGCCTCCTAGTGATTCCAATGGGCCTTGGTAGCTTGCTACTGCTCGGAACACGTAGGCTGGCCGGCATGTGTCCTTCTTCGTTCATGTGTCTGTCCCTTAGGGGAAATGTCACGCGTTGTTCCTTTAAGTCCATGTAGCTTGCTACGACTTGGGTTCATACGTTGATGACCGACACGTTCGTTGCTGGGTCATGGATGCCTGTCTCTGTAATTTAGTGCCACTTTTGGTTTATAACTAGCCTTGTCGGCCTGGGTTCTCTGTCATGTGGATGCGAGCGACACTGTCATATACGTGTGCCAAAATGCGCAAACGGTCCCGGGCCAGGTAAGGTGGCACCCGTGGGGATACCGTGCGTGATGCCGCAAAGTGATATGACGTGTTACAGGCTAGATCGGTGTGACTTAGGATCGGGGTCCTGACACTTTGATAGTATGCTTGTTTGACAAATGTTTATGCTTCACACTTCCCTTGGTGAAGCCCATCCCACTAAATGTACTGTAGGGTACGACACTGGAAGCTACTGAGTGGATAATCGATAGTGGATGCACTAACCACATGAATGGTGATCGACGTCTTCTCATGGGTTCAACGCTACTGTCACACCCAAGATCCAATTCTATCCCGATCACGTGACACACTCGTGATTGGGACACAGCCGCATTTCAGGCTCTTAGCAAGATGGATATCATTACTTACCATTACATAAATACAAGGGGATACATAAAATTCATACAACATCCACTTGAATACAACAACATCAAACACAAGACATCCGACTACGGATGAAAACATGAAAAGCACAAAGACATCCATCCTGCTATCCCAGGCTGCCGACCAGGAACCTATCCCAAGATCGACGAAGAAGAAGAAGAAAGAACTCCAACACAAGTAACATCGCTCTCACGTCAAGTCATCTGAAACCTGCACATTCAACTGGTGTTGTAGTATCTGTGATCCACGAGGACTCAGCAATCCCATAACCATGGGTATCAAGACTAGCAATGCGTAATGGGTACGGAGAGGTTAAGTGTTGAGGTTGCAGCAGCGGCTAAGCATTGTATGGTGGCTAACTTACGAGTACAAGAATAATAAGAGCATCTACGCAAACAGTCGTAAACTAGTAATGATCGCTAAACGATCCTGAACTACCTACGAATCAAACATAACCCCACCATGTTCTCTTCTCAAAATGAAAAGAGACAGTCACGGTTCCTCACGCGGTTCGTGTGTTTTATTTCGGATCCTCTGTCAAGTTTTCTACAATCGGACATTAACAAATTCCAATCTGCCATAAAACCGTGGGCACGGCTTTCGAAAGATCATAACCCTGCAGGGGTGTCCCAACTTAGCCCATCACAAGCTCTCACGATCAGTAGAGGTAAAAACCACATATCTTAGGGACAACCCGATCAGACTCGGAATCTCGATGCACAAAACATTTCGACAATGGTAAAATAAGTCCAGCAAGACCTCCCGGCGTGCCGACACCCTGATAGTGGCCGTGCGTATCTTGTCTTAGGCCACGACCGGATGGGACATCCTACAGGTAACCAGATACCTCGAGTTTCCCCGAGGCGGACCCGCAGTCTACCCATTTGGGACCAACACCATTGGCACTAGCCCTCCCTATATGTAGAAGAATCCTCGGGTAGCGCTAACTCCCTATGCAAATTAATTAATTATTTTTTATTATGTTGCAAATTAAAACCAAAGTTGGGCCTTGCTGGAGGAGTTTTATTCAAAGCGAATTGTCAAGGGGTCCCCATATACACAACCATGTTAGGAACACAAATCAAGGAACATAACACCGGTTTATCGGTTCTTAAGGCAGCATGAGTGGAACAAAACACCGAGAAAAAGGCCAAGCCTTCCACCCATTGCCAAGTATATAGGTGCATTAATTTAATTAAGAGATATTGTGATATTCCCAGAAACCAACTTCCGACATGGAGCAATCTTCATGTTCACCTACAACTAACAACAATATAAGAGGGGCTGGGCAAGCGGGTAACATAGCCAAACAACGGTTTGCTAGGATGGTGTCAAAGGTTAGAGGTTTCATGGCAACAATGAGAGGTTGACAACAATAGATAGGTAGCGTGACAATGATATTAATGAGATCCAAGGTGACGGTCATCTTGCCTGAGATCCCGGAAAGAAGAAGATCGAGTCCATGAAGAAGAAGAAGCCACGAAGACGAACCAAGCGTAGTCGAACGAATCCTCACGATCGCAACGAAACAAGCACTAACGAGAAGAAGCAAGCAACATGGTAAGCACACAACACATAACAAGACAAGATGCTCAAACAAATATGATGCATGACAAGGCTACATCATGCAACACATGGCAAGATATGATGCGACAAGAACATCACACAGGGCATGTTTAAATGAGGCCGGAAACAACATATAACAATTCTGGTAAGTCCTCATATGAAAATTTCGAAATTGGTCCAGATCTGAACAACCTTAAGTAAAAGTTGTTAAACAGCAAGTTAACATGCACCATGATGATCTACTCGAAATTCTAGCCATGTTACATATAAAGTTCATTTAATTAGGAGCTACGGCCTAGAAGATATGAGCAAAACAAGTCAAACATGGCAATGATGCAAGATGCATTCAAATAACAAGCAAACACACTCCAAACATGTATACAACAAGATATTAGGCATCTACATGCAAAAACACAAAAGTTTCATACATGACACACTCAACACGGAGCAACGGTTCAACACATACCATGGAACAAGTTTGAAACACAAACTATCCAAAAACAGCAAGTAGGCATATAGTTGACATTATTAAAACATGATACAATAACACTTCATGGCACCAAAGGGCATGGCAAGCATGTCCATGTCAAGCACTACAAGCAGATCACTGAGCTACTACCAAACTCCACTAGAACATGCTCAAAACATCATGGCAAGATTGCAAAAGATAATAGATTCACAGACTTTGTGAAATAAACTAAACATGACAGCAACAACGACAAGTAGGCATGTTTGCAAGCTTGTGCAACTAATCTCAAAGCATATCATGTCATGTGAACATAACCAGCAGCAAGAAGACTTGTTTGTGAAGCTACTCATGGCAAGAACATGGTCATAGGATTCATAGAACACTAGCTATTCACATGGCAAAACTGAACTTACTGTTAATAGGATGACAGAAACATTTTATAGCAATTTGAGAGCAAGAAAAATACAAGCTACAACAACCTATAATTGCCAACAAGGACATGGATGGATAGAGCATAATGTGGACTTCAAGACATGGTCATTGAACATCCCAAAACATTCATGGATTTGAGTGGGGCATCAAGCAAACATGGCATCAGGATATAAAAGTTTCAGACTTAGCAGCTTTCAACAAGTCACAGAAATCAGCAACAGCGAGTAGGCCACTTTACAAGCTTGTAGCACTCACCACAAGGCATATCATGAACAAATGGATTGCACCACAGCAAAGATGACATGATTGTGATTCTAAAATATATTGACATGTAGCTCAAACAAAAATAACACATAAAGATATGAAAAAGACAAATGAGCAAGTTATAACAAGTTTTGGCACTTAACAACAACATGCACTTTTGCAACAGAGATTATTACATGTAGATCTACTCAAATAAGCATGAAATAACAACCATCATGTAGAGCACTTCACAATGAACATTTTGACATATCATACACTCCATTTGGACCAACATGCACAAAGTTACACCATGTTAAACATGCTAACATATTGTTGACAGACAGCAAAGACTGAGCAGTAACATCACATAGAAGTTTTGCAACAAAGATTAAGACCACAATATGAACAGTAACATGCATGAAAATTCAACTAACATGTAGAGCACTTCGAGACGAACATTTTGACATATCAAACATCATCATAGGGCTTATATGCACGAAGTTACAGCCACATGAACATGCACACATAATGTACAAATTCTGAGACTTTGCGGTTTTTTTTGACTTAGGGAAAAAACAGAGCGAGCGCCGTTTTACTAAAGGACGCTCAGGCGCGAGATAATGGGCGAGCCGAGGCTCACCATAGCAGGCCACGACCTAAGGTGAAGAGGAGGTTGGCAGGCCGGGGAACGGGCCGGAGCTGGGCTGCGGAAGCTGGGCCGACCAAGGGCCGAGGCCGGCCCAGGAGGCTGGGGCGCGCTGGCGTGCGCTCGTGCTCGTCCCAAGCAGGGCCTAATCGGCCATGGAAGCCGCTGGCGGCGGCGCCTTGTTCTTCGGCGAGGTCGGCAACATCCAGCGGGCGGCGAGGCCGGGATCGACGGAAATGGAGAGATTCGGGCATGGGCTCCCCGGATCCGGCGACGGTTGAGGCCGAGGAGTCCGGCGGTGGGCAGCTTGGGCAACCTCTAGCGGTGGTAGTGAGGTTGGTCGGCGGCGCAGCGAGGTAGGGTGACGGCGGTGGGGCGCACGACAAGGATGGCGGCGCTCAGCGATGCGGCGGCGGGGCAGGTGGATCTCGTGGCAGTGGCGGGGTCCGGCTCTGGTGATGCTCCGGTGGCTGGAGCGAGCGACGCACGGAGGCGGCGGCTGCGGGCCCGGCGCGGCCCAGTTCGACCCAGGGCGGGCCGGATCTGGGCCCTATGCAGTTGGCAGCGAAGTGGGCGCGGGGAAGGTGAGGTGGTGTCTTCGAATTGGACAAGGCGGTGGTGGTTGCTGAGGTGGCGTCGCCTAATTGGTTCGGGCGACGTGGCGGCTGGACATGTCCGGTGCGGATGGACATGTCCGGTGGCGCGAGAGGGAGGAGGCTAGGGTTCATCCGTGAATTTCGGGGGGAGGGGCATAATTATAGGTAGAGGGAGCTAGGAGAGTCCAAATGAGGTGCGGTTTTCGGCCACGCGATCGTGATCCGACGACCGAGAGCATGGAGGGGGTTTGGATGGGCTAGTGGGATGTTGTGGAGGGGTGAAAGAGAAAAGGCTTCTGGCGGTTAACGCGGTTAACCATTGGGGCATCAAACGGACTCCGAATGAGACGAAATTTGACAGGCGCTCTACCTACACTATAATAAGACCACACGCCAACTTTCAACCCAATCCGAGAACGTTTTACAGCCACCTATAAAAGGAGGTTTCGGAGGTGGTGCGGGAGCGTGCGAGTGTGTCTGGGCTCAGAACGGACAACAGAGGGGGCGAGGGGGCTCGGCTGGATGCAAGTTTTGAAAACATGATGATGCAATGCACATGATGACAAGGCAAACTGCCACACACAAGAAGATGACATGGCAATGGCAGCAAATAACTGGCCCACACCTGGCGCATCGGTCTCGGGGCGTCACAACACTCCCCTACTAACAAGAGATCTCGTCCCGAGATCTTAGGAACGAGACGGAAGGGAAAAGGAAGAACAAAGTTCTTCTTGGACAAAGGAGTGAAACCAAAGGAACTTGAGAGGTTGACAAACTTGAAGAAAGAATACAACGGAGATGAACGAGATTGAGAAGCTTTGGTAAATTGAGGAAACAAGGCACACGACGAGAACCAAGAGCTTAAGACACAAGACGCACATTGAAACCACCCCGGTTAAAAGAGATAGAAAAGGAATTCAAACGAATGAATATGGGAAGCACTCCAGCTGAATTGGAAGGAATAGGACAAAAAATTGACAAGATGTAACGATTCATGACGAGATGAACAAGACATTGCGTCTGGAAGAATTGAAAGAATGGAATGAAAAGAACAGAGAAGAAGGCGACAACTTCTGCCACAAATGAATTGAAAGAGCATCTTCAAAAGAAAGCCTTGAACAGAGTTGTTGAAAAATCAACAACACAAGAATAAGGTTGTTGTGGACTTATGGACGACATCTCAAAGCTTGAGGTGAATTTCCGCCACTACTAAAGATTGAATAGTTGAGATGAACGAAGAAATGCAAAACTCCAGTTCAAAAGAATAGGAGAATTAATTGCACTTCGAGAAGCAAGAAAATGAATACTTGAGCTTCTCTGCCAGAAGTTGATGAGCATTTGAAGAAAGAATTGAATCATGATGAGCCACCATGAAGAATTCCGGGAACAAAAGGATGATGATAGAAGTGAAGGATGCAATAATAAGAATAAAGCCTTGTGATGATTTAGACGAGGGTTCCGACAAGACAGCCGAGGAAACTTGAACTCCGGAGAAGAAAAGAATAAAACACTTGGGATTAGAATTTATTCATCATGAACAAACTCTGAACGAAGGGATTAATCAACTTGATGAAAAGAATAAGAATTATGTTATGCTTATCCTCCACCAATTAAATTGGTGTGATGCAATGGATTTGCATACTACTTATTCTCGTTGCAAAAGATTAGAGAGGGATATAGCTTGAACTTGAGAAAATCTTCATGAACCACTGGTATGATTGAAAAGAACGAATGGTTTGCTATGATAACCAAGGAAAAACGAGTCTTGAACGAACCACCGGGAAGAATTAGAAAACAAATGAAGAGCTTAAGGAAAATCTAGATAGAATGAACGAAGACATCGCGAAGTGACTAAAGAATAGTTGAACAAAGCACCGGAAGAATGTGAGACGAACGAAGAGGCTTCAATGAAGAATATTTGGAGGACGAAGTTGAAAACTGAGAACAAAGAAATCTTCTGAAATGATGGCCTTCGGAGAATCACAATTGAAAACAAAATATGAAGACTTCAAATGGGTGAGACTGAATTTATAACAAACGGAATAATTCGAGAGGATAAAATGAAGCTAAAATCATGAAGCTAGAAGGATGAATCTTCGAGAAACGGACAAGATTTAGAGGAAAGCTCTTGTTCGGTCTTCAAATGACAATGAGAATGCCATGAAGAATTCGTGAGATACTCCGGACAAATGAAGAGAGGAGAGGTTGAACCAAACATGAAAAGAATTTGAAAGCAATCTTGGGGAAGGCATATGACTGAGGGAATTCATACTTACGTCACATTTGAAAGAATTTAGGAATCACTCCGGAAAAACTAGAAGAATCGGGTAAGATCCTGGAAAAGGACATGTGGGTTATGAGCCCATCAAAGAGAAAACACCGTTGAACAGGATTGAAAAGGAGAGGATGCACCGGAACGATTGAAAAACTTGAATGAGGTGACAACCTCGAATTAATTGGAACACAGACGAATCTCCTGAGATTTCTTTAGAACTCCGGAATAATTAAATGGTGAGAGGTAAACGACCTAGGGGAATATCCGAGCCGAGGGAAAAGAATGTGAACAACACCGAATACTTGAGTTGAATCCACGGGAAAAGAAGAAGAGGTGAAGAATATCGAACGAGAGGAGAATTCACCAGTTGAAATAATTGAGGAAAGAACGCAAAGGCTTCACACGAGTAGGATGGATACTCAATTAAGGACTCCGGCTCCGAGAAGAAAAAGGGTGGGCGGGTGCGAAAAATAAAGACCACATCAGACGGGGAAAACGACACAGGTTGGAAAGAGGTGAGGATTGAGCTTGCAAAGATGAAGAGGAATGAATCGACTCGGCGACAAATGCACTGGATGACAAGAGCTGACATCGCAACGAACGAAAACTAACCATGTGATCCTAAAAAAAATTGAAGGGGAAGAGGAGTAATTCAAAACATCTATGTCAAGAATCCTCACGAGAGCGACGAAGGGGCTGAGGAGTAAAAATAATTCCTACTCTCCGATATAACTAGACTCCAAAATAGTTTTCTTCTAGACTCGACAACGGCCAGACTACGATCAATCAAGGGGGCTCCAATGGTCGGTCGAGGCTCTGATACCAACTTGTCATGCCCAAAATGCGATTCTATCCCGATCACGTGACACACTCGTGATTGGGGCACAACCGCATTTTGGGCGCTTAGCAAGATGGATATCATTAAATCGTACCACTATAGAAATACATGGGGATACATACAATTCATACAACATCCACTTGAATACAACAACATCACACACAAGACATCCGACTACGGATGAAAACATGAAAAGCACAAAGACATCCATCCTTCTATCCCAGGTTGCCGACGAGGAACCTATCCCAAGATCGACGAAGAAGAAGAAGAAAGAACTCCAACACAAGTAACATCGCTATCACGACAAGTCATCGGAAACCTGCACCTGCAACTGGTGTTGTAGTATCTGTGAGCCACGAGGACTCAGCATTCCCATAACCATGGTATCAAGACTAGCAAAGCGTAATGGTGTCGGTGGGAAACGATACCTATGGGATCACTGGAGTCCGTTCTACGGTTGGCGGGCGCGAGGTTGTGCAAAGTGCAGGTCTAAGAGTCAGTACAGTGATCGTTTACCTAGGTTCGGGCCGCGAGGATGCGTAATACCCTAGTCCTGCTTTGGAGCATGTCCAGCTTTCCAGGATCCAAATCCTTGTTCAGTATGCCGCGGGCCTCCTTTTATAGTCTAAAAGGGGCTGCCACAGTGGCACACATGAGGTGAAAAGGTGTACAGTGCATCGGCTTATCCCCTGCCATTACGGGACAAGATGCATTAAATGCGCTGCTTAGGTGTTTATTTACTTTATCGGGGATGGAAAAGAGGCCCGTCCTGTCCGTGGTCGCTCTCTCTGGTCGCGACGCGCGTCCAGGCCAGCGAGGCAGGCAAATGAGGTGGCTCGGTGGTAGGATCTTCACGAAGATCTGCATGCCACCACGCATGTGCTTGATTAGCTGGCCCAGGAACCACGTAACGCCATGTGGGTGTCTGTCGGGGCCAGTGGGTCGGCCACCGACCTGGGGCGGCGACGGGGCGGCAAGGGCTTGCCGCAGTCTTGCTTCTGTTCCCGGCAAGGGTCTTGCCGGGGCCTCTGTGAGTGTCCCTCGGCAAGAGGCTTGCTGGGGCACTGGGGTGTCTTCGGCAAGGAGCCTTGTCGGGGCCTCGTGGTCGTCCATGGCAAGGAACCTTGCAATTGCCGTGTCTTCTGGTTCTTATCTTGGGAGTCATAGACCCTTGTCTTCACAAAGATCTGCATGCCATCACGTGGGTGCTTCTCGAGCCTTGGCTCCAATGTTGTTGATGACATTGGAGTTCTTAGGCCCAAGGGTGGCTGCGACGGAAGCGTTTGGGTGAATCGCTCCGGCAAGAGCTCTTGCCGGGGGCCCGCAGGCTGCCCCGGCAAGAGTCCTTGTCGAGGGAGAGCCTATCTCCTTGCTTGGTCTTCTCGTGCCGCTGTCTTGGCGTTGTTCTGGTAACTCTGCGTCTCTGGCTTCCGTCCTCTGCCCTATTATGTTTGGTTAGAGGCGTGGCTCTGACTGCCCATGCACAAGTAAGGGGTATAAAAGGAGAGCCTCTACTTTTGTACACCGACAAATGGGTACAGAGAGGTTAAGTGTTGAGGTTGCAGCAGCGGCTAAGTATTGTATGGTGGCTAACTTACGAGTACAAGAATAAGAAGAGCATCTACCCAAACAGTCGCAAACTAGTAATGATCGCTAAACGATCCTGAACTACCTATGAGTCAAACATAACCCCACCGTGTTCTCTTCTCAAAATGAAAAGAGACGATCACGGTTACTCACGCGGTTCATGTGTTTTATTTCGGATCCTTTGTCAAGTTTTCTACAACCGGGCAATAACAAATTCCAATCTGCCACATAACCGTGGGCACGGCTTTCGAAAGATCATAACCCTGCAGGGGTGTCCCAACTTAGCCCATCACAAGCTCTCATGATCAACAGAGGTAAAAACCCCATATCTAAGGGACAACCCGATCAGACTCGGAATCCCGGTGCACAAGACATTTCAATAATGGTAAAACAAGTCCAGCAAGACCTACCGGCGTGCTGACAACCTTATAGTAGCCACGCGTATCTCGTCTCAGGCCACGACCGGATGGGACATCCTACAGGTAACCAGATACCTCGAGTTTCCCCGAGGCGGACCCGCAGTCTACCCGTTTGGGACCAACACCATCGGCACTGGCCCCCTGTATGTACAAGAATCATCGGTTAGCGCTAACTTCCTATGCAATTTAATTAATTAATTAAGTTTTTATTATGTTGCAAATTAAAACCAAATTTGGGCCTTGCTGGAGGAGTTTTATTCAAAGAGAATTGTCAAGGGGTCCCCATATACCCAACCGCGTTAGGAACGCAAAATCAAGGAACATAACACCGGTTTATCTGTTCTTAAGGCGGCATGAGTGGAACAAAACAGCGAGCAAAAGGCCAAGCCTTCGACCCATTGCCAAGTATATAGGTGCATTAATTTAATTAAGAGATATAGTGATATTCCCAAAAACCAAGTTCCGACATGGAGCAATCTTCATCTTCACCTGCAACTAACAACTCTATAAGAGGGGCTGAGCAAGCGGGTAACATAGCCAAACAACAGTTTGCTAAGATGGTGTCAAAGGTTAGAGGTTTCATGGCAACAATGAGAGACTGACAACAATAGATAGGTAGCGCGACATATAGCGATAGCATCGAGACAATTAGCATGGCAATGATAGTAATGAGATCTAAGGTGCGGTCATCTTGCCTGAGATCCCGCAAAGAAGAAGATCGAGTCCATGAAGAAGAAGAAGCCACGAAGACGAACCAAGCATAGTCGAACGAATCCTCACGATCGCAATGAAACAACCACTAATAAGAAGAAGCAAGCAACATGGTAAGCACACAACACATAACCAGACAAGATGCCCAACCAAATATGATGCATGACAAGGCTACATGATGCAATACATGGCAAGATATGATGTGAACAAGAACATCACACAGGGCAACTTTAAATGAGGCCGGAAACAACATATAACAATTCCCGTAAGTCCTCATATGAAAATTTCGAAATTGGTCCAGATCTGAACAACCTTAAGTTAAAGTTGTTAAACTGCAAGTTAACATGCACCATGATGATCTACTCGAAATTCTAATCAAGTTACATATAAAGTTCATTTAATTCGGAGCTACGGCCTAGAAGATATGAGCAAAACAAGTCAAACATGGCAAGGATGCAAGATGCATTCAAACAACAAGCAAACACACTCCAAACATGTTTACAACAAGATATTAGGCATCTACATGCAAAAACACACAAGTTTCATATAGTAGACACTTAAAACGGAGCAACGGTTCAACACATACACATGGAACAAGTTTGAAACACAAACTGTCAAAAAACAACAAGTAGGCATATAGTTGACATCAAAACAGCATGATACAATAACACTTCATGGCAACAAAGGGCATGGCAAGCATGTACATGTAAAGCACTACAAGCATGATCAGTGAGCTACTACCAAACTCCACTAGAACATGCTCAAAACATCATGGCAAGATTGCGAAAGATAACAGATTCACAGACTTTGTGAAATAAACTAAACATAGCAGCAACAACGACAAGTAGGCATTTTTTCAAGCTTGTGCAACTAATCTCAAAGCATATCATGGATGTGAACATAACCAGCAGCAAGATGACTTGTTTGTGAAGCTACTCATGGCAAGAACATGGTCATAGGATGCATTGAACACTAGCTATTCACATGGCAAAACTGAACTTACTGTTAACATGCTGACAAAAACATTTTATAGCAATTTGAGAGCAAGAAAAAGACAAGCTACAGCAACCTATAATTGCCAACAAGGACATGGATGGATAGAGCATAATGTGGACTTCAAGACATGGTCATTGAACATCCCAAAACATTCATGGATTTGAGTGGGGCATCAAGCAAACATGGCATCAAGATATAACAGTTTCAGACTTAGCAGTTTTCAACAAGTCACAAAAATCAGCAACAACGAGTAGGCCACTTTACAAGATTGTAGCACTCACCACAAGGCATATCATGAACAAATGGATTGCACCACAGCAAAGATGACATGATTGTGCTTCTAAAACATATCGACATGTAGCTCAAACAAAAATAACAAATGAGCAAGTTATAACAAGTTTCGGCACTTAACAACAACATGCACTTTTGCAAAAGAGATTATGACATGTAGATCAACTGAAACAAGCATGAAACAACAACCATCATGTAGCGCACTTCACAATGAACATTTTGACATATCATACACTCCATTTGGACCAACATGCACAAAGTTACACCATGTTAAACATGCAAACATATTGTTGACAGACAACAAAGGCTGAGCAGTAACATCACATAGCATTTTTGCAACGAAGATTAAGACCACAAGATGAATAGTAACATCCATACAAATGCAACTAACATGTAGAGCACTTCGAGACGAACATTTTGACATATCAAACATCATCATACGGCTTATATGCACGAAGTTACAACCACATGAACATGCACACATAATGTACAAATTATGGGACTTAGCAGTTTTTTTTTACTTAGGGAAAAAACAGAGCGAGCGCCGTTTTACTAAATGACGCTCAGGCGCGAGCTAACGGGCTAGCCGAGGCTCGCCATAGCGGGCCATGACCTAAGGTGAAGAGGAGGTTGGCAGGCCGGGGAATGGGCCGGAGCTGGGCTGCGGAAGCTGGGCCGACCGGCGGCCGAGGCCGGCCCAGGACGCCGGGGCGTGGCTGGCGTGCACTTGTGCTCCTTCCGAGCAGGGCCTAACCGGCCATGGCAGCCGGTGGCGGCGACGCCTTGTTCTTCGGCGAGGGCGGCAACGTCAGGCGGGCGGCGAGGCCGGGATCGACGGAAATGGAGATATCCGGGCGTGGGCTCCCCAGATCCCGCGATGGTTGAGGCCGAGGAGTCCGGCGGTGGGTGGCTCGGGCAACCTCCGACGGTGGTAGTGAGGTTGGCCGGCGGTGGGGCTCACGGCAAGGATGGCGGTGCTCAGCGATGCGGCGGAGGGGTAGGTGGAGCTTGCGGCAGCGGCGGGGTCCGGCTCTGGTGATGCTCCGGTGGCCGGAGCAAGCGACGCACGGAGGCGGCGGCTGCGGGCCCGGGGCAGTCCGGTTCGACCCGGGGCGGGCCGGATCTGGGCCCCGGGCAGTTGGCGGCGAAGTTGGCGCGGGGAAGGTGAGGTGGCGGCTCCGGATTGGCCGAGGCGGCGGTGGTTGCTGAGGTGGCGTCGCCTGATTGGTTCTGGCGACGTGGCGGCTGGACATGTCCGGTGCGGATGGACATGTCCGGCGGCGTGAGAGGGAGGAGGCTAGGGTTCATCCGTGAATTTCAGGGGGAGGTAGAGGGAGCTAGTAGACTCCAAATAAGGTGCGGTTTTCGGCCACACGATCGTGATCCGACGACCGAGAGCATGGAGGGCGTTTGGATGGGCTAGTGGGCTATTGTGGAGGTGTGCTGGGCTTGAAAGAGAAAAGGCTTCCTGCACTATAATAAGACCACACGCCAACTTTCAACCCAATCCGAGAATGTTTTACAGCCACCTATAAAAGGAGGTTTCGGAGGTGGTGCGGGAGCGTGGGAGTGTGTCTGGGCTCAGAACGGACAACGGAGGGGACGAGGGAGCTCGGCTGGATGCAAGTTTTGAAAACATGATGATGTAATGCATATGATGACAAGGAAAAGTGCCACACGCAAGAAGATGGCATGGCAATGGCAGCGAATAACTGGCTCACAGCTGGCGCATCGGTCTCGGGGCGTCACAACACTCCCCTACTAACAAGAGATCTCGTCCCGAGATCTTAAGAACGAGATGGAAGGGAAAAGGAAGAACAAAGTTCTTCTTGGACAAAGGAGTGAAACCAAAGGAACTTGAGAAGTTGAACAACTTGAAGAAAGAATACAACGGAGATGAATGAGATTGAGAAGCTTCGGTAAATTGAGGAAACAAGGCACACGGCGAGAACCAAGAGCTTAAGTGACAAGAGGCACATTGAAACCACCCCGGTTAAAAGAGATAGAAAAGGAATTCAAATGAATGAATATGGGAAGCACTCCAGCTGAATTGGAAGGAATAGGACAAGAAATTGACAAGATGTAACGATTCATGACGAGATGAACAAGACATTGCCTCTGGAATAATTGAAAGAATTGAATGAAAAGAACAGAGAAGAAGGCGACAACTTCTGGCACAAATGAATTGAAAGAGCATCTTCAAAAGAAAGGCTTGAACATAGTTGTTGAAAAATCAACAACACAAGAATAAGGTTGTTGTGGACTTATGGACGACATCTCAAAGCTTGAGGTGAATTTCTGCCACTACCAAAGATTGAATAGTTGAGATGAACGAAGAAATGCAAAACTCCACTTCAAAAGAATAGGAGAATTAATTGCACTTCGAGAAGCAAGAAAAAGAATACTTGAGCTTCTCCGCAAGAAGTAGATGAGCACTTGAAGAAAGTATTGAATCATGATGAGCCACCATGAAGGATTCCGGTAACAAAATGATGATGATAGATGTGAGTGATGCAATAATAAGAATAAAGCCTTGTGATGATTTAGACGAGGGTTCCGACAAGATGGCCGGGGAAACTTGAACTCCAGAGAAGAAAAGAATAAAACACTTGGGATTATAATCATGAACAAACTCCGAAGGAAGGGATTAATCAACTTGATGAAAAGAATAAGAATTATGTTATGCTTATCCTCCACAAATCAAATTGGTGTGAAGCAATGGATTTGCATACTACTTATTCTCGTTGCAAAAGATTAGAGAGGGACATAGCTTGAACTTGAGAAAATCTTCATGAACCACTGGTATGATTGAAAAGAATGAATGCTTTGCTATGATAACCAAGGAAAAACGACTCTTGAACGAACCACCGTGAAGAATTAGAAAACAAATAAAGAGCTTGAGGAAAATCTAGATAGAATGAACGAAGAGATCACGAAGTGACTAAAGAATAGTTGAACGAAGCACCGGAAGAATGTGAGACGAACGAAGAGGCTTCAATGAAGAATATTTGGAGCACGAAGTTGAAAACTGAGAATGAAGAAATCTTCTGAAATGATGGCCTTCGGAGAAACACTATGGAAAACAAAATCTGAATACTCCGAATGGGTGAGAATGAATTTATAACAAATGGAATAATTCGAGAGGATATCATGAAGCTAAAAGCATGAAGCTAGAAGGATGAATATTCAAGAAAACGGACCAGATTTAGAGGAAAGCTCTTCTTCAGTCTTCAAATGATGACACAAATACCACGAAGAATTTGTGAGATACTCCGGACGAATGAAGAGAGGATAGATTGAACCAAACATGAAAAGAATTTGAAAGCAATCTTGGGGAAGGCATATGACTGAGGGAATTCCTACTTACGTCACATTTGAAAGAATTTATGAATCACTCCGGAAAAACTAGAAGAATCAGGTAAGATCCTGGAAAAAGACATGTGGGTTATGAGCCCATCGAAGAGAAAACACCGTTGAAAAGGATGGAAAAGGAGATGACGCACCGGAACGATTGAAAAACTTGAATGAGGTGACAACCTCGAATTAGTTGGAACACAAAAAAATCTCCTGAGATTTCTTTGGAACTCCAGAATAATTAAATGGCGAGAGGTTAACGAGCAAGGGGAATATCCGAGCCGAGGGAAAAGAATATGAAAAGCACCGAATACTTGAGTTGAATCCACGGGAAAAGAAGAAGAGGTGAAGAATATCAAACGAGAGGAGAATTCACCAGTTGAAATAATTGAGGAAAGAAAGCAATGGCTTCGCACGAGTAGGATGTATACTCAATTAAGGACTCGGGCTCCGAGAAGAAAAAGGGTGGGCGGGTGGGAAAAAGAAAGACCACATCGGACGGGGAAAACGACATCGGTTGGAAAGAGGTGAGGATTAAACTTGCAAAGATGAAGAGGAATGAATCAACTCGACGAGAAATGCACCGGATGACAAGAGCTGACATAGAAACGAACGAAAACTAACCATGTGATCCTAAAAAAATTGAAGGGGAAGAGGAGTAATTCAAAACATCTACGTCAAGAATCCTCACGAGAGCGACGAAGGGGCTGAGGAGTAAAAAGAATTCCTACTCTCCGATATAACTAGACTCCAAAATAGTTTTATTCTAGACTCAACAATGGCCAGACTACGATCAATCAAGGGGGCTCCAATGGTCAGTCGAGGCTCTGATACCAACTTGTCACGCCCAAGATGCGATTTTATCCCTATCACGTGACACACTCATGATTGGGGCACAATCACATTTCGGGCGCTTAGCAAGATGGATATCATTACATCGTACCATTACATAAATACATGGGGATACATACAATTCATACAACATCCACTTGAATACAACAACATCACAGACAAGACATCCGACTACTGATGAAAACATGAAAAGCACAAAGACATCCATCCTGCTATCCCAGGCTGCCGACCAGGAACCTATCCCAAGATCGACGAAGAAGAAGAAGAAAGAACTCCAACACAAGTAACATCGCTCTCACGTCAAGTGCTAGGTGGCTTCTCACCCCTCGTTGGTTACCCCAAGTGGAAGGTTTGAGATGCAGTGTAGCAGAAGTTTTCCCTTGGTAATACCAAGGATCGATTTCCCAGAGACTCCCAGTTTCAACAAGAAGGTGTCAATTGCTAACGGCGCCGGATATTAGCAATCAACGTGGACCTGCACACAGATACAAATAACTTTGCTCCCAACGAGTACAGAGAGGTTGTCAATCCCTCCGGCCTTGTAGTTTACAAAGGATCAAACGCAAGTGATAATAGTGATAGATATAATTGCAATAGTAAGTAAATAGCGGAAAAGTAAATAGCGGATGTGATCAATGATGGTAATATGGACCGGAGTCTCATGATGTTCACTAGTGATGTCTCTCTCCCAAAAGACGATAAAACAGCTATGTGAGGTAAACGAATTACAGCTGGGCAATTGACAGGACCATGTGCGCAAACCAATGCTGACTACATTGCAAGAAAGGTAGAGGTTCAAATCATGGGCGGTACGCCAAAGTAAGTAGACCGAAATCCATCAATATCTACTACTAATCATCCACCTTGAGATATCTATCCAGAACATCTCGCTGGTATTAAGTTGCGAGCCCCACCCATAGTGTAAACTCAAAGCAACAGACAACTGCATTAAAAGAACTTTGCGTAAAGTAAACAATCCTTGCACCCGCGGGCACAAGCCCCTTGTTTTCCCCCTTGTGGCAAAATCACATCCCCTAGACTCGTGTTTCTGTCACTCAAACTAGTCATCGAGGGGCATGAACCCACAATCGAGCATAACGTTCCCTCTTGGAGTCACTACCTACTACTTGGCCAAAGAAATAAATAACAACGGAGAACATGCAAGAATTACTTATGAACATAAACATAAAAGAGGTGAATCAAATATATTACTCAAACACAATCTGAACATAATCTCATAATCCATCGGATGCCACCAAACTCATCATAGCAACAACGTAAGGATTACATATGTGCCTCGATCATGTAGGGCAGCTCACGAGGACTAATTAGTGAAGCACAAGAACGGGAGGAGAACATCACATAGCTACTGGTCATGGACTCATGGTCCAAGGGAGACTACTCACAACTCATCCGGGAGGCGTCCATGGTGGTGGAGAAGCTCCCGGTGGTGATCCTCCCCTCCGGCAGGGTGCCGGGAAGAGTTCTCCTAGTGCTCCCGATCTTGGAAGCGGCGGCGGCGGCAGAACAGAGATGGGATCGCGAAAAAGAGTTCATGTTTCGAGGGTTTTGGGAGACGCTTTAAATACATGCCAAAGGGGGCATCGGAGGAGCCTCGGGGGGCCCAGGCGCCCCCCCCCCCCTGGCGCGGCCCAGGGGGGGGCGCGCCGCCAGGGCGCCTGGAGCCCTGGTGCCTCCCCCCCCCCGGCTGTCCTTCGGGCACACGGTAGTTTCTGGAACGCTGATTTTTTATATAATTTTTCTGGATTTTTCCTAGCAGTTCTCGTAACGTGAAAACCTGAAATACAAAATCAGCCGAAAACAGAAACTGGCACTGGGGTGCACCGAGTTAATAGGTTAGTCCAAATATGATCAAAAGTGTATGAAAGTGTATAAATATCATAGCAATATCACTGAAAAGAGGCATGGAGCAAGCAGAAATTATAGATACGTTTTGGACGTATCAACATCCCCAAGCTTAATTCCTGCTCGTCCTCGAGTAGGTAAATGATAACAAGAATAATTTCTGTGGTGACATGCTATTAACCATATAGGACTTTTTCATAGTCATATGACAAAAGCTTACTGAGACAATGAATCTATAGTAATTAAGTTGCCTCATGAGAAAATCACAAAGAACTGAAAGTTTTACAATATGATACTGAAACATCAAAAAGATTTGTAATGAACATGATGTGCAAATATGATAAAGTGATATCTAGCTTGCCCCCTTTAATGAAGCAAAACATAAATGCAGGGGCACCTCCAAGGTTTAAGTGATGACTAGATACAATCATTTCAGAATAAACGATATCACAATCATGCAAAAGACAATGCTACTTTGGGACAATGCACATTACACTCAGAATGACAATCATGCTCTCAGTAGTTGGTGCTTTGAAGAAAGAAGGTGGAGACTCAACATAAAAGTAAAAGAATGGCCCTTCGCAGAGGGAAGCAGGGATTACTCATGTGCTAGAGCTTTTTATTTTGAAAACATAGAAACAATTTTGTCAACGGTAGTAGTACTTCATATGTGTTATGCATAAGACATCCTATAAGTTGAAGGCCTCATGCATCGAATACCAATAGTGCTCGCACCTTGTCCTAATTAGCTCGGATTTCCATGGATTGTCATTGCATTACATATGTTTCAACCAAGTGTCACAAAGGGGTACCTCTATGTCACCTGTACAAAGGTCCAAGGAGATAGATCGCATTTGATTTCTCGTTTTTGATAGATCTCAACTTGAGGACATCCATACCGGGACAACATAGAAAATAGATAATGGACTCCTCTTTAATAGTTAAGCATATTCTCATAAGAGATTGAGGATTAATGTCCAAGCTAAAACTTCCACCATGATACATGGCTTTGGTTGGCGGCCCAATGTTCTTCTCTAACAATATGCATACTCAAACCATTCAACCCATGGCAAATCACCCTTACTTTAGACAAGACGAACATGCATAGCAACTCACATGATATTCAACAAAAGTGTAACAGTTTCCGCTCAGCAAGCAACTTATAAGAAAATAAGATACCTAAGCAACATATTCTTTACCACAATAGTTTTTAAGCTACTTTCCCATGCGATATGTATTGCAAAAACTGAAGGTTTTAAAGGTAGCACATGTAAATTTACTTGGAGTGGCGGTGAAATACCACATATAGGTAGGTATGGTGGACTCATATGGCATAACTGGTTTAAAAGGATGTGGATGCACAAGCAGTCAGTCCGCTTAGTACAGGTGGAGGTTAGCAAAAGACTGGGAGCGGCCAACTAAGACAGCAATGACGGTCATAATCATGCAGAGCGACAAAGCAACATTGAATCAGGCATGGAAGTTATATCGCTACTCAGAAATAAAAGATCATCAAGGCTTGAGAGACTTTCTTTACAGTCTTAAATATGCTTGAGCATACGCCAAGTCAATCAAAATAAATTCTTGAGGGAAGATATTACTAAACCATACCACATCATTGGCAAACAAATCATGTTGGTACTCCAATAACACATTGGGAACCCTCCAGCTATTTGAGACTAACCATAAGAAAACCTGAACTACTAAGCGCCATTATGCACGTAGCATCTTTATCATAAACATATTAACCAATGCAATGGAAGCAAACTCTCTTAATAAGGTGAGCATGGTAATTAAAGAGAGTTCAAGCAACCAACTAAACAAAAGCTCTTTAAAAAGATAAGCATGAATACTAAGAGCAGAGCATGATAGTAGCTATTAAAAGACAAAGAACACACACAGCAAAGATAGTCATGAAAATTCTATGTTATGTTCTAGGTAGAAGTGGAGCGTGTTTCTCTCCCACATAAAGAACGCTGAGTTCCGACTCGTTATGAAAAACTAAAAAGGAAACTAAAAGCAAGACGCTTCAAGCATAGCACATAACACATGAAGTGATTAAAATATAGTGGAACGAAAGACGAACTGATAATGTTGATGGAGAAGGGGATGCATGGGGGCATCCCCAAGCTTAGACGCTTGAGTCTCCTTGAATATTTCTTGGGGGTGCATGGGGGCATCCCCAAGCTTGAGCGCTTGACACTCCTGAATATTTTTATCATCTTCCCTCGCACACTTGAAAACTCCCTTCATACATAACTCATCATAATCTGATTAGCGAGGTTACTACCCATAATAAAATAATTGTACCTTGCTGGAAATAAATATATTCTTGAAGGTCTACTGTTTATCAAGATTGCCAAAAAGGTTTTTGCAAAGAAAAAGCAAGCTCTTGGTTTGCAAAATGAAGGAAAGGCAAAACATGACAGAATCTGTGAAAAACAGAACAGCAGGTAGTAAATGATTTGTTCGGGGCACTTCTGCAGCTCAAATAAAAAAAATCAGAACAGAAGCACGAAACACAATTATATAGAGAACGCTGTCGAAAAAATTCAGACCAAAAAGATGACCTGATGATTTTATACGAATTTTTCTATCCAAGGACAGAATCTGTTTCCTGGACAGCACCTCACAACTTTTGAACTTTCTAGAATCGGAGGCTATACTTGGCACAAAATTGAAAAGCAAAGATACAATGAGGATGCTACTGTAGTAAACAACATCAAGACAACACAAAATCAAAATAAATTTATTCATGTGGGCTGCCTCCCAAAAGCGCTTTTTTTTATGCCTTTAAGCTAGGCATAATGCATATAGATCAAGTTTTATCAAGAGTAAAAGAATAGCTAGCCCGTACAACGGACTCAAAAGGTAACTTGATCTTCTTTTGAGGGAAGTGTTCCATCGCTTTCTTGAGAGGAAACTGAAATTTTATATTCCCCTCTTTCATGTCAATGATAGCACCAACGGTGCGCAAAAAAGGACGTCCCAAAATAATTGGACAAGAAGGATCACATTCAATATCCATAATAGTAAAATCAACGGGAACATAATTATCATTGACAACGATAAGAACATCGTCGATCCTCCCCAAAGGTTTCTTTATGGAAGAATCAACGAGACGAACACCAAAAGAACAAGAATCAAAAGGTTTCAATTTAAGCATATCATATAGTCTTTTGGGCATAACAAAGGTACTAGCTCCAACATCACATAATGCATAGCAAGAGAAGTCATTCAATTTAATTTTTATCATAGGATCCCAACCATCTTCTAGCTTTCTAGGTATGGAGGCTTCTACTCTAAGTTTCTCCTCCCTAGCTTTGATGAGAGCATTAGTGATATGCTCTGTGAAGGCAAGGTTAATCGTGCTAGTGCGGGGGTCTCTAGACATCCTGTGAAGGAAATCAATAACTTCGGTAAGAGTGCAATTATCAAAATCAAGGTCACTAGCATCAAGTAAAGTGGTAGTGGTGTCCTTTAGGTTCACTTGTTTGGTAGTTTCTATAGTCATAGCATCACCATTAATAGGTCCATCGGGACCAGGAGTACATTGGGTGCTAAGAGTTTGGATATCCTCAACAACTTAGATAGTAGCAACAGTGTGGTGGGTAGGAAGGCTCTTAATTCTATCTTCTTCCTCCCTTTCTCTAGCCCATCTTTCTTTAAGTTTAGCCATCATCCTAATATTTTCATTAATTTTCACTTGCGTAGCATTAATAGGAGTGACCTTCCTCTCCTCAAGAGGAGAAGTTTTAATTTTAAGCAATTCTATCTCATTGGCTAAATGGTCTACCTTCAAAGAGAGATCATCTAGTTTGTTTAGTTTTTCTTCTACACTATTATTAAAAGCTTTTTGGGTAGTGATGAAATCCTTAAGCATAATCTCTAGTTCAGTAGTGGAGTTCCTGGTGCTAGGATAAGCATTGTTGTTCCCATAAGAATTAGCGGGGAACGGTCTAGGATTGCTACCAAAATTACTCCTATAAGCATTGTTGTTAAAATTGTTTCTAGAGATAAAGTTCACATCTACTTGTTCTTGAGCAATCAAAGAATTTAAAGGAACATCACGAGGATCAACAAAGGATTGCTTCGAAAGTAGAGACATGATCAAGTCAACTTTTTCATTTAAGGAGGAAATCTCCTCGACAGAGTTTACCTTCCTACCTGTTGGAGCGCGTTCGGTGTGCCATTGGGAATAGTTGGTCATCATCTCATCGAGAAGTTTTGTGGCAGCACTAAGTGTAGTTGACATAAAAGTTCCTCCCGCGGTCGAATCTAACAAGTTTCGCGCGGTAAAGTTCAAGCCTGCATAAAAAGTTTGGATAACCATCCAAGTAGTCAAACCGTGAGTAGGGCAGTTCTTGATAAGAGATTTCATACGTTCCCAAGCTTGGGCAACGTGTTCATTATCCAATTGTTTAAAATTCATTATGTTACTTCTCAGTTGGATAATTTTAGCAGGTGGATAGTATTTTCCGATAAAAGCATCTTTGCACTTGTCCCATCAATCTATGCTATTTCTAGGCAAAGACTGAAACCAAATTTTAGCTCCTCCTCTCAAGGAGAAAGGAAAAAGCTTAAGCTTAACAATATTACCATCTATTTCTTGGTACTTTTGCATATCACAAAGTTCAACAAAGTTGTTCAAGTGTAAAGCAGCATCATCTCAAGCACCGGAGAATTGATCTTTCATGACTAGATTCAGTAAATCAGGTTTAATTTCATATGAAGGTGCTGAAGTGGCAGGTGCAGTGATAGGTGTGCTGATAAAGTCATCGTTGTTGTGACTAGTGAAGTCACACAACTTGGTGTTCTCGGTGGAACCCATTGTAGCAAGCAAGCAAGATAACTATTTTTGTGATTTTCGATAAAAGATACTAAAGCAAAACTGAAAGGTAAACTAACAAGACTAAAAGCAAAGGTAAAAGATAGCATGCAACTCCCCTATACTGAAGAGTGGAGTCCCCGGCAACGGGGCCAGAAATTTTCTTTGCTAGGTGGCTTCTCACCCCTCGTTGGTTACCCCAAGTGGAAGGTTTGAGATGCAGTGTAGCAGAAGTTTTCCCTTGGTAATACCAAGGATCGATTTCCTAGAGACTCCCAGTTTCAACAAGAAGGTGTCAACTGCTAACGGCGCCGGATATTAGCAATCAACGTGGACCTGCACACAGATACAAATAACTTTGCTCCCAACGAGTACAGAGAGGTTATCAATCCCTCCGGCCTTGTAGTTTACAAAGGATCAAACGCAAGTGATAATAGTGATAGATATAGTTGCAATAGTAAGTAAATAGCGGAAAAGTAAATAGCGGATGTGATCAATGATGGTAATATGGACCGGAGTCTCATGATGTTCACTAGTGATGTCTCTCTCCCAAAAGACGATAAAACAGCTATGTGAGGTAAACGAATTACAGCTGGGCAATTGACAGGACCATGTGCGCAAACCAATTCTGACTACATTGCAAGAAAGGTAGAGGTTCAAAGCATGGGCGGTACGCCAAAGTAAGTAGACCGAAATCCATCAATATCTACTACTAATCATCCACCTTGAGATATCTATCCGGAACATCTCGCTGGTATTAAGTTGCGAGCCCCACCAATAGTGTAAACTCAAAGCAACAGACAACTGCATTAAAAGAACTTTGCGTAAAGTAAGCAATCCTTGCACCCGCGGGCACAAGCACCGTTGTTTTCCCCCTTGTGGCAACAACACATCCCCTAGACTCATGTTTCTGTCACTCAAACTAGTCATCGAGGGGCATGAACCCACAATCGAGCATAACGTTCCCTCTTGGAGTCACTACCTACTACTTGGCCAAAGCAATAAATAACAACGGAGAACATGCAAGAATTACTTACGAACATAAACATAAAAGAGGTGAATCAAATATATTACTCAAACACAATCTGAACATAATCTCATAATCCATCGGATCCCAGCAAACACATCATAGCAACAGCACAAGGATTACATATGTGCCTCGATCATGTAGGGCAGCTCACGGGGACTAATTAGTGAAGCACAAGAACGGGAGGAGAACATCACATAGCTACTGGTCATGGACTCATGGTCCAAGGGAGACTACTCACAACTCATCCGGGAGGCGTCCATGGTGGTGGAGAAGCTCCCGGTGGTGATCCTCCCCTCCGGCAGGGAGCCGGGAAGAGTTCTCCTGGTGCTCCCGATCTTGGAAGCGGCGGCGGCGGCGGAACAGAGATGGGATCGCGAAAAAGAGTTCATGTTTCGAGGGTTTCGGGAGACGCTTTAAATATATGCCAAAGGGGGCATCGGAGGAGCCTCGGGGGGCCCAGGCGCCCCCCGGTGCGGCCCAGGGGGGGCGCGCCGCCAGGGCGCCTGGAGCCCTGGTGCCCCCCCCCGGCTGTCCTTCGGGCGCACGGTAGTTTCTGGAACGCCGATTTTTTATATAATTTTTCTGGATTTTTCCTGGCAGTTCTCGTAACGTGAAAACCTGAAATACAAAAATAGCCGAAAACAGGAACTGGCACTGGGGTGCACTGAGTTAATAGGTTAGTCCAAATACGATCAAAAGTGTATGGAAGTGTATAAATATCATAGCAATATCACCCAAAAGAGGCATGGAGCAAGCAAAAATTATAGATACGTTTTGGACGTATCAACAAGTCATCGGAAACCTGCACCTGCAACTGGTGTTGTAGTATCTATGAGCCACGAGGACTTAGCAATTCCATAACCATGGGTATCAAAACTAGCAAAGCATAATGGTGTCGGTGCGAAACGACACCTATGGGATCACTGGAATCCTTTCTACGATTGGCGGGCTCGAGGTTGTGCAAAGAGCGGGTCTAAGAGTCAGCACAGCGATCGTTTACCCAGGTTCGGACCGCGAGGATGCGTAATACCCTAGTCCTGCTTTGGTGTATATTTTAGTGTTCTTGAGTACTTGAGCTAGCTACGGTGCATGTCCAGCTTTCCAGGATCTGAATCCTTCTTCAGTGTGCCACGGGCCTCCTTTTATAGTCTAAGAGGGGTTGCCACAGTGGCACACAAGAGGTGGAAAGGTGTACAGTGCAAAGCCTTATCCCATGCCATTACATGACAAGATGCATTAAATGCGCTGCATAGGTGTCTATTTACTTTATCAGGGACGGAAAAGAGGCCCGTCCTGTCCGTGGTCGCTCTGTCTGGTTGCGACGCGCGTCCAGGCCAGCGAGGCAGGCAACTGAGGTGGTGTGGTGGTAGGGTCTTCATGAAGATCTGCATGCCACCACGCAGGTGCTTGATTAGCTGGCCCAGGAACCACGTATCGCCATGTGGGTGCCTGTCGGGGCCAGCGGGTCGGCCGCCGAGCTGGGGCGGCAACGGGATGGCAAGGGCTTTCCGCAATCTTGCTTCTGTTCCTGGTAAGGGTCTTGTCGGGGCCTCTGTGAGTGTCCCTCGGCAAGAGGCTTGCGGGGGCTCCGGGGTGTCTTCGACAAGGAGCCTTGTCGGGGCCTCGTGGGCGTCCTCGGCAAGGAACCTTGCGATCTTCGTGTCTTCTGGTTCTTATCTTGGGAGTCATAGACCCTTGTCTTCACAAAGATCTGCATGCCATCACGTGGGCGCTTCCCGAGCCTTGGCTCCAATGTTGTTGATGACGTTGGAGTTCTTAGGCCCAAGGGTGGCTGCGACGGAGGCGTTTGGGTGAATCGCTTCGGCAAGAGCTCTGGACGAGGGCGCGCAGGCCGCCCCAGCAAGAGTCCTTGTCGAGGGAGAGCTTATCCCCTTGCTTGGTCTTCTCGTGCCGCCATCTTGGAGTTATTCTGGTAACTATGCGTCTCTGGCTTCCCTCCTCTGCCATGTTATGTTTGGTCACAGGCGTGGCTCTGACTGCCCGTGCACAAGTAAGGGGTATAAAAGGAGAGCCCCTACTTTTGTACACTGACAAATGGGTACAGAGAGGTTAAGTGTTGAGGTTGCAGCAGCAGCTAAGTATTGTATGGTGGCTAACTTATGAGTACAAGGATAAGAAGAGCATCTACCCAAATGGTCGCAAACTAGTAATGATCGCTAAGCAATCCTGAACTACCTACGAGTCAAACATAACCCCGCCGTGTTCTCTTCTCAAAGTGAAAAGAGACGGTCACGGTTACTCCCACGGTTGTGTGTTTTATTTCTGATCCTCTGTCAAGATATGAAAAAGACAAATGAGCAAGTTATAACAAGTTTCAACACTTAACAGCAACATGCACTTTTGCAACGGAGATTATGACATATAGATGTACTCAAACAAGCATGAAACAGCAACCATCATGTAGAGCACTTCACAATGAACATTTTGACATATCATACACTCCATTTGGACCAACATGCACAACGTTACACCATGTTAAACATGCAAACATATTGTTGACTGACAACAAAGACTGAGAAGTAACATCACATCGCAGTTTTGCAATGAAGATGAAGACCACAAGGTGAACAGTAGCATGCATGAAAATGCAACTAACATGTAGAGCACTTCGAGACGAACATTTTGACATATCAAACATCGTCATAGGGCTTATATGCACGAAGTTACAACCACACAAACATGTGCACATAATGTATAAATTATGGGACTTAGCAGTTTTCTTTTTTGACTTAGGGAAAAAACAGAGCGAGCGCCGTTTTACTAAACGACGCTCGGGCGCGAGATAATGGGGTGGCCGAGGCTCACCATAGCGGGCCACGGCCCAAGCTGAAGAGGAGGTTGGCAGGCCGGGGAACGGGCCGGAGCTGGGCTCCGGAAGCTGGGCCGACTGGCGGCCGAGGCCAGCCCAAGAGGCTGGGGCACAGCTGGCGTGCGCTCATGCCCCTCCCGAGCAGGGCCTAACCAGCCATGGCAGCCAGCGGCGGCGGCGCCTTGTTCTCTGGCGAGGGCGGCAACGACCGACGGGCGGCGAGGCCGGGATCAACAGAAATGGAGAGATCCGTGCATGGGCTCCCCGGATCCGGCGACGGTTGAGGCCGAGGAATCTGGCGGTGGGCGGCTCGGGCAACCTCCGGCGGTGGCAGTGAGGTTGGCCGATGGCGCGACGAGGTAGGGCGGCGACGGTGGGCGCACGTGTCGGGACCCCGATCCTAAGCCACACCGATCTAGCATGTAACACACCATATCACTTTGCGGCCTCACGCACGGTATCCCCACGGGTGCCACCTTACCTGGCCCGGGACCTTTTGCGCATTTTGGCTCACGTATATGATAGTGTCGCTAGCATCCATATGACAGAGAACCCGGGCCGACATGACCAGTTATAAACCAAAAGTGGCACTAAATTACAGAAACAGGCATTCATGACCCAGCAACGAACGTGTTGGTCATCAACGTATGAACCCAAGTCGTAGCAAGCTACAAGGACTTAAAGGAACAACGCGTGACATTTCCCCTAAGGGACAGACACAGGAACGAAGAAGGACATATGCCGGTCAGCCTAAGTGATCCGGAGCAGTAGCAAGCTACCAAGGCTCAGTGGAAGCACTAGGAGACATTTCCCTGTAAGATAGGCTACCAAGGGTAAACAACTAGGTGTCGGATCCCACACATACCAAGCATTTCAATAACATACACACAATATGCTCAATATGTGCAAATACAACATGGCATCACAACAAGACTCTAATAAACAAAGTATTTATTCATTAGGCTCCGAGGAGCCAAGTATTACAGACATGGGTCTCACGACCCAACATTCAGAGCATACAAGCAACAAGCGGAAGCACTACATGTCTGAGTACAGACATCTACAAATGAAAAAGGCTGAAGAGCCTGACTATCTACAACACTCGTCCAAGATCGTAGCTGTGGTACAAGCTACTTGTCGAAGTCCAAGCGGAACTACTAGTGAGGCATCAATCCTATCTGCAAAACATAAATTAAGCAAACATGAGTACAAAGGTACTCAGCAAGACTTACATCAGATCCTATCATACATGCACTTGTATCAAGAAGGCAAAGTGGGGTTTAGTTGCAGCAAGCCAGCTTCGACTCAGTGGCTATCCTATTCTACGATTGCTGGTAACTTTCTTGAGGTGGCGCACACGAGTCCACTAAGCACCACACAATACACCACTATGGATTCATTCCCGTCTCCCTACGAGAAGGCCATCCATAGCACTCACACTTGTCTTGAGTATTTTAGAGTATCCACTTCAAGTTATCTATGTACCACGTAAGCATCCAAGAAGTCCATATCCGCGGACCCGGCTATTCGAATAGATTATGTTAACCCTGCAGGGGTGTACTTCTTCACACACGCTCTTGCCACTTACCGCCAGGTACATCTCGTGTATCTCGGCAACCTTCAAGCGGAAGCCTGGCGAGGGTGTCGGCCACGACCTGACTAACCACACAAGGCTCTAGTCCAGGTTTATCGCCAATTCGGGTTCCATCCGTGGGGAGATCCGGCCGGGGTGTCGCTCACGGCCCCAAATGATGTGCGCAGGGTTCCCAAGCCCACCTCGCCGAGTGGATCTACGCTTGGTACACCGTGCCACGGTGCCTAGTCTGTCCCAAGCCCACTGGCCGAGTGCCACTTGGTAGACTACTAACACTACCTACAAACACCAGAAACTAGTTGCATCTCCTGGACAGAGACCAAGTCGGTTAATAAGTCGAGAGGGGAACTTAAGCATTCCAATGCGTGGTAGTAGCTGGTCGTTGGACAACATACACAGAACTCAGTTCTTAGGGACGGTTCCAGTGAGACAACCCACCATGTACTCCTATATGGCCTCTCACCGCTACCTTTACCAAATCGTGTTCACACGTTCAACCCTCAGCATCAGAACATATCATTTCACTCCAATTCATTCCCGATGAATCAGACCTGACACACTCTAAGCAATAGCAAGCAAGGCATGGTAAGATCACATCATGGCTTCAATCAACTCCTACACATGCTAGTGGGTTTCAACTATTTACTGTGGAAAGACAGGTCATGCAGAGGAATGGGTTCAACTACCGCAGCATAAAGTAGCAGTTGAGATCGTTGTTGTCCTAATGCAATAACAGGGAGCAGGAGCGAGAAAGGGGTTGTATCGGTGAACAAGGGGGTTTGCTTGCGTGGTAAAACAACGTGCAGAGCACTGCTGCTCTGACAGGTACTCTGGATCGGTCTCCGGAGCTGGACCTATCGAGAAGAACGGTGCCGACAATCAAACACAAGCATATGCAACAATATGATGCATGAATATGGCATGAAAATATGATGTTGTTGAGCTAATGCAACTATCATTCAATTTGAAAGAAGTCCATTTGAACCAAAGGCTCAAATGCAACTTTAAAATAAGTATTTTCTAAAGCCATATATGTGTTTTCATATAAACAGTAGGTTTAACTTCATTTGTCATGCATGAAAATGGTACAGATGGATAGATTGAATTTTTCTGATAATTTTTCATATATAAATTATTTCATTCTGAGCTACGGTTGAATTTCTGTGATTTTTTGAAGTTTAAGCCAATTTCTAAATTAAATAAATCATTTAAGATTTATTTAAATAAACAGAACTGGATTACTGCGTCAGCATGACACAGGCATGACATCAGCAGGTCAAAGGGGCTGGTCCAGAGTCAAACCTGACAGTGGGGTCCACTGGTCAGTGACTCAGTTAATTAACTGAGTTAATTAACTCTAAATTAATCCTAACAGAAATAATTAGCAGGGCTGGGCCCACATGTCAGTGGCTAAACTAATTAACAAAACTTAATTAATTTAACTAAAAGGTTAACTAACTATCAGGGGTGGGGGCCCACCTGTCATTGACCCAGGGGGTCAAATCCTGGTCAAACTACGGCTAGCACGCCGGTCAGCGGTCAAATCCCACCGGCGGCTCGATGCCGGCGACCAAGGACGCGACGCAGGGGCACGGAAATGCCGCTCCGACGGTCAAATGGGCAGCGGAGACCATGGGCGAGCTGCTGGAGCTCGTCCGCGTCCATTCCCGCAAGCGGCAGCGGCTGGGACGGCCGGAGCTCGCCGGAAACAAGCTCGCGGCGGCGCCGGAGTTCGGCCCTCGTCGGGACTGGGGCTACAGGGCACGGGGAGAGCTACGGAGGGGCGCTACGGGCTCCTGGTGAAACGGCGGATGCAGTGGCGTGCTTCGCTTGGAGGGTGGGTGGCTGTGGCCACGGCGGCGGCATCGACGGCGGCGGTGAGGTCGGGCAACTGCGGTGGTAGGGGCTAGAGGCCGCAGACGACGGCGAGGACAGGGGGAAAGAACCGGGGGCTCACCGCAGTTCTGCTGGGGAGGTCAGCGGGCTCGGGGAGGCGCTGAAGGCGGCGAATCGTCGGCGGCGATCGTCGGCGTCCGAGGAGGAAGACGACGGCGTTTACGGTGTTCCAGGGCACCCGGCGTCTTGTGGCTCGACGGAGAGGACGAGGGTGAAGTGGCGGAGCTCTCGGGCTACTCGGAGGGGCGAGGGGTGGCCTGTGGCCACGGCAGCGGTGATCGACGGCAACGGCGGCGCTCGGGGGTGCGGGGAAAGCAAGGGAGAGGAGGGGAGAGGCGACGGGGGAGAGCCAGAGGGGTCTGGAAGGTGCGCGTGGCTCATCCAGAGGCCATCAGGCGGCGAGGGGGAGGACAGGCAGGCAGGAGGCGTGGCGCTCCGGCGTGCGCGCGCGCCGGCCACACGCTCGGCCTCCTGTCGTCGCCAGGAGGACGACGGCTGTCAACTGGGCCGGCCCAGTGCCAGGCCAGCAAGTGGCCCAAGTAAGGCTCTATCCTTTTTATTTCCTTTCTGTTTTCTAATTTTCTGACATTTGTTTTGATTTAATATCTAAATTAAATCAATTATTTTCTTCTGACATATTTATTAGTAGGGACCTAGAAATTAACCCAAGCCCCTAAAAATAAACAACCAGAATTTTGGACATATATGAAATATATAATATATATATATATATCCAATGCAAATAACTATTGCATTAATTCCAAATGCCCAAAATAAATACTTATGAGCTCCTAATAATATTGGCTTGATTTTTATCTCTGACCAATATTTTTAGAGGGCCACATGAACATTTTCTTGGACCTTTTTGGAGCAACTTTTATTTGGGTCATTTTCAAATGGGTTTCTGAGGGTTTCACAAGTCCTCATTTCAATTTCATTTGAAAATTTAAACATGATGCAACAACAAGGCTAACCTAGTGCATACCAGAGCTAGGGTTGTGACAACTCGCCTCCACTCGAAAGAATATCGTCCCGAGATTCAGGAGTAGGCGGAAAGAAAGTGGGGTACTCCAGTCTGAGACGATCTTCTCGCTCCCAAGTAGCTTCTCTCTCGGAATGATGAGACCACTGAACTTTGAGAAACTTGATGTTATGACGTCGAGTGACACGCTCTGCTTGATCCAAAATGCGAACGGGATACTCTCGATAAGTGAGGTTATCTTGGAGATCAAGCGTTTCGTGGTCCACTTCGCGGATGGGATCCGAGAAGCAACGCCTGAGTTGAGAGACGTGGAAGACATCATGAACTCGAGAAAGATGTGGGGGTAGTTCCAATTGGTAGGCAACCTCTCCTCGTTTAGCGAGAATGCGAAAAGGACCAATGTAACGAGGAGCCAACTTGCCCTTGATACCGAAACGATGGGTACCCTTCAAAGGAGTAACCCGAAGATAAGCTTTGTCACCAACTTCATAAGCCACTTCCTTATGATGACGATCATACTGGCTCTTTTGACGAGACTGGGCTGTTTTCAAATTCTCACGAATGATGCGAACTTGCTCTTCTGCTTCCTGGATCATATCCGGTCCAAAGAATTGTCTTTCACCGGTTTCTGACCAGTTCAAAGGTGTTCGACATCTTCGTCCATAAAGAATCTCAAAAGGAGCTTGCTTAAGACTGGATTGAAAGCTATTGTTATAAGCAAACTCGGCGAAAGGAAGACATTTCTCCCAATCCATACCGAAAGAGATAACACAAGCTCTAAGCATGTCTTCGAGAATTTGATTAACCCGTTCCACTTGACCACTTGACTGAGGGTGGAAAGCGGTACTGAAAGAAAGATGGGTGCCCATGGCAGTCTGGAAACTCTCCCAGAAATGAGAAGTGAAAAGACTACCATGGTCTGAATTGATCTCTAGTGGGACACCATGAAGTGACACTATTCGAGAAATATACAAGTCAGCAAGCTGACTAGTAGTGATACTCTCTCGAACAGGTAGGAAGTGAGCCACTTTGGAGAGACGATCAATGACTACGAAGATAGCATTATTCCCTCTCTTGGTCCTGGGAAAGCCGGTGATGAAGTCCATACCAACTTTATCCCATTTCCACTCAGGAATAGCTAGAGGCTGAAGGGTGCCAGCAGGTCTTCGATGTTCTGCCTTAACGCGACGACAAACGTCACATTTAGCAATGAACTCAGCAATTTCTCTCTTCATCCTAGTCCACCAGAATCTCTGGCGTAGATCCTGATACATCTTGGTACTACCGGGATGAATCGTGAGAGGAGATTCATGAGCCTCTTTAAGAATCAATTGCCGAAGATGTTGCTTCTTGGGAACCACCAGCCGGTTTTGGAAGAGAACAACACCTCGGTCATCTATGGAGAAACTACCAGCAATACCTTTGGCAATGTTTCTCTTGATCCGTGTAATTCCGGTATCATGCTTTTGGGCTTCTATGATATGATCCACAAGAGTAGGTTTCGCCACCAAAGTTGAAAGGAATCCGTGAGGAGCAATGTGAAGGTTAAGCTTACATAATTCCTCATGGAGAAGTGGTTGGCCCTGCTGCAACATGAGATTGTTGCAATAGGATTTACGACTTAGCGCATCAGCCATGACATTTCCCTTGCTTGGGGTATAGGTAATCCCTAAGTCGTAATCGGAGATCAACTCCAACCAACATCTTTGCCTAAGGTTCAAATCTGGTTGGGTGAAGATATACTTGAGACTCTGGTGATCGGTGTAGATCTCGCAACGATTACCAAGAAGGTAATGTCGCCAGGTCTTAAGTGCATAGACTACGACTGCAAGCTCTAGATCATGTGTAGGATAATTCTCCTCATGTGGATGCAACTGTCGAGATGCATAGGCAATCACACGACGATCCTGCATAAGAATACAACCTAGTCCCTATCGTGAGGCATCACAGTAGATAACAAAGTCCTTAGTGAAATCCGGTGGCACAAGTATGGGAGCAGAAGTCAGGCGTCTTTTCAGTTCCTGAAAACTGTGCTCACACTGTGGGGACCACTCAAACTTTTTATCTTTCTTAAGAAGTTCCGTGAGAGGTTTGGCCACTTTAGAGAAGTTCTCAACAATGCGGCGACAATAACTGGCTAGACCAAGGAAACTTCTAACTTGTTTAACTGTTTCAGGCGGAGTCCAATCAAGAATGGCCTGAACTCTCTCGGGGTTGACAACAATGCCCTTACCAGAGATTACATGGCCAAGATAGGTCACTTCTGGCAACAAAAATTCGCACTTGGAGAACTTGGCATAAAGGCGGTGCTCTCTGAGTTTTTCTAGAACAAGTCTAAGATGTTAGGCATGCTCTTCCTCGTTCTTCGAGTAAATAAGAATATCATCGAGGTAAACCACGACGAACTTATCTAAGTACTCCATGAAGATCAAGTTCATCAAGCGGGAGAAGGTGACTGGAGCATTTGTTAGACCGAAGGACATGACGGTGTACTCGTACTGACCATAACGAGTAACGAAAGCCGTCTTGGGAATGTCCCCATTTATAATCTTGATTTGATGGTATCCTAACCTCAAATCCATCTTGGAGAAGACTGAGGATCCAGCAAGCTGATCATACAGGTCGTTGATCCTGGGAAGCGGATACTTGTTCTTTACCGTGACCAAATTAACGGGACGATAATCTACAACCATCTGATCCGTACCATCCTTCTTCTTGACGAAGAGGACGGGGCAAGCCCAGGGAGAAGAACTAGGACGGATGAAACCCTTTTGCAAGGACTCATCAAGTTGTTTCTTAAGCTCGGCTAGTTCTAAGGGTGCCATTTTGTAGGGTCTCCTAGAGATTGGAGCGGTTCCTGGGATAAGCTCTATAACAAACTCTACATCTCGGTCGGGTGGAACACCTGGCAGTTCCTCTGGAAAGACATCCGGAAAGTCACGGACTACCGGAACATCTTCAAGATCTGGAAGAGGGCTGGCATTAAGAGAATAGAGTTGACGCTTTGCAACTCTAGTGGTGACGGTGACTGTCTTGCCAGATGGGTGTGTAAGCTGAACAGACCTAGTGAAACAATCAATCTTGGCATGATGAGCTGTCATCCAGTCCATACCCAAGATGATGTTAATATCTGAAGACTTGAGAGCTACAAGTGATGCAAGGAACACAAGTCTGTCAACAAGGATTTCATTACCATGGCTTACACTAGAAGTTTGCCACTTGGATCCAGGAGTTTGAATAAGTAGTGGGGAAGGCATATCACAAAATGACATGTCGTGCAAACGGGCATAACTTTCGGAAATGAAAGAATGGGATGCTCCAGTATCGAATAGAACCGATGCCGGATGACAATTAACAAGGAGTGTACCAAGAACGACATCTGGATCATCATGAGCGTTCTTGGCTTAGACGTGATGCACACGTCCATGTTCGATGGGAGCTGACTTAACACTGATCATCTTGCGTGATGATTTATCACGTCTAACAGACTTTACGGACTGGGATGGGGCAACACGGGTCTGAGTGCAAATACGAGCAATATGGCCCGGCTCTCCGCACTTGTAACAAATCCTGGGATTAGGACGTGGACCCGTATTGACAAACGGTCCATCAATAGACCTGGGTGGAGCAAACTGCTGAACTGGAAGAGGTACCATACAAGATGGCCTCGGAATATAAGTGGGTGGAAGAACAGAGTTCGGAACCCAAATCCGGCGCTTCTGAGAACTAGAACCGAAGGAAGTTCCCAAATCAAGGGTGTGCTTACGAGACTCATCGTAAGTGAGCTGAGCTGTCTTTGCATTGATGGCCTTGTTCACAAGAGCCTGGAATGTGTTGCAATGATGCAAGTGAAGATCACGACGCAGTTTGGGGTTGAGACCCTTTCGGAACCTAGCCTGCTTCTTGGCGTCCGTGGACACTTCTTCTGTAGCATAGCGGGCGAGGTTCTCAAACTCTCGACTATAAGCATCAACAGCCATCTTAGCCTGTGTAAGACTACAGAACTCTTCTCTCTTATGATCGATAAGGGCTTGAGGGATATGATGCTCACGAAAAGCCTCGGTGAAATCTCTCCAGGTAGGAATCTGGTCAGCTGGAATCATGGCCTCATAGTTCTGCCACCAAAGACTAGCAGGACCTTCCAGGTGATAAGTGGCATAGATGACCTTGTCCTCTTCAGCTACATTCGCAGAACGCAGCTTGTGAGTGATACTACGGAGCCAGTCATCTGCATCGAGTGGCTCAATGGAATGATGAAAGGTGGGTGGTTTCAGACGAATGAAGTCATGGATGGTTGTTGATTCCTTGCACTGTTGTGCGGTGTTCTCCTCAATACGTGCCAACAGGCGGTTAGACTCACGCTTGTTTCTCTCCATCTCTATCATTAACTCTGCCAACGAAGGCTGGTCGGGAGGATCCACCTCATCCCTACCATCTTCGTGGTTCTGTCTACGAGCAGCTGAGCTTCTCTTAATTGAAGACATCCTGAGAAGCGAAACCGAAGACGGAAACATCAACAACTGTAGAAGGCATAAGGTAGAACAAGAAATTAGTATCTCTCGAACTACTAGGATAATTCCGGCAGCATAACGGCAGTAAAATGCTCAGAATGAGACATCCTGCTAACAAAGGGTAGTTCAACATCTCAACATCATCACTCAAGGTACTGTGATAGTACTAAAACAACTTCACCGGAAGAGTTTGAAACAAGATTAGGACTCGGATCAACCAATCTTAAGGGACTACGGAGTAGTAACTCGTGATCCTGATAGACGGAAGAGAAAGCCTAGTTCCTTAACCCCGTAGGAAGGTAAGATGACTCAGATCAGAAGACATGAGGTATAAGGAGTAAAAAGAGCCTTACGTTCCCTTCCACAATCAATTCCCTTATATAACTAAAGAATTTCTAGACTCAACTTCGACCATTTGGCTTGGTAATCCTACAGGCAGTCAGGCTCTGATACCAGCGCTGTCGGGACCCCGATCCTAAGCCACACCGATCTAGCATGTAACACACCATATCACTTTGCGGCCTCACGCACGGTATCCCCACGGGTGCCACCTTACCTGGCCCGGGACCGTTTGCGCATTTTGGCTCACGTATATGATAGTGTCGCTAGCATCCATATGACAGAGAACCCGGGCCGACATGACCAGTTATAAACCAAAAGTGGCACTAAATTACAGAAACAGGCATTCATGACCCAGCAAGGAACGTGTCGGTCATCAACGTATGAACCCAAGTCGTAGCAAGCTACAAGGACTTAAAGGAACAACGCGTGACATTTCCCCTAAGGGACAGACACAGGAACGAAGAAGGACATATGCCGGTCAGCCTAAGTGATCCGGAGCAGTAGCAAGCTACCAAGGCTCAGTGGAAGCACTAGGAGACATTTCCCTGTAAGATAGGCTACCAAGGGTAAACAACTAGGTGTCGGATCCCACACATACCAAGCATTTCAATAACATACACACAATATGCTCAATATGTGCAAATACAACATGGCATCACAACAAGACTCTAATAAACAAAGTATTTATTCATTAGGCTCCGAGGAGCCAAGTATTACAGACATGGGTCTCACGACCCAACATTCAGAGCATACAAGCAACAAGCGGAAGCACTACATGTCTGAGTACAGACATCTACAAATGAAAAAGGCTGAAGAGCCTGACTATCTACAACACTCGTCCAAGATCGTAGCTGAGGTACAAGCTACTTGTCGAAGTCCAAGCGGAACTACTAGTGAGGCATCAATCCTATCTGCAAAACATAAATTAAGCAAACATGAGTACAAAGGTACTCAGCAAGACTTACATCAGATCCTATCATACATGCACTTGTATCAAGAAGGCAAAGTGGGGTTTAGTTGCAGCAAGCCAGCTTTGACTCGGTGGCTATCCTATTCTACGATTGCTGGTAACTTTCTTGAGGTGGCGCACACGAGTCCACTAAGCACCACACAATACACCACTATGGATTCATTCCCGTCTCCCTACGAGAAGGCCATCCATAGCACTCACACTTGTCTTGAGTATTTTAGAGTATCCACTTCAAGTTATCTATGTACCACGTAAGCATCCAAGAAGTCCATATCCGCGGACCCGGCTATTCGAATAGATTATGTTAACCCTGCAGGGGTGTACTTCTTCACACACGCTCTCGCCACTTACCGCCAGGTACATCTCGTGTATCTCGGCAACCTTCAAGCGGAAGCCTGGCGAGGGTGTCGGCCACGACCTGACTAACCACACAAGACTCTAGTCCAGGTTTATCGCCAATTCGGGTTCCATCCGTGGGGAGATCCGGCCGGGGTGTCGCTCACGGCCCCAAATGATGTGCGCAGGGTTCCCAAGCCCACCTCGCCGAGTGGATCTACGCTTGGTACACCGTGCCACGGTGCCTAGTCTGTCCCAAGCCCACTGGCCGAGTGCCACTTGGTAGACTACTAACACTACCTACAAACACCAGAAACTAGTTGCAACTCGTGGACAGAGACCAAGTCGGTTAATAAGTCGAGAGGGGCACTTAAGCATTCCAATGCGTGGTAGTAGCTGGTCATTGGACAACATACACAGAACTCAGTTCTTAGGGACGGTTCCAGTGAGACAACCCACCATGTACTCCTACATGGCCTCTCACCGCTACCTTTACCAAATCGTGTTCACACGTTCAACCCTCAGCATCAGAACATATCATTTCAGTCCAATTCATTCCCGATGAATCAGACCTGACACACTCTAAGCAATAGCAAGCAAGGCATGGTAAGATCACATCATGGCTTCAATCAACTCCTACACATGCTAGTGGGTTTCAACTATTTACTGTGGAAAGACAGGTCATGCAGAGGAATGGGTTCAACTACCGCAGCATAAAGTAGCAGTTGAGATCGTTGTTGTCCTAATGCAATAACAGGGAGCAGGAGCGAGAAAGGGGTTGTATCGGAATGAACAAGGGGGTTTGCTTGCCTGGTAAAACAACGTGCAGAGCACTGCTCCTCTGACAGGTACTCTGGATCAGTCTCCGGAGCTGGACCTATCGAGAAGAACGGTGCCGACAATCAAACACAAGCATATGCAACAATATGATGCATGAATATGGCATGAAAATATGATGTTGTTGAGCTAATGCAACTATCATTCAATTTGAAAGAAGTCCATTTGAACCAAAGGCTCAAATGCAACTTTAAAATGAGTATTTTCTAAAGCCATATATGTGTTTTCATATAAACAGTAGGTTTAACTTCATTTTTCATGCATGAAAATGGTACAGATGGATAGATTGAATTTTTCTGATAATTTTTCATATATAAATTATTTCATTCTGAGCTACGGTTGAATTTCTGTGATTTTTTGAAGTTTAAGCCAATTTCTGAATTAAATAAATCATTTAAGATTTATTTAAATAAACAGAACTGGATTACTGCGTCAGCATGACACAGGCATGACATCAACAAGTCAAAGGGGCTAGTCCGGAGTCAAACCTGACAGTGGGGTCCACTGGTCAGTGACTCAGTTAATTAACTGAGTTAATTAACTCTAAATTAAGCCTAACAGAAATAATTAGCAGGGCTGGGCCCACATGTGAGTGGCTAAACTAATTAACAAAACTTAATTAATTTAACTAAAAGGTCAACTAACTATCAGGGGTGGGGGCCCACCTGTCATTGACCCAGGGGGTCAAATCCTGGTCAAACTACGGCTAGCACGCCGGTCAGCGGTCAAACCCCACCGGCGGCTCGACGCCGGCGACCAAGGACGCGGCGCAGGGGCACGGAAATGCCGCTCCGGCGGTCAAATGGGCAGCGGAGACCACGGGCGAGCTACTGGAGCTCGTCCGCGTCCATTCCCGCAAGCGGCAGCGGCTGGGACGGCCGGAGCTCGCCGGAAACAAGCTTGCGGCGGCGCCGGAGTTCGGCCCTCGTCGGGTGTGGGGCTACAGGGCACGGGGAGAGCTACGGAGGGGCGCTACGGGCTCCTGGTGAAACGGCGGACGCGGTGGCGTGCTCCGCTTGGAGGGTGGGTGGCTGTGGCCACGGCGGCGGCATCGACGGCGGCGGTGAGGTCGGGCAACTGCGGTGGTAGGGGCTAGAGGCCGCAGACGACGGCGAGGACAGGGGGGAAAGAACCGGGGGCTCACCGCGGTTCTGCTGGGGAGGTCAGCGGGCTCGGGGAGGCGCTGAAGGCGGCGAATCATCGGCGGCGATCGTCGGCGTCCGAGGAGGAAGACGACGGCGTTTACGGTGTTCCAGGGCACCCGGCGTCTTGTGGCTCGACGGAGAGGACGAGGGTGAAGTGGCGGAGCTCTCGAGCTACTCGGAGGGGCGAGGGGTGGCCTGTGGCCACGGCAGCGGTGATCGACGGCGACGGCGGCGCTCGGGGGTGCGGGGAAAGTAAGGGAGAGGAGGGGAGATGCGACGAGGGAGAGCCAGAGGGGTCTGGAAGGTGCGCGTGGCTCGTCCAGAGGCCATCAGGCGGCGATGGGAAGGACAGGCAGGCAGGAGGCGTGGCGCTCCGGCCGTGCGCGCGCGCCGGCCACACGCTCGGCCTCCTGTCGTCGCCAGGAGGACGAATGCTGGCAACTGGGCCGGCCCAGGTAAGGCTCTATCATTTTTATTTCCTTTCTGTTTTCTAATTTTCTGACATTTGTTTTGATTTAATATCTAAATTAAATCAATTATTTTCTTCTGACATATTTATTAGCAGGGACCTAGAAATTAACCCAAGCCCCTAAAAATAAACAACCAGAATTTTGGATATATATGAAATATAATATATATATATATATATATATATATATATATATATATATATATATATATATATATATATATATATATATATATATATATATATATATATATCCAATGCAAATAACTATTGCATTAATTCCAAATGCCCAAAATAAATACTTATGAGCTCCTAATAATATTGGCTTGATTTTTATCTCTGACCAATATTTTTAGAGGGCCACATGAACATTTTCTTGGACCTTTTTGGAGCAACTTTTATTTGGGTCATTTTCAAATGGGTTTCTGAGGGTTTCACAAGTCCTCATTTCAATTTCATTTGAAAATTTAAACATGATGCAACAACAAGGCTAACCTAGTGCATACCAGAGCTAGGGTTGTGACAGCACGACAAGGATGGCAGCACTCAGCGATGCGGTGGCGGGGTAGGTGGAGCTCGCGGCGGTGGCGGGGTCTGGTTCCGGCGGTGCTCCGGTGGCCGGAGCGAGCAACGCACAAAGGCGGCGGCTGCGGGCCCGGTGTGGCCCGGTTCGACCCGGGGCGGGCCCGATCTGGGCCCTTGGCAGTTGGCGGCGAAGTGGGCGCGGGGGAGGTGAGATGGTGGCTCCGGATTGGCCGAGGCGGCGGTGGTTGATGAGGTGGCGTCGCCTGACTGGCCCGGGCGACGTGGCGGATGGACATGTCCGGCGGCGCGATAGGGAGGAGGCTAGGGTTCATCCGTGAATTTCGGGGGGAGGGGCATATTTATAGGTAGAGGGAGATAGGAGAGTCCAAATGAGGTGCGGTTTTCGGCCACACGATCATGATTCGACGACCGAGAGCATGGAGGGGGTTTGGATGGGCTAGTGGGCTGTTGTGGAGGGGTGCTGGGCTGAAAGATAAAAGGCTTCCGGCGGTTAACGCACTTAACCGTTGGGGCATCAAACGGACTCCGAATGCAATGAAATTTGAAAGGCGGTCTACCTACACTATAATAAGACCACGCGCCAACTTTCAACCCAATCCGAGAACGTTTTACGTCCACCTATAAAAGGAGGTTTCGGAGGTGGTACGAGAGCGTGCGAGTGTGTCTGGGCTCAGAACGGACAAAGGAGGGGACGAGGGGGCTCGGCTGGATGCATGTTTTGAAAACATGATGATGCAATGCACATGATGACAAGGCAAAGTGCCACAGGCAAGCAGATGACATGGCAATGGTAGCGAATAATTGGCTGACACGTGGCGCATCGGTCTCGGGGCGTCACACCTACGTCCTTCTACTAAAAGCCACATCACATTTGCTGACACTGGTAAAAGCAAGGTATTGGGTCTAGGTAGAGTTGCTATCTCAAAGGATCAACACATGGATAAAGTGATGCTTGTTGAATCCCTTAGATACAACTTAATGCCAGTCTCAATGCTCTGTGATCTAAACATGATTGTGATATTTGGAAAATATCGTTGCCTTGTGCTTATGGAATCTGACTAATCTCTAGCCTTCGAAGGTTATCGAAGAGGTGATCTGTAAATTGTAGATTTCTTCGCAGGACCACAGCTCGCCGTATGTCTTCTAGCAAAAGCTTCTGAGTGTTGGCTTTAACATCGAAGGCTAGGACATGCGAGCATGAGGAACTTGCACGCTCTCGTGAAGAAGAAGCATATCATTGGCATTGAGGGTGTCAAGTTCAAGCAGGATCATCTATGTGATGCTTGTGAAGCCGGGAAGTTGACTAGGGCCAAGCATACCTCAAAGACAATCATGACTACATGACGTCCCTTCGAGCTGCTTGACATGGACTTATTTGGCCCTCCTCACTACTCTACTGTTATTGCTACTGCTTGCTTATATGGCTTCGTGATCGTTGATGATTATTCTAGATATACCTGGGTGCACATAATTCTCTATAGACTGAAGTGCAGGATGTCTTCAGACGCTTCGCCAATCGTGCCATAAACAACTACGGCATCAAGATCAAGCACATTAGAAGTGACAAGAGAACTGAGTTCAAGAACACAGGCCTCGATATTTATCTTGATACATTGGGCATCACTCATGAGTTCTCTGCTCCATAGACACCTCGGCAGAATGGTGTCGTGGAGCGCAAGAACATAACCCTCATTGAGCTGGCACGTACGATGCTTGATGAGTACAAGGCTCCAATAAAGTTCTGGCCTGAAGCCATTGATACTCCATGTCATATCATCAACAGAGTTTATCTTCACAAGTTCTTCAAGAAAACATCCTATGAACTTATGACTGGTAAGAAGCTAAACGTTAGCTATTTCGAAGTCTTTGGTGCTAGGTGCTGGATCAAGGATCCACATCACACTTCCAAATTTGCACCAAAAGCACATGAAGGTTTTATGCTTGTTTACGGAAAGGATTCGCACACCTATCGGGTCTTTAGCCTCTTTCACTATAAAGTGGTTGAAACCATAGATGTGCGGTTCGATGAGACTAACGGCTCGCAAAGAGAGCACCTGCCAAATGTGCTAGATGAAGCTTCACCAAGTGAATCAATGAAGATGATGGGTACTGGGGAAATCACACCTACAGAGGAACGGGCTGAAGAGGAAATCATCATATCTACACCTAATTAGCATGAAGACAATGCTCAGCCTAAAGCCAATGCCAAAGATGAAGACAATGATCGGCAAGGGCAACCTCTTCGTCCAATACATCCTCGAGTTGCAAATGAAGTCCAGATTGAGAAGATGATTGATAGCATCGATGCACCTGGTCCTCTAACTCGTTCAAGAGCAACTCAGCAAGCAAACTTCTGTGTGCACTTTGAATTTGTCTCTATATCTGAACCCAAGAAATTTTACGAAGCCTTCTTGGAACCTGAATGGATTCAAGCCATGCAAGAAGAGCTTTAACAGTTTGAGATGAATAATGTATGGGAGCTAGTAAAGTGTCCTGATCCTCGCAAGCACAATATCATCAGAAGAAATGGATCTATCGCAACAAACAAGATGAGCATGGTCTAGTTGTCAGAAACAAGGCTCGTCTTGTTGCTCAAGGTTACACACAAGTGGAAGGAATTGAATTCGATGAAACCTTTGCTCCTGTGGCTAGGCTTGAAGCCATTCGCATATTGTTAGCCTATGCCAACCACAACAACGTTCTTCTATACCAAATGGATGTAAAGAGTTCCTTCCTCAATGTCAAAATTGAAGAAGAAGTGTATGTTGCACAACCACCTGGCTTTGAAGACCCAAAGCGTCCTGACATGGTGTACAAACTCAACAAGGCACTATATGGCCTCAAACAAGCACCTCGCGCTTGGTATGACACACTCAAAGTCTTCCTGAAGAGCAAAGGCTTCAAACCTGGTTCTCTAGATCCCACTCTCTTCACGAAGACATATGATGGCGAACTGTTTGTATACCAAATCTATGTGGATGACATTATCTCTCACTTCACTGATAAGAGATACAGTGAAGAGTTTGGGCACATGATGCAAGAGCAATATCAGATGTCCATGATGGGTGAGCTAAAGTTCTTCCTTGCTCTTCAAATCCGTAAGCAGAGAAATGGCATCTTCATATCACAAGAAAAATACCTCAAAGACTACCTGAAGAAGTTTGGAATGCAAGACTGCAAAGGGTACATGACGCCAATGCCAACCAAATGCCAATTGGTCCCCGATGACAATGATAAAGAGTCCGATCAAAAGGTATACCACTCCATGATTGGTTCTTTACTTTACTTATGTGCATCTAGGTCTGATATAATGCTTAGCGTTTGCATGTGTGCCTGATTCCAAGAGGCACCAAAGGAATCACATCGCCTAGCAGTGAAGCGAATTCTTTGATATTTGGCTCACACCCCAACACTAGAATTATGGTGTCCAAAGGGCTCAGAGTTTGATCTAGTTGGATTCTCATATGTTGATTTTGCTGGTGACAAGGTTGATCGCAAGTTCACATCAGGAACATGTCACTTTCTTGGAAGATCTCTTGTTTGTTGGTAATAAAAGAAGTAGAACTGTGTATCACTCTCCACTCCTAAATCTGAATACATTGTTGCTGGATCTTCCTGCACTCAGCTTCTCTAGATGAAGCAAACTCTCAAGGACTATGGCATCAACATGAAGCATGTGCCACTCTACTGCGACAATGAGAGCACCATCAAGATTGCTCACAATCTAGTTCAGCACTGAAGACAAAGCACATTCAAATCCATCATCATTTACATAGGGATCATGTGTTGAAGGAAGACATTGATATCATTCACGTCAACACTGAAGAGCAATTGGCAGATATCTTCACAAAGCCCTTGGATGAGAAAAGGTTTTGCAAGCTGTGGTGTGAGCTAAATATCTTAGAATCCTCATATGTCCTGTGAACGGACACACATCCTAATGCTTATGCATGTTGATGACTTAGATGTGCAACACACGAAGTAATGTATGTCTTCAACTCATGAAGACATACACTCTAAGGGCTAGTTCTTTTGGACGGCTTAAAAAAGAAGATGTCTCTCCCCAGCTTAGAAAATAAGCCATCTCATAAATTTGTCGAGGCTTCTAAATTAGTTATCCCATAACTAGTTTAAAAGCCTCAATGAATAAGAGAGGCAACTTATGGGAAAAGCTGGGGAAGTGGTGGCTTATTTTTTAAACCACCAAAAGAACTGGTACTAAGTGTTAATGTGGAATTCGACTCTGGGGCTCCACGATAATTGTGTGACATGTCCTAGTCTAATACTTCCTATACGGTGGGTAACGCCACCATCGAACCTTCTTGAAGATTTTCATTAGGCGTCATGATTGCATTATCATCATACTTGGTTTGTCTTCAACATTGATTTGACTTCAAAGCTTATCTTCGCAACATATTTACTTTGTGATGCTTCTGATGCTGCTCCCTCCCAGAAGAAGCTCAAGACAAAGTCTTCAAAGTCTTCTCTCAAGAAACGTGCTGCTACCCAAGAACCACTGGTTGTTGAACCAATTTCTGTTGCACTGCCTGCCTCCACAAATCGTGAATGTCGTCTTATTATGCATGAGCCTACTCCCACAGAGGCTCATGAGACTAAATATATTCCAATTGCTGACTCCACCGCAGCTAAAGACATTGATCATGAAGACAATGTTGATGATGATGAAGTCCTTCCTCTGCTCAAGCCCCAACCGGTATCATCGCCTACTCCCATGAGTAGTGAACTCATAAGCATTGGCAGTCCCACGATGTCAATTGATCATGATGAATTTTGGGAAGAGCAACACCCAAACACCCCCTGCATGAAGTAATTCCTCGTACTCCACCAGCTCAAGTTACCACTCCGGTGCTTGATGAAGACATGGAGCATACCACTCCCTCACCAAATGCGTCGCCCTCTTTCCGGTGCATAACACAAGCTCAGTTGCACGTCAAGTGTTTCCTGAAGCCATCCCTTCCGTGTCTGCTCAAGAATCTGAAGGCAAAGTGGCTGAAGACATTCCGGCTGCATCAGCCGATGAAGAGAAAGAAAAAGATCGTGAAGCTACCCCCCTACCCATGAAACGGTTCTTCAAGAAGCAGAAGTGTATGTGCTAGACCCTCCAGTCCAGGAAGCCACTGATGTTGAAGCAAATGCGACGGCAACCCACACCACTACTGAAGCCAATGACATTGTCATGGCTGAAGACAATGTGCAGCCCGAAGTCATTGCTACCACGGCTATGATTGTTCCTCCCCCTATGCCTCACACCATGGAACATGCATTCAATCATGAAGGCGAGCTCGTTACTGTCTGGTGGCCAATCTTGATACCTCCCACTACTCCAGGTCCCCAATACGAGTACCATGTGGAGCAAGGGCCTCAAACGCAGAAGCCAAAGCCCAGGCTGCCAAGGCTTCCAAGCGTTGTCACTACGCAAGGCTCCTTCAGTGTGCAAAGCTTCAGAGAGCTCAACACGTTCTTCGACCCTGAGAAGAATCCGTACAAGAAGCCAAAGATCACCTCAAATAGGTTCTAGAGCCACCAGCAACGCAGTTATTATTCATGCATTCTATACAACCAAGATAGGATTTTTCCACACCAGCGTCTTGATTGTGATGCCATTGCTGGGCTGCCATGCCTTGAAGAGGCTCTTGACTGCTTCAAAGATGTTTGGCTGCTCCAGTTTGTGACTGAGAAGGAGCATTGGAATGAAGAGCTTCAGCTGCAGTTATATGCCACACTTCACGTCAAAGGCTACAACAGGGATCCGAAGACATGGGTCCTTGAGTGGATGACATGAGATATTTATCATGAAGCCAAAGCTCAATACATCATCGAGCTTACTTCCCTACCCACTCCTAGTGAGTTGTTTGCACCAGGTTGTCAGCTTCATCAGAATGAATTGCAGAGTATTTTCCAGAAGCCCGAGCCCAACATGAGTCAAATGCTGAGTATGATGAAGCATTTGCCCATTGATGTTGAATATCCCAAGGAATTCTTTGTCAAAGACCTCGAGTACCTGCCTCACACCATCTATCACATTCTGAGGCGTACTCTGTGGCCTCTCAAGGGACATTCTCTCGATGGCAAACTTGAAGGCACAATGAAGACATTGGTCTTCTACATTCTCAATGGCATCAGATTCAATACCCAAGACTTATTCATCCGTCAGCTGGCTGCCTCTGGCATTGATCTGTTTGGCCTCAAGTTTTATGCTCCATGGGTCATGCGGCTCATTAAGCTTCACTCAACAATCAACTATCAAGCTTCAGCGTGCAATTATGTTTTATTATTGCCTGATGTTGATATGTCTTATGAAGCCATCTACCCTGAACCTGCCAAGAAGCCAATCCAATTACAAAATGCTGAACACCAAAGCTTCACTCAGCAAATTGAAGGTATTCATGTGCCAAATTCTGCTGCTCCTGATTATCCTCTTGCTGGCAATTTGCGTCTGCCGCATCGTGCCAACACCAATGCCACAGCCAGTACTATTGCTCAAAGGTCTCAGAAGCGTCCCCGTGTCCTCAACGACCGAGAGCTTCTTTCTCACTACATCAGAAGCAGGATAGGCATCATGACTGGTTGAAGTGCTAGATGCAGAGTCTTCTTGTTGATGTCAATTGCATTCGCAATTTGGCCACCAAGAACTCATTCATTGCACATGAAGCATGTCGGCGGTCCTGGAAGAGCCTGACACCACTCTATTCTGAAGAAGATCTTCGCGAAGATGGCTTCACAGAGAAATTCAAGTTTGACTCCAGGCCACCACAATCTGAGAGTTGGCGTCCCACTCCCTCCATTGATGATTCTGAGTATTCATCTTCGGCTACAACTGTAAGTGCATCTAGTGCCACCCCTAGTTGGTTTTGGAGTATTGACGACAAACCTGGTTGAGGGACTAATGTGTTTGTGAGAATTGTAGGATAACACAGGTAGTAGTCCCTCATTGATTCGGTTTACCTATCGGAGATGACCCCTAAAAATGTATGAAGACATTGACAACAGTGGTGGTACATGAAGATAATCTTATTGAAGACTATGACAAGAGAAGACATTGTGTGAAGACTATGGAGCGTGAAGACTTAGATGTTTCGTTGTTTCCTTTTCTTCTTTGTTGAGTCATAGGAACTACCGTACTGTTAAGTGGGGTCCAAGTGAACTAAGTCAGAGTGGCTGAAGTGATGCTCAACCAAATCCTATGTCTTTGAGCGAAAACGCTAAGAGCAAATCTTATCCAGAGCTGGATGAGTCAGCTTTACTTGTAGCCCAAGTAAAGTTGTCGTGTGAGTGTTTGAAATCTGATCGTTGGAACACGTGTCAGTTCCTTAGTGACCCAGGGTCACTTCGGACAAATCAGGTCGGGTTGCCCAGTGG
>LR738712.1:310402766-310433231 GCA_902687465.1 Secale cereale | reverse complement strand
GTTACTGTCTGGTGGCCAATCTTGATACCTCCCACTACTCCAGGTCCCCAATACGAGTACCATGTGGAGCAAGGGCCTCAAACGCAGAAGCCAAAGCCCAGGCTGCCAAGGCTTCCAAGCGTTGTCACTACGCAAGGCTCCTTCAGTGTGCAAAGCTTCAGAGAGCTCAACACGTTCTTCGACCCTGAGAAGAATCCGTACAAGAAGCCAAAGATCACCTCAAATAGGTTCTAGAGCCACCAGCAACGCAGTTATTATTCATGCATTCTATACAACCAAGATAGGATTTTTCCACACCAGCGTCTTGATTGTGATGCCATTGCTGGGCTGCCATGCCTTGAAGAGGCTCTTGACTGCTTCAAAGATGTTTGGCTGCTCCAGTTTGTGACTGAGAAGGAGCATTGGAATGAAGAGCTTCAGCTGCAGTTATATGCCACACTTCACGTCAAAGGCTACAACAGGGATCCGAAGACATGGGTCCTTGAGTGGATGACATGAGATATTTATCATGAAGCCAAAGCTCAATACATCATCGAGCTTACTTCCCTACCCACTCCTAGTGAGTTGTTTGCACCAGGTTGTCAGCTTCATCAGAATGAATTGCAGAGTATTTTCCAGAAGCCCGAGCCCAACATGAGTCAAATGCTGAGTATGATGAAGCATTTGCCCATTGATGTTGAATATCCCAAGGAATTCTTTGTCAAAGACCTCGAGTACCTGCCTCACACCATCTATCACATTCTGAGGCGTACTCTGTGGCCTCTCAAGGGACATTCTCTCGATGGCAAACTTGAAGGCACAATGAAGACATTGGTCTTCTACATTCTCAATGGCATCAGATTCAATACCCAAGACTTATTCATCCGTCAGCTGGCTGCCTCTGGCATTGATCTGTTTGGCCTCAAGTTTTATGCTCCATGGGTCATGCGGCTCATTAAGCTTCACTCAACAATCAACTATCAAGCTTCAGCGTGCAATTATGTTTTATTATTGCCTGATGTTGATATGTCTTATGAAGCCATCTACCCTGAACCTGCCAAGAAGCCAATCCAATTACAAAATGCTGAACACCAAAGCTTCACTCAGCAAATTGAAGGTATTCATGTGCCAAATTCTGCTGCTCCTGATTATCCTCTTGCTGGCAATTTGCGTCTGCCGCATCGTGCCAACACCAATGCCACAGCCAGTACTATTGCTCAAAGGTCTCAGAAGCGTCCCCGTGTCCTCAACGACCGAGAGCTTCTTTCTCACTACATCAGAAGCAGGATAGGCATCATGACTGGTTGAAGTGCTAGATGCAGAGTCTTCTTGTTGATGTCAATTGCATTCGCAATTTGGCCACCAAGAACTCATTCATTGCACATGAAGCATGTCGGCGGTCCTGGAAGAGCCTGACACCACTCTATTCTGAAGAAGATCTTCGCGAAGATGGCTTCACAGAGAAATTCAAGTTTGACTCCAGGCCACCACAATCTGAGAGTTGGCGTCCCACTCCCTCCATTGATGATTCTGAGTATTCATCTTCGGCTACAACTGTAAGTGCATCTAGTGCCACCCCTAGTTGGTTTTGGAGTATTGACGACAAACCTGGTTGAGGGACTAATGTGTTTGTGAGAATTGTAGGATAACACAGGTAGTAGTCCCTCATTGATTCGGTTTACCTATCGGAGATGACCCCTAAAAATGTATGAAGACATTGACAACAGTGGTGGTACATGAAGATAATCTTATTGAAGACTATGACAAGAGAAGACATTGTGTGAAGACTATGGAGCGTGAAGACTTAGATGTTTCGTTGTTTCCTTTTCTTCTTTGTTGAGTCATAGGAACTACCGTACTGTTAAGTGGGGTCCAAGTGAACTAAGTCAGAGTGGCTGAAGTGATGCTCAACCAAATCCTATGTCTTTGAGCGAAAACGCTAAGAGCAAATCTTATCCAGAGCTGGATGAGTCAGCTTTACTTGTAGCCCAAGTAAAGTTGTCGTGTGAGTGTTTGAAATCTGATCGTTGGAACACGTGTCAGTTCCTTAGTGACCCAGGGTCACTTCGGACAAATCAGGTCGGGTTGCCCAGTGGATATAAATAGCCCACCCCCTACACCATAAATGGTGGCTGCTTAGAGTTATTGCACGACTTTTTTCATTTGAGAGCAACCCACCTCCGAAGCATTTGAGAGAGAGATCCTTGCGAGGACAAAGCCAAAACACCCAGAGCCAAAGAGTGTTAGGCATCACTGAAGTCTTTCTGTTTGTGTGACCTGAAGACTTATTACACTTGAGGACTGTGTTTCCTCCAGCCGGTTAGGCGTCGCGTTCTGAGCATCCAAGAGTCATTGTGGATCGCCGGTGAACGAATTCTGTGAAGGTTTGGAAGTCTACCTTGAAGACTTACCAGAGTGATTGGGCGAGGACTAGGTGTCCTTAGCTCAAGGGGAATAATGTGAAGACGCAGTTTTCTGAGTTAAATCTCAGCCTCCCTAACCAGACGTACAGTTGTCATACCAACTGGAACTAGTCTAACAAATCATTGTCTTCCCCGAGCTACTGGTTCTATCCTTTCCTTTCCCTTTACTTACTGTCTTATGTTGTGAAGTCATTGCCTGCCTACCTTATGTGATGGACTTCACTGTGTGACTACTTGTTCTGATTGGCTTCATTCCTTCTTACATCTTGATCCTTACTGCCTAGCTGCTATTAGTCTTCATGCTTTCACTTTATTGAAAAGCTGACTATGGCTTGTCTAGTGTAGTCTACCTTCCGCTGCATATAAATAGGATTGGATTTATCCTTTGTCTTCGAAACTTCCATGTTTTGAAGCATTTCATAAAAATCGCCTATTCACCCCCCCCCCCTCTAGTCGATATACTACACTTTCAATTGGTATCAGAGCGAGGTACTCCCTTGTTCTGTGTGATTCGGTTTAACCACCTGGAGTTTTAACTATGTCGACTGCAGGGATAATCAAAGTCTCCGCTGTGTGCCCCATCTTCGATGGCACCAAATATCCCTACTGGAAGAACAAGATGCGCATGCACCTTGAAGCTATTGACGTGGACCTCTGGTTTGTCGTCAAAAACGGCGTTCCCAAGACTGGTGAAGGTATCACCTCTGCTGATGTCAAGAGGCTCGTTCAACTAGACTCAACGGGTAAGAACATCATCTGTGGTCATCTGACCAAAGGACGGTATGGTCGTGTAAGTGCCCTGGAAACGTCAAAGGAAGTCTGGGACTGGCTCTCAAAGGTCAATGAAGGAGTCTCAACCCAAAGAGATCAAAGGATCAGTGTCCTCCGCAATCTTTTCAATCGCTTCAAGAGACATGACAATGAGAATGTCCAGCACACATTCGATCGTCTCACTGACATCACAAATGAGCTTCAGGCACTTGGCGCCACTGAGATCAACAAGCATCCAATCGTCAAGACCCTCCAGAGATCACTCGACAGCTCATTTGATATCCTTGCCCTGATGATTCAAGAACGCCCTGACTTCAAGACTCTCGATCCGTCTGACATACTTGAGAGGATCAACACACATGAGTTCCAGCTATCTGAGAAACGTGACATCTATGGTCCCAACTATGCCGATCTCGCGCCTTGAAGGCAAAGGCTGTTTCTTCATCTGAAGAAGAATCTGACTGCAGTTCTGATGATCCTGGAGACATTGGAAAGGAGCTTGCCATGCTTGTGAAGAAGTTCCAGAAATTCACTAGGAAGAAAGATTTCAGAAAGTCTTCACGATCCAACTCAAGAAATGATGAAGCTTCTACCCGTGACTACAAGAAGAGAACTTGTCATAAGTGCCGGAAACCTGGTCACTACATCTCTGAGTGTCCTCAGTGGGACAATGAGAAGAAGAAGAAGAAGAGCAAGGAATATGATTCTGATGACAAGAAAAAGAAGAAATACTCAAAGTCTTCTTCCAAGTCTTCATCAAAGTATTCATCACACAAGAAGAATTCATCTGGCAAGGCTCGTGCGTTTGTTGGCAAGGATATGGATTCAGAGTAGGAGTCTGCTTCAGAAGAAGCGGAGGTGGAGTCTGAGGAGGAGTCTGATTATGGTGCTGCAAGTCTAGCTCTAGCCACAGTCTATGTTGCCAAGTCTATCTTCAACACTGAAGACAATGGCCCCTTCTCCAACATTGACGATGAGGACGACGACTCTGCTCCCACCTACTGCTTCATGGCACGCGGTGCCAAGGTAAAATCACGTGATCCTTACTTTCAAACATCCAGTGAAGATGACTCTAATTGTGAATCTCAACCTAGCTACAAAACACTTGCTAAAATTCCCACTGAACAGCAGAAAGCTATGGAACATATTCAAAAACTGTTAGACAAAAGCGATGACCTGTTGGACGCGGAAATGACCCATTCTCAGTCATTAATTGAAGACATAAAAAATCTTCATGTTAAGTACGAGGAACTTGAAGGTCTTTATGAATTGCTCTCAAAAACTCATGAAAAGCTTTCCCACGATTACCTTCAAAGGAAGCGAGAACTTGAGAAATTGAAAGCGGCTCATGAAGATCTTCAAAAAGAAAATGAGTCACTCCGCGCACAACTGATCAGGTCCACTCAGGAAGAATTTGAACCACCATGTCTAAAATGCATTGAGCGTAATAACGCTACATCTGTTGCTGAATGTTCTACTGCTGCCACTGTTGCAATATCTTCAACTACTGATGTGGTAACTAACCCCTCTGCTGAGGATTCCACTACTATTGCTGATGAAAATGCTAGGTTGAAGACTTTGCTTGAAACAGGGATGTACAAAAGCCTCAAAGGGAATCAGACTCTATGTGATGTCCTCAAAAAGCAGATACTGAACCGAAACCCTAGGAAAGAGGGTGTTGGGTTCGACAGGAAAATGAATGTTGATGGTTCATACTGGAAGCCTGAGCAGTATCCCAAAACCACATGGGTTGCTGCAAAGGAACCTTCAGTGGATCCATCTACCCTATCTGGCTTCACTTGTGCTAATCCTATTATCATTGATGAATCCTTTGATGCAAACTATAAACTGTTTAAGAATCAAAATGGTGAACAAACCCCAGACCAAAGGCTTTGTATGGTCCTAAGGCTTCATACAGACAAAGGACTCACCTGAGTCACCCTAACACCAATGTTTTGCAGGGAAACCAGACTCAGACCCATGAATATGAGCGTGTTTCCTTAACCCGCTATATTCATAAAACAAAGAATTTTTCTGCTTATTCTTATGAGTATTATTCTCCACCTGCAAGACTATTTGCTAGGGCTCCAAAGCCAAAATTCTCAGATGTTGCTCTTAGACTCATTGCTTCTAAGCCACCCCTGAAGATGTGGGTGGTTAAGAAGAACTGCCTTTGCAGGAAAAGGTCTCCAGCCGCAAATCAAAGGCGTCTGATGCTATTGCTGGGCACCAAAAACACTTGTAGGGCACAAGATCAAATGCCCAAATGGTTTACTATCCATTCTGCTCATGAATCACGTGCTAATCATCTTATCAGTCCTAACTTGGATCTAAGCTTTCATAATCCACTTGTACGTCAAATGTTTATGCTTCACAATGGCTTTTGGTGAAGCCTATCCTCCTAATTGCATTGTAGGGAGTGACACCAAAGTCTTCAGAATGGATTATGGACAGCGGATGCACAAATCATATGACCGGAGATCGAAGTCTTCTTATGGACTCAACCTTACGTCCATCCAACAAGAGTCACATCACATTTGCTGACACTAGCAAAAGCAAAGTGTTGGGTCTAGGTAGAGTTGCAATCTCAAGGGATCAGCACATGGATAAAGTCATGCTTGTTGAATCTCTTGGTTTCAACTTAATGTCTGTCTCAATGCTTTGTGACTTAAACATGATTGTGATATTTGGTAAATTTCGTTGCCTTGTACTAATGGAGTCTGACAAGTCTCTAGTATTTGAAGGATACAGAAAAGGTGATCTGTATATGGTAGATTTCTTAGCTGGACCGCAGATGGCCGTATGTCTTCTAGCAAAAGCTTCAGAGTGCTGGCTCTGGCATCATAGGCTAGGACATGCCGGCATGAGGAACTTGCACACTCTCGCAAAGAAGAAGCACGTCGTAGGCATCGAGGACATCAAGTTCAAGAAAGATCATCTATGTGGTGCATGTGAAGCTGGGAAGATGACTAGGGCCAAGCATCCCTCGAAGACAATCATGACGACATCCAAACCTTTCAAGCTGCTTCACATGGACTTATTTGGCCCTACTCACTACTCCACGTTCTCTACCACAGCTTGTCTCTATGGCTTCGTCATTGTTGATGATTATTCAAGATACAAATGGGTGCACATAATTCTCTACAAGACTGAAGTGCAAGATGTCTTCGGACGCTTCGCCAATCGTGCCATGAACAACAATGGCGTCAAGATCAAGCATATTAGAAGTGACAATGGCACTGAGTTCAAGAACACCGGCCTTCATCTTTATCTGGATACAATGGGGATCACCCATGAGTTCTCAGCCCCATACACACCTCAGCAGAATGGCATCATTGAGCGCAAGAACAGAACCCTAATTGAGATGGCTCGAACGATGCTCGATGAATACAAGACACCAAGAAGGTTCTGGCCCGAAGCTATTGACACTGCATGCCATATCATCAACCGTGTTTATCTTCACAAGATTTTGAAGAAAACGTCCTATGAACTTCTCACTGGAAAAAAGCCAAATGTAAGTTACTTCAGAGTATTTGGAGCTAGGTGCTGGATCAAGGTTCCACATAACAAGTCAAAGTTTGCACCAAAAGCACATGAAGGCTTCATGCTCAGATATGGAAAAGACTCACACTCCTACAGAGTCTTCAACATCTTTCTCTATAAAGTTGTTGAAACTGTGGATGTGCGGTTTGATGAAACAAATGGTTCACAAAGAGAGTTCCTGCCAAATGTGCTAGATGAGGCTTCAACAAATGAATCTATCAAGCTAATGGGAACCGGTGAGATCATGCCTTCTGAAGCACAGCCTGACGAGGAACTCATCATTTCTGCTCCAAATCAACCTGACGACAATGCTCAGCCTGAAGACAACCCTCCTGATGATGACAATGTACAGCAAGAGCAAAATCTTCGTCCAACTCATCCTCGTGTTGCAAATTAAGTACAAGTTGAGAAGATAATTTACAGCATAAATGCACCTGGTCCACTTACTCGTTCAAGAGCAACATAGCTTGCAAATTTCTGTGGGCACTTTGCTATTGTCTCAATATCTGAACCCAAGAAAGTTGCTGAAGCTTTTATGGAACCCGAATGGATTCAAGCAATGCAAGAAGAGCTTCAACAGTTTAAGCTGAACAACGTGTGGGAACTTGTCAAGCGTCCTGACCCTCGCAAGCACAACATAATAGGCACAAAATGGATTTACCGCAACAAGCAAGATGAGCATGGTCAAGTTGTCAGAAACAAATCTCGTCTCGTTGCTCAAGGATACACTCAAGTTGAAGGGATTGACTTCGATGAAACATTTGCTCCTGTGGCTAGACTTGAAGCTATTCGTATACTGCTAGCCTATGCAAATCATCACAGCATACTTCTGTATCAAATGGATGTAAAGAGTGCCTTTCTCAATGGAAGGATTGAAGAAGAGGTGTATGTTGCACAACCACCTGGCTTTGAAGATCCAAAACGTCCTGATATGGTATACAAACTCAACAAGGCACTGTATGGCCTCAAACAAGCGCCTCGTGCTTGGTATGACACACTCAAAGACTTCCTAAAGAGCAAAGGCTTCAAACATCGATCCCTAGATCCCACACTCTTCACGAAGACATATGATGATGAACTGTTTGTCTGCCAAATCTATGTAGACGGCATTATCTTCGGCTGCACTGACAAAAGATACAGTGATGAGTTTGGTCACATGATGCAAGAGCAATATCAGATGTCCATGATGGGTGAGCTGAAGTTCTTCCTTGGTCTTCAAATTTGTCAGCAAAGCAACGGCATCTTCATATCTCAAGAGAAGTACCTTAAAGACTGCCTGAAGAAGTTTGGAATGCAAGAATGCAAAGGGTACTCGATGCCTATGCCAGCTAAACACCATCTGGGTCCCGACGCAAATGGTAAAGAGTTCGATCAAAAGGTATACCGCTCCATGATTGGTTCTTTGCTTTATTTATGTGCATCTAGGCCAGATATTATGCTTAGTGTTTGCATGTGTGCTCGATATCAAGCGGCACCAAAGGAGTCGCATCACTTAGCTGTGAAGCGAATACTTCGATATTTGGCTTACACCCCAACACTAGGATTATGGTATCCAAAGGGCTCAGAGTTTGATCCAGTTGGATTCTCAGATGCTGATTATGCTGGTGACAAAGTTGATCGCAAGTCTACATCAGGCACATGTCACTTTCTAGGACGATCTCTTGTGTGTTGGTCTTCAAAGAAGCAGAACTGTGTATCACTCTCCACTTCTGAATCTGAATACATTGCTGCTGGATCTTGCTGCCCTCAACTTCTCTGGATGAAGCAAACACTCAAGGACTATGGTATTGTGGGGACCCCGACTCATAAGTCGTGATCACCGAATGCACGTGTACAGTGATCCCAGAGAACAATGCTCACTGAACACACAGAAGCTGAATAATAAGAGTCTTACATCCATACATACCGTATTACACAAATAGGACCATAATGGTCAAGTCTTGAGTATAACATTGCAGCGGAAATCTTCAATAACAACATGGACCCATGCCATCTGCCTTTAACCCTACAGGCATTCTGACCGGGAAGTGTCCTAGCTCGCATGCTCATCACCAAGAAATCTTCATCATAACCTGTTCTCTCCTGCCTGGCCAATAAAATAACCAGTGGCAAGCCAATGAGTACATTGAATGTACTCGCAAGCAACCCAAGTGTGATAACAGAATAATTATGCAAGGCTCTACTGCTAGGTTGGCAGTTTTGCGGAAAGCTAGTTTTTCATATGCAAGTATGATCAACATATAACATGGACATGTATGTGTCTGCAACAAGTATCAGGAGGTCACAGACATCATTATCGAGAAAGAGTTGTAATCAACTCATGCTCAAGCTCATTGTGACTTCCTCAGGAATCACATCATCAATATCTCTGATCCGAGTTGTTTCCTCACACACACACACCAGGTTTCGCAAACATTGGACGTAGCCCAAGAGCGGTTACCCAACTGTCCTTGACCGCGGACACGGCTATTCGAATAGTTTTACACTCTGCAGAGGTTGCACACTTTACCCACTAGATCCGGGGAACTTCCGTGACATCCACGACCCGCGGTACCTCAAGTACCCGGGGTAAGCACCCGATCACTATCTTTCCCCAGACGACACTAATATGGAGTCCACTCGATTGGTAACAGCCCCGTGCCAAACATTTCACATCTTAAAGATTGTGGAGCCTTGCTCCCATATTCATCTCATACCACTGACATGGGGTACCAACGGTGTGTCCGGTGCCCTGTGAAAACAGTCATGGCCGCCTATCCAAGCATGACCCCATCCCGAGAGTGACCTCTTGTCACCCCCGTCACTAGTAATGCGGGCACCATGCTAGTATCGACCTAGGTAATCGATAATGCCCTTTCCCATATAAGGGTAGAGTGGTTGCGCATGTAAGGTTGGAATAACGGTCGCAACCTAAACCAATCCGTTTTCAAAACAACACACACACTTTCCTCAGTACACCACTTCGTCATCAAGTGGTTACCCATCTCACCATCTCCCTCGGGCATAAATGGCACCCGACGGGGTTTTCAAAAAGTCTTTTGAAAGTATTCGGCCTCCGTCACCATGCATATACCCGTCCCATTTGCGTAGCCACTATTATAGCAACCTAACTACTCTCACCCACATAACCCTCATAGGAAGGTAGGGTCATGTTTGATGTAAGTTTCAATAGTAAGTAACAAAGGTAGCAACCAAAGTGGTCTCCACCTCAACATGATTCCGATGCATTGATAATGAGGGACTATGAGACATGCATAAAAAGGTTTCTCGAACATGGTCAAAGGGTTGCTTGCCTTGTTCTTCCGAGTCTTCAAACCTTCTGGTCCATCTCCGAGTACTCTGCTTATTTCGTCAACTAACGATGGAAACAATCATAATAAGCAACACAATCAAAGCAAAAAATAAGAGTGCTCTAAAAATAGGAGTTGGACTTTTCTAGGATACCTCTGGTCATATGAGAATTCACCAAGGTGGTTTCATATGCATTGGATCAATTGATGATTTGGAACATTTCAATATGATGGAATCAAGGGGTTTATGGATTTGAAAGAAGTGTACAGGAATATTTTCTTGAATGATGAGCAAAGGCACCCATCAACAAGTCATGATTTTAGAAACATTTAGGAGTTGGTTTCAATGGATTTGGAATTCAAACGAATTTCCTAGGATTTTGCAAAGCTGTAAAATATGAAGAAATGGCTCATTATTTGGTGCGGTACAGAAAGTGTTAATAAAAATGTTCCAAAACTAAGTTTGGATATGACAAGCATCTAGGAATTTGAACCACTGCATTTGGATCAAAATTGAGCTCTCTGTGATTTTCTAAAGTTCATCACAGAAAATGAAATATTGGCATTTGATAAATATTTGTGAAGGAAATGTCTCTGGAATAATGTGCATGTTGCACCATGTGATAGAGCATGATTTATGGAGTCACTGGAAATTTGAATCACCAAATTTGGAGTTCAAATGATTTATTTAAGCATTTATGAAGTTGACTGGAAAAAGAAAATAAAAGGGAAAAGGGGTTATACCCATTTACTGCGCGCCAGGCGAGGGATAGATGATGGGCCGGCCCAGTGGCTCGGCCACGCAGGCAGACGGCGACGATGAAGGCGTATTCGCCTATTACGCCTTCCTGCACGGAAGGCGGGTGCCAGATGGACCCGTGTCCATTTAAATGGGGGGGTCGGCCCACCTATCAGTGGCTCAGGCGCGCGCGCTGAGTCGTTGATGGGCGGGGCCCACTGCTGCCGCAGCCCTTTCTTCCTCCTCCCTTCGAAGCAGAGGAGGCAAGGCAGAGCGCATGCCGGCGCCGTTCCCCGGCAGCTCCGACCGTCCCCGGTGGTGCCCGACGCACCGAAGGGCTCAGCGGAGCGAGCCGCGCCCATCCCTGGTCTTCAAGCTGGCCGGGAGGAGCAGGAGCGACGGCGGCCGAGGCGTCGGTGGCGGCTTCGGGTCGAGACGGGTGCGATGCCAGGGACGCTAGGGGGAAGGAAGGGTGGAGTGGGGGTGGCTCCGTGGTCCTGGGGTCCTCCTCCTGGCGGCCAACAGAGAAGGGGGAGGAGAGAGCGGCCGGGGTGCCCGATGCCGAGCGGCGGTTGGCGGTGGCACATCGGCCTTGGAGGGAGCAGGAGCGCATGAGAGGGAGAGGGGGCATGTCTAGGAGATGCACGGGAGGGAGGAGGGTCCAGAGGAGGCAAGGGGTGCTCGGGGGGAGGCTTAAATAGATGCGGCCACGGTGCACCGTGAGCGCGGTCCAGGGCGCGCACGGGCGAGCTTCACAGAGGGAGAAGGAGGGCAGGGGAGGATAGGGCCGACAGCGAGGTGTGTCGTGGACGTCGAGGTGACCTCGATGGACACGCTCGCTCTGCCCAAGGCCGCCTAGAAGCCTCGGGAGGGCCGAGCTACAGTGCCTCGGCGCACTGTAGCGTGCTCCAGAGCATGCCTTTGGCCGGCATGGTCATGCCCTTGCTTCCTGGCCGTGTCCCCCAGCGTCCAGCAGTGCTAGGGAGTAGTAAACTATGAGGAGGTGGTCTTGGATGCTCTGGGGAGCCACTGGAATGAGGAGGGAGGTGAAGGAGGAGAAGAGTGTTGCTGTCCACAAGAGTAAAAATGAGGTTTTCACCCCCAATCATTGAGCTGAGGATATGGGGAATTTACTGGGGGTAGAAGATGATCAGAGGAAGCTGTGGTAAGAATTTGAGGTAAAGGGAAAAAGTAAAAGGGGTCCAAACACTGGTTTTGGTAATTTGACAGAAGGTGTTTGATCAGGTTTTGGGGAGGCAAATGACTTCCAATTGGCATGGGACTTAACAGGATGGAATGTCACACACAATTAGGCCCCTCCACCAAATTTGAGCTCATTTGGTAAAAGTTGCCAATGTAACTTTGGTGAACCCTAGAAATCAACAGAAATGGTTTCACCTTGTTTGAGTCAAGCTAATCATCTCCCCTTGATACACCACTTGGTGTAGTATCATCATTTGGGGTTATGATCATGCTCACAAAGTTTGAGGCCCCAGGTAAAAAGTTGGTAATGTAAAGTTGTTCAAATTTGAATTTGAACAGAAATGGTTTTGAGGGGATTAGATGATGTTTCCTTGATCTTCAAGGCATGAGGCTCTGCCAGATCATCAAATATGTCATATATGACATGATAGAATTTCCCTGGAATTTTTGGAGCATATTTCCTTTGTAAATATTTCAAAAGCTTGAAATATCCAGAAAGGGTTTTGGAAGGATTTGCCCAATATTTTGAACATGACCATGTGTTGAAACTCTTATATGAGGACAATACATGTCCTATGAGTTTCCCTGAATTTTGGCAAATATTTTTGAAATAATTAAATAATTTTTCCCTATTAAAGACCATTTCTGGCCTTAAGAAAAAGCTTTTAAATAAAATATAAAAATAACTTTAAAATTATACTTTTGTGGTTTCTGGGAGTCCTATACCTAATAGGATTCAAATATACTTTTTGAAAGATTTTTCACACCCTAAATAAGGTACTTGCAGTGCAAACCTCAATTCAGGTGTTTTTGGAAAACTAATTTTTAGAAAATACAATTTGGCCAAAATATTTATATAAGAAAATTCTATACTAGTCTATACACATGGCATGATCATTGGGAAAAGGTTTTGGAACAAGGAGATTAAGTATAAGAGTTGGAGGATTTATTTGATTTTTAGAGCACTAGCAAACAGCAGACAGAAAATCAATCAAGCGAAGCCAAAAACACTCAAAAGTTTTTGTAAATCCACATTTTTAACATGAAAATTAGCTTAAGAAAAGTGGCATGAAAATCAGGGTGTGACAGACCTACCCCCCTTACAAGAATCTCGTCCCCGAGATTCCCAGACTAGGCGTGGAAAGAAAGGCGGAGTCTTGGATACGGGGTAGTCTTCACTTCTTCTTGTTGGTGGTGCTTCCGAGTGGTGCTCCTTGGAATCTTGAAGTACTTGGTGGTGTGGCTTCTTGCTTGTTGCCTTTGATGCAGGTTGCTGAGGGGTCTCTTGCGTAGGTTAGGTTGGGTTTGTTGCCAAAGGCTCGGTGATCGATGTCCTTGCGGGCACCGGGCTAGTTAGGAGATAAGAAGTACTTCCAGAGTGGGGACTCGTGGAAGATTTGGTGCGCGGAGGGTATCTCAAGTGGTAAATCTAGCTGGGAGCCGTCTACTACTTGTCTTGCATTGGTCTTGAAGAAGGGTCGATAAATCTTGGTGCGAGCGTCCCTTCGACATGGAAATGCTCGGTCCCTTCGAGAGGAGTGGTTTGCAGATACGCCCGGTCTTCGACTCGGAAGTTTACTTCTTGATGACGGTGGTCAGTGTAGATCTTCCTTCTTGATAGGGCGGTCTTCAAATGTCTTCTATCCAGCTGTCCGTCTCTTCTTTGTCTTCGGGCAGACAAGTAGGCCATCAAATAATGATGTTACCCAACTTGTCCAATTACTCCATGAGGTCCATGGGGGTACGCAAGGTAGGCTGGGGTATTGGTGGTGGTCTTCGTTGAGTATTTGCAAGGTCCTCCTGACTTAGAGCGAAGGTCCGTGGTCAGAATCTGACCAGGTTGTGGCTTGGTGGGGCTTAAGGGTTCCAAGGATTCTAGTGAGTGAGTGAACGTTTATCATCTTATCCTTAAGCACGGTTTTTGAGATGCCAATAGCTCGATCTAGTACTCCGAACGAAAAAGCATCCTCTCGCATAGACCAACTTCAATCACCACTTATGCCATACATATCCTCATGACTCTCAAGAGACGATTTAACAAAATTGCACTTGCCTACGATCCCCAAATCCATATGTATGTCCACCCCTAAAATCCATAGGTGGGTCATACAAGCTGCTAATCTTGAATTAAACTCCACAATCCAAGCACTCAATCTATTCTTGCAAGGCTCACGATATGGCATCTCTCTTCTAAGGAAACACGGCATATGCCACTCCAAGATTTTGTTTCCTTTCTATAGATCAACTCCAATAGCCCGGTAATTTCCATCAATCACCACATAATCCAACAATTCTACGAATCCGATGACTACGGCGTTCCACAAGATCTCAAGTCCCTATAATACCCAAATACTTGGAAGGACTATGCATTACGATAGTAAGTCCACCAAATTCTCATCATCCGGGTCAAGTAAACTCCAAGATCACGATCATATAGATCCCTAGATTAACTCCGACAGATAATCCAATCTCCTAGGTTATTGTCCACCGAGAAGCAGGGTATCATGATCAGGATCATCGGTCTAAATCCAATTTTCTCTGAACCATGCAGACATATCCAGCATTTATACCAACCAGAATCACCTACATAATCCAGATCTCATGCCCAACGGGTACTTCTACATGCTTCCCCAAAGTCATGATCCTACCAATATGAAATCTCACAATCCACCAAGGTCTCAGATAATCCCTCGAAGTCACTGATATAATGCCACCAAGTCATCTGTCTTATATCCCCAAATTGGTCTATCTATGGCATCGTCAGTTCTTGTGCTATACTAGAATGACAACGTGCTCATTCACTGTGTCCACTAGCTCCTTTACGAACCCAGTGTTGTGCAAGGTTGCAGAGGCTTAACTGGTTCTCTCGCAATACTATGGGATAGGCACATGGTTAAGGGTTCGTGCTGGAGTGTCTCGTGAAGTCTCGAAGGGTCTAGGAATGGGTTACTGGTCTGGAGGGTTAAACATAATTCTACGGGGTTGCACTTGGTTACGGAGGTTGTAGCAGAAGTCTTCAGTGCCAGTTGGCTGCCGAGGTAGAACCCTTGGTGCATCTTGTCTTGCGGGTCTTCAGTTGGGGAGAGAGAGGGAAAAAGTAGCATAGAGGAGGGGAGTGCCTAAAGGGGGTTCTATAGTGCAGGTGCAAACGAACAGGTGCAAAAAGGCCGAAACAAAAGGAACAAGGCTAGGAAGATGACACAGCCATGCACTTGTTGCCTAGGGCAAAAGTGCGACTTATATCAAAACACAAACAAATAAAAGCAAACAACACACAATCATGGTTCTATTCGAACCATCATACGGACTCGACAGCGCATAGGGGGTACACGACTCATCCTACCCTAGGGGTTCTCGGACTCAGTGTCGTGACTTGTGCCTCGTGCAATCTTTTGAGTTTTCCTCAGGTGTTGCTATGTCCCTTGTAGTTGCTTGATGAACGATCCGGGTTGAGCCTGAAGAATCTTCAACAACTTCTCGCCTGATGAGGTGATGTGGTGAAGGTGCCTCCTTGTAGCTGGCGTTGACTCGGTCTTCTCTTGTCTCTTTAATCATGACAATCCCTTGTGCCTTCTGGGACGTCGAGGGTACCAGGTAGGCGATTCGTATGCAATGACAATAACAAGGCATAATAGAGGTCCAACATGTCGGTTTCGTTGTTGAAAACATCGACACCAAGAGTGGGGGACGAAGAGAACCGTTTTCCTGCTCACTATGGTGAGGCGGACCAAATGGCGAGGTTCTCATCCACCGGTGGTTGCCGATACAACAATAGTAGTGACATGATTACTCTATTAGCGATGTATATCATGATTTTTCATAACCTATACCCTGGTCATCATAGGCCAATGTTGCATCTTCTAGGGGCACTGTCAAAGGTGTCACCATCTTCTGGGTCTTCATGTCCTCATCCACCGAGGATGTAATTTCTGTTGGTATCATCTTGTCGTGGTGTCACCAATCTTGCGTTCAGAAGAGGTGGGTGAGTGTTTGGCAAGGTGCACTCCACAAGGATTATAGAAAATCCAGTGGTCACGGCATAGGGGTTCTAACGACCAAAGTTTTGAAGGGGAAGAGATCAAGTATAGCCTATTTTTCGAAAAACTGAGAAGGGAATAGAAGTATAGATAGTTTTGAAAACTAGTTGTAGTTTTGAAAATAGTTTTACCCTAACTAACGACCATGCTAACTAAGGCTTCCTACAGTCAGGATGGCTCTGATACCAGCTCTGTGGGGACCCCGACTCATAAGTCGTGATCACCGAATGCACGTGTATAGTGATCCCAGAGATCAATGCTCACTGAACACACAGAAGCTGAATAACAAGAGTCTTACATCCATACATACCGTATTACACAAATAGGACCATAATGGTCAAGTCTTGAGTATAACATTGCAGCGGAAATCTTCAATAACAACATGGACCCATGCCATCTGCCTTTAACCCTACAGGCATTCTGACCGGGAAGTGTCCTAGCTCGCATGCTCGTCACCAAGAAATCTTCATCATAACCTGTTCTTTCCTGCCTGGCCAATAAAATAACCAGTGGCAAGCCAATGAGTACATTGAATGTACTCGCAAGAAACCCAAGTGTGATAACAGAATAATTATGCAAGGCTCTACTGCTAGGTTGGCAGTTTTGCGGAAAGCTAGTTTTTCATATGCAAGTATGATCAACATATAACATGGACATGCATGTGTCTGCAACAAGTATCAGGAGGCACAGACATCATTATCGAGAAAGAGTTGTAATCAACTCATGCTCAAGCTCATTATGACTTCCTCAGGAATCACATCATCAATATCTCTGATCCGAGTTGTTTCCTCACACACACACACCAGGTTTCGCAAACATTGGACGTAGCCCAAGAGCGGTTACCCAACTGTCCTTGACCGCGGACACGGCTATTCGAATAGTTTTACACTCTACAGAGGTTGCACACTTTACCCACTAGATCCGGGGAACTTCCGTGACATCCACGACCCGCGGTACCTCAAGTACCCGGGGTAAGCACCCGATCACTATCTTTCCCCAGACGACACTAATATGGAGTCCACTCGATTGGTAACAGCCCCGTGCCAAACATTTCACATCTTAAAGATTGTGGAGCCTTGCTCCCATATTCATCTCATACCACTGACATGGGGTACCAACGGTGTGTCCGGTGCCCTTTGAAAACAGTCATGGCCGCCTATCCAAGCACGACCCCGTCCCGAGAGTGACCTCTTGTCACCCCCGTCACTAGTAATGCGGGCACCATGCTAGCATCGACCTAGGTAATCGATAATGCCCTTTCCCATATAAGGGTAGAGTGGTTGCGCATGTAAGGTTGGAATAACGATCGCAACTTAAACCAATCCGTTTTCAATACAACACACACACTTTCCTCGGTACACCACTTCGTCATCAAGTGGTTACCCATCTCACCATCTCCCTCGGGCATAAATGGCACCCGACGGGGTTTTCGAAAAGTCTTTTGAAAGTATTCGGCCTCCGTCACCATGCATATACCCGTCCCATTTGCGTAGCCACTATTATAGCAACCTAACTACTCCCACCCACATAACCCTCATAGGAAGGTAGGGTCATGTTTGATGTAAGTTTCAATAGTAAGTAACAAAGGTAGCAACCAAAGTGGTCTCCACCTCAACATGATTCCGATGCATTGATAATAAGGGGCTATGAGACATGCATAAAAAGGTTTCTCGAACATGGTCAAAGGGCTGCTTGCCTTGTTCTTCCGAGTCTTCAAACCTTCTGGTCCATCTCCGAGTACTCCGCTTATTTCATCAACTAACGATGGAAACAATCATAATAAGCAACACAATCAAAGCAAAAATAAGAGTGCTCTAAAAATAGGAGTTGGACTTTTCTAGGATACCTCTGGTCATATTAGAATTGACCAAGGTGGTTTCATATGCATTGGATCAATTGATGATTTGGAACATTTCAATATGATGGAATCAAGGGGTTTATGGATTTGAAAGAAGTGTACATGAATATTTTCTTGAATGATGAGCAAAGGCACCCAATAACAAGTCATGATTTTAGAAACATTTAGGAGTTGGTTTCAATGAATTTGGAATTCAAATGAATTTCCTAGGATTTTGCAAAGCTGTAAAATATGAACAAATGGCTCATTATTTGGTGGGGTACAGAAAGTGTTAATAAAAATGTTCCAAAACTAACTTTGGATATGACAAGCATCTAGGAATTTGAACCACTACATTTGGATCAAAATTGAGCTCTCTGTGATTTTCTGAAGTTCATCACAGAAAATGAAATATTGGCATTTGATAAATATTTGTGAAGGAAATGTCTCTGGAATAATGTGCATCTTGCACCATGTGATAGAGCATGATTTATGGAGTCACTGGAAATTTGAATCACCAAATTTGGAGTTCAAATGATTTATTTAAGCATTTATGAAGTTGACTGGAAAAAGAAAATAAAAGGGAAAAGGGGTTATACCCTTTTACTGCGCGTCGGGCGAGGGATAGATGATGGGCCGGCCCAGTGGCTCGGCCACGCAGGCAGACGGCAACGACGAAGGCGTATTTGCCTATTACGCCTTCCTGCACGGAAGGCGGGTGCCAGATGGACCCGTGTCCATTTAAATGGGGGGGTCGGCCCACCGGTCAGTGGCCCATGCGCGCGCGCTGAGTCGTTGACGGGTGGGCCCGCTGATGCCGCAGCCCTTTCTTCCTCCTCCGTTCGAAGCAGAGGAGGCAAGGCAGAGCGCACGCCGGCGCCGTTCCCCGGCGGCTCCGGCCGTCCCCGGTGGTGCCCGGCGCACCGAAGGGCTCAGCGGAGCGAGTCGCGCCCATCCCTGGTCTTCAAGCTGGCCGGGAGGAGCAGGAGCGACAGCGGCCGAGGCGTCAGCGGCGGCTTCGGGTCGAGATGGGTGCGATGCCAGGGACGCTAGGGGAAGGAAGGGTGGAGTGGGGGTGGCTCCGTGGTCCTCGGGTCCTCCTCCTGGCGGCCAACAGAGAAGGTGGAGGAGAGAGCGGCCGGGGTGCCTGATGCCAAGCGGCGGCTGGCGGCGGCACATCGGCCATGGAGGGAGCAGGAGCGCATGAGAGAGAGAGGGGGCATGTCTAGGATATGCACGGGAGGGAGGAGGGTCCAGAACAGGCAAGGGGTGCTCGGGGGGGGAGGCTTAAATAGATGCGGTCGCGGTGCACCGTGAGCGCGTCCAGGGCGCGCACGAGCGAGCTTCACATAGGGAGAAGGAGGGCAGGGAAGGATAGGGCCGACAGCGAGGCGTGTCGTGGACGTCGAGGCAACCTCGATGGACACGCTCGCTCTGCCCAAGGCCGCCTGGAAGCCTCGGGAGGGCCGAGCTACAGTGCCTCGGCGCACTGTAGCGTGCTCCAGAGCATGCCTTTGGCCGGCATGGTCATGCCCTTGCTTCCTGGCCATGTCCCCCAGTGTCCAGCAGTGCTAGGGAGTAGTAAACTATGAGGAGGTGGTCTTGGATGCTCTAGGGAGCCACTGGAATGAGGGGGGAGGTGAAGGAGGAGAAGAGTGTTGCTGTCCACAAGAGTAAAAATGAGGTTTTCACCCCCCAATCATTGAGCTGAGGACATGGGGAATTTACTGGGGGTAGAAGATGATCAGAGGAAGCTGTGGTAAGAATTTGAGGTAAAGGGAAAAAGTAAAAGGGGTCCAAACACTGGTTTTGGTAATTTGACAGAAGGTGTTTGATCAGGTTTTGGGGAGGCAAATGACTTCCAATTGGCATGGGACTTAACAGGATGGAATTTCACACACAATTAGGCCCCTCCACCAAATTTGAGCTCATTTGGGAAAAGTTGCCAATGTAACTTTGGTGAACCCTAGAAATCAACAGAAATGGTTTCACCTTGTTTGAGTCAAGCTAATCATCTCCCCTTGATGCACCACTTGGTGTAGTATCATCATTTGGGGTTATGATCATGCTCACAAAGTTTGAGGCCCCAGGTAAAAAGTTGGTAATGTAAAGTTGTTCAAATTTGAATTTGAACAGCAATGGTTTTGAGGGGATTAGATGATGTTTCCTTGATCTTCAAGGCATGAGGCTCTGCCAGATCATCAACTATGTCATATATGACATGATAGAATTTCCCTGGAATTTTTGGTGAATATTTCATTTGTAAATATTTCAAAAGCTTGAAATATCCAGAAAGGGTTTTGGAAGGATTTGCCCAATATTTTGAACATGACCATGTGTTGAAACTCTTATATATGGACAATACATGTCCTATGAGTTTCCTTGAATTTTGGCAAATATTTTTGAAATAATTAAATAATTTTTCCCTATTAAAGACCATTTCTGGCCTTAAGAAAAAGCTTTTAAATAAAATATAAAAATAACTTTTAAAATTATACTTTTGTGGTTTATGGGAGTCCTATACCTAATAGGATTCAAATATACTTTTTGAAAGATTTTTCACACCCTAAATAAGGTACTTGCAGTGCAAACCTCAATTCAGGTGTTTTTGGAAAACTAATTTTTAGAAAATACTATTTGGCCAAAATATTTTTATAAGAAAATTCTATACTGGTCTATACACATGGCATGATCATTGGGAAAAGGTTTTGGAACAAGGAGATGAAGTATAAGAGTTGGAGGATTTATTTGATTCTTAGAGCACTAGCAAACAGCAGACGGAAAATCAATCAAGCGAAGCCAAAAACACTCAAAAGTTTTTGTAATTCCACATTTTTAACATGAAAATTAGCTTAAGCAATGTGGCATGAAAATCAGGGTGTGACAGATATCCATCTGAAGCATGTGCCACTCTACTGCGACAATGAAAGCGCCATCAAGATTGCCAACAACCTAGTTCAGCACTCGAAGACAAAGCACATTGAAATCCGTCATCACTTTCTCAGAGATCATGTCATGAAGGAAGATATTGATATCATACATGTCAACACTGAAGAGCAATTGGCAGATATCTTCACAAAGCCCTTGGATGAGAAAAGGTTTTGCAAGTTGCGGTGTGAGCTAAATATCTTAGAATCCTCAAATGTCCTGTAATCAGGCACACATCCTAACACTTATGCATATTGATGACTTAGATGTGCAACACACGAAATAAAGTATATCTTCAATCGATGAAGACTTACATTCTAAGTGTGAATACATTAACGCGGAATTTGACTTCGGAGCGCCACGATAATTGTGCGCCGTGGCTGGGTCTAATACTTCCTATACGGTGGGTAACGCCACCACCAAATCTTTGTTTGAAGTGTTTCTCGTGGCGTTACATTTGCAAAGTCTTCACATTTGGTTTATCTTCATATAGTATATATATATATATATATATATATATATATATATATATATATATAGACTTGTGTTCTGGCCTCTACAGCATTCACTTATAGCTATGTCTTCTTATTTGAATCTTTTGAACTAAGTGAATGTGATCGGACCCTAACCTCTCTATGCTCTCTCATCTCAAACTCTGTCTGTCCAAGTCATATGCATTCTGTTGGAACTGTCAAATATCTTCTCTGCATCCTTGTCAGCAGAAGATACGGAGACAAACTTTTAAATCTGATTTTAATGCTCCATCCTTTATGCCTGAAACCCGGAGAAGCCAGAACGACCACTCCGACAGTCGTGGCGTACGTGGGATCGTGGAACAACTCCCAATGTGTTACATGTCCGCCACGTGTCCCTCAGATGTGAACCGCCAAGGGCACCTGTGTAATTACGTTGTGCCGTTTCCCATGCTTATAAATGCACGTCCCATCACGGTTAAAAAATCTTCTACCACCTCTCCACCTCGACCAACCCTAGCGCCTCCGCTAGCTCTCGACGACGCCGGCGACGAAGCGCTTCGCTGCCGCAACCTCTTCGACGCCGTCTTCATGCCGGCCGCGGACATCGTCTACTCCGCCATCGCCGTAGCTGTCCTCCGTCGCCAAGTTAGGGCATGGAAGATCGAACTGATGGGCATCCAACTTCTCTCCGTCTAAGCAGTTCATCGTGTGGTAAATTAAACTCTCCTTTTACCATCTTCTTGATCCAGAAAGATTCATCACTTTTACCACAAGAAGTTTCTGCCTACACATATATAGATCTATCTTGTCTGCATCTCATATCTTGCCTAGTACATTCACATATGCTTCAAACATAGTTAGATTCCTCACTTGTACCTATTCATGGATTCGTACAAATCTGGAACCAACTCTCATCATATAAGTGAATGTCTTCACGCTATGAGGTCAAAGTCTTCTAAACTGATTTATCTTCTAAAGCTTCTGAGAATGCATATGACCTCTTCCCCTTCCCTCGCATCTCTAATGCTGTCACACGTACATGTCCGTGGGAGAATCCCTTGGTTCTCATAATCTGCATTCATTTGCAGAATTCTTGCAGCGTCATATTCACTCTCCTGAAGCCAGTTCCTGTCTGACCAACAGACCGAAGCATTTTCCAGTGTTGAAGCCATTCAGTTTGAAGCCTTTCAGATTGAACAAAATGGCAACCGACAAGTCAGTTAGGAAGGGTGGCAGACAGCGCCGTGGCAACACCTCTAAAGATTTGCCTCCTGATCTAAGTGAAATGTACAAGACTGATCCAGAGGAGGATTATAATCAGAGGAAGACACGAATCCAATGAATTCAAAGATATTGGGGTGAATAGTGGTTTAAGTACAGGTTCGCGGCCCAAGAGTATGCTGAAAAGAATGCCATCAAGCATCCATGGTGAGATATTACCTACAAAAATCATCCACCCAAGACTCAAGTTGAAGCCATTGCTCAAGGCTTCTACCCTTGCATGGTCAGAGGGCCTCAACCTGCTGATGCCGATCCTTCTTCTCTGCTCTGGTGTCGCGACGACAATTTGTTCAAGTGAAATCTTCAATATGCCAAGAACTCAGCCAAAGAGAACAAGAAGAACTGGGGATTGGACATCAATCCTGGCCCCTCTGCGCCCCGTGCTGATGGCACGCGTGAAGCTGAACCAAACCTGGTTGGGCCTTTCTACAACTTAGAAGGCCTCATCAGTCAGATCAGGGTTCAAGGGGCGGATGTGGATCAACCTGCAGATGACGCTGATTCTGATGAAGCGCCTGCAACTCCGAAGCCCAAGAAGAAGAAGAAATCCAAGGCTTCGAAGACCACTCCACCAATTGCTTCAAGAGTGAAGCCTTTGGCCCCTGCTCCACCAGCACCAAGTGTGCAGTCTGAGGAGCACTCTCGCATCTCCAAGAGCAGACAACTAAGGAAGAAGCCCTTGCACAACCCCAGTCCAGCTCTCACTCCTGACGCTGTTCTTAAGACTGCCAATGAAGCCATTGATCTCTCGAGCGATGAAGATCTAGGTGACAATGCTCTGGAACAATTGATCAAGAGCAAGAAAGACACAGAAATCTTCAATGATTTGCCACTCTTCGACATGGAAGTGTTAAACAATTTCATTGATGAATGGTTTGACAGCCCCAACCTCAGCTTCGATGATCTGCAGCTTCCAGTTGGCCTCAGCGTCTCCTTCCATGGCGCCATTGCTTCTGAGCTAGCTCTTGCTCAGAGAATTGTTGAGCTGAAGCAAAAGATTGATTTTGAAAAGGCTCAGTTCAAGAAGCATGTGGACAAGCTCAGCGTCCAAGAGATCCAGAACTTCAAGTTCATGATGCATGAGCTCAAGGAAGCCTTCCGCAAGAGGCGTGAAGAAGCCAAAGGCTCTCGTGAGCGAATCAAGGCCTTGGCTACCAAATGCGTTCAAGCATATAATCAAGCTGAAAAGCGCAAGGCCCTTGGGCGTCCTGGCATTGACCCTAGAATGGCTGCCAAGAAGAAGAAGAAGCAACCTGTGCCCGGTGCTGAAGAATCCAAGTAAGAAATGCCTAGCATTGTCTTCCCTACCAGCATGACTGGCACGAAGCCTAAGGTCACCCCAGCTGCTTCAGAGCTCAAGAAGACAAAGGTGGCTGAAGCTGAAGCTTGCAAGCGCAAGCAAACTACTGATGGTGCTCCACCCACCAAGAAGCGCAAGACAAAGAAGGACAAGGCTGCTTCCACAGAGCCCATCTTTGTCGAGCCCATATCAGTTGCTCGCCCCGCATCTACACACCAAGAACGTCGCATGACAGTCCATGAGCCTGCTCCCACAGAGGCTGAAGACATTCCAGCTGTTGACCCCACCGCAGCTGAAGACATTGGTCCTCATGACAATGTTGAAGATGATGTAGTCCTTCCTCATATCGAGTACAACGTGGAATATTTGCCTGTTCTTACAACAGCGAACACATCAGCATTGGTCGTCCATTGACACCAATTGCACAGGATGACTCGTGGGCCTATCACCCACAAGATACACCAGCAACTCCCCCAACTCAAGTCACCAGTTCGGTGCTTGAAGATGAAGATTTTGAGGCCCAACCAACTCCATCCCCTCAGGCGTCGCCAGCATTTCGCAGGCTTCGCAAAGGACCAAGGCCTCAAGTCATTACCCCAAGTGTTCCAGAAGGAGAAGAGCAACAATCAGTTCCTGAAGCTACTCCTACTATGAACCTCTCAGAATCTGAAGCCAAAGCGGCTGAAGATATTCCAGCTGCATCAGCCGAAGAAGAACAACCACAAGAACAAGAAGCACGTGCTGCCACACCCCTGTTCTCGAGGAGAACGTGTCCGATCCTCCAGCTCCTGAAGTGGAGGTTACAAATTCTGAGGCTGCCACCACCAACACTGAAGCCAATGACGTGGTCATGGCTGAAGCCAATGTGGCGCCTGAAGTCATAGTGGTGCCTGAAGTAATGGCGCCTGAAGCAAGTGCTGCACCTGAAGCAAATCAGCAGCCTGAAGCCACTGCCTCTGCTCCTGTTCCACCTTCAAGGCCCCATACAATTGAGCAAGCTTACAACCAAGATGATCAGCTCATCTCTGTCCGATGGAGCAAGTGTTGCACCTGAAGCAAATCAGCAGCCTGAAGCCACTGCCTCTGCTCCTGATCCGCCTCCAAGGCCCCATACAATTGAGCAAGCTTACAACCAAGATGATCAGCTCATCTCTGTCCGATGGCCCATTCTGACTCCTCCACCTGCTGCTGGACCGCATGCTGCTGGTCCTCAATTTGACCATCATGTTGAGCACAGGCCTCAGGTTCAGAAGCCTAAGCCAAGACTGCCAAGGTTTCTAGGTATTTCCACCTCTCAAGGATCCTTCAATGCCAATAGCTTCACTGCGCATGACACATTCTTTGACATCGCCAAGAACCCCTATTCCAAGCCAAGAATATCATCAGATAGGTTCTGGAGCCATTAGCAGCGCAGTTATTACTCAAGAGTCCTCTATGATCAAGGGCGCATTTTCCCTCATATGCGTCTTGACACTGAAGCTATTGCTGGACTGCCCTGTCTTGAGGAAGCTCTTGATTGCTTCCATGATGCTGGCCTGCTCAACTTTGTGACTGACAAGGAGCATTGGAATGAAGAGTTGCTTCTGCAATACTATGCAACCCTCCACATTCAAGGCTACAGCAGGGATCCGAAGACATGGGTCCTTGAGTGGATGACAGGCAATGTCCATCATGAAGCCAAAGCCTTTGATCTCATTGAGCTTACTGGCCTGCCCTCTCCAGGAGAATTGTATGAACGAGGCTGTCAACTGCACAATGAAACTTTCGAGAGCATCTTTTAGAAGCGCAAGTTCAACATGAGCCAAATGCTAAGCATGATGAAGCCTTTTCCCAGCGATGCCGAATATCCAAAGGAATTCTTTGTTGAAGACCTAGAGTATCGGCCACGAACCATTTATCATATCATCAGGCATACTATATGGCCTGTCAAAGGGCATTCTTCATCAGCCAAGCTTGCAGGCACAATGAAGACATTGGTCTTCTATATCTTCAATGGCATCAGCTTCAATGCTCAAGATTTCTTCATCCGACAGTTGGTTGTGTCTGGCTCTGATCTGTTTGGTCTCAAGTTCTATGCTCCATGGATTATGCGCCTCATCAAGCTTCATTCAGCTCTCACCTATCGGCCTTCTGCTCACAACCATCATATATTCTTGCCAGAGGTTGATATGTCAGCTGAAGCCATATGTCAAGAGCCTGCAAAAGAGCCTGTCATTCTTCACAACGCTGATCACCAGAGCTTCACTCAACAAATTGAAGGAGTTCCAGCAGTCTGTCGCGTTTATCCTCTGGCTGGCCGTACTCGTCTACCTCGACATGCTGAAACTGAAGCCACTGAGAGCACCATTTCCCAAAGGCCTCAGAAGCATTCTCGTGTTCTCAATAACCGAGAGCTTCTTGTTGCCCTCCATCAGAAACAGGATAAGCATCACTACTGGCTGAAGCGTCAGATGCAAAGCCTCTTGGCGGACGTCAATCGCATTCACAATCTTGCCACCAAGAATGCCTTTGTTGCTCATGAAACCTGTCAGCGGTCATGGAAGAGTTTAACTTTGCTGAGTGCTGAAGCGGGTCTTCAAGATGATGGCTTCACAGAACGATTCAAGTTTGACCACACTTCTCCAAGGAATGTTGTTCTGCGTCGAACTCCATCTCTTGAAGACTCTAACTACTCCACCTCCGTTGCAATGGTTGACGCCCGGGTGATAGATGATCAAGATGATGCTACCTCACCACCTCCTCCTTCAGCGTGTGTCGACACTGCACCAACTACTTCTGCACCGCCAAACACCAACGCCGACCCTGCATCCTCTCCTGCTCCAACTGGGAACGAGTAGAGGCTCTATGTCTTCAAACCTTTTTGGTCCTTACTGACAAAAGGGGGAGAAGCATATGAGTTGATAGTCTTCAAGCGGGTCCATATGGGCGAGTGCTTTATATTTTGCCTAGTGTTTACAACTCTCGTTTTTGCTACATTTGGTTATTTGAGTTGTAACACTTAAACTGATGGTCGTCTGCTACGTTTTCTGCTACTCTGTAATGTGATGATAAATTCTGCATGTGCTACATTATATTCTGCACTTAGTCATTTTGGCAGACGTCCATTTCTCATTATGCATATCATTGTATTCGACATATCAATTGTGCATGATGAATTGTCTTCATAAGTTGAAGGGGATATCCACAAGTACAACCTGCCATATGCATTTGCATTCAAAGGCAAATCAACTATATGCACATCTTTAGGGGGAGCCTTTTGCTACTTACGAAGGTAATACCTTTATCCTTTACAATTTCACATACTTTTATCCCCGTTGAAAACTTCAACCAGTTTGTCATCAATCACCAAAAAGGGGGAGATTGTAAGTGCATCTAGTGCCACCCAGAGTTGGTTTTGGAGTATTGACGACAAACCTGGTTGAGGGACTAATGTGTTTGTGAGAATTGCAGGATAACATAGGTAGTAGTACCTCATGGATTCGGTTTACCTACCGGAGATGACCCCTAAAAATGTATGAAGACATTGACAACAATGGTGGTACATGAAGATAATCTTATTGAAGACTATGACAAGAGAAGAAATTGTGTGAAGACTATGGAGCACGAAGACTTAGATGTTTCGTTGTTTCCTTTTCTTCTTTGTTGAGTCATAGGAACTACCATATTGTTAAGTGGGGTCCAAGTGAACTAAGTCAGAGTGACTGAAGTGATGCTCAACCAAATCATATGTCTTCGAGCGAAGACAATTAGAGCAAATCTTATGCAGAGTTGGATGAGTCGTCTTTACTTGTAGCCCAGGTAAAGTTGTCGTGTGAGTGTTTGAAATCTGACCGTTGGAACACGTGTCAGTTCCTTAGTGACCCAGGTTCACTTCGGACAAATCAGGTCGGGTTGCCCGGTGGCTATAAATAGCCCACCCCCTACACCATAAATGGTGGCTGCTCAGAGTTATTGCACGGCTTTTGTCGTTTGAGAGCAACCCACCTCCGAAGCATTTGAGAGAGAGAGATCCTTGCGAGGACAAAGCCAAAACACCCAGAGCCAAAGAGTGTTAGGCATCACTGAAGTCTTTATGTCTGTGTGACCTGAAGACTTATTACACTTGAGGACGGTGTTTCCTCTAGCCGGTTAGGCGTCGCGTTCTGAGCATCCAAGAGTCATTGTGGATCGCCGGTGAACGAAGTCTGTGAAGTTTTGGAAGTCTACCTTGAAGACTTACAAGAGTGATTGGGCGAGGACTAGGTGTCCTTAGCTCAAGGGGAATAAGGTGAAGATGCGGTCTTCTGAGTTAAATCTCAGCCTCCCTAACCAGACGTATAGTTGTCACAGCAACTGGAACTCGTCTAACAAATCACTGTCTTCCCCGGGCTACTGGTTATATCCTTTCCTTTCCCTTTACTTACTGTCTTATGTTGTGAAGTCATTGCATGCTTGCCTTATCTGATGGACTTCACTGTGTGACTACTTGTTCTGGTTGGCTTCATTCCTTCTTCCATATTGATCCTTACTGCCTAGCTGCTATTAGTCTTCATGCTTTCACTTTATTGAATACCTGACTATGGCTTGTCTAGTGTAGTCTACCTTCCGCTGCATATAAATAGGATTGGATTTATCCTTTGTCTTCGAAACTTCCATGTTTTGAAGCATTTCATAAAAATCGCCTATTCACCCTCCCTCTAGTCGATATACTGCACTTTCAGCAACTGGTGTTGCGCGAGTCATAGGTGAGGAAGACGATGGCACTTCACCAGTGATGGCTTCACGGCATCAGGATACTGCGTCAGGCCCGTCTACACCGCCCAACGCCAACGTCAACCCTGTTGCTCGAACATCTTCTCCAACTGGGAACGAATAGACACTCTATGTCTTCAAACATTTTTGTCATTACCGACTAAAGGGGGAGAAGCATATGAGTTGATAGTCTTCAAGCGGTTCCATATATGGGTCGGGTGCTTATTTTTTCTAAGTTCTTACAAGTCTCGTTTTGAAACTATTTGGCTCTTGAGTTGTAACACTTAAACTTGATGGTCGTCTGCTACTTTTGTTGCCACTTTGTGATGCGATTATAAATTCCGCATGAAGTCATTCTATAGACGCCCATTTCTCATTATGCATTTCATTATCTTCATTATTCTTATGTATTCATGATGATTGGTCTTCATGTGTTGAAGAGGATCTCCACAAAGTAAAACCCTCCATGTGCATTTGCATTCGAAAGCAAATCACTTATATGCACATCTGTAGGGGGGAACCTTTTTCAACCAATGAAGACAATGCCTATGTTCTGTAACTTTCACATACTTTTATCCCCGTTGGAAACTTCAACCAGTTTGTCATCAATCACCAAAAGGGGGAGACTGTAAGTGCATGTAGTGCCACACCTAGTTGGTTTTGGAGTATTGACGACAAACGTGGTTGAGGGACTAATGTGTTTGTGAGAATTACAGAATAACATAGGTAGTAGTCCCTCACTGATTCGGTTTACCTACTAGAGATGACCCCTAGAAATGTGTGAAGACATTGAAGACAATGGTGGTTCATGAAGACATTCACCTGAAAATAATGACATGTGAAGACATTCACTTTAAGACTATGGAGTGCGAAGACATAAATTTTTTTGTAGTTCCTTTTCTTATTTCTTGAGTCATATGAACCACCGTACTATTAAGTGGGTCCAAGTGAACAAAGTCAGATGACTGAAGTGATGCTCAACCAAAATACTATGTCTTCGAGCGAAGACAATGAGAGCAAATCTTATCCAGAGTTGGATGAGTTAGCTTTGCTTGTAGCCCAAGCCAAGTAGTCGCGTGTGTTTGAAATCTGACAGTTGGACACGTGTCAGTTCCTTAGTGACCCAGGGTCATTTCGGACACATCATGTCAAGTTGCCTCTTGTCTATAAATAGCCCACCCCCTACACCATTGGTGGCTGCTCAGAGTTAGTGCACGACTTTTGTCCTTAGAGAGCAACCCACCTCTAAAGCCTTTGACAGAAAGATCCATGCGAGGACAAAGCCCAAAACACCCAAAGCCAAAGAGTGTTAGGCATCACTGAAGTCGTTCTGTCCGCGTGATCTGAAGACTTATTACACTTGAGGACTGTGCATCCTCCAGCCGGTTAGGCCTCGCATTCTACGCATCCAAGAGTCATTGTGGATTGCCGGTGAACGAAGTCTGTGAAGGTTTGGAAGTCTACATTGAAGACATGCCAGAGTGATTGGGCAAGGACTGGGTGTCCTTGGTTCAAGGGAAATAAGGTGAAGAAGCGGTCTATTGAGTTCAATCTCAGCCTCCCTAACCAGACGTACAGTTGTGACAACAACTGGAACTGGTCTACCAAATTCCTGTCGTCACCAAGCTACTAGTTCTATCTTCCAACTCATTTACATTTCAATTTTTCTTCGTGAAGTCATTGCTTGCTTGCCTGATCTGATTGACTTCACTGTGTGAAGATTGTTACCAGTTTGGCTTCATTCTGTCTTCCATTCTGATCCATACTACCTAGTTGCTTATAGTCTTCGTACTTACGCTATATTGCTTTCTTGACTATGGCTTGTTTAGTGTAGTCTATCTTCCGTTGCATATCAATAGGTCCATTTCATCTGTTTGTCTTCAAAGACCTCATGTTTTCAAGACTTCCATAAAAATGCCTATTCACC
>LR738712.1:310265831-310402669 GCA_902687465.1 Secale cereale | reverse complement strand
CAATAGTCGATAACTAGCACTTTCACTCCTGCTGCGACAGCGGCTGCAAACACCGAGAGCGCTTGAGCGGTCGTCCGTGCCGCTGATGACGCCCTGGCCCGGGTCAAGGCGATCCACGCCAAGTTCGAGGACGCGCACGCCAAGATATTCCAGGCCACCTTGGAATCCAGCATGCAACCCATGTCCGAAAAGGAGGCGGTAGGCATGGAGCACATGCTTCATCATGAGATCGCCGAGCGGGAGCTGGAGATGCAGGAGGCGTCGGAGACCGAGGAGTGCTGAGAGGAGGAGTTGCGCGTGGACCAGGTCGAGGTAGAGAAGAGTCTGTCCGTCGAGGAATCGGCAGTGGAGTACCAATGCAAGCTCTGGCGCATCCACTACTATGAGTACTACAACCTTGAGGGAGGCACCGAGGACAAGGATGAGGGCGAGGACACGGCCGACTTCAGCAGGGGGGACGCAGAGTCCACCAACAGCGGCATGTCGTCAGGACAAGTCATCGACGTCTCATCTCACACCGGCGATGCATAGGCCGGCGCGGCGGCAGATTTGTTCAAATTATGCGTACTTAGGCTTTGTTTTTAATGCTGGTCTTTTGCTAGAGCAATGTTTAGGTCAACTGGCTCTGTTTAATTACTAAAATTGCTCGATTCAGTAAGTGTGGTCTATGTGTTGTACGCTCTTTTGTGTGCCCAAATTAGCAAGCGATGTTAAATTATGCAATGACGTACCCAGGGAAATTTCCACCAAAATTTGTATTATCAAACTCATCCCATGCAGGTAAAGCAGAAGAATTGTTTGTGATGCACACAATCATTCAAAGTGAATGGTGTCCGGCGGCACCACGTGCAAAGTTTCCCTCCACATTTCGAATTTTTTGGCCTACCACCAAAATATCTAACCCCCCCCCCTTCCCCACCCCCTTTTCTCCCCAACCACAAGTCACATTTCCCTTATTGCCTCCTTCCTTCCTTCCTTCCTTCCTTCCTAAGCTATAGCCGCTTCCTTGCTCTTGCCATCTCACATCCTACCGCCGGGGTCGGCATGGTCTTCTTCAATGACCTCTCCAGTGGTTCCTACGACTACGACGACTCCTTCACCACCCGAGTGTGCCTCTCTTCTCTCTCTCTTGGGCTATGACATGGAATGAAGTATTTTAACCCAGCAGTCAATTTGAGTCATTTCTTCCTCTTGTAGCTACCTAGGACCATCAGTTGCAACGAGTGGAGCGGGGTGGCTGAAGATCTGTCTGCTTGTTGTCACCATAAATCTACATGCTTGAACATAGTTGTGTTTGAATCTGTGGACAGTGAGAGGAAGTTTCTGGCATGTGCAGAGAAGGTAAGACCTTCTTTCGTTGTTACAAATCATTTGTTAGATGTGATTCAGACACTGTCACGGTCCCAACCCATTCATACCACACCTTCAACCAAGCGCATCCTAAGATAGTGTCACAGTTTGTACCTAGTATCTAAAAATGTTGCCATCTCATCAATGGTGCCTTAGAAAATTATTTGGCACCGCTTCAGCAGTTTGTGAAGCCAACTTTAGTCCACACATCCGAGCAGCCAAGAAGTAAAATACTAAATCTTTATGGCACGAAGGAACTGGGCATCGAAGCAACTAGGTGCTCCGGAGTTCGGGTCCCTAATTTTTTTCCGCTGCATCGGCTCGCCACTGCAGGGCACCGGTGCGAGATGTAGCAACAGTTGTCTTTACACTGATTTTGGCATACATAGTGGACGGCCTTAGTGATATTAGTTCTATGTTACTAAATTTTTGCATGTACACACATGTTAGTATCAATTTGTTGTCATCCAAACACTGTCGCTATGTTGTTGCAGTTATATCTACCTTCCTCATAAAATGTTCAATTTGTTATTTATAGTACATGAGTAAGAACTTGTAGCATTGTTGTAGTTAATTATAGCTTCTGATGTTTTAGAATTTGGTTGTTGTCTCAGTAGCAATTAATTCATTTGCGCATTGATCTTTTTGAGAAGATATGTCATAATTAACTTGTTTCTTCGGTTTTTGAAAATAAGTATCGTTGATTTTCTATGTTGCTACAAACCCATTTCCCCTACAATTGTTACTGATCTAGTTTTAATTATTATAGGATGAACGGAAGTGTTCTTACTTGGAGTGGGTTGATGAAGAGTGGCCACATTCTATGAAGATGTGCCTAGCAAAGCTCTGGAGCATGTATGAGGAAGAGGACAGAGGTAGGCTTAGATGAAGTGTTGTCAACACTGAAGAATAATTGAATATGTGGGATAAAAAGAGGAAGGTGGAGAATGAGCTCAGATTTTTTAAATCAGACTTTGCTAAGATGGTGTTGGCGAAGGAGGAGGCACTTTCCCAATTGGCCAGTGCAAAACAGATTCTTACTAAACTGAAAGCAGAGGTGAATAAGACGATCCTGGATGATCTCGATTAGGGAAATGAATATATTGTTCTAATATTGTTCTTATAAAGTTGAACTAGCTACATGATGTACTGTGTTGTTTTCAGGTAGCTATCATATTGTGATGTTAAAATATATTTGTGTGCCTGATATGAAATTGGCAAACAGTTGCTCGATATGAAATGTGAATTTGCTTAATACTGGAATTATTAATTGTAAACTAACAAACTGCTAAATGGGTCATGGAACTTTGCAAACGGTTCTAGCAGTAAAAGTGCTTATGATGGATAACCCAATGCCACACAGTTTTCTTCATCAAATTGTGCCACACAATTTTCTTCATCAACTTGTGGGTGATGTAGTTGATAAAAGCAAACGGTTAACCAAGGCAGAGCATGTGTGATAGTTACATCTATCACACACGAGTCTATACAGCAAACTGTGTGGGGTGTACATACTAACGGAAACGTTTTCCCTGGATTGACTGTGTGGGATGTACATACGAACGGAAATGTTGTCCCTGGATTGACTGTGTGGGATGTACATAAGAACGGAGACGTATTCCTTGGATTGACTATGTGTGATATACATACGAATGGAAATGTTTTTCTGGGATTCACCATGTGGGATGTACATATGAACGAAAACTATTGGGTTTTGATGCCTCGCCGGATCGCACACAATCTCGTTTTGCCCCAGCCTGTGTGCCAGGAGGGCCTATCCCTGACGGATTCTGGGTCATGTGAGAAGGACCCCCCTATCGCCCACACTCACTTGGCGACGGTTCCAAATGTCGTCACGGGAAGGGGTTAAAAACCGTGTGTATAGCACCTCGCTCTACTAGTGTAATGATGATGATGATTGCGACGAATCCCCCTCTCAGGAGCCCTGAACGGACTCCCGATGAAGAATAGGAAGTGGCGGCACCTCCCTATCGTAAAACGCGCTCCCCTATTTTTTCTCGATAATTATGAATTTATAGGCTTGAGATTAGGGTCAGCGGAGCCTCGTGGGCCCCACAAGCCACCAAGGCACGCCCGGGGGTGGGTGCGCCCTGGTGCCTCATGGGTAGCAGGTGGTCCCCCTCCGGTGGGTCTTTGCTCCAATATTTTCCATTTATTCCATAAAATATCCAAAAAGTTTTGTCCAATTCCGAGAACTTTTATTTCTGCATAAAAAAATAACACCAAGGTAGTTTTACTGAAAATAGTGTCCGTTCGGGTTAGTTTCATTCAAATTGGGCAAATTAGAGTCCAAAACAAGAGCAAAGGTGTTTGGAATAGTAGATACGACTGAGGCGTATCAAAGCACATGAATTATTTATGCTTGGTTATGGAAAGGACTCGCACACCTACAGAGTCTTCAACACCTACCACAACAAGGTTGTTGGAACAGTGGATGTGTGGTTCAATAAAACAAACGGCTCGCAAAGATAGCACATGCCTCTTGTGCTAGATGAAATGCCTCCTCGGGAATTAATCAAGTTGATGGGCACTGGTGAACTCATGCCCAGTGAAGAAATAGCTGATGAAGAAGTGATTGTTCACCGTCATGAAGAAATTGTTGTTCCTGATGAAAATAACATTGAGGAAAATGCTCAACAACACCAAGTTCTTCGTCCAGCTCATCCAGGAGCGGCGAATGAAGTGCAGATTGAGAAGTTCCTCAACAACATCAATGCACATGGTCCCCTCACATGCTCAAGAGCTTCACATTTATCTAACTTTTGTGGGAATTTTGCATTTGTCTCTATCACACAACCCACCAAAGTTGATGAAGCATTTCTGGAGCCTGAATGGATTCAAGCCATGCAAGAACAATTGCAATAATTCAAGCTCAACAATGTGTGGGAGCTTGTGAATCGCCCTGATCCACGCAAGCACAATATCATCGGCACCAAGTGGATATACCACAACAAACAAGATGAAAAGGGCCAAGTGGTGAGGAACAAGGCCCGTCTTGTAGCATAAGGCTACACACATGTTGAGGGTATTGATTTCGGTGAAAGTTTTGCACATGTTTCTAGGCTGGAAGCTATTCGTATACTGCTTGCATATGCTAATCATCACAATATTCTCTTATATCAAATGGATGTGAAAATTGGATTCCTCAATGGTAGGCTTGAGGAAGAAGTATATGTTGTTCAACCACCAGTTTTGAGGATCCAATGCATCTTGACAAAGTCTTCAGACTCAACAAGGCTCTCTATGGCCTCAAGCAAGCCCCACAGGCTTGGTATGACACTCTGAAAGAATTCCTGAAGAAAAAGGGATTCAAACCCGGTTCACTTGACCCTAATCTTTTGACAAAATCTTACGATGGTGAACTATTCATATGTGAAATATATGATCATGATATTATCTTTGGTTGCGCTAACAAGTGTTTTAATGACAAATTCGCATATATGACGCCTGAAGAATATCATATGTCTATGATGGGAGAATTTAAATTCTTCCTTGGACTTCAAATTCGTCAACAATCTAATGGCATCTTCATTTCTCAAGAGAAATACCTCAAAGATTGCCTGAAGAAATTTGGCATGCAAGACTACAAAGGCATCAAAATACCATGCCTACAAATGGTCAACTTTGCACTGACGAAAATGGTAAAGATTTTGATCATAAGGTATAGCTCTCCATCATTGCTTCACTGCTTTACCTATGTGCATCTAGACCGGTTATTAAGCTTAGTGTTTGCATGTGTGCCAGATTTCAAGCGACAACGAAGGAACACCACCAAGCTGTGAAATGAATTCTTCGATATTTAGCTCACACCAACGCTTGGATTTTGGTATCCCAAGGGCTCATATTTTGATCCAGCTGGATTTTATGATTCGGATTACACCGGAGATCGTGTGGATCGCAAGTCCACATCAGCTAACACATGACACTTCCACGGACGATCTCTTGTCTGTTGGTCCTCATAGAAGCAGAACATCATTGCACTTTCCACAGCTGAGGCTGACTACATTGGCGCTGGTGCCTGGTGCTCACAGTTGCTATGGAAGAAGCAAACCCTCAAGGACAATGGAGTCAACATGAAGGAAGTCCCTCTCTACTGCAACAATGAGAGTGCTATCAAGATCACCCACAACCCAGTGCAACACTCCAAGACGAAGCATATTCAGATTCGTCACCACTTTCTTCGTGATCATGTGTTCAAGGGAGATATTGTCATTGACCACATGAAAACTGAAGACCAGCTTGCTGATATCTTCACTAAGCCCTTGGATGAGAAGAGGTTCTGCAAGTTGCAGTGTGAGCTAAACATCCTAAAATCTTCGAATGTCCACTAAAGTGGACACACATCCTAACGCTTATGCATTTTTTATGACTTTGATGCTCAACAAACGAAGTAACGTATTTCTTCAATCAATGAAGACTTCCCTCTAAGTGTGAAGAAATTAATGAAGAACTTGACTCTCAGAACCCAACGACTATTGTACGCGGTGTCTGTAGTCATCACAATTTTTATACGATGGGTAACACCACCACGTCTTTATGACATTCATAAAATTTGAGTTTCTCGACATTTGCAATTTCGTCAAACTTTTCAAATTTGTCATTAAAGCTTATTCTTCATTGCTTGAGATGATTAGGTACACATATTTGAGCTTTTCATGTCCTCAACAACATCCACTTATTGCTAATGCTTCATTTTGATTTTCTTCATCTATGTGGATTTGATCGGGCCTGCTCCCCTCTATGCTAAGATCAACCCACTTTGTTCATAAATTCTTTATGTTCGTTCTACTTGACACTATTCAAAGTCTTCATTGCGTCCTTGACAGCTGAAGAAATTGCAAACACATTTTTAAATTCCAAAAAAGTATTTTTCTTTCTTACCATAGTAACTTCATCCCGCGCTTCACTCGCATGGATATGTGAAAATGCATGTGTAACACATGTCACTAAGATGCAAAAGGTCAGGGGCTTATCCGTCCAAAATCTTCTGACCTCTCAGTTTTCACCGCGGCTATAAATAGCCTTGACCCCGTCAAACTAGTTTCACTTCCCTCCTCAGCTCCCATCGCTCTCACTCTCAAACCCTGGCACCATCGTTGGAATTCATCGCCGCCGGGGAAGAAGAGCTTCACTGCCTCGACTTCTTCGTCATCGTACTCACGCTGGACGCGAATTTCTTCATCTCCGTCGCCGCTGTAGCTATCTTTCATCACCGAGTTAGGGCGCAGAAGATCTGAAGTGAGGATTTCCGTTTTGTCGTCCAGATCATGGAGTTCATCACTTAGTTAATTAAAATGCTAATTTTACTACCTAGTTTGATGTCCACTCTGTCTCAAAATATTCAAGTGCGACTCTTACCATTGTTTAAATTCTTTAACACATCCTTTTGGCCAGTCTTGAGTATTTCATCTAAGTTGTGCTCAACTACTAGGTTCCTCGATTGTGCAAATTGCCTCAATATGTACAACTATGGAACCTAGGTCAAGAACACTTAGTGAATTTCGTCAAGACGGTAAGGGTCAATTTCCCAAACTAGTTTATTTTGAAAACATTTGAGAACACATGTGACTCTTCCCAATTTCCTCGCAACTATACTCTATTCACATGTACAAATGTCTATCGACGAATCTCTTGGATCTCATCAACTTAATTCATCTGCGGCATTGCTTGAGGAAAATCTTCAAACTTCTTTAGAGTCATAAAAAGCTTAGAATTCTTAGTTGAAGAAAATGGCTGAAGGAAAAAGGCCTCAGAAGGGAGGAAAAGGGAAAGAAGGACAGACTGGTTTTGAGATTCCTGAGGAAATATACTCAGGATACTGCACACTTGACAAAAACATTCATGGCAAAGAGAATGACAAGCAGCTCAAGATGTGCATGCAAAAGATCAAGAGGTATTGGTTGTATGCGTGGAGAGATTATCGTTATGTCACTCCCAAATACATGAAGGATTTCACTGTGAAGCCTCCATGCAAAAGGGCACTACTAGCTCTTGGACAAGTGGCTGACCCCACCAGCATCAGAAGGGGTGAAGAATTTAACGTTGAATGGGTAAGGTGTCAAGCAAAATTGGCAAAGCAGGCCAAAAAGGTCGTTGAGGAATTCAACATGGCTTCAAAGGCCTCAACTAAAGCTGGTGCTAGTGGTAGTGGAAGTGCAAGTGCTCCCAAGAAATATATGACTAAGAAGCCTCCTCACAAGTGTAAGCCATCAGGTCCAAAGCCCTCAATGGCCAAGCCAGCTGCTTCAAAGGCCTCAACATCCAAGATTGCAAAATCTTTAGTGCCTCCACCATCTGCAAGTTCATCAGCAGCATCAGCAAAAGCTTTAACACCGGTCATGCTCGCATCTTGTCAGCACACCGAGGACTTTCCAACAGTCTCAATAGCTACATCAAGTGCCCCAGGAAGTGGGCATATTTCTTCATCTATGTCCAAGCTGAAGACTAAGGTCACTATTGGCCATGGCATTAGGCCAATCCCGAAGAGCAAACCTTCAGTGCTAGCTACCAACGAACATGGCATGGCATATGAGGATGAACTTGCTGAGTTCCTTAGAAGAAAGCAAGAGCAAGCTGCTATTGCGAATAATTCTTCAGCCCCGTTACTGCTGGATCCCAAGAAGATCCTGGATTTCATTAAAATATGGTTGAAGAAACCTGACACTTCTCATGATGACCTCGACCTACCTCTTGGTCCAAGTCATGTGCTTTCTGCTTTCATCATGAGGGAGACGCATAAAATTGAGCAAGAAAAACTGGTGAAGAAACAACAAATCTAGAAGGAGAAGGGATTGACGAAGATCATGCTTTCAATATCTCCTCAGTAGCTCATGACTCTACAATCTGAAATTCAGCAGTTGTGTCAAGAGTTTGAATGCCAGTTAAGTCACTGATGTGGAGTGCATGACAGATTCATCACCGCCGCCACCAAAATAGTGGATGACCACAATAAGCCTGAGGTAGCCAAGTTTGGCAGTGTGCCCCCTTCAAGTTGTTCAACTCCTCCTCCAACTGCTCACGCTAGTGAGACTGCACCTCCATCTCCACAAGAGACTATCAGGGTAACTGAAGATATTGCGCCTGAAGAATTTGCCAGGGTGACTGCAACATTCGAGACTCAAGAGAGTGCACCACAAAGTTCCTCAGCAACAATGCCTCCAACAACTTCATCTTTGAAGATCAGTACTTTTCCTTCTGCATCAGAAGCGAAGAAGACCAAGGCTGCTAAGAAAGAAGCTAAAAAGAGAAATGCTTTAGCTCCTCCAACTACTCCGAAATCAGTGAAGAAATTGAAGACGGCCCCATTGTCTTTGGTTACTCCTATTGACGCAGTTCCTATTTCAATAGCACCCCCAGCTCGTAGAATTGATGACGGACAGTTGGTTCCTTATGGGGTGGAATATGAAATATCTCAAGCTGATGACGGAGAAGAGCATGACACCCATTCTGCTACTACCATAGAGCAGAGGGATGAAGTAACTGAAGCTCAAGCTGACGCTTTGCTTCATCAAGTATCGTCGCGGAAGCCTTCTCAAGCTCCGTTGACTGAAGAAAATGTTGCTACTTCATCTACAAGTAGTGAAGCAACGGAAGAGTATGTGGATATTGACGGTGCTAGAACGCCCGTGCTCCATGATGGATTTTGGGAAGTCACACACCCAAATTCGCCCATCACCACTCCTCTGGCGCAAGTGCCTTAGTCGCCTACGCTGACTGCAGAAATTCACACTGGTTCTGAAGAAAGACAACCTTCTCTTCAAATAATTGTTGAAGACATTCCATCTGCAACAACTGATGATACTGCTCAAGAAGACATGATGGCGGATGTCGTTACATCCCCTAAGCGTGAAGACTCAATACCTTTAGCAGACACTACCATAGTCCCAACAGCTACTGTTGAGGAAATTGCAAAGTCACTTGCTATCACCGATCTGCATGATTCCACTGGGTCTCCAAGACCAGTATTTGATGTAAGACCGAAGAAACACAATCTTCAACCAGTTCTGGTCATGCCAAAGATTGGCAGAAGCCTCAGACAACCAAAATTTGATAGAGCCAAATTCTTCAAAGAGAACAATTTCGTCATTGACGAGTCACCATATGACATAGCCAAAATTAGGCATATGTGCTTCTAGACCAAGACGCGGATGAAGTACTATGCTTCACTAATGTTTGATAAGAACAAGATCTTCTCACATCGCCACACGTGGATATGGAGTTTATTCCTTGTTTCAAGCATGTATTGGTTGTACTAGATGATGCTGGGCTATTTAGCTTCTGCTCTGACGTCTACGATTGGAATGAAGAGCTAATTCTCCAGTTCTACACCACTGTGCATTTCTCTGGAAACGCTGGCGAGACTGCAACATGGGCTCTGGACTAGATGAGTGAAGACACTCATTATAAAGCACATGTTGATGAACTTCTACGTGCTCTACCAGTTGGTTCACCCCATGAAGAGGCCAAGAAGATCTGTGAAGAACCTGAGCTGCCACATCACTTGATGCAAGTGCTTATGAAGCCATTGGCTGAAGGAGAACTTCCAAGGACAACCTTCCTTGTGAAGGATTTGTTATACGTGCCAAGAAAAATCTATTGCATTCTAGCCAAAACCCTCAGCCCTATCAAAGGTCACAACTCCAACAATGAAGAAGTTGTGGGACTCATGAAGAATATATATTTCCACATCATACATGGTACTCAACATGGCAATGGGTACCCGTTAACCGCGAATCCGGAGGGTAAAAACCCTATTAGGGTAAAGGTTTGGGAAAGTAAAATACTCATGGGTTTGCAGATGGAAAAAATATACCCATCGAGTAAGCCGGGTACGGGTATGGGAAGGCAATACCAAACCCGTGTACCCACCTTCCCGCATATTAGTACATGAAATGCTAAAATGGCAATTGGTTTTATACCCTTAGTTGTGTCCCCCTCGTCAGGATTGCCCCTAGTTTTTTTAAATACGTGGTCTTACCCAACCCACTTTGGCATCTTGTGCTTTTGCCACCAACTTCATAACTAATGGCATTCGTGGAAGTCGTGTCAAATGAAACTTGGAAAGCACTTAAAACATTTGTCATTCTTTGCCACCAATTTTTTTTTGAGTTTTTTGAATTTTTTAGATTTTATTATTCATGGTGGTATCATAAGAGCTGAAACTCAGATGGGCACTTACCAACACTTTTGTCATGAATGCGCGTGACATTGACATACAGATGATGTTTTTCCGAACATTTTGGTATCTTATTTGCATTTTTATGATTTAGTATGAATTAGTTATGAAGTTTTCAAAGTGACGGTCAAACGGTCAAAGGGCAAAGGCACAAGACGCCAAAGTGGGTTAGGCAAGACCACGTGTTTTCGGAAACTAGGGGTAATCTTGACGAGGGGGACAGAACTAAGGGTATAAAAACAATTATCCCAATGCTAAAATATATATGTTGAAATGTTGTAATGTTGTGCATATGTTATGATTTGCATAAATGTAAAGGTGTAAAGGTTTCAATGTTGAAATGTATGTGTTGAATACTGAAATAATAGATGTACATGCTGCAATTGTGTTTTACATTCTGAAATGCTGAAATTATACATGTAAAATGTGAATTGAATGGCAATTCAAATGGGTATTTTTTACCCGCGGGTATTACCTACACCCAGCAGGGTACGGGTATGGGAACAATATGAAACCCGAGGTGCGGGTACGGGTATGGGTTTGGGTGTTTTTTGGGGGATGGGTGCGGGTTTGGGTGAGCATTACCCGCACTTGAACCCTGCGAGTGCCATGTTGACATGGTACTCCCATCAAAATCCATGATTTCATCATGAGTACATTGGTCACGGTGGCCCATTCCCCTTTTGATCTGAAGCCGTATACTCCATGGATCATGAGATTCATCACATCCCGGTCTTTGTTTCATTACAAGGTTGATTGTCAGAATCATCTCATCTATCTGCCACAAGTTGAAGTTCTTCGGAGCACCATCTCTTTAGTTCCTCGTAAGGGCAAGGTTGTCATAGATGAAGGAATTCGTCCCCTTGACGGACAATTTCATCGGCCTATCTCTAATTACATGTGCGATGCGAGCCGTACACAGCTGCAAAAGCTTCAATATCATCTCCTTCACCAGAAGCACCACGAATCATGACTGACCGTGAATTCCTTATCATCTTACATCAGAAAGTTGTCAAGAATCACAACTGTATTAAGTGTCAGTTCGATGTAATGCAAGAAAATATGACAGTGATGCATAACTCAGTGCGCAAGAACCATTACTATGCACACGAGATATTTGCAAGAACATGGGCCATAGTCTCACGTCTGAAGACAGATGAAGAACTTGCAGAAATGGAATTCCAGATGGACTTTGATTGGGCATATCCGCCCACAAAGAAGTTCAATAAGGTCCAAGTTCCTTCTCTCGTCCCGAACTCAGAGTCTTCATCGCGCACCATTGACAGAAATGAAGTTGTTGAAGACACTACTGCTGCCCCCTGCTTCACGCGACCCCGACAACAACGTTGGCGCTCCTCCAACTTCGTCATGATGACATTCTTCAGGGCGTTAATTCTTATTTTCTTCTTCTTTTGGTCATTTGATGACAAAGGGAGAAATTTGAGTTAGTCTTCAAGCGCGTCATTATATGGGTTATTTTTGCTGAGTTACAACTCTTGGACTTTATTTGATTTCCTCTTCGATGATTTGTAACTTTAAAATTGCTGGTTGTTTGACTCTCATCTCATTATTTACATGCTCTTTTCTTAAATATATCTTCTCATGCGTATGCAATTTCGTCAGTCACCAATTTTCATCATGCATTCAAATACTTCAAAATCTTATGATCATGCATGACTGGATTCCAATATAGAGGGGGAGATCTCCACAGTTTCAACCTACCATGTGCATTTCCAACCCAAAGCAAATTCTTCATAAGCAGATCTTTAGGGGAAGCTCCTCAATATCTTATAACCAATTTCTTCATACTTTGTACATACACTTCCATTATTTACTCCCATTGGAAACCTAACCCATTTTTCACCAATCACCAAAAAGGGGGAGATTGTAAGTGCATCAAGTACCCCTTTGGTGGTTTTGGAGTATTGTAGACAAATAGGTTGAGGGACTAATGTGTTTGTGAGTGTACACAAGAGTTATAGTCCCTGAAGATTTGGTTTAACCTATAGAAGATGACCCCTAATAATGTATTTCTTCAAGTGAAGAATTTGGTGATGAAATTGGTACGGCCTTCAAAGAAATTGATGTGAGGACTTTGAAGCTTGAAGACTTTTGTTTTTGTAGTTTCTTTCTTATTATTTGAGTCATAGGAAAACTATACTGTTAAAGGTGGTCTAGGTGAAACATTTTTCACGTTTCCAATGTGATGCTCAAACCTATACATACACAAGACGCTTTGAGTGAAGCCTTTGTAAATCTCCAGAACAGCTGATGCATTTGCTAGAGACGGTGACAAAGTTCATCTAGTCGCTGACAAATTTGGTCAGGCGGATGAGTTAGGATTTTGCCATTGCGATCTACCTATCGCGAGGAAATTGAGTACCCCAACAAATCTGAGAGTTCAAATTCCGATTGTTGCTGCGCCGTGGGCCGGCTATCGAGTGATCCTTATCCTGACAATGATTATGTCTGAGAAGGGCATTTTTGACAATTCACGTCGGATTGCCCCTTGCTATAAATAGCCGCCCCCACAAGCACTTGTTGGTTGGCTACTCCGAGAGAACTTCACACTTGTCATTTGAGAGCAACCCATCCTCTGACGACTTTGAGAGAATCCTGAGTGAGGAAAAAACCACCAGAGCCAAAGTGACTGAGCATGACTAGAGAGATTGATATGTGTGATATGACACCTATTACCTTTGAAGACGGTCCTTCTTCCAGGCGGTTAGGCGTCAAGTTCTGAGCACCCAAGAGTCATTGTGGTGTGTTGGTGAACAAGTTTGTTAAGATTTTGAAAGTCTACTTTGAAGACTTACCACGAGTGATTGGGCGAGGTCTAAGTTACCTTGGCTCAAGAGGAATACAATGAGGATTGTGTGTACTCTGAGTTCGTCTCAGGCGCCGTAACCAGACGTACAGTTGATACAACAACTGGAACTGGTCTACCAAATCATGGTGTCTTCATCGAACTTACATGGTTCCAAATTCCTCAAGCCTTACCTTTATGTTATTCTGTTGATGAAGAATTTGTGATCTACTTTCTGAATAAGTATTGTATTCTACTTCTTCAATTCAGCTTCCTCATGCTTGTATGCCTATATGATTGCATGTTCTTCATGTGTACATATATCTTGTATGCATGCTTTTAGTTTCTCTGATGAATTAGTTCCCTCGCATTTCTATTTCTTCACTCTCATCTTTGTCAAATTCTTCAGAGTTTGACGAATTTATAAAAATCCCCCAGTCACCCCCTCTGGGAGTAAACCTGCGCTTTTGCCTCCTCATTATATAGATTCCTATAGATGTGATTAGATAATCTCTTCTTAAGCTCATAATATAATCAACTATTTTCTAGAGAAAATTTTCCATTCGTGTGCTCAATAAGTTTTTCAACCAAAATTGAAGGGGGGGTACTTTTTCCAAGGTTTTCATCAGAAGCTTCATAATCTATAGATTTTAACTTCCTTATAGAATATTGACCATAAAGAACTTGTTCTATAGGAGGACACTCGCAATTTATTCCATAATAAGCAAGCATTTCAATTGCCTCTTTCATTATAAAACCAAATTCATTCATGAAGAAGATAGTAGCTATTCGCTAAGCCTTAGGTTCACTAATATTGGGAAGTTCAAGATACACTCTTTGCATGGGAGGATGCATATGTAAAAAATTCCTTTCAAGTTCAATCACAAGTAAAATTATAGCATATGCATAAGCAGTAATTTTTTCAAGGATAGAAACCCCTATTCCCGGTATAGTGCTAGTAGAAATATTTTTCCTGAAAAACACTTTTTCCAATGATATCATGACCTCCTATATGATTTTTTTGTTTGCAAAATAGAAGGCACTTTTTTATCATGAGAATCATTAGCATGAATAGGATCCTTTATCCTTTCTTCATGAATTTGAGGAAGACTAGCAATTTTATCGCTTTTAGGTATTTAATCTCTCACGGGAACTATCGTGGCAGCATTAAAATCAAAAGGTATCGCACTAGTGGCGGGAGGAGCAATAGGAGTAGTAGTGAAACCATTATTATTAGTACTAGTGAAATCACATAGCTTGGTATTTTCTGGAGTAGACATGATGGCAATGCAAGCAAAGATCGCAACACAAGATTGTTTTTGTATACATCTTTTAGTTTTTTGAGAGTAGAAGAAGGCAAATAAAAAGGCAAAAACGCAAGAAAATAAAAACAATCAAAAAGAAAGTGTTTGTGCGAAGACACCTGATTTGTTAGGTGAAGTCTCCCCGACAACGACGCTAGAAATTCTTCTACTACTCATGGTTGATTTGTTGGATTTCACCGAAGTGGAAGGGTGATGTAGTAAGATAACAGATAGTGCTTCCCTATGTTAAGAACCAAGATTTATTGAACTAGTAGGAGACAACACATGAACAACTTTAGCAACACTTGCATACAAACCAAATAATTCTTGCACACAACAAAGGCAAGGGGTCGTCACTCCCGTTCTTCTTGCCAGTTACAAGATTAAAAACAAAGAGCGATAATGATAGCAAATAAGTAGCAAGACGCACGCAAATTAATTGAGACATGACCCGAGGGCCATAGGTCCATGTGACATCCCAAGACCGATGCTCCAAAGAACTTCAATATTTTTCGTGATCGCAGTGTGTTTTATTTTGTTTTGCATCATGTCATCATGCTTCATCTCATTAATTTTTGCAACTCAAATATATAAATTGCATGGATCTTCTATCCATTTAAATCGAGGGAAACGAACATGGTGATTTCTCTTTATAACATATATCCACCCAATATTATAAGGGAGCTAAAATAATTATTGGAATTTGGAATGCACCATAACACACGTGCAATTTAATTCCATGCCCTTTTCTATCTCAGTTATTGACCTCAAACTTTGCCTGTAAATTCTTTCATCACTTTCCCGAGCTTCACCTAAATTCTCACCATTTTCCCGACACTTCGTAACCTAGACCTAGTTCAAACACATTTGAATTAATTCCAATGTTTTTGAATCTAAACCTTGCATCGACACCACTCCTATTTTCGTTGATCAAGCTCATTTTTGCGAGTCCACGGAATTTATCCCCATGCCCAAATTATGTCTCTAATCCTTCCTTTCTTTTTCTTTCCTTTGCCATTTTTTGTATTCGGGCAATAGAGAGAAGATATGAGAGAGAGAGAAGAGAGCTAGCACAGTCGGCCACTTGGGCCTCCTGTAGCCGCAACCCGTTAGGCCCAGCCACAGCCTCCTCCCAAACTCTAGCTGCTCGATACCCTCATCCCTCTCCCATCGATCGCTCACTCCCTCGCCCTCCCACTCCGCCGCCACACACATGCATGCACACAAGCGCCCTCTCCTCGATCCCCCACGCGCCACGCCCGATCCCCATGGCGCCTCTGTTCCCCTCGCTCCTCTACCTCGCCAGCGACTTCGACCGCCACCGGCTTCTTCGTTGTTGCCGCTGTTTTGCACCTGCCGTTGCACCTCTGCCTGTCCCTGTCGTTCGACGGCCTTCCCTAACTACTGACGGTGCTAACGCTTGCGTCCTCTCCTCCGACTGCCTCGCGCGCCCCCATCGCATGCATGCTCCCTCCTACTGCTTTGACCTGGTGTTGCCCCGCAACACCACCGCTGCTTCGGCCAGCGAGCCCATGCTCTGACGCCACGCCGCTACACCCTTGTTGCTCGCCGCCATGGATGCCCACAGGACGACACCGCCTTCCTCGTGCTGCAATGCTGTTGCGCCCACCTCCGCACACCTACCTCGTTGTACCCCTACCCCGACCCCATCTCCACGGTCATGACCGTCCGCCTCTGCTCGTGGCGAAGCTCCTCCTGTAGCTTTGCATTGCTTGTGCCTCCCCTTCCCGATCTCAACCTCGAGTCGTTGCTCTTTCTACGCCCCGTGGTCAGTATGGCAGTCCACCTTCACCTCCTTGCTCTGGTCACGAACCTCCATGACCACCGTTGAAACGTTGAGACCTCTGCCCCGGAGTACCTCAAGTTCATCTACACGAAACTGCCAAGTACCACTATGAACGGATACGCCAAGACCGTCCCAGATATCGCCAAGTACCACGATGATATGAGTAGAACTACCGTCAACGTGCAATTCGCCAAGTACCACTACCTTGCCCAAGACCAAGGCCGCCAACTACCTCTCGGATCCCACAAGTACCCCGATGACGTGTGTACCACTACGACCCTCGAACACCCTGCGGATATCAAGTTCCTCGCTACGACCACGAACATTTATGGAATGTGTACAACTACGAAACGTGTACCACTACTTCCACTACCATCACCATGTACGACTACTTCCCATGATGACTCGTGTACAACTACACCGCTCCGCTTCAAACCTCCTCGAAAATGCACGCTTCGAATGTATAACTCTGAGACGATGCCCGTGGACCGTATGCATGTGATGTGTGTATGAGATGGTTGCATGTATCCGATGTTTTCTGTGCATGAATTATTACTTGCACATCCCTGATTCTGTGTCACCAACACATGGGAATCGAGTAACCGGGAGCACCCCACCATATTGCATGACACGCTCATTCACACTTTGTCTTTTGCACAAACATCTCGACGAGTTGTCGAATCATCGGAGTGTTCTTGTGGCACCATTTTCGTTGTCGTTGCCGGGGCACCCCTTTCTTTCCACCTTGATGACAAAATGCTCCATATCGTATAACATGCCAACATCTTCATAAAATTGCTTATAACTTGAATATGTCATCCGCATCATGATAACAAGATTTAAAATGGTTAAAATTGTTGTTTGATGTTTCCGGCCTCATTCAAAATGCTTAAATGTGTAGTTTACTCGTGCTTCACCTCTTGCCATGTTAATTAAAAATTAATATTGTTGTCTACATGAACGAGAGGGAACTAAATAATTGGATGTGGTGTTTCGTCAATATGCAACTCGTTGGATATTGAGCTCCACTTAATTTGTAGTATTGTTTATTGCACTTTGCCATGCCATGCATATTTAAACCGGTCATGCATCATACTTGTTTGTGCATCATGCCATGTTTATGATTGTGTGTTTACCATGTTGTTTGCTTCTTTCTGGTGTTGTTTCTTCTCGATAGTTCCGGTTACGTTGCGATTGTGAGGATTCGTTTGGCTATGCCCCTTCGTCTACTTCATGGACTCGAGTCTTCTTCCTAGCAAGATCTCAGGCAAGATGACCTTTACCTTGGATATCACTACTATCCTTGCTTTGCTAGTTGTCTCGATGCTATCGCTATGTCACGCTACCTACTACTTGTTGTCAGCCTCCCAAATTGCGATGATAAGCCTCTAACCCCCATATTCCTAGCAAACCGTTGTTTGGCTATGTTACGGCTTTGCTCAGCCCCTCTTATAGCGTTGCTAGTTGTCGGTGCAGTGCAGGTTGTTCCATATTGGGACATGGATATCATTGGGATACCACAATATCTCTTACTTATTTAATGCATCCATATATCTGGCAATGGGTGGAAAGCTTGGTGTTTTGGTCCACTCATGCCGCCTTAGTTTCCGTCATATCGGTGTTATGTTCCTAACACGGTCGGGGTTTATGGCCCCCTTGATTATTCGCCTAAACTAAAGCTTTCCCGAGGAGATCCAACTTTGGTTTTACCATTTGCCTAATGACAACTAAAACTACATAGGGAGTAATTAACCCGAGGATTCTTAATCAACGACCCCGGGCCAGTACTCGACATGAGTGTTCGTACACCTACCTAGCAGTCGGCGGTGCCGCCTCGGGGAAACTCAAGGCCTTTTGGCTATCGTCCACTTTGCATAGATGGATGAGCCCTTAGATAGAGAGCGCGCGGCTCTGGACACGGATCTGACTCACCGGGAGATTTGCTTGGGATATTTTACCTTTCTTCAAAGAACTTGTGCACTTGGATTCCGTGGACACTCGGGTTGTCCCGAAATGCCGGTTTTACCTCCGTGGATCATGAGAGTTTGTGATGAACTAAGTTGGGACACCCCTGCAGGGTTTAATCTTTTGGAAAGTTGTCCCGCGGTTATGTGTTGACTTGGAAAATTATAATATCCGTTTGTAGAGAACGTGACATAAGATCCGAATTAAAATTCACCAACCGCATGAGTAATCGTGGCCGTCTCTTTTCGAGTGAGTTCGGGAAGAGAACACAGTGGGGTTATGTTTGACTCGTAAGTAGTTCAGGATCACTTCTTGATCATTATTAGTTTGCGACCGTTATGCGTAGTAACTCTTCTTACTCTAGTACTCATAAGTTAGCCACCATACAAAAGCTTAGTGCTTGCTGGAACCTCACCACTTATCCATACCATACCCATTAAGCTGTGTTAGTCATGATACCCATGATAATGGGATTGCTGAGTCCTCGTGGCTCACAGATTACTACAACAATAGTTGCAGGTATAGGTAATGCAATGATCTGACATGAGAGTGATGCATGTTTTCTTTTGGAGTTCTTCTTCTACTCCTTCTTCGTTCAAGGGATACATTCCGGGTCGGGAGCTTGGGATTAGCAGGGTGGATATTATTCTTCTTTTTCATTTGATTTCATCCGTAGTTGGATCCCGTTCTTCTGTATGATGATTGCTATGTATTGATGTATTGTTGTATTCTTGATGTAGCTTGGGGCGAGTGTAAGCATGTATCTGTATCAGGGGCGGAGTTGGACCTAAAGTTACCCTGATGCACCACTTCAACATGGCGTAATTTTTTCTAGCAACAATGTACTAAGTAAAAGTGTGTGTGCGCTCTTTTTTGCAGGAAAAAGTGTGTGCACCTCTAGTATAGACTAACAAACATAATGCAAGTTAATGCATAAATTAATAAAATGTAAAAATATGTTTTTACTAGAATGGTGAAAGAAAAAACAAACTCATGTGGAATAAATGGTCTCGATTTTCAAATCTCAAAATGCACCATCAAACATCAAGCTTCAATAATCTACGCAAGAAAATTGACTTGAAATTTTCAAGTGGAACATAGAATGGCTAAATAGGTAAGTAGCTGAATATTTACACGTTACCTTTTAGTACATTTCTTCTCCAAAGCCATGAAATACTCAACCACATTGATCATTGGTGACTTTCAATCCCGGACTCGTCAAACCAAAGAGGATCAAGCATTCACTTTTCAGTCCCAAACTCTAGATATACAAAATCATTTTTCTAGGTTTATAAGGTCTAAAAACCAAGTATTTTATTCTCACATTTTTTGAAAACTATGATTGTAATCTTTTATAAATCTCCTCTTGCCCTGATCGTATTGAACTCCTCATCCCAATTCGTGTTTTCCAGAGCATGTTATGACAATAATTTTATTTCGATAATAAATGTGCCCATAATCTACGCACATTTGATAAACACAAGGAGGATAAAACTACATATGAGAAAATTATTTTTTTTAATAAAATTAGAAAACATAGTTCAACAATTTACCCACTGACCGTAGGATCCAAAATTAGGGAATCTTGGTTAACCTACCTTACCTTAGTTGGTCTTTTGTTTTTTTGTGGGAAGTATCTTAATTAACCTACCGTACCTTAGTTGGGATTGAAGACGATGATTCATTTGGCGCAACGTCAACTCGTCGGGCGGCGGTCGTCTGCCATGCATCATCCTTCATCAATTAATGGTTAAATCAGTCCTCGTGTGAGTCATGACTGTGTGTGCCAAGCCGCCATTTTTATAGACCAGACTAGCCGCATATGCTTGTCAGCCTGTGCGGTTGTGTGTGTGTGTGTGATCGATAAATTTATTTCTGGCTCGCATTGGCTTCCTACAATGTGATTAGCTTCTAGGGACTGCTGGGAAAAGCCCATGACTTCCTTGCCCAAAGGACTACGGGCTCGGGCTGAAAAGGCCGGCTGGAGCAAATACTCAGCTCCTTGATGCACAACAGTCAGCGTAACTGGATACACACACATATTACGAGAGCTAATCACTACTCGAAAATTATTTCGACCCTGATGCACGTGCATCGGGCAGCATACATGCAGCTCCGCCCCTGTCTGGTATTCTCATCTCTTCAGTACATGGTATGTTGTAAAGATATCCACCTTACTATGCGCTCGAAATGCAGTTGTGCCCCAATCACGAATTCATCACGTGATCGGGATAGAATCACATCTTGGGCGCTACAAGTTGGTATTAGAGCTTTGCCGACCATACGAGCCCCCTTGATTGATCGAACCATTGCCATTGTTGAGTCTAGAAAAAACTATTTTGAGTCTAGTAATATATCGAAGAGTAGGAATTCCTTTTACTCCTTATCCCCTTTGTCACTTTGGTGAGGTTTTGTGGTGTATGAGTTTTGAGACCACTACTCTTCCCCTTCATTTTTTTATTTTCTTTATTTTTTTTAGGATCACGCGGGTATTGTTGGGATCGGTCTGATATCATTATGATGAGAACATTGTTCTTGGTGCCTCCTGACATTTAGGGGTTGTGGCAGTGTCCCGGGGAGTTGAGCTCTGAGGTGTTCTCGTTGCAGTGTTTATCGTTTTAGTTCTAGAATACCAGAGGTCGCCGACATCGAAAATGCTTCTGTGCATGTTAGTGGTGAGATAACCTCAACACCACCTAGTCTGGGGAGGGAGTTCAGGGGTATTGCCACAACTAGTATAGCGGATGTTTTTCAGAGGCCTGAGGTACACGACTTTCCAGGATTTCTTGGTTATGTGCTGAACACATTTGGAACATTGGAGCATAGAATTTTGTTAGGAGTTGTGTGATGATTTTTGCTCCATGTAGCCGTGGGGCTGGATTGCATAACCAAGAAGTTTTCAGAGTTCTTAGGTGGAAATTCAAGTGGTTACCCGGGATATCTTCCGAAAAATGCATGTTATTAGGTTGGGGTCCAACGTCCAGTGGTTCGCTTATCACGACTGATTTTTATAGTGGTCTCGTTGCGTCTTAAAGAGTCCTTGGCTATGCCGACTCAGGGGCATTCCATTGTCATTCGTGATGTCTGCAGTAACGTCGTGCCCAGGGGGGCTCATCACGAAAACTTTGGACGGAATCTCTATCATATGTTTGTTCCGACTTCTTTCGCATGCCAAATCCTTTGTTTTATTTTGGTTGTGGTATTGGAGTTGCTTCGATGTCAAGTGTTGATTCCATACCATTCCTAAGTGGTGTTTTCATAGTTCTATGAGAGTGCTAATCCTTCTTGATCATCGAGATTGTCATGTTAAATTCCTTTCTCAACCAATGTGTTTCTCTTCAAGTTAATCCAATCATATTCAACATTTGCAAGATCAATTCTAAGTTTTCTCAATGGTGTTCATTCCAGTCGTCCCAAGTTTCCTTTGTTTTTCCCACCATCCCACCCTTTTCTTCAAGGACTCAAGTTTCTTAATCAAGTATCCATTATATTCATGTGAAATCTCTCCATTCTCCGGTGATTTTCAGGAAGATGGTAAGGAAGCTTCAAGTTCATCATTCTTCTTCCTCTCTTCTTCTCTGGAGAGTTCAATTGAATCTTTCGGTATTGAGCATATCCCTTTCATTTGTCCAATATTTTTGGTGCACCTCTTAATCATTCACCTCTCGTAATCCATTTGTTCTAGGGTTTTGATGATATCTTGGACGATTTGTGCTTCTATTCTAGATCCATTCAAACTATTTTAAGGTTGTTACCTCATTTAAGCCATTTAATTCAACGGGTGCAATCTCCCTTTCAAGCAATCTTTTCCAACGGTGTTTCTTTTGAGTGGGCCCTAACCCACAGGTTTTTTCCCAGGATCATACCTGGCTCTTCTAATTTTTCGGAGTTATTCTGAAATTCTTTTCAAAGTGTGACGTAAGAATGGATTCCATCATTCATATGCCTTCTCCAAGAGCACTTCCAAATTCTTTTCATTATTGGTTTAACCTTTACATTCTTCATTCTTTCGAAGCATCTCAAAATTCTCCATGGTGTTCCTCGTCGTCATTTTCAAAAATTGAAGACGGAAGAATAGTCTTCCTCCGAATCTTGCCCGTTCTCTCACAGATTCCTAGTTCAAGCTTGATGTTATGCTCTTAATTTTTTTTGATCGTCGTGAATTCTATTCATACCCATCCGAAGCATTTGAGAGCTATTTTTCATTTTGATTCCACTGAAGCCGTCATTTCTCGAAGTATTCTGTAGTAAGATCGTGATCACTTCCCTCTCTTGTATTAAATCCCCTAAAGTATCTTCGTTCGTTTACTAATTACTCTCGATGATTCATTCTCTTTTCTTCATTCATTTTCAATTCTTACAGTGGTTCGTCGAAGATTCCTTGTCCTTTGCTATCGTATCAATTCATTCATTCTTCCCAAAATCATATTGGAGAAACGTTCAAAAAATTTCGCGAGTTGCGCTATGTCTCTCTCCAATCCTTGCAAGCATAATAAGTACCATGCCTATCCGTTGCTTATCATCAGTTTAAGTTGATGAAGGGTAAGCATGACAGAATTCTCATTCTTGATTCCTTGAGGTGATTTAATTCCTTCTTCTGGAGTTTGTTCATGATATCAATTTCTTGGTCCTAAGTTGTTCATCTTTCCTTTTCCGGGTTTCCAAGTTGTGTCAATTATCTTGTCATAAACCTTCATATAATTCATTGCATGGCTTCATCTTGTTCATTTCAAATTTCAATTGTTTTCCGTCGTCCTTCTTTTTCTGGGGTTCTTCACGAAGGCTCATCATGGTGGTTCCTTAAAGAATTAATTCATTTTTCAATTGTTCATCAAGATTCTTATTGGAGCTTCTCAAGTATTCTTCTTCTTGCATTTCAAAGTGCAATTCATTCTCCCATATCTTTTGAAGTGGTGTTTTGCATCTCTTCGTTCCTCTCAACTAATTAATCCTTTCATAGTGGCACAATTTCACCTCAAGTTTTGAGGTGTTTTCCATAAGCCCACAGCAAGCTTATTCTTTTGTTGTTGATTTTCCAACTACTCCGTTCAACCATTCTTCATATGGATTGTTTTCAAATTCATTTCTGGTAGAAGTTGTTGTTCTTTTCTCCGTTCTTTTCATTCCACACTTTCATTTGTTCCAAAGGCATTGTGTAGCTGCTCTCGTCAAGTATCATCCCATCTTGTCAAGTTCATGTTAAATTCCTTCCATTTTCAGTCGGAGTGTTGTCCGAAGTCTTTCGTTCATATTCCTTCTTTATCTTGTTTTAACAAAAGTGGTTTCAAACTCTATCTTCTCCCTTGAGCTCTTGGTTCTTGTCGTATGCCTCGTTCCTCTTGTCTAATGGATTGTTTCCAATTTTGTTCATCTCTGTTGTGTCATTTCTTCAAATTTTGCAATCTCAAAGGTTTTTTGGTTTCACTCGTTTCTCAAAGAGGTAACTTTGTTTTACCTCTTCCTCTTCCACTTCTCTCCGGTGTCATCCTGTCACAGCCCTAGATCTTTGCTTGTAACTAGTTGCATCAGTGAGCATCATGCATCATGTTAATTTCAGGAAACTTGAATTGAGGAAAGTGGAAGCCTCAAAAATTTAAATAAATGGCAAGAACACAAAAATTGTGTTAAGTGAATCAAAATGCCCTAAAAATAGTTTGAGAATTTTCGCAAGATTTTTATATCAAACCAAAATTCTAGAACATTTCTAAGGATTTATTTGGGCTCCGAATTTAAATTAGTATACTATTTGAGTTTGGATTTATATTCATGATAGTTAGAATATAAATTCAAAATACCCTAAAATAATTTATGTGCATTTCGCTAGGTCCATTATGGCAACATAAATGTTTCAGAGAAGTTTGGCACTGGTTTGTGAATCTTGTTTGATATTAAAACAGTGGCAAAGATTTAAATAAATACAGTTAAACAGAAAACAGAACAAAAAAGAAAAATGAAACGGCCTTACCAGGCACTTACCTGGCCCACTATTGTGCTTGCCCAGCCCAGCTCCTCGCCTGTCGCCTTCCTCCTCGCGCCAGTAGGCGAGGGTGCATGCCCGATGCATGCAGCCACACACCCGAGCCACGTCCTTCCTGGCTTCCTGCGTCCCCGACACCCTGGATGCCTCCGTGCGTGCCACCCAACCACCTCGCACTCTTCCCATGCTCCTCCCCCTCCTCTGCTTCTCTCCCTCGAACGCGCCAAGCGCAGCCATCGCTGTCGCTCGCTGCCGCCGTGGCCTCTGCCACTTCCTCACCTGGACCGTGTACTAGATGTCCGGCACCGTCTCCTATGCCTCCCCGACCACCCATGTGTCGTCGTATGCCATCGAATGCCGTCCACACCATATTCTTCAACCTCGGGGCGCCGAGATCGCCACCACCGCCCAACTCGCCCTGGAGCTCCCCTAAGCACGCCGACCGTCTCATCGTGATCACCGTGCGCCCCAGCACCGTTCCCCTAATCTCGTGGCCTATTTCTCGCCGTAGCCGTCGTTATCATGCTGACCAAGACACACGGCCGCTCGAGCTCGTCTCCGGCGTTGTTCCGGCGACCATTTGATCATGCGCCAGTCTGCACCTTGCTCTTAGCGGCCCATTAAGCATCCCCGTCATCTTTCCCCTTTTGTTTGCACAACGTACCACCCTTCCGGCGAACACCCGAACTCCAGCCACTGTCGTGAGCTCGCTTTCGGCGAGCTCAGGCCACCCCGTGTCCTCCCATTGCTGATGATGGATGTGCGCGAGTGCCCACAAGCCATAGACGCAAACCTCTTGTCGAGTCGTGCCCTGTGCGGCGTTTCCGAGCCGCTCCCCGCTATCTCACCTCGCCGGCGGCAAACCGCCGGTGTGTTTGACCCACTTTGACCATGGCTGGACCTCCTGTGTCCATGACATGTGGGGCCGGTCGCTGGCCAAAATTAGTTTACGGTTATAATTAGTGGTAATTAACACTATCAGGAGAATGACTCGCTGACATGTGGGGCCAGCCCCTGACTAACCCTAGATTAGGTTTTTAGTTAGCACTAATTAACATTGTTAATTAGTTAGGACACACACATGCAGGACTCACTGGTCGGATTTGACCAGGAACGGTTATGTTTACTCGTTGACGTCATGGTGACGCAGTGCTGATGCAATTAGTCATTTTATAGATTTAGTTTCAAATAGAATAACCAAGAAATTCCAGAAAATGTTTAAAACTTCCAAAAATCATAGAAATTCAATCGTAACTCCAAATGAAATAATTTATATATGAAAAATTATCAGAAAAATCCAAAGAATTTGTTTATGGCATTTTCATGCATATTTGAATAACTTATGCTTGTTGATTAGGTCAAATCAATTAAATGACAATTAAATAATCACATATGGAGTTCGAATTTGAATCTTTGAATCAAACCAACTTCATTTAAATTGTTGCTAGCTGCATTGGCTCAAATCATAGCATATTGCCATGCCACATTCATTCATCGTATTGTTGCATTGAATTGATTGTATTCCCTCTTTTGTCGGTGTTTGTTCCCTCTCGGTAGACACTATTCCGACATTGTGATCGATGACACTGATGAAGACAGAATGCTATCTTCAGAAGTGAAAGGCCAGTAAACCCCCTTGATCACTCCGATACAATCCCACTCTCTCACTTCGACTCTCTTTTATTGCATTAGGACAATAATGATTGAATGGTACGTGATGCGGTAGTTGAACCCCTTTCCTCTGAATGACAGGTCATTGCCATAATAAATAGTTGAAACCCACTAGCATAAGTAGGAGTTGTTTGAGCCATGATGTACCTACTCATTCGTGCTTGCTTGTTATGCCTGCTATGCTTAGAGTTGTGTCAGGATTTATTCATATGGGATGGACTGGGATGGTGATGAACATGTCCTACTAATGAGAGCTAGGTGTGTGAACACAATTTGGTAAAGGTAGCGATGAGAGACCATGTAGGAGTACATGGTGGGTTGTCTCATTGAAGTCGTCCAGGGAACTGAGTTCTGTATTTGTAATCCAAGATAGTTACTACCATACATTGGGATCCTTAATTGACCCTCTCGACTTATTAGCTGCCTTGATCTCTGTCCAGGAGTTGCAACTAGTTTCTGGTGTTTGTAGGATATGTGTTGGAGGTCGTGCGTAGCGCTGACCCTAGGGGTGGACTATGATGCGGTAGATACACTACAAAAAAGACACATCCGTGACATTTTGGCCCAAACAAAAAAATTGCCATGCTTACGACACTTCTATGATGATAATTGTGACAAAAACTCGTATCATCATAGATGCGGTGGGCTCCTACTTCTATGACAAAAAATCATGACAGAAAATGGGCTTTTCGTCCTGGGCGGGCCAGAGACGCAGCTGCATGACATTCTTTGGGTCGTCCATGACGGAAACAATCATGGTAGAAGTGAGGGCGAGGAAAATTTCGGGGAGTTCCCAGTTACGGTGGGTGGTCGGGCGGAGCGATGCACGGAGGTTTGCGCGTTTCTCTCGTACACGTCGCGTGTATGTGCGAGGCGTTGGGCTCTAACTAAACCCGAGCGAGGCATTCGTTTACTGAACCCGAGCGATTGCACTAGCTACGTTACTAAACCCGAGCGATCGATCCCTTGGCTGTTAACTGGAGACGAGAAATTCCTTCGCTACCGCTGCTAACTGAGCCCGATTGATCACTGTTGCTGTTTACTGAAGCCGATCGAACCTGCTGCCTCTTGATGAACAGTGAACATGGGGTTGGTTGAACGAGTCGAGACGTATGTGTTTGGGGTTGGATGAACAGTTCCCGGTGGGGGTTGGATGAATAGGACCACATTGTGGTAGGCCATTGCGGTTGCCGTTGGATAAACAGGACCCCGAGACGAGGCCGGCACAGCCGAGGCGTTGGGGGTGGATGAACAGGACCTCGTGCAGGGCTGGTTGAACAGTAGTCGGTGGAGGGCTGGTAGGATGAACATGACCTGTAGGAGGGCTGGATGAACAGGACCCCGTGGAGGGTTGGATGAACAGTAGCCGATGGAGGCAGAGGAAGATGTGGTGGATGAACAGTGTAGGTGGATGCGAGAGGAAGCCGACGATGTGTGAACAGTAGCCCGTGGAGTCCTGTTTTACGATACGCCACACCCCTCCCGATGAACAGGACCCCCGTTTCGACCGTAGCGCTCCAACACAAGTCTGTTTCCTCCATTTTGCGGTACGCTAGACCCCTCCCGATGAACAAGATCCCGCTTCGACCGTAGCTGGTCGAGCAGAAGGTCGTTTCCTTCGTTTTGTGGTACACCAGACCCTTCTCGATGAACTGGACCCCGTTTCGACCATACGCGCTCCAGCAGAAGGCCGTTTCCCTCTGTTTTGCGGTACGCCACACCAGGTTTCGGTAGTTTCGTCCAAGTCGGTTGCCTCCCGATGAACACGACACTGTTTCTCTGTTCCGACCCCGCCAGTTGGCTGTCGATGAACATGACGCCATTGTTTCCATCCGTCGCCTCTTCATGTACACTAGCCCTGGCCGTACGTATGCGCGAGTACGTGTTTGAGACTCCACCCGTATGTACGTACGTAGCCATATTTTTTGCCATGTGGATGTACATACGTGTACACGGTTTTGAAGGGACTGTACGTACCACACGCGTCGCTCCTTACTCGGCCACGGTTCATCGCTGCAGAGAGACCAATCGACCGCTATGTACGTACACGTTCGCGACCAGACAGATAACGATACATACGCTTCCACCGGGTGGGCCCCAGCTGTCAGGGAGGACAAGGAGGCACTTCCTTGCGTGCGAAGATATAGATGGCGGTTCCCAGCTGTCAGGGGTGAAATCATTTTTTTGCCCGTAATAAGGAGGCACTTCCACTTGTGAAGATGTTGCTGGTGGGTCCCAGGTCTCAGTGGCGGGAATAAGGAGGCATTTCCTTCCGTGCGAAGATATAGGTGGTGGATCCTAGCTTTAGGGGGGATAATTTTAATTTCACGTAATAAGTATGCGGTTGCATGCATGCGTCCATGGAACTGGTGTGTCCCCACTGTCAGCCTCTCCACATACAGTCTTCTTCTGATAACTCTCATTTGTTAACCACGTTGACCACGCGGCGCCGAGCGCACCAAGGCGGTGTACGATGGCGAGGCCCTGGATGGCAAACGAGTCGGAGATGAGAAGACACGACAGTGGAGTCGTAGATAGAGAGGTGTACGAGGGTTAACTGGTTCTCGTGCGGCGTGGTTCTGCAGACGACGGAGAATAAGAGGAGGTGTGAAGGGATTGGCCTGGCCAGCGGTGGGGTATCGCTTCACAGCGAAGCTTGCTAAGCTGAGCTGCTAGCAGCCGGAAGTAGGAGGAGGTGGTACCGGCGGCGCTGGAGGAAGAAGAGGAGAAATTGAAGATGGATGCACGTCGTTGGATGTAAATCCAACGGCTAAGGATGTCAGAATCATTTGTTGACTAATTTGACAACGCCTTGCGTTGCCTTCGACCTAGTTGCCCACATTTGAGCCTCCAAAAATGTGGCACATATTCAATCCATTTTTTTAGAATTTACAATCCATTTGCTGGCCTGGGTGAACAAATAATGTAGCGTCCATGCGGCCCATTTATATTATTTCTAAAAAACTACAGCCCATTTGCACTTTCTCGAAATACACAAATTTGCTAGGCTGGGTGAACAAATAATGTAAGGTCCATGCGGCCCATTTAATTTTTCCTAAAAAATTACAAACCATTTGCACATTCTTGAAATACAAAATTTTGCTAGGCTGGTTCTCATTATATTGTTGGGTTGGGCACAGCAATGTTATCAAAAAATAAACAGTGGTTGATCATTTTCTTATAAATATATTTAATAATAAGTGCTTTATTATTACATTGGTCCTCAAATCTTACCAAGCTTTGGTACACAATGACCAGCATTTTCGTTGCCTAAAGCAAAAAAAAAAAGATTTTATTGTTAAAAAATTAATTCTATAAGTTAATAATAAGACGTGGGATATTTTTTGTTATGTATGTAAGTATATGTTAAATATATGATGATAATAAACAATAATATATAAAATAGTATAAATGTATATAATATAGTAAAAAGGGGAACATAAGTTAGACCTGGCGTTCCAATTCTTAAATAGAAAAATAGAACAGACATCTATGTTTTCTTCTTAAAAAAATACATAAGTTGGGTTACGGATCTTTATAAAAAATAAAACCTAAGATGGGAGGCCCATGGGCCGATCGATACATGACAGCCCTAAAAAATACAAACCGACATGTCGTGGGCTGCGTATTTTAAAAAAAAAGCCTAGACTAGTCAGCCCACAACCTAGCTAATATGTTTCTAAAAAAAACAGCCGATACTTGCTGGCCCACTAATAATGAATGATACTCCCTGCTAGCTCCCTGATAACTGGCTTCGTTGTAAATTTATGTATTTAGTATGTGTAACTACATTGACAAATCCGTGGGCCCCAACGTCAGTATAGCATTAGGAGGAAGTATTTTTTTTCAATGAGGCACTTGCTAGCGTACGGCCATGGGCCTGGTGGGTCCCGATTGTCCGCCTCTCCATTTACAGTCCCCTCCAGATTCCTCTCGTTTGTCGAGCAGGTTCACAACGGCAGAAAGTGGCGCCGCGGTGAGTGCACAACGGCGGAGGATGACGTCCAGGCCCCGAACGAGAATGCATCGGGGTCGCACAAGACGTGCTACAGTAGTGGTAAAAGTTGTGCCGAACTTCTACGTAAAGTTCTGAAGTAGCCCATTGGCCTGGTTCAACTCCCCAACCGCTGCTCCGCCAGGGTTTGATTCCACCTGATGCAGGGAAAATGTAGCCAAATTTTTGCCCCTGCCATTACTGACATGTGGGTTCCCATTTTCATCTACGCACACCACCTTCAACACTTGGCAAAACTTCGTCCCTCATTTTCTCTATTTTTCACACTCAACATTGTGTGGGAATTTTGAAAATAACATATCTTTTTTACTGTGCATCATACGAAGATGTGCTATGCATGAATATTGATCAGCATGATGTTAGCTGGCTGGTAGTTCGATTTTCTACCATGAATAAAACTTCCAACATAATGTTATTCCTGTTCGAAAAGGGCATGTTAATATAAATGCTCTGCCCTCTGAAACTGAAACTTGCATTTTCTTCTCTAAGAATCACATTGTCTACACTTTTATATGAAACTACATTTTTGAAGTGCTAAAAATAGATCTCTGGATTTTAGAAAATACTTCATACGCTCAATACTGCAAATTTGACATTCATATCTGAAAGTACTCTCAAAATACACAACACAAAACACAATTCACAACCTGCAAATACTGACAACCCTAAGCTCCTTCTAAGACTATGGAGGGCAGTCCCATCCTATTCCCCGGCGGCAGAGAGCCGCCCCATCAGACGAGGTGAATGGCGAGGGAGAGGATGGCGGGGAAGTGTCGTCGTGCCAACTGCTTTTCTCCTCTTGCACTTGGGTACCGTCGAGGAAGACTCTACCGGCTCGCTCTACCACGACACCCTCACAAACGGCACCGTGTAGATGCTCGATCCTTCAATCTCTGGTGGATGATCCATCTTGGACCGATACTCCCACCACTGCTGCCTCATGTTCGCATTCGGTGAATCTGTCTGCTCCATGGCCCAGAGGAGCAACTCCATGTACTCCCGCGCTACTCCCTCCCGATGTATCGCCTCCTTTTCGCTCTTTTCCAGATATTTGGCCATCGCTTTCATTGTCGCCGCTAATTGCTCTCGGTTGTCAAACCAAGACTACATCTCCAACATCCTGGCTAGTTTCACAGGTCGCCGTATGCGATCCTCATGTATCGGTTGTACTCCTCCATCGATCTACTTCTCCACAACACCTTCACTCAATAGCGATGGTTTTTGAATGGAAGAGGAGAGGAGCGGTGCTGGTTTTGGATTCGAACAGGAGAGGAGCAGCGGTGGTTTTGAAATGGAAGAGGAGAGGAGTGGCACTGGTTTTGGGTTGGAACAGGATAGGAGCGGCGGTGGTTTAAGAGGAGAGGTGCGGCGCTGGTGTTGGAAGTATTTTATTGATTTGCTTATTTTGAGGTCAAAGTTTGACCACGTACTATACTTGACAAGCAAAATTTTAATGCATGTCATCAAAAATTGTATCAGTTGGTTCGTATCTGAATGTACTTCCAAATTATACTATTTTTGCAACGTATAACATATATTTTATTTGTGAAAATCATGGTCAAATATGACCCAGAATACAAGGGAGACTAGTTAATGTGGGGTCACTTTCTTAATTGAAGGATAAATTGATTTTGATTTTGATCCAGTCACAGCGCGTTGGCCCTCTCGTACAATCCTAAATCGCTGTCGTACACTCCTCTCACTCTTCTCCATTGCAAAACCGGGTTGAGATCATTTGCAGTACTATATGGTGTTGTATTGTGGATGACATGTGGGGCCGGGTCCACACGGTAGTGACCGTACTGCATGGTGCGCTACTGCAGAGGATCCTAACCCTGCAAAACCACCCCCACTCCTCTCCATCATCTCCATTCCAAAACCACCGGCTCGCCTCTCCCTCTTCTCCATTGCAAAACCACCCCCTCTCCTCTCCATCTTCTCCATTGCAAAACCACTGTCTCGTCTCTCTGTGATGCCCGAAGACCGACGTCCCAGAAGATTCCAGAAGATTCCAGATGTTCCGGGTTCTCCCATGTGTTCTTTGTGCTTGTGTTATTTATTTTTGCATTGCATCATGTCATCATGCCATCATGTCATTTTTTTTATTTTGCATCTCGACCTAAATAAATCGTGTGGACCTTCGGTCCATTTAAATCGAGGGAAGGTGACTTCTCTTTATAACATATGAAATCCTCCCAATATCTAGGGAGCTATATAAATAAATATTCCATTGTTTGGGATCACCGTAACACACTTGCATTTATTCTCCAGACTTCTTTTGCTTCAAATTTCACCGCCAAACCTTGCCAATAATTATTTTCCGTTGTTTCGAGGTTCCTCCGAAAATTCGAACATTTTTGGACACTTCAATAATCAAGTCTTAGTTCAAACCCATTTGAATTAAATTCAAATATGTTTGAATTATATTTTCGATCATGCTTTTTTTCTATTTTCTCGGACCGTGCTCATTTTTATGAGCCCGAGAAAAATATACTCTTGTGCATTTTTTTCCCTAACCCCTCTCTTTCTTTCTTCTTTCTCCTTTTTTTGTTTTCTGCTAAAAGACAAAGAAGGGAGGAGCTGACCTTCCTAAGGCCCAGCCGGGGCCAGTCCTCTTGGTCCATCAGCAGAGGCCCAGTCGGCCACTTTTTCCTTCTGGCCTCCAGGCCTCCAGCAGCCCATTCCCTCCCCGCGGCCTCCCTCGTCCAGCGCCGCCTCCAGGCCACGAGGCCGCAGCTCCCCTCTGCCGCGCCAGAGGAGCTCCCCTGTACCGCGCCTGTTCTCCGCGCGCCGTGCGCCTCGGCCGCCCCGGCCAGCACCTCGCCATGGCGTTCCGCGAGCCTCCTCCTCGAGCGCCGCGTCGCCTCCTCCACGCCCGAGCCCGCGCCCCCTCGTCCCTTCACCGCGTGACGAGCGCCTGCGCCCTCCCCCACCGCGCGCCTGGTGCCCGCGAGCCGGCCAGGACAGCCAGAGCACCCCGCGCGTGGCCTCCCTCCGGCCTCAGCTCCAGCGCCGGCCAGGAGCAGCCACCAGCCGCGCCCGAGTCCTCCGGCCCGCGACCGCACCCTCCCGTGCGCCCGAGCTCCGTCATCCCGCATCGCCATGGCGTCCCTCCGTCCGACCTCGCCGTCCTCCCGCGCCAGGAGCCTCCTTCCCCAAGCAGTAGCAGCTCCAGCCTGCCTTGGACCTCCCCGAGTGCCTCCCTGCGCCACCACCGAAGGGCCAGCGCCGGGGCCTCTTCTCCAGGAGCTGCGCGCCCACGAGCAGCGCGTTCCTCCGTCTCCAGGAGCAGCCGGCCTCGCCAGGCCCGAGTGCCATCAGCTCCAGCACCTCGACAGAGCCATCGGCGCCCCCAAGACTGCTTTTGCTTGCTGCTATGATGCCGTTGCCATGGCCTCGTCGTCGAGTTTGTTACTGCTGCTCCTGCCGGCCAAGTTGCTGCCATGGGTTTCGCCAAGTGTCTATTCCGGTGTGCCGGAGATCGACAAGTACCTCGACCACAAGTGTGCGACTACGCGGAATCGACAAGTACCACGACCAAGTACCACGACGACCCGAGCGGCTATGAAACGTGTACGACTACATGTGTGATGCGCCAAGTACCACTACCGTCGCGAGAACGAGAACCCCCAAGTACCACGACGAACGACTCGACAAGTACCCCTACCGTTGAACGAGAGCAACTACTTCCCTCTACGGCATGTACCACTACCGTCGCCCGGAAACGATGGATGCGCCAAGTACATCTACGAACTCGACGCCCGAACAACTACCGTCGCCGAGACCAAGTACCTCTACGAACGTGTACCACTACTTCTCTCTCCGAAACGGAACGTGAACGACTACTTCCCCTACGTTCCTCGACGACCTCGAAACCGCCCCGAAAACGCATGCTTCGAAGGTATACCGAGACGACCCCGTGGACGATGTTGCTTGATGTGTTGTATGAGATGTTTCCCTTGTGTGCACCGTGTCGTTTCATCTTTTGTCGTGTTCCTCGGTTGCCTTGTCGCCGACTCGTGGGAACCCAGTGACGGGATCACCCCACCTCTTTCATCTTGTTTCACTCGCTCACGCCATCTATCTTTTGCACCGGTCTCTCAACGAGTTACCGGAACCGATATGTTGCCGTGGCATCATTTTCGGAATTGTTGTCGTGGGACCTTTTTCCTTCCACCACGGTGACAAATGCTTCATATCTTCTTCATGTCAACTTTTAATAAAAACTTGCATAACTTAATCATGTCATCCGCATCATGATAACAACATGAGAATGTTAAATTGTTGTTTGCTTATAATTACTAAACATGCTCATGGGGATTTTCCGGAATTGTTGTTGTTATTTTCCGGCCTCATTTAATATGTCTAAATAGTTAGTTTACTTATGCTTCACCTCTTGCCATGTTAACAAACATTTAATCTTGTCTTGTAAATAACGAGAGTCAACTAAATAATAAAATGTGGTGTTTCGTCAATATGCAACTCGTTGCATATTGAGCTCCACTTAACTTGTAGTATTTGTTTGTGCACTTTGCCATGCCATGCATATTTAAACTGGACATGCATCATACTTGGATGTGCATCGTATGCCATGTTTATGCTTGTGTGTTTACCGTGTTGTTTGCTTCTTTCCGGTTGCTTCTCTTGTTAGCTTCGGATTCGTTCCGGAGTTGTGAGGATTCGCTCGACTATGTTGCTCCGTCTTCCTCATGGATCCGTTCTTCTCCCTTGTGGAATCCCAGGCAAGATGATCATACCCTTGGATACCTTTACTACCATTGCCATGCTTAGTGTCTCGATGCTATCGTTACATGTCGCGCTACCCATCTTGTATGTCAGCCTCTCCTTGTTGCCATGAAACCTCTAACCTTGACACCTTCCTAGCAAAACCACTGTTTGGCTATGTTACCTACTTGCTCAGCCCCTCTTATAGCGTTGTTAGTTGCAGGTGAAGATGAAGTTTGTTCCAGGAGGGAACTTGTTGTTGTTATATCACAATATCTATAATTATTATTAACACACCTATATACTGGGCATGGGTGGAAGGCTTGGCCTTTTGCTCGGTGTTTTGTTCCACTCATGCCACCTTAGGCGCCGATAAACCGGCATTATGTTCCTTGATTTTGCGTTCCTTACACGATGGGTGGATGGGGACCCCTTGACAGTTCGACTTTGAATAAAACTCCTCCAGCAAGGCCCAACATTGGTTTTAATTTGCTCATAATAACAACTTAATTAATTAATTAAATTTCATAGGGAGTTAGCGCTACCCGAGGATTCTTTCTACATAGCAGGGGGGGCCAGTGTTGATGGTGTTGGTCCCAAACGAGCAGACTGCGGGGCCGCCTCGGGGAAACCCGAGGTATTTGGTATAACCTGTAGGATGTCTCATCCGGTTGTGGCCTGAGACGAGATACGCGCGGCTACTATCAGGGTGTCGGCACGCCGGGAGGTCTTGCTGGACTTGTTTTACCATTGTCGAAATGTCTTGTGCTACCGGGATGCCGAGCCTGATCGGATTTCCCTAAGATAAGAACTGATGATATTATATTTATCACTTCAGCTAATCGTGAGAGCTTGTGATGGGCTAAGTTGGAACACCCCTGCAGGGTTATGATCTTTCGAAAGCCGTGCCCGCGGTTATGTGGCAGATTGGAATTTATTAATGCCCGGTTGTAGAAAACTTGACAGATGATCCGAAGTAAAACACACAACTGTGTGAGTAACCATGACTGTCTCTTTTCATTTTGAGAAGAGAACACAGTGGGGTTATGTTTGACTCGTATGTAGTTCAGGATCTTTAGCGATCACTACTTTCGCGACCGTTTGCGTAGATGCTCATCTTATTCTGGTACTCGTAAGTTAGCCACCATATTATGCTTAGCCGCTGCTGCAGCCTCACCACTTAACCTATTCCTACCCACAAAGCTTTGCTAGTCTTGATACCCATGGTTATGGGATTGCTGAGTCCTCGTGGCTCACAGTTACTACAACACCAGATGCAGGTTCAGCCGAGATGATGCAGGAGCTGGATCAGTTCTTCACTGGGAGCTCGATGAAGAGAGTGGCCGTTTGCTTATGACGTTTCAACAATCAGTAGTGGTTTCTACTAGGATCCGATCCTGACCTGTGGCTTTATGTTGTTTTGGTATCTTTCTTTTGAATCTTCACCCGTAGTCGGGTTGTGATGTTTTGAATGATGTATTGCTTATGAATTGTATTGTGTGAAGTGGCGAGTGTAAGCCAACTATCTCCTTTTGCAATTTAATCCCTCTTTTACATGAGTCGTGCAAAGATACCAAACTTGAGATCATTCTAGGATGGGCTTATACCTTTAAGTCGTGCCTCGACGCGTAGGAGGTATAGTCCCATCCTGGGCATTACAAGTTGGTATCAGAGCCTTCTCCGACCTAGAAGCCCCACTGATTGATCGAATCGTTGACGGTTGAGTCTAGGCACACACTGAAAATATTTTGAGTCCTATATTTATATCGGAGAGTAGGATTTCTTTTGCTCCTCATCCCCTTTCTCTCTGGTGAGGACTCCTGACGTCTACTCTTGCCTCTTCTACTTTCAAAAAATGCACCAAATTTTTTTTTAGGATCTCGCGAGTATTGTTTGGATTGTTCCGATGTCTTTGTGACGAGAACATTGTTCTCGATGCCTCCTGTCATTAGGGGTTGTGGCAGTGTCCCGAGGAGTTGAGCTCCGAGGTGTTGTCGTCACAAATCCATCGCGGCAGTACTAGAATACTTAAGACGGCCGACATCGAAAACTCTCCTATGCGGTTAATGGCAAGATAACCCTGACATCACCCAGTACTGGGGAGGTAGTTCGGGAGTATTGCCATAGCTTGTATAGTGGATGCGTTTCGAAGGTCCGAGGTAAACGGTTTCCGAGAACAACTGGTTATGTGTTGAAGGATGGATACAGCTGGATGTAGGATTAGAGTTGAGTGCGCGGTGCTTCCCCTGTATCCCCAACACCTGATTGCATAACTGGAAACTTTCGGAAATTAATAGGTGGGTTCATCCAGTAGTTCTAGGCATTCTTCCAAAGGATGCACGATATGAAGTTTGGGGTTCTACATTGAGTGAAGTGGTTTTATGGACTTGTTCTGATCGGGAGTTGCATCTTAAAGGGTCCTTGGCTATGCTGATCCGGGGATTGCAAAACCCTTTTGTAACACGTTCCATGAGCTTTCAGCACGAATATGTGGGACGAAGCTTCTATCTTGTATTTGTTCTATCTGATCCTTGTTCCTTTTTATTTACCTTTTGTTCTCTCAAAAGGCTTCTCGACAAGTTGATGTACCTACGGAATTCATTCGTTCAATCCTCTGTTCGAATGTTATTGTGAAGATGATGCTGCAACACATCTACCCTTTGTTCTTGTTTTGATTCTGGTATTCGAGTTGCTTCGATGTCAAATGTTGATTCCATACCTTTCCTAATCAGTGTTCTCATATTTCTATGGGAGTGCTAGTCCTTCTTGACCATCGAGATTTTCATGTTAATCCTTTTTCAACCGGTGTGACTTCTCTTCAAGTTATTCCATACGGACGCCGTTGAGAAATCTGACGATTTGTCTGTTTCATTCATCCCAAGTCGCCTTTGTTTTTCCCCACCCTCCCACCCTTCTTCTTCTCGGAGCAAGAATTCTCAGATCAAATATCCACTTTATTCATGTGATGTTCTTCATTCATTTTCCTTCAATGTTCTTATCCGGTGATTTATCATGAAAATGCTCAGGAGCTTCAAGTTTTTCATTCTCCTTTCACGTTTCTTCTCTGGTGGATGTAATTCAAGTTTCAGTGTTGATCTTATCATTTTCCTCATTTCATAATGCTTTCTTATTCCGGTGCACCAATTAATCATTCTCCTCTTGTTATTCATATCCGGAGTGCTGAAGATTCATAATTCCATTCTTAATCCGTTCAAATTATTTTTTGAGGATTGTCATCTTATTCAAGCCATTTAATTCAACCAGTGCAATATCTCTTCAGCAATCTTTTTCAACGGTGATTTCTTTGAGTGGGCCCTAACCCACAGGTCTTTTCCCAGGATCTTACCTGACTCTTCTAATTATTTTCCGGAGTTATTTTGAAATTCCTTCCAAGTGTGACGTAAGAATGGTCCCCATCAGTCACATGCCTTCCCCAAGATCGCTTTCAAATTCTTTTTTCATCATTGGTTCAACCTTTTAATTCTTCATTCCGGAGTGCTCAACAATTCTTATGGCATTTCTCGTCTTCACTCTCAACATTTGAAGACCGGAGAAGTGTTTCTCTTAAATCTTGGCTCGTTCTCTCAAGATTCTTCATGAATTCTTTTCTTTGTGATCCTCCGAAGGCCATCATTTCATAAGATTTCTTCATTCTCAGTTTTCAACTTCGTCCTCCAAATATTCTTCATTGATGTCTCTTCGTTCGTATCCCTATTCTTTCCTAGCAAAACCACTGTTTGGCTATGTTACCCGCTTGCTCAGCCCCTCTTATAGCGTTGTTAGTTGCAGGTGAAGATGAAGTTTGTTCCAGGAGGGAACTTGTTGTTGTTATATCACAATATCTATAATTATTATTAACACACCTATATACTGGGCATGGGTGGAAGGCTTGGCCTTTTGCTCGGTGTTTTGTTCCACTCATGCCACCTTAGGCGCCGATAAACCGGCATTATGTTCCTTGATTTTGCGTTCCTTACACGATGGGTGGATGGGGACCCCTTGACAGTTCGACTTTGAATAAAACTCCTCCAGCAAGGCCCAACATTGGTTTTAATTTGCTCATAATAACAACTTAATTAATTAATTAAAATGCATAGGGAGTTAGCGCTACCCGAGGATTCTTTCTACATAGCAGGGGGGGCTAGTGCTGATGGTGTTGGTCCCAAACAAGCAGACTGCGAGGCCGCCTCGGGGAAACCCGAGGTATCTGGTATAACCTGTAGGATGTCTCATCCGGTTGTGGCCTGAGACGAGATACGCGCGGCTACTATCAGGGTGTCGGCACGCCGGGAGGTCTTGCTGGACTTGTTTTACCATTGTCGAAATGTCTTGTGCTACCGGGATGCCGAGCCTGATCGGATTTCCCTAAGATAAGGAGTGATGATGTTATATTTATCACTTCAGCTAATCGTGAGAGCTTGTGATGGGCTAAGTTGGAACACCCCTGCAGGGTTATGATCTTTCGAAAGCCGTGCCCGCGGTTATGTGGCAGATTGGAATTTGTTAATGTCCGGTTGTAGAAAACTTGACAGATGATCCGAAGTAAAACACACAACTGTGTGAGTAACCGTGACTGTCTCTTTTCATTTTGAGAAGAGAACACGGTGGGGTTATGTTTGACTCGTATGTAGTTCAGGATCTTTAGCGATCACTACTTTTGCGACCGTTTGCGTAGATGCTCATCTTATTCTGGTACTCGTAAGTTAGCCACCATATTATGCTTAGCCGCTGCTGCAGCCTCACCACTTAACCTCTTCCTACCCACAAAGCATTGCTAGTCTTGATACCCATGGTTATGGGATTGCTGAGTCCTCGTGGCTCACAGTTACTACAACACCAGATGCAGGTTCAGCCGAGATGATGCAGGAGCTGGATCAGTTCTTCACTGGGAGCTCGATGAAGAGAGTGGCCGTTTGCTTGTGATGTTTTGACGATCAGTAGTGGTTTCTACTAGGATTCGATCCTGACCTGTGGCTTTATGTTGTTTTGGTATCTTTCTTTTGGATCTTCACCCGTAGTCGGGTTGTGATGTTTTGAATGATGTATTGCTTATGAATTGTATTGTGTGAAGTGGCGAGTGTAAGCCAACTATCTCCTTTTGCAATTTAATCCCTCTTTTACATGAGTCGTGCAAAGATACCAAACTTGAGATCATTCTAGGATGGGCTTATACCTTTAAGTCGTGCCTCGACGCGTAGGAGGTATAGTCCCATCCTGGGCATTACACTCTCCCTCTTCTCCATTGCAAGACTAACGTCTCTCCTCCCATCTTCAAAAGCTAGCACCGGACCTCTCAGAAGGACATCTATAGAGAGGATGCAGCAGGGAATCAAACAGATCACCGGCGGCGACCAGGTGATGTTAGCTAGGTTGAAGGAGATACTTACTTGGTTTGACAATGAGTGGGAGATTTCAAGGATGGTGAGGGCCATGTGGCAATGTATGCGAAAGAGCGAGACGGCCGCGATGAGGGCGGCGATGTACTCCCCGGCGGCAGTCACGCCACAGTCCTTCGAGTTCATTGAGTATCTCCTCTGCGCGATGGAGCAGACAGATTCGCCCGATGAGAAAGTCAGGCGGAGGTGGTTGGCGTACATGTCGAAGGTCGAGCATCTAGAGGATAACGAATCGATCGAGTATGGTGTGTCGTTCGTGAGGGTACGGTGCCAGCCGGAGCCACGGGAGTATTCGTTCTCCCACCGCAAGAGGAGGCCGGATGGCGCGACGTCGCTTCCCAGCCGTTCTCCACGGTTCCCCCGCCGCTTGCCTCATTTAAACGGCGGCGATAGGGTTTAAGGTAAGCTTCACACCAACCTAATCTTCCATCTGCTCATGCTTACAATTAGCGGGACAACTAATGAAAATCATGCTTACAATCAGTCTCCGAGTACCAACTAATGAAAATCATGCTTACAATCAGTCTCCAAGTACTACGCCAATCACCCTAAAATAGCTCTGTACCAAAAAGAAACACCGTGTACAAATAAATATAAATTGGTTGGTGCTTCTTTCAGAAAAGAGTACTCCCTAGAAAAGTGCCAATATAAGCTACTAGTATTGAATTAGAGAATTTGCTACCGAGAAAGATCCGTCCACAGATAGCGCCAATGCTTAGATGGGGCATGGTTGGTGTCGGTAATTTTTACTTTGCACCTTGCACTCTGCATATATGTCGGTTCCATCCGTACATTTGGGCAGTTCCACCAAAATGCAGTTGAATAACCCTGTTTGCACGCCTCATATGGTAGGCCTAATACTAGAAATCGACCCAATTCTCCCTGATACACCTTCTGCATGTGATGAACATTAGTGTACCGCGGTAGTGCAAGGAGGGGCCTTGAGAAATTCCAATCTCTATTTTTGTGCAGATCAACTAAAATTAAGCACCCAGTTTGCAGAAACACTTAAACATTAACAATGCGACTAGTTGATGAAACATGTACTAACAAAGAGAAGCACTTTCTTTATCTACATTGGAAATGAAATGGTAGAGAGGACACTCGCTCTATTTTAACTGTATTATTACTTCATTTTATCAGTGGTACTAGGGTCAAGTAGGTCAAGTGAGGTGTACCATGCCTCGCAAGGATGGAGGCCAGGGGTGCTTAGACTGGGATGGTGAAGGCTCTTTCAGTCCCTATCTTCCCCCTGATGTTTATGTGGTAGCATGGGTTGTAATCCAAACTTGGTCGAGCTGGTGCTGCGTCCCCCTACCTGCCGAGCTTATGTGCCGAACTTGTCTCCTGCTAGTACTCAATTTGTTCTAGTAGTAGTTGCATAAATGCCCATTTACACTGAGATGTTGTCGGATAATGGTTCTCTATGGTTGGGTATCTTTAATGAAATAGGAGGAAACCCCTCTTTTGATATAAAAAATCTGTGGCACTAGCAGTGCCAAAACATTGCCTCAAATTAATAGTGCCACTAGATTAAGGTGCAAAATAATAACATTAATGCTTTATCATGGCAGTGCAAAAACAGTAGCACAAGAGCAGAGTCAACATGCAGGATCTTTGGCAAACGATCAGACCATAAAGGAACATACCTCGTGATGGGAACCATATCTGCAGTCAATGTCATCGTAGAAGGGATGACACCAGTCACCAACATGGATGATTCAATTCATGGGACCTTTTTGTGCAGTTCACCTCAAATGAAGCAATGTTCGCATCATGCAGTTAGCAAGTACTTGGTGCCATGAGCTAGCAGCTTCTTCTTCATTAGTTGCAGTAAAATTGAGCAACATCAAGGTTGGTCGTGAAGCTGCTGGAATGTTCAACTATAATTTGGATATCATTTTGTGCAGTTCAACTAAGATCAAGCATGAAATGTATATCTCTGTTTGCACAAAAAGGTGGAAAGGAGGGTGACTAATAAGTGATGAAATATACAACAAATGAAAAGAAGCATGTTCCCTATCTGAATGGCAATCCTACAAGGACAGTCGCAATTTCTAAAGCAGCAGCATTTCTAGATATAAGTGTGGGCACTAGGATTAACTATGACAACCGTTAAATATGACATTACTTTAATGGTGCCATTGCTTCATTTTACCAGCAACATTAAATTAATAGCTGCTAAACAGTTGGTATTTGGGCATGTTAGAGTAGGCGGACTAGGACAATTGCATTTCTAACAAAAAGAAGCAACTTATCTTAATGGGAAATTTAGCATGACATGAAAAACAGTGCCATTGATTCATATTACTGGAGGCATTACATTGAAAGCAACATTGGTTTAACGTGTCCTTACTTTAACAATGGGACTGCTACATTTTACCAGTGGCATTACATAAGGGGAGCTCGAGGCAACAAACATCCAAATAGGATATTTGGATTGGTCCCATTTTTGTAGCCACATTATACTATGTGAGGCTAGCAAATCTAGTGGTGGACATACTCTGTTGACTTGTCCCCCAGTCCTCACTTTCTTTCCTTTTTCAACCAATAGATTGATTTATATAGAGTTTGTACTGTGTTTCCCTTTATTTCCCTATTAGACTAAGAAACCAGTTGGATAGCCAGTCTCTGCTACTTTTCACCCTCATTATTTCCTCTTTCGACCAAGTCCTAGATTCAGGTAACAAATCTTTCCCCACCCCCACCCCCTTTCTTCCCCGTTTAAACCAAGTAGTACTAGATTCGACTACATGAACTAGTTTTACCTCTTAACACTAAAAATTTAGGTGGCTTTCGAACAGCCGATCGATCCTATCTACGAGGGGCCTGAGAAATAGTAAAAGATACAAATGCATCGATGTGAGGAACTAGGGCGGGAGAGCAATGCCGGTTTCGAAGGAAGTTATACCTGAGGGTCGCCAGGATGTCGCTAGGTGGGCTGCAGGAGGCCGGATCTGCCCACACTATGGCAGCGAGGAAGAAGGGGTCGGAGGCCCTCCCTAGTCGACGCTGTGTGGAAGAGAACGACAAGGCACGCTGATCAAGATGTGCCACCAGTGGGTAAGTGCCATCGCGGAGGACGACCGCGCGAACATTGCACCTTCTCACCTTCCCCGGCGGAGGGGATCCGGCCGGATCTATGACTAGCGGCGAGCAGAGAGAGAGTGTGGCCATCGCTGTCGTGTTTAGATCTGGAGAGGATGAGAGAGTGTGAAGAGAGCAACACTAGCAAGAACGCGCGGAGGCTCCTGCCTATAGACTGGAATAGTTTTCTTTTATCTACCGGAGCCGGCTTGACCTCGTCAATAACTGTCGAGAAGTCTTCATGAACGGGCCCCGAAAGCGAGGTTGTCGTCATTTTGATCTGAAGCACACCGGATTAACATATAACACGAAAAAATGCCACATGACAAGAAACCATAACCTCACTGCCCCAAGGAGACAACATGAATCCCGACGGACAAACTAGACAAGGATCAAAGCTCAAATTAAAGACAAACTTGTAGAAAAGGGGTCAATCGATAGATTTCCTAATTAACATAGCCGGCTTGACCTAGATGGCATCCGATTAGTCTTCGTGCATGTGCCCCCAATGACCAGCGCCTTGGAGGAACGCAGTTGTTGTTTTTTAACCCTCGCAGTGATTCGAAGCACACATCACACCTAATGTTGCGAGATGACGGGAAACCTTTTTTTAGAATTCTCATCAAAACTACAGCCCTGTACAACACAGCCTGCACGATATGTAGACGATAGCCAATCCAGCCGTCTGCTGGAGTCTACTAACATGCATGGACGAACTAATCTCCCATGTCGTGTAGGGATCGTCCAGGCACCGACGTGTTTACAACACTGCTCCAGTACTATCGCTCGTCTCTCTCTTCTATTAACTCAACCGACTTGCCGGGACGGGGGTGTGCCTACGGTCGGTTCTCAATCATGGTCCCACATGTGTGTGCAAATGCAATATGATGCACGTTCCATTCGGAGACCGACGTGCCAGACCGACCTACAATCGTCTGGGGTGCGACGCGAATGCGACGGGCGTGCTGCATACATGTGTACCGCCGTTTTCTTGAGGCTTTGATCCATGGATACAAAATTATATTTGAAAGTCGAGGGCGGGGATATTCCCGCGGTGGGCGGGGCAGTTCCGTCTAGTCGGTTCAACAGAAAGGCGAGAAGATGAGGGAGTAGGCTGCTGCAAATGTAGGGATGTGTGATTTGGCGGCTCCTTACTGCTGGACAGGTGGGCCGTGTGATTTGACTTGCCATTATCATTATTACTGTGGTACTACGACCAGCGTGAGTCGTCCGTTTCCAGACCACCTCCATGGTACTCCCTCTCTCTCAGTTTAGAAGGCGTGCGGGTACCCCTAAGTTATCAATTTGACCAACCTGATAGAAGTCATATATTACAAAAAACATACCATTGTAAACTTTAGACATTCTATTTTCAAATGGTATAATTTTTGTGTTATATGATTTATATTACGGTGGTAAAATTAGCAACCTAGGTATACGCGCGGGACTTGTATACTGAAGCGGAGGGAGTATACAGGTGCCAAGCACTATACTCCTTACTCCTTGGCAAATGCAATAAATATTACGAAGAAAGATATAGAGAGTAGTAAAAGAAAATACTCTAATAGCCAACTGATGTCTACTACACAATTTTATTCTTGTAGACACGTGTTGGGCCTCCAAGCACAGAGTTTTGTAGGACAGTAGCAAATTTCCCTCAAGTGGATCACCTAAGGTTTATCAATCCTTAGGAGGTGTAGGATGAAGATGGTCTCTCTCAAACAACCCTGCAACCAAATAATAAAAAGTCTCTTGTGTCCCCAACACACCAAATACAAGGGGAAATTGTACAGGTGCACTAGTTCAGCGAAGAGATGGTGATACAAGTGTAATTTGGATAGTACATATTGATTTTTGTAGTGCGGACACTAACAAACAGCAAGGTAGCAAGTAACAAAAGTGAGCACAAACGGTATTGCAATGATGGAAAACAAGGCCTAGGGTACCTACTTTCGCTAGTGCAATCTCTCGACAGTGCTAATATAACTGGATCACATAACCACCCCTCAATGAAATCACCTCAAAGTTATTCTTTTCGTTCAATCTATCAAGAGTTTGTACTAAAACAACATAAAGTTATCCTTTCCGATCTATCTATCAAGAGTCCGTACTAGAATAACACAAGGTTATCTTTTCCGGTCGATCTTTCAAGAGTTCGCACTAAGATAACACAAATTTTTCCTTCCCGGTCGATCTATCAAGAGCTCGTACTAAGATAACACTAAAACATATTCAAAGAGTGCCCCAAGATTTCTACCGGAGAAACAAAGACAAGAACGTGCATCAACCCCTATGCATAGATTACCCCAATGTCACTTCGGGAATCCGCAAGTTGAGTGCCCAAAGATAAATCAATGCAAAACCTTATCATCCTCTACTGTAGCAAATCACTAAAATTATTATTCAACATTGCATACTAAATTCCTATGCATATTTAATACTCCTATCCTCAAATATAATCATTAAACAAGCAAACATATGCAAACAATGCAAACATAACAGCAATATGCCAAAACAGTATAGTCTGTAAAGAGTGGTATTGTTCTCATACTTTCCTAGCTCGAAAAATACTGAAAAATTACCACGGTACATAGAACTTATCCATGCTAACTTTGTAAAAAAATTCAAGATTTTATCACGTTCTGACTATCCAGAAGAATTCAGACAATGATAGAAAACTTTCTCTTTTCAAACAGCAACATGTACACTTGCAAAATAAGCATGGTAAAGGCTATCCTTGACACTTTTATTGAAATAAAAGATGCAAAACATTATTCTAAATACAGAAAGCAAATTCTAACAAAATAAATTGACACTCCAAGCAAAACACATATCATGTGACGAATAAAAACATAGCTCCAAGTGAGGTTACCGATAATGTTGGAGACGAAAGAGGGGATGCCTTCCGGGGCATCCCCAAGCTTAGTTGCTTGGGTATTCCTTGAATATTTCCTTGGGGTGCCTTGGGCATCCCCAAGCTTAGGGTCTTGCCACTCCTTGTTCTCCTCATATCGATATCTGACCCAAAACTTGAAAACTTCAATCACACAAAACATAAGAAAACTTCGTGAGATGGGTTAGTATGATAAAACAAATCGTTCACTTTGGGTACTGTCAAAGACAAGATTCATAATTTTTCTCACACAATGATTACTGTAGCATATCATTTATACAATTTATATTGATCAATATAATCCATAGAAACTAGAAAACAAGCAAACTTTGCATTGAAAATAGAATCTATCAAAAACAGAACAGTCTGTAATGATCTGAACATTAACCATACTTCTGCAACTCTAAAAATCTTAAAAAAATATGAACACATGAGCAATTTGTATATTAAACTTCTTCAAAAATAATAAACTTAAAAGCACTCTTCTGTTAAAAATGAGAATTTTCTTGTGAGCGCAAAAGTTTCTGTTTTTTAGCAAGATCAAATCTACTATCACCCAACATGATCCTAAGGCTTTGCTTGGCACTTTATTGAAACAAAAGCTATAAAACATGATTACTACACTAGCTTAACCATGTGAACACACAAAAATAGTAGGTACAAATATTGGGTTGTCTCCCAATAAGCGCTTTTCTTTAATGACTTTTAGCAAGGCATGATGATTTCAATGATGCTCACATAAAAGGTAAAGATTAAAACACAAAGAGAGCATCATGAAGAATATGACTAGCACATTTAATTCTAACCCACTTCCTATGAATAGGGATTTTGTGAGCAAACAACTTTTGGGAGAAAGAATCAACTAGCGTAGGAAGGCAAAACAAGCAAAACTTCAAGATTTTCAACACATCGAGAGGAAACTTGATATTATTAAGATATGTAGAAGCACATGTTCCTCTCCCATAATAATTTTCAGTAGAATCATGAATGAATTCAAAAATATAGCCATCCCATAAAGCATTTTTTCATGATGCAAAATCATAGAAATTTTACTACTCTCCACATAAGCAAATTTATTCCCATGAATAGTAGTGGGAGCATCATATGAAACTCGAATACTATAAATTCTTTCCACATTAAAAGGGTGATGTTTAGTAAAAGGATATTCAAAATTATGACAATAATTATCACTACTTATTATAACATAAGTATCATCACAATAATCATCATAAGTAGCAAGTTTGTTCTCATCATAGATAGGAGACATGCAATCATCATAACAAATTTGATCATCCAAAGTAGGGGGACTAAAAAGATCATCCTCATCAAGCATAACATCCCCAAGCTTGGGACAAACATTAATTGCAGCAAATAAATTCGCAAACATGTCATTCTCATCAAACATAGCATCCCCAAGCTTGTGGCTTGGCATATCATAAGCATAATCACTCCCATCATTAATAGTATGAATAACACCAATGGTATAACAATTGCTATCATCATAATTTCCCAAGTTGGTGCCAAAAAGATTTCCAAGATTATAAGAAGTATCATTGTCTTCCCAATCATAATCATCACAACAAGCAATTGGCATAACAAAATCATCATACATAGTGCTCTTGGACATAGTGCTCTTGGACAAAGAAGCAATATTATCATCAAGTGCATCATCTTCCACAATTATTTTTGATTCATTTTCATGAGGCACAACAATAATAGGAGCAACATTATTTGGGAAAGATACCTTTTTACCTCACTTATTTCTTCTTTTCTTCTTCTTCACCACATCATGTGTGGGATTAATTAATTTTTCCAAGCTTCTTATTGATGAGATTGGTTGAATAGGGAGCTCTTCCTCATCACCTATTACATCATGAGAGACAATAGGAGGGAAAGTGGAAATCTTTACCCTTTCATTAGTATTCTCTTCATCTTCCATTTGTTTTCTTGTCTTTAGGTAGTTGGGAATATAAGGATTCTCAATGCAATTTACCACACAAAACATATAAATTTCTTCTAGATCAAAATCAAGAAATCCCTCTGGATGTGGAAAACCCTTAGTTATACATTTAATTTCTTCATACCCCAAAAGAATACTAAGCTCTTTATTATGCTCAAGGGTAATCAAGTTATCACAATTTTTGGACACGATTTGATCATGGAATTATTTGCATTGGAGATTTAAATGATCACATTCATTGCAAAGTTCACAAGGATGGCAAAAAAAATTACATCTTTCATCACAATCATCTAGCCTCTCTTGCAACTTTTTTGTTTCTAAATATTTATGCTTCTTACAAATTCTATCTTACCTTTTTGGTGTGCCATTTCACTCCCAATTCACTTCGTAAAAATTGACATTCTTATAGGAGACAATTTTCTCATGACTAGTGCAACAAACATTAGCATTTTAGCTATTCAAGGAATTCATACTAACAACATTGGAATCATGCTCATCATTCACATATTTTGTGCCAAACATTTTATTGACTTCTTCTTCTAACAATTGAGCACAATTTTCCGATCCATCATTTTCAAGAAAGATATTATAAAGATGATCAATAATATGATGCAACCTCAATTCCATTTTTTTAGTTTTCTTTTTATAAACCAAACTAGTGATAAAACAAGAAACTAAAAGATTCGATTGCAAGATCTAAAGATATACCTTCAAGCACTCACCTCCCCGGCAACGGCGCCAGAAAAGAGCTTGATGTATACTACACAATTTTATTCTTGTAGACACGTGTTGGGCCTCCAAACGTAGAGTTTTGTAGGACAGTAACAATTTTCCCTCAAGTGGATGATCTAAGGTTTATCAATCCGTAGGAGGTGTAGGATGAAGATGGTCTCTCTCAAAAAACCCTGCAGCCAAATAATAAAAAGTCTCTTGTGTCCCCAACACACCAAATACAAGGGGAAATTGTATAGGTGCACTAGTTCGGAAAAGATATGGTGATACAAGTGTAATTTGGATAGTAGATATTGATTTTTCTAGTGCAAACAATAAAAACAGCAAGATAAAAGTAACAAAAGTTCGCACAAACAACATTGAAATGATGGAAAACAAGGCCTAGGGTCCGTACTTTCACTAGTGCAATCTCTCGATAGTGCTAATATAATTGGATCACATAACCACCCCTCAACGAAATCACCTCAAAGTTATTCTTTCTGTTCAATCTATCAAGAGTTCGTACTAAAACAACATAAAGTTATCCTTTCCGATCTATCTATCAAGAGTCAGTACTAGAATAACACAAGGTTATCTTTTCCGATCGATCTTTCAAGAGTTTGCACTAGGATAACACAAAGTTATCCTTCCCGGTCGATCTATCAAGAGTTCGTACAAAGATAACACCAAAACATATTCAAAGAGTGCCCCAAGATTTCTACCGGAGGAACAAAGACAAGAACGTGCATCAACCCCTATGCATAGATTACCCCAATGTCACTTCGGGAATCTGTAAGTTGAGTGCCAAAACATATATCTAGTGGATCAATATGATACCCCATTGTCACCATGGGTATTCAATTGCAAGACATATATCAAGTGTTCTCAAATCCATAAAGTATTCAATCTGTCGGCGTATTAGATCGACACCTATGGGATCACAAGAATCCCTACTACGGTTGCGGGGCGCGGGGTTGAGGGAAGAGCGGATCTAACAGATAGCACACGGTTCCTTTACCCAGGTTCGGGCCGCGAGGATGCGTAAAACCCTACTCCTGCTTTGGTGGATTGTATATCTGTGTTCTTCAGCTAGCTATGGGGCGTGAGGAGCTCCAAAAAGCCTAATCCTCCTCCTGGTCGCCTCGGGCCTCCTTTTATAGAGAAAGGGGTTGCCACAGTGGCACACAGGAGGTGGAAAGGGTACAGTGATGCGAGGATATCCCTCGCATTACATGACAAGGCGCATTTAATGTGTCTTGCTTAGGTGTCCTTGCTTTATCGGGGACGGGGGAGACATCCTCTTGTCCGTTGCCGCTGTTTCTTGTGTCGACACGCGCCCTGGCCAGCGGTCCTGAGATGCCATGTAGGCAGGCAGGCAGCTGAGGTGGCGCAATGGTGGGTCTTCACGAAGATCTGCATGTCGCCCCCAGGTTCCTGCCCAGCTGGTTGGGTCGGCGGCTGCATAAGGCGGTGGTGGTTTCAGTTGGTGTGGGCCTGATGGTGGCCCTGCGGATGTCCCCGGCAAGGGCCTTGCCGGGGCGCCTGCTGTCATCCCCGGCAAGGTGCTTGCCGGAGGTCTCGTGGTCTTCCTTGGCTGGGATCCCGCCATGGGTTGTCGTCTTCGTAGTGTGTATCTGGTCTTGAATGTCTTCACAAAGATCTGCATGTCACTACGGGGATGGCTCCCGAATCCTTGCCCCATGGGGGCAGTGGACTCAAGGGTGATCCGCTCTATAGTCGTGGGGCGAGTTGCCATGGCAAGGATCTTGCCGGGGCTACTAAAACTGGCTCCCGGCAAGGACCTTGCCGGGGGAGTCTGCTTCGTCCCCTTGCTCTTACCCTGGCTCACCTCCCTTGCCGTGCTTGGTGTGGTGGTGCCCGTGGCTCAGACTGCCCGTGCACAGTCATAGGGGTACAAAAAGTGTACCCCTCTTTTTGTACACCGACAGGAGCCCCCGGGCCTGGGCCACACATAAGCGTGACGCGTTGTTGGGTTAGGCCCAGAATGGTGCGCGGGCATGCGGGACGGTTTTTACCGTGGTAAGATTTTCCGCGCGCTGCGCATCCCACGATCCGCGCGCGCGACGCGGGGTGGTGGGGTGTGCGTGACGTGGGCGGCATGCGCGGGGCGGTGTCCGCAGGCATGCGTCACGTCGCAGTAAATGCGAAAGGAGGTGGCCCACGTTCCCCCCCCCCATAAGAAGGAGTAACCGCGGGCGCGCTGCTCACTTCCTCCGCTTTCCTCGCGCCTCTTCCAATCCCAGAGCCGCCGTTTCCTCCCTTCCTTCCTTCCGAAGCTTCCGTCGTCGCCTGTCGCCATTGCTTCGCCATCCCCTCCCTCAGTCCTCCAACTTAGCCGTCATGGCGTCCAAATCCGCCAAGGGCAAGGGGGTAGCCAAGGGCGCCGGGTCTGTGGAGCCGCCGGAGGATGCGCTATTGGGGGACCAGACGAAATCCGCCTTCTTCTTCCCCTCGACGGTCGACGTCCACGAGCTCCGGGCCGCCTTCAAGCCCCTTTGGGGGTGAAGACGGGGGGACAGAATTTGGGACATCCGGCGACGCGCGTCATTCCTGCCGCTTGCGCTGAACCCGGCCCAAATCGGTATCCCTTCTTCGTTGACTACTTTTCTTGCGGGTTATGTCACCCTTCTCCAATTTCTTCTGCAATATCATGCACACCTTCGGCTTCCGTCTCTTTGATTTTACTCCGAATGCGGTGGCGTGCATGGCTTTCTTCGCGCACCTTTGCGAAGGCTTCGTCAGGGTGCAGCGCAACACGGCGCTCTTCCGCCACTATTTCTCCCCTCGGATCCAGCCGGGAGGTGCCTTCTCTGGATGCATCACCTAGATTCCAAGATCCAAGGGAGCGTACCCGGACGGCGCCGTGAAGGAGAGGTGGGATGAATGGCGTGGCCGGTGGTGTTGGATTGAAGACGAAGACCCGCCAAGATTCTGCAAGGTCGGCTGAGTGTCGCCGGTCCGTGGCAGCGATTGGAGCGATATCGACACCGCTGACGGGAGGCTCACCGTCGCCATCACCAGGATTATCCGGCTCACCCAGGCCGGGCTCACCCTTGAGATGATCGGGGCGGACTTCATTCGCCGTCGGATCGCCCCGTTGCACAACAAGGGGAATTCAACCTGGCTCTTCAAGAATCCGGCTGACGTCATGCGACTCCGCCCCGGCCTCGACCACAACTTCACGGTGATGGCACATGCCCATTTCTGCCAGCGGCTCTTCCAGCTTGATGTGGGTCGTGACGGCGAGGTTGAACGGACCGGCAAGGCCGCGAGGGCTGCCGTAAAGGCCGGCAAGGCCATCAAGGGGCCGTTCTTCAAGCTTCTAGTGGGGGTGGTCCCGCTGTGCAACAATTTGCGCCAGTCCGAGATCATCGCCATGATGTCGGACTGCAATGCGCACGGCCCTGTCCCGAGCTGGGAGGAACCGGCGGACGAGGTCGTGCAGCAATTTTTCGACTCTCTGGTTGAGGTGTATGTCAATGCTGACGTCGAGCGGTGGCTTGTCATGGACACCACCCAGGCAGAGCTGGACTACATCGCCACTAGGGCGAGGGAGGCTCAACTTGCCATGGAGGCCGGCATTGCCGGGGGTGTGGAGGACAAGGCCGCAACGGCTGCGGAGGAGGAGGAGCTCGCCCAGTGGGAGGCGGCCGCCGGGGAGGCTAGCAGCACCGGCACCGGAGCTCCGCTTGTCGAAGATGCGGCCGACGAGTCGTCGGAGGAGGAGGACGTGGCGGCGGGCTTGGTGCCAGCCAGGGGAAGAGGGCCAGTCCTGCGGCGGGCTAGTTCCGGCGAGCCGGTCCAGCCTGGCAAGGCTGCGCGGCCTCAATTGACCCTGGAGGGGTCCGGGCGCCACACGAGGGCCACAGCAGCGAGGAGGCTGACGAAGGTCGCTGAGAAGAAGGCAACAACCCCTTCTCCATCTGGGCACGCACAAACTCTGCCTTATTCGCCTCCCCCGGCAGACGTTGACTCGGATGTCAACGCGGAGCTCCCTTTTGATCTTGGGCCTCTCAGCCCAAAGAGAAAAAGGAAAGCGATGGAGGAGGAGGAGATGGACGACGAGTAAGTACTCCATTCCTTACGGCCATTTCCATCCCCCTGAACTATGCCACTCATCTTGATACGTTTTTGCTTCTTCAGGGATGCAGAGACGTTGGCCCAGAGGATAAAGAGGGCGAAGGCCTCGGCGAGCAGCTAGCCTCCGGTTGGGGCTTCAGAGACACCATTGGTGGTGTTGAGCAGCCCAGACAGCAGCCCCCGGCACAGCCCCCGGCGTAAGTTCATCACCCTCCTCTTACTCGACATGTGGTAGGTGTTCGACGCTATGGTGCTGACCTTGTCGGGTTTGTAGGAAGGGAGCGGCAACAGGAGGAGCCACAGAGGGCCACCCCCAACACACCACCCCCATCGACTACACCGCCGCGAGGGGCGTCCCCGGCAAGAGCACCAAGCATGGAGTCCACACCCATGGAGGGAGAGGGGAACTTAGGTGCTGGTGGCTCTGCCCCGGCACCAGGTACTGGCGGGGAGGGGGCTTCTGATTCATAGCCTAGCACTGGTGAGTCGCCTGTCCTCCGTCTCTGTTTTTCCCTTATTCTTTTTATTGGCTTCATTGCTCCCATTACTGCCTAGGCCCTCCTTCAGGTATGGAGGACGTGGACGCCGTTGTCGGGAACATTGCGGAGGAGGCCGCAGTGGAGGCCGACGGGATCGCCGCCGAGGAGGCCGCCAAGGATGCTGATGAGGCCGCCGCCGATGAGGCCGCCAAGGATGCTGTCGAGGGTGCCAGCAGTGGGCCTGCCGGGGAGGCCGGCAAGGCCACAGCCGAGGAAGAGGTGGTTGATGATCAGCCTTCTTCCTCCACAACCTCGGGCCCCGGCAGATATCTGAAGGTAGGCGACGACCTCTTCGTCCACCTTGCAGGAGCGTCAAGTTCCCGAGCGCCCGCCAGAGGGGAAGTCTTCGACGGTGAGGTGCTTGCCGGCACCTGGCTCGAGGTTGTTGATGAACCGGGCGTCGGCGGTGATGGTTCCCCAGATGAGCAGCTCTTCCGTGCTATGGGGGCCAATTTCCGAAAGCTCCAAGCGCTCTATCGTGCCCGTCTGGACAAGGTTAAATCCAGGATAGCAACGGTGGACGAGGCGGAGGTGGACTTCAAGGCGCGCGTTGCTGAGGCACAGACCTGGTTCCACCAGACCCGCGAGGAGCAGAGGGCCTTCTAGGAGGAATTGGCCAAGAGCGATGCAGAGCTCACCATGAAGATGTCTGACATTGAGAAGGCCCAGGAAGAGGCAGTGAACTTGGCTGCCGCGGCCGAGGCCGCCCGGAACCAGCATCAAGCCGCCTTGGATTCCTAGGAGGAAGACCTCTCCGCGCGTGAGGCAAAGCTTGCCGCAACGCTCTGCGGCAAGGATGAGGAGCTTGAGGTCCTTGTCGAGCGGTGGACTCACGAGCTGGAGCAGAGGCACAAAGAGGCACTCGATGCCCAGGCTCTGGTCCACGCCGGCAAGGTGAAGGAGCTGGAGGTAGGGCGGGACGAGCTGAAGGAGCAGGCCCTCAAGCTGTCCGACGAGAAGAACATGCTCAACTGTGCCTTGAAAGAGGCGCAGGGAGCGGTCATCAACAGGGCTGGGGAGCTCTCCGAGGCGCAAAACTCCATCAGAGATCTCAAGCTGAAGCTGGAGAATCTCGAGAAGATGTTGTCGGAGAGCTCGGCTCAGAAGGAGTCCTTGACCAGGAGCCTATAGGAGGAGAAGCAGTTGCGGGCGGACGAGGCCGCCTCCCACCAGGAATATGTGGCGGGCGAGAATAGATGGATCAGCCGGCTGGAGGACGTCGCTGGCAGGGTCACCTCTCAGTTGGCCCTCATGGGGATGCCAAACGTGAGGTATGGCCTGAGTGGAGCAGGACCGTCAACGCCTAGCTGACCCTGTTCTTCGAGGGCGTCCTCGGCGCCTTGGCTGATCTTCACTCCAACAGAACGGCCACGCAGGCCGGGGAGGCCCGGCAACTTTGTCGGGGGGTCATGACCAAGGTCCTCACCAAGTTGGCGTACTAGAATCCCGCTCTTGACTTCGAAGCCGCGATGGATAGCTTGCCGGAGGGTACTGACCTCACGGCGCTCAAGGAGCGCATCAAGCCCGTCATCAGCTGCATCGAAGAAATCAAGAGGGTGGAAGGCCAGCGCCGGGATTAGGCATCCCGTTCTTCTTCGCCGCTGCGGGTTCATGACCAATACAAGTTTTATCTTTAGTTAGAATCGCAGCAATGATACGATGTAATATAACTTTAAAGAACTTTTGGAATTATGCATGCTATTTCTCTGTTTGTTGCCTCTTTGTATGTCCACCCTACGCTAGGTGGGTAGGCTTGCCGGCGCGGAAACCCAAGGCAGCGTCTTGGGGACGGGTCCCCATTGACCTGTCGGGCGAGCGTGTTGCCGAGTGAGCCACCTTACCGCCCTTAACGCAGCCACTCGAACTATCGAGTTTGACTCGAGTCAGAGTCAAGAGCCTTGCCAATTGTGGAAGGCTACCCTACCGTTTCCAACGCAGCCGTTTGAACTGTTGAGCGGGCTTGAAATAGAGCAAAGGCATTGCCGATTGGGAAGGGCCCCATTTGCGTGCAGGTTTCTCTTTGTACAAAGAATGACAGCTCCGAGGATAATAACCTTAAATAATAGGATGGAAATATCCAGGGTTCAATGTAACTTAGCTTCTATTTGTAGCCGCTCGAGTGTTGATCTTCCGGCCTCCTTCCTTCTCAAAAGGCCACGAAGACGAAGGAGCACTGGGCCAGCTGCTAGAGCCGATTCTCACAACTGCGCACCCCTACCTGGCGCGCCAAAGATGTCGGCGTATTGGATCGACACCTATGGGATCACAAGAATCCCTACTAAGGTTGCGGGGCGCGGGGTTGAGGGAAGAGCAGATCTAACAGATAGCACACGGTTCCTTTACCCAGGTTCGGGCCGCGAGGATGCGTAAAACCCTACTCCTGCTTTGGTGGATTGTATATCTGTGTTCTTCAGCTAGCTATGGGGCGTGAGGAGCTCCAAAAAGCCGAATCCTCCTCCTGGTCGCCTCAGGCCTCCTTTTATAGAGAAAGGGGTTGCCACAGTGGCACACAGGAGGTGGAAAGGGTACAGTGATGCGAGGTTATCCCTCGCATTACATGACAAGGTGCATTTAATGTGTCTTGCTTAGGTGTCATTGCTTTATCGGTGACGGGGGAGACATCCGTCTTGTCCGTCGCCGCTCCTTCTTGTGTCGACACGCGCCCTGGCCAGCGGTGCCTGAGATGCCATGTAGGCAGGCAGGCAGCTGAGGTGGCACAATGGTGGGTCTTCATGAAGATCTGCATGTCGCCCCGCAGGTGCCTGCCCAGCTGGTTGGGTCGGCGGCTGCATAAGGCGGTGGTGGTTTCAGTTGGTGTGGGCCTGATGGTGGCCCTGCGGATGTCCCCGGCAAGGGCCTTGCCGGGCCCCAAGGGTCTTGCCGCGGCTGCTAAAGCCGGCCCCGGCAAGGATCTTGCCGGGGCTGCTAAAACTGGCTCCTGGCAAGGACCTTGCCGGGGGAGTCTGCTTCGTCCCATTGCTCTTTGTGGTCTTGGCTTTGGGCTTCAGTTCCATCGAGCTTCGGTCTTACCCTGACACACCTCCCTTGCCGTGCTTGGTGTGGTGGTGCCCGTGGCTCAGACTGCCCGTGCACAGTCATAGGGGTACAAAAAGTGTACCCCTCTTTTTGTACACCGACACAATCCAAAAAAATATCAAAGGGAAAACTCAATTCAACACAAGATAGATAGGGGAAAACACCATATGAGCTGACTATATTAACAAAGCCCCCGATACATCAAGATCGTGCCATCAAGAACACGAGAGAGAGAGAGAGAGAGAGAGAGAGAGAGAGAGAGAGAGATTAAACACATAGCTACTGGTACGAACCCTCAGCCTCGAGGGTGGATTATTCCCTCCTCGTCATGGTGGCCGCCGGGATGATGAAGATGGCCACCGGTGATGATTTTCCCCTCCAACGGAGTGCCGAAAGGGTCTAGATTTGGTTTTCGGTGGCTACAGAGCCTTGCGGCATCGGAACTTCTGATCTAGGTCTACCCCGAAGGGTTTTGGAATATTTGTGAATTTATAGGGTAAAGAGGCGGTCCGGGAGGCCAACGTAGTGGGCATAACCCACCTGGGCGCGCCAGGGGGCCTGGCACGCCTTGGTTGGTTGTGCCCCCCTCGGGGCACACGCCAGGTGTTGCTTCAGCCCATTGGGTGTCTTCTGGCCCATAAAAAATCTCCAAAAAGTTTCGTGGTGTTTGGACTCCGTTTGATATTGATTTCCTGCGATGTAAAAACATGCAGAAATAGCAACTCGCACTTGGCACTATGTCAATAGGTTAGTCCCAAAAAATGATATAAAATGATTGTAAAACATCCAAGAATGATAATATAACAGCATGTATGTGACACCCCGAGACCGATGTGCCAGTTGTCATCCTCTTATTCTCCGTTGTTGCCATGTCATCTGCTTACGTGTTGCACTTTGCCATGTCATCATGTGCATTGCATCCTCATGTTTTCAAAACTTCCATCCAATCTTTTTCTCCGTCGTCCGTTTCGGGATCCGACACTCTCACATGCACCCGTTGCACCTCTCAAATCTTGTTTCATGAGCGGGAGAAAAACGTTCTCGTAATGGGCTGAGATTTGTCGAGTGGCCTTGGTAAATCACCGGTAGACCGCCTGTCAAATTTCGTTCCATTTGGAGGTCGTTTGATGCCCCAACGGTTAACCACGTTAATCGCCGGAAGCCTTTTATCTTTTGGCCTAGCACCCCTCCACAACAGCCCACTAGCCCATCTAAATTCCCTCCATGCTCTTCGATGTAGCATCACGATCGCGTGGCTGAAAACCGCACCTCATTTGGACTCTCATAGCTCCCTCTACTTATAAATAGGCCGCCCTCCGAAATTTCGGGTCCAAACCCTAGCACCCTCCTCCTCGCGCCGCCGGACATGTCCGCCCGGCGCCGGACACGTCCATAGCCGCCTCCCCAGCCAATCAGGAGCGGACACGTCGGCCACCCCACGCCCACATCGCCGCCGCCAGCCTCACGCGGCCCAACGGGCCCGCGAGGGGCCTGCCCGCGTCCGTCCGCTGCGCGCGCAGACCTGGATCTCGCGCCGCCTTCCACCTTCTCGCAACCTCCTGGGCTCCTCGTCTCTAGCCTCGCCGCCAGCGACCCCGCTGCCCTGCTCCTCTGCCTCTAGCACCGCCCGCTCCTTCGCCCTGCCAGAGCACGCCGCCGTGCGTGCTCCCCCGTAGCTGAGCTCCTGCCGCTGCCAGATGCCGAGCGTCACCGTCTTGGTGCTCGCCCCCGGCCGCCCTTCGCTCGATTCGGTCGGGATCCACTGGATCCGAGGCCTTCCGGCCCGTTCCCGACCTTGGCAACCCCGCCGGTCCCTCGGGCTCACGAGAGCCCCCAGCAGCTGCCACCATCGTGTTCATCCCCTGGGAGGACGACGCCTCCCGCACGCGTCTTCGTGGGCTCGGCCTCCCAGGCCCAGCGCCAGCCGGCCGCCTCGGCCTGCCTCTCCGTCCTTCCGGGCTCGAGGCTCACCTGGTGAGCTGCCCCCGCTAAGCTTCGCCCTGCCGCGCTATAGTTTCCCCACGCTCACTTTTCCTCTATGGAAAAAACGACCAAGTCCCTAAAATCCTTCATCATGTTAGTATCTTTGGGTGATCTTAATTTTGTGCATGTTTGTCCAAATGTAATGTATGATATGTCAAAATGTTCGTCTTTGAATGCTCTAGATGATGGTGTGGTTTTCATGCATGTTAGATTGCATCTTGCCATGTTAATCTCTGTTGCAAAAGTGCTAAGTGTTGTTAACTGCTGAAAACTATCATAACTTGCTGATTTGTCTTTTTCATATCTTTTTGTGTGATTTTTATTTGAGCAACATGTCAACATGTGTTAGGAGCACAATCATGTCATATTTGCTGTGGTGCAATACACTTTTAATGATATGCCTTGTGGTGAGTGCAACAAGCTTGCAAAGTGACCTACTCTTTGTTTGCTGATTTCTGAGACTTGTTGAAAACCGCTAATTCTGAAACTGTTATATTGTTATGCCATGTTTGCTTGATGCTACAGTCATATCTATGCACATTTGGAGATGTCCATTGACCATGTCTTGAAGTCCATGTTATGCTCTATCCATCCATGTCCTTGTTTGCAATTATAGGTTGTTGTAGCTTGTCTCTTTCTTGCTCTTAAATTGCTATAAAATGTTTCTGTCAGCCTGTTATCAGTAAGTTCACTTTTGCCATATGAATAGCTAGTGTTCTATGCATCCTATGACCATGTTCTTGCCGTGAGTAGCTTCATAAACATGTTTTCTTGCTGTTGGTTATATTCACATGCCATGTTATGCTTTGGGACGAGTTTCACAAGCTTGCAAACATGCCTACTTGTCGTTGTTGCTGCCATGTTCAGTTTATTTCACTAAGTCTGTGAAACTGTTATTATTTGCAATATTGCCATGATGTTTTGAGCATGTTCTAGTGGTGTTTCGCAGTAGCTAAATGATCATGTTTGTAGTGCTTGGCATGTACATGCTTGCCATGCCCTTTGATGCCATGAAAAGTTCATGTAGCATGTTATTTTGATTATTGGAAAGTGCCTAGTTGATGTTTTTGGACAGTTTGTTGTTATATCTTCTTTCATGTGTATGTGTTGAACCGTTGCTCCGTTTTGAGCGTCTCCTCTATGAAACTAGCTTGTTTTTGCATTTAGATGCATAATATCATGGTGTACACATGTTTGGAGTGTGTTTGTTTGTTGTTTGAATGCATCTTGCATCTTTGTCATGCTTAACTTGTTTTGCTCATATCTTCTAGGCAGTAGCTCCGAATTAAATAAACTTTATATGTAACTTGACTAGAATTTCGTGTAGATCATCATGGTGCATGTTAAGTTGCTGTTTAACAAATTTAACATAAGGTTTGTTCAGATCTGGACCAATTTCGAAATTTGCATATGAGGACTTGCCGGAATTTGTTATATGTTGTTTGGGGCCTCATTTAAACTTGCTTTGTTGTGTGTTCTTATTTGCATCATCTCTTGCCATGATTAGCATCATGTAGCCTTGTCATGCATCATACTTGGTTAAGCATCATGTCTTGTTGTGTGTTGGTTGTTTACCGTGTTGCTTGCTTCTTCTCGTTAGTGCTTGTTTCGTTGCGATCGTGAGGATTCGTTCGACTACGCTTGGTTCATCTTCGTGGCTTCTTCTTCATCTTCTTCATGGACTCGATATTCTTCCTTGCGGGATCTCAGGCAAGATGACCGTCACCTTGGATACCATTTCTATCATTGCTATGCTAGTTGTCTCGATGCTATCGTTATATGTCGCGCTACCTATCTATTTGTTGTCAGCCTCTCATTGTTGCCATGAAACCTCTAACCTTTGACACCCTCCTAGCAAACCGTTGTATGGCTATGTTACCGCTCGCTCAGCCACTCTTATAGCATTGTTAGTTGCAGGTGAAGATGAAGATTGCTCCATTTTGGATCTTGGATATTTTGGGATTATCACAATATACCTTACTACAATTAATGCACATATATACTTGGCAATGGGTGGAAGGCTTGGCCTTTTTCTCGGTGTTTTGTTCCACTCATGCCGCCTTAAGAACCGATAAACCGGTGTTACGTTCCTTGATTTTACGTTCCAAACATGGTTGGGTATATGGGGACCCCTTGACAGTTCACTTTGAATAAAACTCCTCCAGCAAGGCCCAACTTTGGTTTTACCTTTTGCCTCATAATAAAAACTAAATTAATTAAATTAATTTTCATTGGGGGTCGTGTCCCCGGGTTCTCAATTCCACATAACAGGGGGGCCAGTGCTGATGGTGTTGGTCCCAAACTAGAGCCACTTGCGGTGCCACCCAGTTACTCGGGCTTCCGGTTGCTACACGTAGTGCTCATCCGGGCATGGCCTGAGACGAGATGCGCGCGGATACTATCAGGGTGTCGGTACGTCGGGAGGTCTTGCTGGACTTGTTTTACAATTATCTAAATTTCTTATGCACCGGGATTCCGAGTCTGATCGGGTTATCCGTATGATAAGGGGTTTTTACCTCTGCTGATCGTGAGAGCTTCTGATGGGCTAAGTTGGGACACCCCTGCAGGGTTATGATCTTTCGAACGCCGTGCCCACGGTTTTGTGGTAGATTGGAATTTGTTAATGTCTGGTTGTAGAAAACTTGACAGAGGATCCAAAATAAAACACACAAACCGCGTGAGTATCTTTGACCGTCTCTTTTCAATTTGAGAAGAGAACACGGTGGGGTTATGTTTGCCTCGTAGGTAGTTCAAGATCATTTAGCGATCACTGCTAGTTTGCGACCGCTTGCGTAGATGCTCATCTTATTCTTGTACTCGTAAGTTAGACACCATATAATGCTTAGCCGCTGCTGCAACCTCACCACTTAACCTCTCCATGCCCATTAAGCTTTGCTAGTCTTGATACCCATGGTTATGGGATTGCTGAGTCCTCGTGGCTCAAAGATACTACAACATCAGTTGCAGGTGCAGGTTTCCGATGACTTGATGTGAGAGCGATGTTATTTGTGTTGGAGTTCTTTCTTCTTCTTCTTCTTCTTCGTCAGTCTTGGGATAGGTTCCTGGTCGGCAGCCTAGGATAGCAGGATGGATGTCGTGTGTTTTCATCTGTAGCGGATGTCTTGTGTATAATATTTTTGTATTCATGTAGAGTTGTATGACTTGTTGTATCCCGAACTATGTATGTAATGGTACGATGTAATGATATCCATCTTGCTAAGTGCCCAAAATACGGTTATGCCCCAATCACAAGGTGTTCACGTGATCGGGATAGAATCGCATCTTGGGTGTGACAAGTTGGTATCAGAGCCTTGACCGGCCATAGGATCCCCCTTGATTGATCGTAGCTTGGCCGTTGTTGAGTCTAGAAGAAAACTATTTTGGAGTCTAGTTATATCGGAGAGTGGGAATTCTTTTTACTCCTCAGTCCCTTTGTCGCTCTGGTGAGGAATCTTGACGTAGGTGTTTTGAATTACTCCTCTTCCCCTTCAAATTTTTTTAGGATCACGCGGTTAGTTTTCGTTTGCTATGATGTCTGTTATTTTCATCCGGTGCATTTGTCGTCGAGTTGATACATTCCTCTTCGTCTTTGCAAGTTAATCCTCAGTTCTTTCCAACCGGCGTCGTTTCCCCATCCGAAGTGGTCCTTCTTTTTCCCACCCGCCCACCCTTTTTCTTCTCGGAGCCGGATTCCAAAATCGTGTATCCATTTTATCTTTCTGAATCCTTTGCTTTCTTCCTCAATTATTTCAACTAGTGAATTCTCGTCTAGTTCGTCCTTCTTCATCTCTTTTCTCCTCCGGTGGATTCAATTCAAGTATTCGGTGTTCATCATATTTTTTCCCTCAGTTCAGATGTTTCCCCTTGCTCGTTCGCCTCTCGCCATTTACTTGTTCTGGAGTTCCGAAGACATCTCAGGAGATTCGTGTTTTTATTCAATTAATTTGAGATTTTCACCTCATTCGAGTCTTTCAACCATTTCGGTGCATCATTTCTCATCCGAATAATCCTTTCCAATGGTGTTTTCTCTTCGGTGGGCTCATAATCCACAAGTCTTTGCCAGGATCTTACCTGGCTCTTATAATATTTTTGGAGTGATTCCCAAATTCTTTTCAAAGTGTGACATAAGTATGGATTCCATCAGTCATATACCATCTCCAAGATCGCTTTCAAATTGTTTTCATGTTTGTTTCAACTTTTCCTCTTTCATTCGTCCAGAGTATATCAACAATTTTGTTGGTGTTTCTCGTCGTCATTCTCAATATTTGAAGACCGAAGAAGAGTTTTCCTCAAAATCTTGTTCGTTCTCTCGAAGAATCGTGTTTATAGCTTCATGTTATCCTCTCGAATTATTCCATTCATCATAAATTCTTTTCCTTACCCATCCGGAGCTTTTCATGAATTATTACCATTGTGTTCCTCCCAAGGTCATCATTTCAGAAGATTTCTTAGTTCTCAGTTTTCAACTTCGTCCTCCAACTATTCTTAATTGATGCCTCTTCGTTCGTCTCCATATTCTTCCCGTGCTTCGTTCAAGTATTATTTATTCAATTCGCGATCTCTTCATTCTCTTCGATCTAAATTCCCTCAAGTTATTTATCCTTCTCGACGATTCATTCTTTTTTCTTTGTTAAATTTCAATTCCTTACGGTGGATTATTCTCCTTCATCACTTGGTTTCAATTCTTACGGTGGTTTTCTCAAGAGTTCTTTTCATGTGTGATCATATCAATTCTTTTGTTCTTTCCAATCTTACCGGTGTTTCATGAAGACTTTCTCGAGTTTTCTGATATGTCTCCACTTAATCTTTTTCAACGCGAATAAGTAGTATGCAAATCCATTGCTTCTCATCAATTTAATTGGTGGAGGATAAGCATAACATAATTCTTATTCTTATCTCATCAAGTTCATTAATCCCTTTCTTAGGAATTTGTTCATGATGAATAAATTCTATCCCAAGTGTGTTCATCTTTTCTTTTCGGAGTTCAAGTTTTCTCGGCTATCTCGTCGGTGCCTCCGTCTAAATCATTGCAAAGCCTTATTCTTATTATTGTCATCCTTCATCATCCTTTTGTTACCGGAGTTCTTCATGGTGTCTCTTCATGATTTAATTCATTCCTCGAATATTCATAAAATTCTTGTGGAGCAGCTCAAGTATTTTTCTTCTCGCGTCTCGAAGTGCAAATAATTCTCGGTATTCTTTTGAAGTGGAGTTTTGCATTTCTTCATCCTTGGCTATTCAATCTTTTGGTTGTGGCATAATTCACCTCAAGTGTGAGATGTTTTCCATAAGCCCACATCGAGCAAATTATTTTGTTGTTGATTTTCTCAACAACTCCGTTCAAGTCTTTCTCTTGAAGATACTCTTTCAAGTTCATTCGTGGTCAAACTTGTCATTTTCTTCTCCGTTCTTTCATCCAACTCTTTCAACTATTCTAGAGGCATTTGTGTTGTTTCATCTCGTCAAGTATTATTCCATCTTCTCAAGTTCAAGGCCTATTACTTCAATTCTCAACCGGAGTGTTGCCCGAATTCCTTTTTTATCGCTTTTAGCCAGAGTGGTTTTGAATTCATTACTGTTCCTTCAACTCTTGTTCCATATCCTCCAACCTTTTGGTTCTCATCTTGTTCCTTGTTCCTCTTTTGTAACGGAGCTTCTCAATCTCGTTCATCTCCGTTGCATTCTTCCCTTCAAGTTGTTCAACCTCTCAAGATTCTTTGGTTTCACTTTGTTCTTCCTATTCCTCTTCCGTATCCTTCCGAAGATCTCGGGACGAGATCTCTTGTTAGTAGGGGAGTGTTGTGACACCCCGAGACCGATGTGCCAGGTGTCATCCTCTTATTCTCCGTCATTGCCATGTCATCTGCTTGCGTGTTGCACTTTGCCATGTCATCATGTGTATTGCATCCTCATCTTTTCAGAACTTGCATCCAATCTTTTTCTCCGTTGTCCGTTTCGGGATCCGACACTCTCACATGCACCCGTTGCACCTCTCAAATCTTGTTTCGTGAGCGGGAGAAAAACGTTCTCGGAATGGGCCGATATTTGTCGAGTGGCCTTGGTATATCACCGGTAGACCGCCTATCAAATTTTGTTCCATTTGGAGGTCGTTTGATGCCCCAACGGTTAACCATGTTAACCAACCACCGAAAGTCTTTTCTCTTTTGGCCCAGCACCCCTCCACAATAGCCCACTAGCCCATCTAAACCCCATCCATGCTCTTTGCCATTGGATCATGATCGAGTGGCCAAAAACCGCACCTCATTTGGACTCTCCTAGCTCCCTCTACCTATAAATAGGCCTCATCCTCCGAAATTTCGGGTCCAAACCCTAACACCCTCCTCCTCGCGCCACCGGACATGTCCGCCCGATGCCAGACATGTCCATAGCCGCCTTCCCAGCCAATCAGGAGCTGACACATCGGCCACCCCGCGCCCACATCGCCGCCGCCAGCCTCCCGCAGACCGCCAAGCCCGTGCGAGGCCTGCTCACGTCCGTCCGCCGCCCGTGCAGGCACGGATCCCGTGCCGCCATCCACCTTCTCGCAACCTCCTAGGATCCTCGTCTCTAGCCTCGCCGCCGGCCGCCGACGACCCCGCTGCCCTGCTCCTCTGCCTCTAGCACCGCCCGCCGCTTCGCACTGACAGAGCACGCCACCGTGCGCGCTCCCGCATAGTTGAGCTCCTGCCGCCGCCAGATCCCGAGCGCCGCCGCCTTGGTGCTCGTCGTCGGCCGCCCTTCGCCCAATTCGGTCGGGATCCACCAGATCCGGGCCTTCCGGCCTGTTCCCGACCCAGGCGACCCCGCCGGTCCCTGCCGTCCCTCGGGCTCGCCGGAGCCCCTAGCAGCCGCCGCCGTCATGTGCATCCCCTGGGAGTACGACGCCTCTCGAACGCGTCTTCATGAGCTCGGCCTCCCAGGCCTAACGCCATCCGGCCCCTCAGCTTTCCTATCCGTCCTTCAAGGCCTGAGGCCCACCTAGTGAGCTGCCCCCGCTAAGCTTCACCCTGGGCGCGCTATAGTTTCCCCACACTCAAGGCCCACCTAGTGAGCTGCCCCCGCTAAGCTTCGCCCTAGGCGCGCTATAGTTTCCCCACGCTCACTTTTCCTTTGTGAAAAAAACGATCAAGTCCCTAAAACTTGCATCATCTTAGCATCTTTGGGTGGTCATAATTTTGTGCATGTTTGTCCAAATGTAATGTATGATGTGTCACAATGTTTGTCCCTGAATGCTATAGATGATGGTGTGCTTTGCATGCATGTTAGATTGCATCTTGCCATGTTAATCTCTGTTGCAAAAGTGCTAAGTGATGTTAACTGCTGAAAACTATCATAACTTGCTGATTTGTATTTTTCATATCTTTTTGTGTGATTTTTGTTTGAGCAACATGTCAACATGTGTTAGGAGCACAATCATGTCATCTTTGTTGTGGTGCAATCCACTTTTAATGATATGTCTTGTGGTGAGTGCAACAAGCTTGCAAAGTGACCTACTCGTTGTTTGCTGATTTCTGAGACTTGTTGAAAACTGCTAAGTCAGAAACTATTATATTGTGATGCCATGTTTGCTTGATGCTACAATCATATATATGCACATTTGGAGATGTCCATTGACCATTTTTTGAAGTCCATGTTATTCTCTATCCATCCATGTCCTTGTTTGCAATTATAGGTTGCTGTGGCTCGTCTCTTTTTCTTGCTCTCAAATTGCTATAAAACGTTTCTGTCAGCCTGTTATTAGTAAGTTTAGTTTTGCCATGTGAATAGCTAGTGTTCTATGCATCCTATGACCATGTTCTTGCCATGAGTTGCTTCATAAACATGTCTTCTTGCTGTTGGTTGTATTCACATGCCATGATATGTTTTTAGATGAGTTGCACAAGCTTGCAAACATGCATATTTGTCGTTGTTGCTGCCATGTTCAGTTTATTTCACTAAGTCCGTGAAACTGTTATTATTTGCAATCTTGCCATGATGTTTTGAGCGTGTTCTAGTGGTGTTTGGCAGTAGCTCAATGATCATGTTTGTAGTGCTTGACATGTACATGCTTGCCATGCATTTTGACGCCATGAAGTGTTCCTGTAGCATGTTGTTTTGATGATTGCAAAGTGTCTTGTTGCTGTTTTTGGACACTTTGTTGTTATATCTTGTTTCATGTGTATGTGTTGAACCGTTGCTCCGTTTTGAGCATGTCCTATATAAAACTTGCGTGTTTTTACATGTAGATGCATAATATCCTGTTGTATACATGTTTGGAGTGTGTTTGCTTGTTGTTTGAATGCATCTTGCATCTTTGCCATACTTAACTTGTTTTGCTCATATCTTCTAGGCAGTAGCTCCAAATTAAATGAACTTTACATCTAACTTGACTATAATTTTGTGTAGATCATCAAGGCGCATGTTAACTTGCTGTTTAATAACTTTAACATAAGGTTTGTTCAGATCTGGACCGATTTCGAAATTTGCATATGAGGACTTACCGGAATTGGTATATGTTGTTTCCAGCCTCATTTAGAATTGCTTTGTTGTGTGTTCTTGTTTGCATCATCTCTTGCCATGATTAGCATCATGTAGCCTTGTCATGCATCATACTTGGTTGAGCATCATGTCTTGTTATGTGTTGAGTGTTTAACGTGTTGCTTGCTTCTTCTCGTTAGTGCTTGTTTCAATGCGATCGTGAGGATTCGTTCGACTACGCTTGGTTCGTCTTCGTGGCTTCTTCTTCATCTTCTTCATGGACTCGATCTCCTTCCTTGCGGGATCTCAGGCAAGATGACCGTCACCTTGGATACCATTACTATCATTGTTATGTTAGTTGTCTCGATGCTATCGTTATTTGTCGCGCTACCTATCTATTTGTTGTCAGCCTCTCATTGTTGACATCAAACCTCTAACCTTTGACACCCTCCTAGCAAACCGTTTTATGGCTATGTTATCGCTCGCTCAGCCACTCTTAAAGCGTTGTTAGTTGCAGGTGAAGATGAAGATTGCTCCATTTCGGATCTTGGATATTTTGGGATTATCACAATATATCTTATTATAATTAATGCACATATATACTTGGCAATGGGTGGAAGGCTTGGCCTTTTGCTCGGTGTTTTGTTCCACTCATGCCGCCTTAAGAAACGATAAACCAGTGTTATGTTCCTTGATTTTGCATTCCTAACACGGTTGGGTATATGGGGACCCCTTGACAATTCTCTTTGAATAAAACTCCTCCAACAGGCCCAACTTTGGTTTTACCTTTTGCCTCATAATAAAAAATTAATTAATTAAATTAATTTGCATAGGGGGTCGCGTCCCCGGGTTCTTAATTCCACACAACAGGGGGGGCCCAGTGCTGATGGTGTTGGTCCCAAACTATAGCCACTTGCGGTGCCACCCTGTTACTGGGGCTTCCAGTTGTTGTACGTAGTGCTCATCCGGACGTGGCCTGAGACAAGATACACGCGGGTACTATCAGGGTGTCGACATGCCGGGAGGTCTTGCTAGATTTGTTTTGCCATTGTCGAAATGTCTTGTGTACCGGGATTCTTAGTCTGATCGGGTTGTCCCTAAGATAAGGGGTTTTTACCTCTGCTGATCGTGAGAGCTTGTGATGGGCAAAGTTGGGACACCCCTGAAGGTTTATGATCTTTCGAAAGCCGCGCCGGTGGTTATGTGGCAGATTGAAATTTTTTAATGTCCGGTTGTAGAAACCTTGACAGAGGATCCAAAATAAAACACACCACCCGCATGAGTAACCGTGACCGTCTCTTTTCAATTTGAGAAGAGAACATTGTAGGGTTATGTTTGCCTCATAGGTAGTTCAGGATCATTTAGGATCATTACTAGTTTGCGACCGCTTGCATAGATGCTCATCTTATTCTTGTACTCGTAAGTTAGCCACCATATAATGCTTAGCCGCTGCTGCAACCTCACCACTTAACCTCTCCATGCCCATTATGCTTTGCTAGTCTTGATACCCATGGTTATGGGATTGCTGAGTCCTTGTGGCTCGCAGATACTACAACATCAGTTGCAGGTGCAGGTTTCCGATGACTTGACATGAGAGCGATATTATTTGTGTTGGAGTTCTTTCTTCTTCTTCTTCTTCGTCGTCAGTCTTGGGATAGGTTCCTGGTCGGTAGCCTGGGATAGCAGGATGGATGTCGTGTGTCATGTGTTTTCATCTGTAGTCGGATGTATTGTGTATAATGTTGTTGTATTCATCTGGAGTTGTATGATTTGTTGTATCCCAAACTATGTATGTAATGGTACGATGTAATGATATCCATCTTGCTAAGTGCCTGAAATGCGGTTGTGCCCCAATCATGAGGTGTTCACGTGATCGGGATAGAATCGCATCTTGGGCATGACAATGGAACAATCAAAAATTATAGATACGTTGGAGACGTATCACCAACCTTATAGCTAACCTTGTTGTATGAGTGACTAAGTGATGACTATGTATGGCATGCCAACATCAGAGAGCCTAACACACCTGGACGGAGGAAGCAGTTTCATGCATGCGAAGTAGGAAAAAATGCTCATTTATAGCCGTCTAAAATCTCCAAGGGCGTGACTACGCGAGCGAGGCGACGGGTCTGGTAGGTGCGACCATGATACAGGTTGCTGACAACCCTTGGATCTTACATCGAACAGTCGCATGCTAAGTTGTTGAAAATTTGGAGAATAACCCTCTAGGATATGATATTCCCCATAGGTTTAGAATCACACCATGCAATCGTTCGATCTCAGATCCAAGGACTCTCGGAAGCCCGTATCATGGGAGCATAGAAAGCTCTGTATCACCAGTAATATTCCTGACGCTTGACGTGCGAACAAGCACATGCATGAAGCGACTTAATTGGGCTTCTAGTAGACATGACATCTAATTGGGCCCCCATAGTACTATGCATGTATCCATTTATCCACCGAGCAAGCCACTACCCTGCCGTTCGCACTCCCCACTCAGCATTTTTACAATCGAAAAAGCGCTAGTAGTTCGCTCCTACTCATCCCCGACTGTCCTTTAACATTACGGTAGTTCGCTCCTAGTCATCGCGTCCTTTCACATTACAACAGTTCCACTAATCCTAACCCTCCTCCCAAATCCATGGCGTCCCAAATCTCCATGATCTTCGGTGAGTACAAGGTTAGAACCATCACCGGCGATGAGTTCGACTTCATCTACACCCATTCTTATGCGATGGTGAAAAGATACCTTGCTCGCTTCAGAAGCATGTTCGAAAAGTCAAATGGTGATGAGTGGGTCGCTGGGCTAGATGTTGAGTACACCACAGTCCTGGAAAGAGAGAAGGATCTAAAGGAGGAAGAGAGAAATAAGCCCGCCGTGATCCAGGTTTGCGTGCATAACTTGTGCTTGGTCTACCACATATGCCATGCTGATGTTGAGTGTGAGGAATTTAAGAACTTCCTCGCAGACCCCAAATTCAAATTTGTTATTGTAGACTTTACGAATGACAATACAGTCCTGGGTCGAATAGGCCTCGCTGTAGGCCAGCCCTTCGACCTCCAAAGGAATCGGCTGGTGTCCCCCGATCAGCCTTCAATCCTGACCCTCGCAGGAGCCATGGTTCATCCTTCGTATGGTAAACTAAAGATACCTTCGCCCAAGTTTCATCTTGCATGGGTGTGCAATGTACTAGATATTGGCCACATCCATTACGCTGCAATGGATGCCTACCTTTGTTTCAATATCTACAAGGGATGGACAAAGAGTGGAAGCCAAGTGTGTGGTTCAAGCCAAGAAGTGTCGGCCAAGAGGAAGAGGGACAAGGACGAAGTCAAGCACGTGGACGAGGAGTCCGAGTAAGGTGGCAGTGACATTGCTCATGGTGGTTCTAATACAGCGTCTACCGGATTAGTTGCTTAGTTTAATTTTAGGGTGCTTAGTTTTATTTGAGGGGTGTGTTGTATTGAGCCCCCAGCAGAACTATTTTATGCTCCTTCTCGTTACTTTAACTCTTCAGTATGCACGTATTGGCTTTTTTAATAGTACTATATGCATAATTTGGCGACGAGCACTCTCTATATGTACCACATTTTTTCTCTTTAATTTCATCTTGTTAGTTTTGCTCCATGGCGCAATCCATACTGCTACTGTACAAAAGTATTTTTAAAATGCTAGAGGTTGGGCAGTCTCGCTTGGTCGGTTTCATGAGAGGCGGGGGCCTTTGTGATTTGATGGCTCATTACTGCTGGAACCTGGGGCCTTGTGATTTGACTGCTCGTATAAATGTTGTCGACGACCTGAGGAGGAGCAAAGAACTGTGCGGTATACTACTACTTTCCACTAGAGTAGGACTAGTACGACGAAGGAGCGCGAAACACGGCAGCCCAGTGCGACATGGCGATCCCACGGCGCCGCTCATCGTTACTCCCTCTCTCTCAGTTTACAAGGCATGTGCGTTCCCCTAAGTCGTCAATTTGACCAACTTAATAGAAGTCATATATTAAATAAACATACCATTGTAAACTTTAGATATTCTATTTTCAAACGGTATAATTTTTGTGTGACATAGTTTATATTAATTCCTCCATTTCAGTTTACAAGTCATGCGCGTATATTTAGGTTACCAATTTTATCACCGTAATATAAACTATATAACACAAAAATTATACCGTTTGAAAATAGAATATCTAAAGTTTATAATGGTATATTTTTTGTACTATGTGACTTCTATTAGGTTGGTCAAATTGACGACCTAGGGGTACCCGCACGTCTTGTAAACTGAGAGAGAGAGAGAGTACGGTGATAAAATTGGCAACATCGGTATACGCGTAGGACTTGTAAACTAAAGTGGAGGGTATACCATTGTTCTCTTCATGCCTCGTAGAGAACGTGACACATGCGGCGAAACACCCGAAGCAAAAGAAGAAACACGTGATCAAAAGAAGAAGGAAGATTGATGTGGGGTCAACCCGATCTAGGCCGATCTTTCACGAAGAGGAGGGAAACCCATGATGAACATGAAGAACACAAAGGGGGATCACGAGGGAAAACACTCAAGAACAAGTCCAATCACACATCCACTAGACAATCAAACACACAAGATCACAAGGTACATGAACAACAAAGGGAAATATACAAGGTAGATCTTCCCGTTAGGGGTCTTGAATCGAAGGTGGATCTTCTCCGTAGAGGGGCCTCGGTCTATCTCATGGAGTAGATCTGTAATGGATGAGCAAAGCTCTATCTCACATATGAGCTAAAACCATTTCTAACCCTAAAATGGTGAAGGTGGAGGAGTATATATAGTCTAGGGCCATGAAGGGGTATGTGAGGGGCAAAACAGGTACATGGGCCTCGGCCCGGATACATGCACGCAGGCAAGGCCGGATGTCCGGCGGTCGGGCCGGATGTCCGGCTCTTCACGGGTTGCCGGATGTCCGGGGGAATGGCTGGATGTCCGGGCTAGCGGGGCCAAGCCTCGTGTGTGGTACTGTTGCTGGCGCCAGATTTCCAGGCTGAAGGCCGGATGCCGGCGGCTGCTGAGGCGCCGGATGTCCTGGTTGGCGCCGGATGTCCGGCAGCTGTAACTTCAGCCGCTCCATCTTCGCTTACATGCTTCCCTCGCTGATGGCGTAGGTGTTCCTTGGCGCTTCCACTCCTCCTCCTCGTCCGCGAAGCTCCGACGATACCTATGCATGCACACGAGTGGAGTGTCAAGTAGTATACCATCCTCGAAGGGGTCAAGTGAGCACATTTAAAGGAGATGATTCACCTTTATGTATGTGAAGTAGGTGTCGCACATGTCACTTGCCAAACGAACTTTTGACATGGTGATGTCCTTAGGATGCTCCACATCATCCCCTCCCCCTTGGAAAATATCCGACCTCGGATCAAGAACCAAATCACCATGGGAAAGAGATGGCTTCACCGCGTAGTAGTGGAGGATCATCAAGTACTCATCATCTTGAAACTCGAAATGGGTACTCTCCAATGTCGCACCCTCTAGTGATTCCTTCAAAAGGAGCAAGGACAACAAACACTTGGAAAAACAAATGTGGTTAGCATTAGTGCAAAACCAGGCATTCAAGAGGTGATTCACCCAACAAGTGTTGTCATCAAGCATAACATAGGGTGTGACAAAGGGTTGTGGCATAGCATGTAAGCACATCAATTGAGGAGAAGAAAAGGTATCATGGTGCCAAGTATGCAATTGGGAGGTAGTGATGCAAATATGTGTGACAAGAGAATAAGCATCTAACTCATGGTCATAGCAAGCATGCACAAAGCTCTCAATGAAAGGTCAATGGTAGGCGTAAGAATCATTCACAACACCAAGTGAAATGAAGTGTCTAAACACATGGGTCAAGTGCAAGACAATCCAAGCATAACGTGTATATGGTGTAGTGAGAATAGTGTGGCACTCAACACAACAGAAAGAGCAATTGTTCATCATGTGTGAGGCAAGCAAGCTAAGCATGTGAAAAGCACCTAGACATGGCATATGTGAAAAGATGACATTGTTGCAACCAAGCATATGATAGGGACAAGTAATCCACAAGTCGGATGCAACACACAAGGCATATATAACACGAGGCATGGCAATGTGGTGATCATGAATGAAAGCAATATCACTAACATGTGCACGATCAAGGGGTCCAAGATGACAAATAAGTCTCATGGTGCGAGCAACACATGTAGTATGATCCAGAATATTCATGCTCATGGTTTTGGGGTTCTCGAAAGAGAAGGATATCACCTTGAAAGCATGTCCTTGTGCATTCTTCACAATGCCTAAGCACAAGCAAGTGCGATGTAGAAGCATCGTGGTATAAGGTGGCTCGCTCTCAAGAGCTCGAATGGTCAACTCACGTGAAGTGGAAGTCGACACGAAGTCCAAGTATCCTACACATGTGCACAACAAAACAAAGAATATATGCGCATGGTAGATAAACACATCATCCATCATGATGGTTCTCTTCTCTTGCACATAACCATTAGAAGCAAAAGTGCATGAATAAGATGATGCAACAATGGCTATATTCATGGCACTAGGCATATGGTGCAAAGCGGTAAGACAAGCATGCTTCACAAGAAATATGTCAAAATCTCCAAATAAATGCGAGAATGCTATGGGGGCAATCTCATTGGCAAGACTAAAATCATGGTTGCGCTCAATGCATGGACAATCATATAGCATGAGAGAGGCAACATGTGGAGGCATATGACAACAAGCAATATCAATCATGTGTGCAAAGCATGGCAATGGTTGTCATCAACCGCATGAAATGAGCAAGTATGATTCATTGGTGATACAACATAGTCAATCAAAGAAATCAAGTAGTGCAAACTAGTGGCGCGAAGATGCAACACACTAGAGGAAATATTGGCAATCATGTCATGTGAGCAAATATTAGGCATAGGCAATGCACAGGACATATCACAAGTACGAGTACATAGCATGAACAAGATATCATCATAGGCATTGGGCACAAAGCAATCATGGAAATAACAAACAATGTCTCCACCAAGCTTGTGAATACACATACAAGTATGCGAATCAATCATCGTGTGTAATGCAAAGCATGGGTCACAAATGCATGGAAAAGGCGTATAAATGAGCATATCATGTAAAGTGAACATGGCAAGAGGGGAATAAGAGATATAATGGACAATAACCCATAACCATGTGAGGTCCATGTAGAAGAAATGCGCGAAGTCTTTGCACGAAGGGAGCGGTTGGAAGGATAATCCACGGAATCCCAAGTCGTTGTTGCTCTCTAGAGCTCGTTTCGTCAACTCGTGCTCTTGCGAGGTTGACGAGTGAGTATAGGGACCTACACAAAAGACACACAAACCAAAGAAATTGTGTGCGTGGTAAATGTACACATCATCCATCATGATGTGTATGTGTACGTGTGAGTTATCACAAGATAAGCATCGCTCAAAGAAATTTGATGCATGGTATAATAACATGTCATCCATCATGAAAGAATAGTTGTTATGTATAACACGATGGGGCCACAAAGTGGAGCAAGTGTGTTGCACAACAATAGCATTTTCATTCATGGGGAGCATATTGTGCACACAATTATGAGAATAATGCAATGGATGAGATGGATCCAAATCTCCTAAAATGTATGAGGAAACTATGGGGGTCTCCTCATGAGCACTAGTAGAAGCATAATATGGAGAAGTGGAACAACATACAAAACAATGCATATCCAAATCTAGGTAATCATGGCATGGCATATGATGGATAGGATGCAAAGGAAGCATGTCAATATCATCACAAGAAAAACAAATGTCGATAACCATGGGCTTGTCATCTATGCCATATGTGCAAATTGGGTTTATTTTAATGGCATATGCATAGTTACTTGTCACACCCTAATTTTCATATCACATTGCTTAAGCTAATTTTCATGTTAAAAATGTGGATTTGCAAAAACTTTTGAGTGATTTTGACTTTACTTGATTTGACTTTTGTCTGCTGTTTGCTAGTGCTCTAAAAATCAAATAAATCCTCCAACTCTTATACTTCATCTCCTTGACCCAAAACCTTTTCCCAATGATCATGCCATGTGTATAGACCAGTATAGAATTTTCTTATAAAAATATTTTGGCCAAATGGTATTTTCTAAAATTAGTTTTCCAAAAACCCCTGAATTGAGGTTTGCACTGCAAGTACCTTATTTAGGATGAGAAAAATCTTTCAAAAAGTATATTTGAATCCTATTAGGTATAGGACTCCCAGAAACCACAAAAGTATAATTTTAAAAGTTATTTTTATATTTTATTTAAAAGCTTTTTCTTAAGGCCAGAAATGGTCTTTAATAGGGAAAAATTATTTAATCATTTCAAAAATATTTGCCAAAATTCAGGGAGACTCATAGGACATATATTGTCCATATATAAGAGTTTCAACACATGGTCATGTTCAAAATATTGGACAAATCCTTCCAAAACCCGTTCTGGATATTTCAAGCTTTTGAAATATTTACAAAGGAAATATTCTCCAAAAATTCCAGGGAAATTCTATCATGTCATTTATGACATATTTGATGATCTTGCCAAGTCCCATGCCTTGGGAAGCAAGAAAACGTCCTCAAACCCCTTCAAAACCATTATGTCCATATTTGAAGTTTGAGCAACTCTACATTGCCAAACTTGTCCAAATGCTCTCAAATTTGGTGCACATGCTAGAATGGCCTAATACGGCATCTAGACCAAATCGCACAAGATTTGGAAAAGAGCAACTTGTTCAGATCACCCCAAAACCCCTTCTGATCAAATTCAAATTTGAACAACTTTACATTGTCAACTTTTTATCTGGAGCCTCAAACTTTGTGGGCATGTTCATAACCCCAAATGATGATGCTACACCAAGTGGTGCATCAAGGTGAGATGATTTGCTTGAATCAAACATGGTGAAACCATTTCTGTTCATTTCTAGGGTTCACCAAAGTTACATTGGCCACTTTGCCCAAATGAGTTCAAATTTGGTGTAGCGGCCTAATTATATGTGACATTTGATCCTGTTAAGTCCCATGCCAAGTGGATGTCATTTGCTTGACCAAACCCTGATCAAACACCTTCTGTCCAATTACCAAAACTAGTGGTTGAACCTCTTTTACTTTTCTCCATGGCCTCAAATTCTTACCACAGCTTCCCCTAGTCCTATTCTACCTCCAGTAACTCTCCTCTGCCTTATCTCAATTATTGGAGGGGGTAAAACCCCAATTTTCACTGCTGGACAGCAGGTTTCACCCTCTTCCCCACCTCCCTCCTCATCCCAGTGGTTCCCCAGAGCATCCAAGACCCCCACGCCATTGTTTACTATCCCCTAGTACTGCTGGACACTACTGGACACTGGGGGACACGGCCTGGAAAGCATAGACACGACCATGCCGGCCAAAGACGTGCTCTGGAGCGCGCTACAGTGCGCTCCCGCACTGTAGCCGCCCCCAATCGGCTGCTTCCGACAACCTTGGGCAGAGAGAGTGTGTCCCCCGAGGTGCCCTCGACGTCCACGACCTGCAGGACGGTCGGCCCTATCCTCCCCGTCCCTCCTCCTCTCTCTCTCCACGAGCTCGTCGTGCGTGCCCTGGACCGTGCTCACGGTGCACCGCAGCGGCCCCTATAAGAGGCCTCCCCCCGAGCACCTCTCGCCTCTGCTGGATCCTCCTCTCTCCCGTACACCTCCTAGACATCTCCTCTCTTCCTCTCTTGCGCTCCTGCTCCCTCCATAGCCGGAGTGCCGCCGCCGATCGCCGCTCGGGATCGGGCGCCTCGGCCACTCCCTCCTTTCCCTTCTTCGTTTCGAGGTCCAAGCCGTCCTCAGGGAACCTCCAGGGACGGGCCGGTCCTCCCCTTGGCCTGGGAGCCCCTCCTGGCGTGGTGCCGCCGGAGACCTCGCGGCCGCCGCGGCCTCCCTGTGGAGGCGAGGTTGTGGCCCTCCTTGGGCGGGCTCGCAGCCACCCTCGGGTGCGGGGAGGGGAGCCGGAGCTCCTGGACACCTCGGCCGGCCCTCCCGCATCCCCAGGCCACGGCTGCGCCGGCGGCCGGAGCTTTCCCCCGCCCGGCGTCGGGCTGGAGAAGAAGACCGGGGGCGACGAGCAACCTGCGGCCGGGCCCCGCAGGTCAGTGACCTCGCCGGCTGCCAGGTAAGATAAGTGGAGGCGGTGCGGCTGGGAGGCGCTTTTCCAGCGCGAAGGAGCACTCTGAGGGGGCGCCTCCGACGTCACTGCCCCCCCCCCCCTGTGCACGCGGCCGAGCCATGGGCCGGCCCAGTTTCTACGCGGCTATCCTCCGCCCAGTGTGCAGCATAAGGGTATAACCCCTATTCTTTTCCTTTTTCTTTATTCTGCCAACTTCAAAAATGCCTAGAATATTCATATGAACTCCAAATTGCATGATTCAAAATTCCTATGACTCCATAAATCATGCTCTACCTGTTGGTACTACATGCACATTATTCCAGAAACTTTTCCTATACAAATATTTATCAAATGCCCATTTTCCACTTTCTGTGATTAACTTTAGAAAATCACAGACAGCTCATTTTGGATCCAAATGCAGTGATTCAAGTTCCTAGATGCTTGTCATGTCCAAACTTAGTTTTGGAACATTTTTTATAATAGTTTCTGTACCCCACCAAATAATGAGCCATTTCTTCCTATTTATCAGCTTTGGAAAATCCTAGGAAATTCATTTCAATTCCAAATCCAGTGAAACCAACTCCTAAAGGCTTCTAAAATCATGACTTGATGATGGGTACCTTTGCTCATCATTCAAGGAAATATTTCTGTATACTTCTTCCAACTCCATAAACCCTTTGGTTCCATCATATTGAAATGTTCCCAAATACCCATTGATCCAACACCTATGAAACCACCTTGGTCATTTCTAATATGACCAGAGGTATCCTAGAAAAGTCCAACTCCTATTTTTAGAGCACTTTTATTGTTGCTTTGATTGTGTTGCTTATTATGATTGTTTCCATCGTTAGTTGACGTAATAAACGGAGTATTCGGAGATGGACCAGAAGGTTTGAAGACTCTGAAGAATAAGGCAAGCAGCCCTTTGACCATGTCCAAGAAACCTTTTTATGCATGTCTCATAGCACCTTATTATTCAATGCATCGGAATCCTGTTGAGGTGGAAACCACTTTGGTTGCTACCTATGTTACTTTACTGTTGAAACTTGCATCAAACATGACCCTACCTTCCTATGAGGGTTATGTGGGTGGGAGTAGTTAGGATGCTTTAATAGTGGCTACGCAAATGGGACGGGTATATGCATGGTGACGGAGGCAGGATACTTTCAAAAGACTTTTCGAAAACCCCGTCGGGTGCCACTTATGCCCGAGGGAGATGGTGAGATGGGTAACCACTTGATGACGAAGTGGTGTACCGAGGCAAGTGTGTGTGTGTTGTTTTGAAAACGGATTGGTTTAAGTTGCGACCGTTATTCCAACCTTACATGCGCAACCACTCTACCCTTATATGGGAAAGGGCATTATTGAATACCTAGGTCGATACTAGCATGGTGCCCGCATTACTAGTGACGGGGGTGACATGAGGTCACTCTCGGGACGGGGTCGTGCTTGGATAGGCGGCCATGACTGTTTTCACAGGGCGCCGGACACACCGTTGGTACCCCGTGCTTGTGATGTGTGATGAATACGGAGCGAGTCTCCACAAACCTTGAGATGTGAAATGTTTGGCACGGGGCTGCTACCAATCGAGTGGACTCTATGTTAGTGTCGTCTAGGGAAAGATAGTGATCGGGTGCTTACCCCGGGTACTTGAGGTATCGCGGGTCGTGGATGACACGGAAGTTCCCCGGATCTTGTGGGTAAAGTGTGCAACCTCTGCAGAGTGTCAAACTATTCGAATAGCCGTGTCCACGGTCATGGACAGTTGGGTAACCGCTCTTGGGCTACGTCCAATGTTTGCGAAACCTGGTGTGTGTGTGAGGAAACAACATGGTTCAGTGTTATTGATGATGTGATTGTGAGGAAGTCACAATGAGCTTGTGCATGTGCTGATTACAACTCTTTCTCGATATTGATGTCTGTGACCTCCTGATACTTGTTACAGACACTTGCATGCCCTTGTTATATGTTGATCATAAGTGCATATGAAAAACTAGCTTTCCGCAAAACTGCCAACCTAGCAGTAGAGCCTTGCATAATTATTCTGTTATCACACTTGGGTTGCTTGCGAGTACATTCAATGTACTCATTGGCTTGCCACTGGTTATTTTATTGGCCAGGCAGGAGAGAACAGGTTATGATGAAGAATTCTTGGTGACGAGCATGCGAGCTAGGACGCTTCCCAGTCAGAATCCCTGTAGGGTTAAGGCAGATGGCATGGGTCCCAGTTGTCTTTGAAGATTTTCCGCTGCGATGATATACTCAAGACTTGACCATTATGGTCCTATTTGTGTAACACGGTATGTAAGGATGTAAGACTCTTGTTATTCAGCTTCTGTGTGTTCAGTGAGCATTGATCTCTGGGATCACTGTACACGTGCATTCGGTGATCACGACTTACGAGTCGGGGTCCCCATAGAGCTGGTATCAGAGCCATCCTGACTGTAGGAAGCCTTAGTTAGCATGATCGTTAGTTAGGGTAAAACTATTTCCAAAACTACTACTAGTTTTCAAAACTATCTATACTCCTCTTCCCTTCTCAGTTTTTCGAAAACTAGGCTATACTTGATCTCTTCCCCTTCAAAACCTTGGTCGCTAGAACCCTTATGCCCCTGACCACTGGATTTTCTATAATCCTCGTGGAGTGCACCTTGCCGAACACTCACCCACCACTTTCGCACACAAGATTGGTGACACCACGACAAGACGATACCAATGGAAGTTACATCCTCGATGGATAAGGACATGAAGACCCAGAAGATGGTGCAACCCTAGCCTATGATGACCAGGGTATAGGTTATGCAAAGTCATGATATGCATCGCTAATAGAGTAATCCTGTCACTACCGTTGTTGTATCGACAACCACCGGTGGATGAGAACCTTGCCATTTGGTCCGCCTCACTATAGTGAGCAGGAAAACGGTTCTCTTCATCCCCCGCTCTTGGTGTCGATGTTTTCATCAACGAACCCGACATGGTGGACCTCTATTATGCCTTGTTATCGTCATTACATATGGATTGCCTACCTGGTACCCTCGACGCCCCAGAAGGCACAAGGGATCGTCATGATTAAAAAGACAGGAGAAGACCAAGTCAACGCCAGCTACAAGGAGGCACCTTCACCACATCACCTCATCAGGCGAGAAGTTGTTGAAGATTCTTCAGGCTCAACCCGGATCGTTCATCAAGCAACTACAAGGGACATGGCAACACCTGAGGAAGCCCAGAAGACTGCACGAGGCACAAGTCACGACACATAGTCCGAGAACCCCTAGGGTAGGATGAGTTGTGTACCCCCTATGCACAGTCGAGTCCATATGATGGTACGAATAGAACCGTGATTGTGTGTTGTTTGCTTTTATTCATTTGTGTTTTGATATAAGTCGCACTTTGCCCCAGGCAACAAGTGCATGGCTATATCACCTTCCTTGCCTTGTTTCTTTTGCTTCGGCCTTTTTGCACCTGTTTGTTGCGCCTGCACTATAGAACCCCCTTTAGGCATTTCCCTCCTCTATGCTGCTTCTCCTCTTTATTCTCCCTCTCCCCAACTAAAGACCCGCAAGACAAGATGCACCAAGGATCCTACCTCGACAGCCAACTGGCACTGAAGACTTCTGCTACAACCCCCGTGACCAAGTGCAACCCCGTAGAGTTATGTTTAACCCTCCAGACCAGTAACCCCATTCCTAGACCCTTTGAGACTTCCCGAGACACTCCAGCACGAATCCTTAACCATGTGCCTAACCCATGGTAAAGCGAGAGAACCTGTTAAGCCTTTATAACCTTGCACAACACTGGGTTCATAAAGGAACTAGTGGACACGGTGAACAAGCACATTCTCATCCTAATATAGCACAAGGTCTGACGATGCCATAGATAGACCAGTTCGAGGATATTGGACAGATGACTTGGTGGTTTATATCAGTGACTTCGAGGAACTATCTGAGGCCTTGATGGATTGTGAGGTTTTCATGTTGGTAGGATCATGACTTTGGGGAAGTATGTAGAAGTGCCTGTTGGGCATGAGATTTGGATTTATGTAGGTGATTCTGGTTGGTATAGATGTTGGATATGTGTGCATGATTCGGAGTAAGATTGGATTTAGGCCTATGATCCTGATTATGATATCATACTTCTCGGTGGACGATAACCTAGGAGATTGGATTATTTGTCGGAGTTGATTTAGAGATCTATATAGTCGTGATCTTGGAGTTTACTTGACCCGGATGACGGGAATTTGGTGGACATACTATCGTGATGCATAGTCCTTCCCAGTGTTTGGATATTATAGGGACTTGAGATCTTGTGGAACACCGTAGACGTCGGGTTTGTAGAATTGTTGGATTATGTGGTGATTGATGGTAATTACCGGGCTATTGGAGTTGATCTATAGGAAGGAAACAAACCTTCGAGTGGCATATGACGTGATTCCTTAGATTGGTGATGTTATCTTGAGCCTTGCAAGACTAGGTTTAGTGCTTGGATTATGGAGTTTAATTTAAGCTCAGCAGCATGTATGATCTACCTTTGGATTTTAGAGGTAGGCATACGTATGGATTTGGGGATCGTAGACTAGTGTAATTTGGTTAGACCGTCTCTTGAGAATCATGAGGATATGCATGGCATGAGTGGTGATGAAGTTGGTCTCTGCGAGAGATGCTTTTTCCGTTCGGAGTACTAGATAGAGCTATTGGCATCTCAGAAACTGTGCTTAAGGATAAGATGATATAAGTTCATTCACTCACTAGAACCCTTGAAACCCTTAAGCCCCACCGAGCCACAACCTGGTCAGATTCTGACCACGGGCCTTGACTTAGAGTCAGGAAGGCCTCTGCAAACACTCAACCGAGACCACCACCAATACCTCAGCTTACCTTGCGTACCCCTTAGACCTCATGGAGCAATTGGACAAGTTGGGTAACATCATTATTTGATGGCCTACTTGTCTGCCTGAAGACAAGAAGAGACGGACAGCTGGATGGAAGACATCTGAAGACCGCCCTGTCAAGAAGGAAGATCTACACCGACCACCGTCATCAAGAAGAAACTTCCGCGATGAAGACCGGGCGTATCTGCAAACCACTCCTCCTAGAGGAACCGAGCACTCCCGTGTCGAGGAACTCTCACACCAAGATTGTATCAAGACTTGAAGGCACGATTCTGGTGGCACGAGATGAAAAGAGAGATTTGCAACCTATGTTGCAAAGTGTGATGTGTGCCAAAGGGTCAAGCTGAATATCAGCGACCCGCTGGATTGCTTCAACCACTCAAGGCTTCTGATTGTAAGTGGGATAAGTCGGAATGGACTTCATCACTAGATTACCAAGGTCGAATAAAGGACATGACTCTATCTGGGTCATAGTCGATCATTTGACCAAGGTGGTCCATTTCATTCCTGTCAAGACCACTTATGATGGCAACCGGCTGGCAGCTCTCTACATCGACCAAGTCATAAGTCTTCATGGTATTCCAAGGAGATTGTGTCGGATCGAGAAACCCAGTTCACCTCAAGGTTCTGGAAGAAGTTTCGAGAAGCCTTGGGAACCAAGTATCTTTCAGCACGACTTTCCACCCACAGACCGGAGGTCAAACGGAGCAAGTCAATCAGATTCTCGAAGTCACTACTCCGAGCCTGTGTCTTGGCATATGGAGCCAAGTGGGAGGATTGTCTCCTTTTTGCCGAGTTCTCCTATAACAACAGTTACCAGTCGAGTCTTCAGATGGCACCATTTGAGGTGTTGTACGGACACAGATGTCGCACACCCCTCAACTGGTCAGAGACTGGAGAAGGGCTAGTCTTTGGACCGGATATTCTCCGCGCAGCAGAAGAGCAAGTCCAACTAGTCAGAGAACGTTTGAAGGCAGCCAAGTCAAGGCAAAAGAGCTATGCTGACACTCACCGTCGGAACATGAGTTCCCATGTCGGGGACCACATGTACCTGCGGGTAACCCCTCTGAAGGGAACCAAGCGTTTCCACGTCAAGGGGAAGCTCGCACTAAGGTTCATTGGACCCTTTGAGATCACTGCAAGTCATGTGGTAGACGGCTCCCCAGCTAGATCTACCACCTGAGATACCCTCCATGCACCAAATCTTCCACGAGCCCCCACTCTGGAAGTACTTCTTACCTCCTAGCTAGCCCGATGCCCGCAAGAATATCGATCACCGAGCCTTTGGCAGCTAACCCAACCTAACATATGCAAGAGACCCCTCAGCAACCTCCATCAAGGACGGCATCAAGCAAGAAGCCATACCATCAAGCACTTCAGGATTCCAAGGAGCACCGCTCGGAAGCAGAACCAACAAGAAGAAGTGAAGACTACCCCGTATCCAAGACTCCGCCTTTCTTTCCACGCCTAGTCTGGGAATCTCGGGGACGAGATTCTTGTAAGGGGGGGTAGGTCTGTCACACCCTGATTTTCATATCACATTGCTTAAGCTAATTTTCATGTTAAAAATGTGGATTTGCAAAAACTTTTGAGTGATTTTGACTTTACTTGATTTGACTTTTGTCTGCTGTTTGCTAGTGCTCTAAAAATCAAATAAATCCTCCAACTCTTATACTTCATCTCCTTGACCCAAAACCTTTTCCCAATGATAATGCCATGTGTATAGACCAGTATAGAATTTTCTTATAAAAATATTTTGGCCAAATGGTATTTTCTAAAATTAGTTTTCCAAAAACCCCTGAATTGAGGTTTGCACTGCAAGTACCTTATTTAGGGTGAGAAAAATCTTTCAAAAAGTATATTTGAATCCTATTAGGTATAGGACTCCAAGAAACCACAAAAGTATAATTTTAAAAGTTATTTTTATATTTTATTTAAAAGCTTTTTCTTAAGGCCAGAAATGGTCTTTAATAGGAAAAAATTATTTAATCATTTCAAAAATATTTGCCAAAATTCAGGGAGACTCATAGGACATATATTGTCCATATATAAGAGTTTCAACACATGGTCATGTTCAAAATATTGGACAAATCCTTCCAAAACCCTTTCTGGATATTTCAAGCTTTTGAAATATTTACAAAGGAAATATTCTCCTAAAATTCCAGGGAAATTCTATCATGTCATTTATGACATATTTGATGATCTTGCCAAGTCCCATGCCTTGGGAAGCAAGAAAACATCCTCAAACCCCTTCAAAACCATTTTGTCCATATTTGAAGTTTGAGCAACTCTACATTGCCAAACTTGTCCAAATGCTCTCAAATTTGGTGCACTTGCTAGAATGGCCTAATAAGGCATCTAGACCAAATGGCACAAGATTTGGAAAAGAGCAACTTGTTCAGATCACCCCAAAACCCCTTCTGATCAAATTCAAATTTGAACAACTTTACATTGTCAACTTTTTATCTGGAGCCTCAAACTTTGTGGGCATGTTCATAACCCCAAATGATGATGCTACACCAAGTGGTGCATCAAGGGGAGATGATTTGCTTGACTCAAACATGGTGAAACCATTTCTGTTCATTTCTAGGGTTCACCAAAGTTACATTGGCCACTTTGCCCAAATGAGTTCAAATTTGGTGTAGGGGCCTAATTATATGTGACATTTGATCCTGTTAAGTCCCATGCCAACTAGATGTCATTTGCTTGACCAAACCCTGATCAAACACCTTCTGTCAAATTACCAAAACTAGTGGTTGAACCTCTTTTACTTTTCTCCATGGCCTCAAATTCTTACCACAGCTTCCCCTAGTCCTATTCTACCTCCAGTAACTCTCCTCTGCCTTATCTCAATTATTGGAGGGGGTAAAACCCCAATTTTCACTGCTGGACAGCAGGTTTCACCCTCTTCCCCACCTCCCTCCTCATCCCAGTGGTTCCCCAGAGCATCCAAGACCCCCACGCCATTGTTTACTATCCCCTAGTACTGTTGGACACTACTGGACACTGGGGGACAAGGCCTGGAAAGCATAGACACGACCATGCCGGCCAAAGACGTGCTCTGGAGCGCGCTACAGTGCGCTCCCGCACTGTAGCCGCCCCCAATCAGCTGCTTCCGACAACCTTGGGCAGAGAGAGCGTGTCCCCCGAGGTGCCCTCGACGTCCACGACCTGCAGGACGGTCGGCCCTATCCTCCCCGGCCCTCCTCCTCTCTCTCCACGAGCTCGCAGTGCGTGCCCTGGACCGTGCTCACGGTGCACCGCAGCGGCCCTATAAGAGGCCTCCCCCCGAGCACCTCTCGCCTCTGCTGGATCCTCCTCTCTCCCGTACACCTCCCAGACATCTCCCCTCTTCCTCTCTTGCGCTCCTGCTTCCTCCATAGCCGGAGTGCCGCCGCCGATCGCCGCTCGGGATCGGGCGCCTCGGCCACTCCCTCCTTTCCCTTCTTCGTTTCGAGGTCCAAGCCGTCCTCAGGGAACCTCCAGGGACGGGCCAGTCCTCCCCTTGGCCTGGGAGCCCCTCCTGGCGTGGTGCCGTCGGAGACCCCGCGGCCGCCGCGGCCTCCCTGTGGAGGCGAGGCTGTGGCCCTCCTTGGGCGGGCTCGCAGCCACCCTCGGGTGCGGGGAGGGGAGCCGGAGCTCCTGGACACCTCGGCCGGCCCTCCCGCATCCCCAGGCCACGGCTGCGCCGGCGGCCGGAGCTTTCCCCCGCCCGTCGTCGGGCTGGAGAAGAAGACCGGGGGCGACGAGCAACCTGCGGCCGGGCCCCGCAGGTCAGTGACCTCGCCGGCTGCCACGTAAGATAAGTGGAGGCGGTGCGGCTGGGAGGCGCTTTTCCAGCGCGAAGGCGCACTCCGAGGGGGCGCCTCCGACGTCACTGCCCCCCCTGTGCACGCGGCCGAGCCATGGGCCGGCCCAGTTTCTACGCGACTATCCTCCGCCCAGTGTGCAGCATAAGGGTATAACCCCTATTCTTTTCCTTTTTCTTTATTCTGCCAACTTCAAAAATGCCTAGAATATTCATATGAACTCCAAATTGCATGATTCAAAATTCCTATGACTCCATAAATCATGCTCTACCTGTTGGTACTACATGCACATTATTCCAGAAACTTTTCCTATACAAATATTTATCAAATGCCCATTTTCCACTTTCTGTGATTAACTTTAGAAAATCACAGAGAGCTCATTTTGGATCCAAATGCAGTGATTCAAGTTCCTAGATGCTTGTCATGTCCAAACTTAGTTTTGGAACATTTTTTATAATAGTTTCTGTACCCCACCAAATAATGAGCCATTTCTTCCTATTTATCAGCTTTGGAAAATCCTAGGAAATTCATTTCAATTCCAAATCCAGTGAAACCAACTCCTAAAGGCTTCTAAAATCATGACTTGATGATGGGTACCTTTGCTCATCATTCAAGGAAATATTTTTGTATACTTCTTCCAACTCCATAAACCCTTTGGTTCCATCATATTGAAATGTTCCCAAATACCCATTGATCCAACACCTATGAAACCACCTTGGTCATTTCTAATATGACCAGAGGTATCCTAGAAAAGTCCAACTCCTATTTTTAGAGCACTTTTATTGTTGCTTTGATTGTGTTGCTTATTATGATTGTTTCCATCGTTAGTTGACGTAATAAACGGAGTATTCGGAGATGGACCAGAAGGTTTGAAGACTCTGAAGAATAAGGCAAGCAGCCCTTTGACCATGTCCAAGAAACCTTTTTATGCATGTCTCATAGCACCTTATTATTCAATGCATCGGAATCCTGTTGAGGTGGAAACCACTTTGGTTGCTACCTATGTTACTTTACTGTTGAAACTTGCATCAAACATGACCCTACCTTCCTATGAGGGTTATGTGGGTGGGAGTAGTTAGGATGCTTTAATAGTGGCTACGCAAATGGGACGGGTATATGCATGGTGACGGAGGCAGGATACTTTCAAAAGACTTTTCGAAAACCCCGTCGGGTGCCACTTATGCCCGAGGGAGATGGTGAGATGGGTAACCACTTGATGACGAAGTGGTGTACCGAGGCAAGTGTGTGTGTGTTGTTTTGAAAACGGATTGGTTTAAGTTGCGACCGTTATTCCAACCTTACATGCGCAACCACTCTACCCTTATATGGGAAAGGGCATTATTGAATACCTAGGTCGATACTAGCATGGTGCCCGCATTACTAGTGACGGGGGTGACATGAGGTCACTCTCGGGACGGGGTCGTGCTTGGATAGGCGGCCATGACTGTTTTCACAGGGCGCCGGACACACCGTTGGTACCCCGTGCTTGTGATGTGTGATGAATACGGAGCGAGTCTCCACAAACCTTGAGATGTGAAATGTTTGGCACGGGGCTGCTACCAATCGAGTGGACTCTATGTTAGTGTCGTCTAGGGAAAGATAGTGATCGGGTGCTTACCCCGGGTACTTGAGGTATCGCGGGTCGTGGATGACACGGAAGTTCCCCGGATCTTGTGGGTAAAGTGTGCAACCTCTGCAGAGTGTCAAACTATTCGAATAGCCGTGTCCACGGTCATGGACAGTTGGGTAACCGCTCTTGGGCTACGTCCAATGTTTGCGAAACCTGGTGTGTGTGTGAGGAAACAACATGGTTCAGTGATATTGATGATGTGATTGTGAGGAAGTCACAATGAGCTTGTGCATGTGCTGATTACAACTCTTTCACGATATTGATGTCTGTGACCTCCTGATACTTGTTACAGACACTTGCATGCCCTTGTTATATGTTGATCATAAGTGCATATGAAAAACTAGCTTTCCGCAAAACTGCCAACCTAGCAGTAGAGCCTTGCATAATTATTCTGTTATCACACTTGGGTTGCTTGCGAGTACATTCAATGTACTCATTGGCTTGCCACTGGTTATTTTATTGGCCAGGCAGGAGAGAACAGGTTATGATGAAGAATTCTTGGTGACGAGCATGCGAGCTAGGACGCTTCCCAGTCAGAATGCCTGTAGGGTTAAGGCAGATGGCATGGGTCCCAGTTGTCTTTGAAGATTTTCCGCTGCGATGATATACTCAAGACTTGACCATTATGGTCCTATTTGTGTAACACGGTATGTAAGGATGTAAGACTCTTGTTATTCAGCTTCTGTGTGTTTAGTGAGCATTGATCTCTGGGATCACTGTACACGTGCATTCGGTGATCACGACTTACGAGTAGGGGTCCCCACATTACTACGATGAGATTGCAAATATGACATATGATTGATCTCATGCATAGCATATGACAAGTCAAGCGGGATGTCAAACATGATGTGACCAAGAGAATTATCACAAGAAATCCTATGCAACATGGCATCACAACTAATAGACTCCACATGGAAATCATCAAACTCATCATAAATGGGTAAATCATCGCTTGGGGAAATCATACTATCATGAAGCATGGCAATAGGTGGATCAACATCATGCAAGCAATCAATGTTAACATAGTCCACTAGTGGGACGAGAGCATCACCTTCACCTTTCTTACCTTTCTCATTCCACTCATGTGGTGTAGGTGAGGTGGGAAAGACCAAATGGAGGTCATCATCTTCATCTTGATGGAACCATGTGGGGGTGCATAATATTCCACCATGGCCATCGTCTTGTCCATAGGATGGACGAAGTCGTCGAGGATCTGCGCGTCATCAAATGTGGGACCTAGCACCAAATGAGAAGACACAATAGAGGTAGAGGTCAAGTCGTTAGCGTTGAAAGTGGCCTCACAAGACCTATTAACTATCTCACTCTCTCTATGTGGTGGCTCACTCACTCCCTCAAGGTAGGTGCACTCAAACTCACATTTGGTGGAGTCACTCATCTCACTCAAGTGGTGGGGGTTGTGGCTCTCCTCACATGTGAATTGTGGCAGCTCATCATATATGGGGCTAGTGGTGAACTCGCTCTCACTCTCAATACGGTGGCACAAGTCACTCAAGTCATCACACGTCGTCGTGGTCGATGGGAAAATCCCATGCTCAACCATCTCGTAATCGTCACCGTGGATGAAGGCTGAAGATGGCACATCATCACTCTGGCCTCCAAAGATGGAATCATCATCCTTGCTCATCACCATGTCGTTCACCTCCAAAGCTTGGTCTTCGAATGGCTCTGTATTCGTAGTCGTCGCCACACCGTCTTGAAAAAGAGTCGAAGTGGACTCAGCATCATCAATGCCACAAAGAGAGATGACGGTGAAGTCGAACTTGGAGCGTCGTCTGGGAGCTCCATTGGCTTGGACATCATGGTGGTAGTACCCTCATGCTCGCCGTCTTGGAGCTTGGGCTTCGAGAAGTGTGCTTGCGGTGGAGAAGCCTTGGCCTTCATGAGTTCTTGTTCCGCCTTGAGAGCACCAATGTAGTTGTCGTCAAGGGACTTGTAGTTCTCGAGGAAGATAGTCTTGTAGATGTCGTTGTGCAATCCCATCATGAAGTGGAGCTTCATCGAAATGGGGTCGTCCACGCCGGCTCATCGCAAGGCCATCTTCGTCTCCTTGAAGTACTTGTCGATGGACTTGTATCCTTGTATAGTGTTCTCCAATTGGCGTAGAAGTTGTTCCGTGTAGGTAGGAGACACAAACTATCGCCGCATAGCTTTCATCATCTTGGGCCAATTCACGTTGAAGCTCGTCGAAGGTGTGTGAAGCCACCATGTTGACGCGTTGTCGTGGAGGTGTTTTGTGGCGCACTTCACTTGATCTTCGTAGGGAACTTGATGTAGCTTGAGGTAGTCGTCCATCTTGCGCTCCCACTCGATATACTCCTCGGGGTCTTGAGTCCCATAGAAAGGAATCTCGTGGTCGGTGTCGAGGTTGTAGTAGCTCGTGGAAGTCGTGGACTTGAGCTTGGGAAGCTTCTCTTGAGCATAATCTTGAGGTGCTTGTGGGCGAAGATGTCGCATATCCAAAGGTGAAGATGCCTTGAAGTCGATTGGCGAAGATGCCAAGGTGTACGGTGAAGTCATTGAGCGGTTGTTGGTGTTGAGCTCTTGACCTTCACGTTCTTGTTGTTGATGGTGTCGATGCCGATGAGATCTTGTCGGAGATGGAAACTCAGAAGGATGTGCACTTGAGCATCTTCTCGAAGATGAGGGAGACCTCTTGCGGTTCTTGATGAGGGCTTTGAGCTCCTTCATTTGAGCATCCATGTTGGCGCACAAGTGGTTCGTCATGGCATCGAACTTGTCATTGTCGTTGTAGACCGAAGTAGATGAAATGCTTTGCCTATCCATCACAAGACTCGAGCAAAGGTGAGTAGGAGATGAGATAAACAATACAAAGTTACCTTTTCCCAATGTTGAGGATGTATCCCGTTTCACTCAATGTGAAATGAAAGAATAGTGGAATTGGTACCAGACTTGTTCACTCACACCTATCAAGTAAAGCTTTTCGAGTGGATTGGTTAGGATAAGTGGCACAAAAATTTGATGAATAATCTTAACAAGAGTCAATAATGTTGAAAGAGATTCACAAAGTCGCAAATGTAACAAGTAGACCAATAGCAAAGAATGGCACACGGAAACACACACACGCATAGATAAATGGGGTCGTGCAACCAAGGAATGAGCACAAAATGTGGAGTCCACGGAAAACGCTCGTGTTGCACAACTCAAGAGAGACGCTCGCACGATTGCTCTATAGGCGGATACGACACTTGTGCACAACCTATGAGATGCCAAATGTATCAACTTTCTATCCCAAGTATGCTATGTATGTATGATGTTCCGGTGATGATCCAAGATGATCGGATATGACAATCTTATGTGCAATGTGGTATGATGCTATGACTCTTTCTTACAAGCTTCTTTGTCTTTCTCTTTTTGCTTAAAAGCTTATTCTTTTTTTTTGTATGGCCACAATGTGAAATGCACAAACCAAGATAGCAATTGTGTATATGCGAGAACAATCTTGTGACACAAGAGATGATATGATGATACCAAGATGATATGGTATGTATGCAATGGAAGCGCATATCGATGATCACTAATGTGCACAAGTAATGTTGCCGGCAATACTCAAAGGCTAGTCTCGATGGGCAAGTGATGCAAAATGGGCTAGGGATTAACAATGCAATTGCAAGGGGAATATACAAATATGTCGTCGAAGTTACCGTCCGATGATGATTATGAGAGGCGGTGCTCTTGATGTAGACTTGTTCCTAATTAGCCGAAACACCTTAGGAAACGGAAAAACCACAACTCAAAATCTCAAGGACAAATGTCAAATGGTGGTAGCGGACAAGCAGTGGTGGTTGCGGAATTGTTGGTGAAAACCTGGTCAAAATGGGTTATTGTGGTGGAAATGTATGATGGTATATACAAGGTGTCGGATTTGAAGTCATGGTCCCTAAGTAGCTGAAACACCTTAGGAGACAAAAGCCACAACTCAAACAAGCTCAACAAAATTGGGTTAGCTTGGGTTAGCGGAAATGTATAGTGGACAAGGTTATGCGGAAGTGGTGGTGGTGGTTGATGAAGAAGCAATTGTCCCTAAGTAGCCTAAACACCTTAGGAGACTCAAATCACTACTCAAGCAACCACAAATGATATGGGGATCAAAAAGGGTTAGGTTGCGGAAGTCGATGGTGGTATAGCGGATGATGTGGTGGAAGCCCTAGGCAAAGATGCCAAAATTCCAAAACTATTATGGAGTCAAATTATTATGGTGGTATTTTTGTGTTATGGGGCGTGTCAAGAGCTTCAAAACGAGCTCAAGAACGTCGAAATCGGAGTTCGAATGAATTAGTTATGGACAAAACGATGAAACGAGGAAGGCTGAAATGTCAGTAGCCGGACATCCGGGGTCGGTCCGGATATCCGGACCTGATGTCCAGAAATTTGCGCGATTTTGCCCTCCAGGAGCCAGATGTCCGTCCGGGGACCCGGATGTCCGGCCCGAAGGCCCGAATGTCCGTCCTATGGCCCGGATGTCCGGCCCGACGATTCTAGATCGGGATTGGGACTTCCAAACTCGTTTGGGGGCGGAATTTGATGATTTCGGAGGCAAAATTTGGGAGATTTTGTGGAAGAAAAGTGGGGAAACTTGGGGAAATGCTAGATCCACTTGAAAGCAAGCAAATCCATGGATCAAAATCAACAAAACATCATCAAACCAACAGATCGAAAAAATTGGGGCTATTTTTGGTGGGGAATTTTCAAAATTTGGGAAGAACACAAAAAAACAAGCTAGAAAACGGCGAGGGGCCTCCAAATTCATGAGTAACCTTGGCTCATGATACCATATTATGTGGGGTCAACCCAATCTAGGCCAATCTTTCACGAAGAGGAGGGAAACCCACGATGAACACGAAGAACACAAAGGGGAATCACGAGATAAAACACTCAAGAACAAGTCCAGTCACACATTCACTAGACAATCAAACACACAAGATCACAAGGTACATGAACAACAAAGGGAAAGATACAAGGTAGAGTTCATCTCCAAGAGGAGGTCTTGAATCCGCGAAGGATCTTCCCGTTAGGGGTCTTGAATCGAAGGTGGATCTTCTCCGTAGAGGGGCCTCGGTCTATCTCATGGAGTAGATCTGTAATGGATGAGCAAAGCTCTATCTCACATATGAGCTAAAACCATTGCTAACCCTAAAATGGTGAAGGTGGAGGAGTATATATAGTCTAGGGCCATGAAGGGGTATGTGAGGGGCAAAACAGGTACATGGGCCTCGGCCCGGATACATGCACGTAGGCAAGGCCGGATGTCCGGCAGTCGGGCCGGATGTCCGGCTCTTCACGGGTCGCCGGATGTCCCGAGGAATGGCCGGATGTCCAGGCTAGTGGGGCCAAGCCTCGGGTGCGGTTCTGTTGCTGGCGCCGGATTTTCTGGACTGAAGGTCGGATGTCCGACGGCTGCTGAGGCGCCGGATGTCCGGGCTGGCACCGGATGTCCGGCAGCTGTAACTTCAGCCACTCCGTCTTCTTCCGGCTTTGCTTCCATGCTTCCCTCACGGATGGCGTAGGTGTTCCTTGGTGCTTGCACTCCTCCTCGTCGTCCGTGAAGCTCCGACGATACCTATGCATGCACACGAGTGGAGTGTCAAGTAGTATACCATCCTCGAAGGGGTCAAGTGAGCACGTGTAAAGGAGATGATTCACCTTTATGTATGTGAGGTAGGTGTCGCACATGTCACTTGGCAAACGAACTCTTGACATGGTGATGTCCTTAGGATGCTCCGCATCAAAGATTGCCCCCCAAAAAAAGAAGGAAGACGCAGACACAAGTCTGGGGCGCTGCTCTCTATTTCATGAAGAGTTGACCAGGGAGTCCTAACTACTTCTTCATCGCCTCCATGACCTTCATCTCCTTGCTCGTCTCCTCCACCATCTTCTTCATTATGTCCATGACACGGGATTTCTCGACGCAAGCATTCATCATCTCTTCCACAGCCGCATTACGTACCTTGACAGCAGCCAGGTGCTCGATGGGGAGCTTCGCCAACTCCTCCTTCTATTTCATGACATGGGTGTGCAGCATCTTCACGGAGGAACTACTCTTCTCATGCAGCTCCTTCCAGCCGGCGTTCTCCTCCTCCAGCAGGTCGAGCTCATGGCAGAGCTACGCATTGTCCTCCTGAAGTTACAGGATTTTGTCGGCCGCCTTCTTGTCTGAGGCAATGCTCTCCTTCAGCTGCATCATCAAGCCGGCGATCAACTCCTCCCGCTTATTGAGCTTAGCGGGCATGTCGTTGAGGCTCTCCTTCAGCAGCTCCCCCAAGCCATGGATGAACTTCTTATGCTTATTGAGCTGATCGGGCATGTCGTCGAGGGATAACGACTCCAGCACCGCCAGCTCCGCATGTTCGCCTCCGCAGCTAGGGCACTCCTGGGAGCCCTCGCCTGCCCATGAGTGATCTTTCGAGGTCTCTGTGAGGTGGCGAGCCCTCTCTTTTTTTCGCGGCCTTGGTCGTCGCTCCGTTGCTACGAGTAGTTCTCGACCTAGAACTTTGCACACCTGCCATGGCAAGGACGGACGAACAAGAAAGACCTATGAGGAGGAAGGTAGAGTGATTTTTAGCTAGGTATAGTTCCCCTTTTTATAGCCTAGTACAGCACTAGTACTAAAACCAGCATAGTGGGAACACGACCAGGTTTGATACGTAGTAGGTGTGAGCAGGTTTGCACTTAATTATAGCATGGTAGTACTACTTTGCAATATGATGGGAACAAGCTAAAGATTAATTGATGGTCGAGGCCCGAAACGGCCCCCGATGAGTTTCCTGGGACACAAAATTCAAGTACTAATCCTCAAATGCGGTCGCACAAGTCAGTGATGTAACTGGTAATACATGTCAGACCAAGCCGATGCGTGTCGCGGGCCTGACCGACCGTTTGTTGGTGGGACCGACCGTAAGAATTACGCGATGGAGACTTCTGGTTGTCGCTTCGGGTGATTGTAACGACCAAGCAGTCAACAACTAGTGATAAATCAATTACGATATTTTTCCAAACGACCAAGTATTTTCACAGGAATACAATACATATAAATGGAGTGATTGTCACAGTTTCAAACTGCCATGGCGCCGCAAGTTCACTGCAGCAGCAACCGAGTAGGTCACTGTATCGCTGGCAGGGAAGGAGGGCAATTCACCTCGCCTAGGATGCATCCCCAGCGCCGCCGCCGCAGCTGGCTTCACAATTTGGCTTCTCCTACCGCCCATTTGAACAGTTGCACCGGTTGCTCATCTCATCCCGCAGGCATGCGCGTTCTTTCCTCCACAGTCGACTCTGTGAATATGATCTTTGCCATTAGCCCTAGCTCGCCTTGTGATTCGCCAGGCGCAGCTCCTCCAAACTTGTCTCCAATTGTGTAACATCCTGGATACACCCACTGCTGGTCGTTACTCCTGGCGGGATCTAGACTGGCCCCACATATCAATACTAATCTTTTCTACACACTTTTTCCTCACTCATGCGCACCCGGGAGCAACTTCCCGATCGGTCACCCATCCTGAAATTACTCCAAGCTGAGCACACTTAACTTTGGAGTTCTGTCCGAATGGGCTTCCGGAAAAGAAGGGATTCCTTATTGATATGAGTAGTCTATCATCCGTAATAAGCCAGGCTATCACATACACCCCCACTCAGAGGAACCGACGTCCTCGTCGGGCCACAGGAATGTTCCCTCTTGGTACATACGTCTGTGCATCCGGTCCGGCACATGTGACATGCCGTGTGCCACGACGGGTCACAAACGTCATGAACAACATGACCGCACACATGTCCGCAAACATCCGTGTAACCATGAGGGTCGGCTCTGATACCAACTTGTAACACCCTGGACACACCCGCCGGTGGTCGTTACTCTTGGCGGGATCTAGACTGGTCGCACATATCAATACTAGTCTTTTCTGCGCACTTTGTCCTCACTCGTGCGCACCCGAGAGAAACTTCCCGGTCGATCACCCATCTTGAAGTTACTCCAAGCTGAGCACGCTTAACTTTGGAGTTCAGTCCGAATGGGCTTCCGGAAAAGAAGGAATTCCTTATTGATATGAGTAGTCTATCATCTGTAATAAGCCAGGCTATCACAGATTGATGCGACTCTTTCTCGATCCGATTTGCCCTTGCTGCCCACCACCTGAAACACAGCCCTGGCATGTCCTCCGGCGCCACCCATCTATGATTCCAAAGCAATGGATTTCCCTCTGAAACACATGTGGGTTTCGCTCAATGGCGGTAGTGATGCGGGCCGACGCGAGAGGGCAGCGTGCGGGATCCTGATATCTAAGGGATTATCCATGGCGGGATCCTCCATGGCGGGATCCGGTGGGCGAGGCGGGGAGGCGATCGTAGGCGCTGGGAGAGCCCTACGAGTCTAAGATAAAGAATAGTACTCCACTCCGTCAATATTTAAATACAAATGCCACCAACAGTAACCCAGACAAAAATTGATCATGCTTCATGCGTCCTGGTTTATTGGCCCCCTTTTTTATTTTAAGCCAAATTTTGACCAAAAAATTAACTAAGAAAATGTTAATGCATGTCACCAAAAATTATATCGTTGGAATCACATTTTAACATAGTTTCTGATTACATTAATTTTTATGACATGCATAAATATTGTGCTCCTTAAAATTATGGTCAAAAATTGGTACAAAATACGATGGAGACCAATGGAAGTAGAAACCCATGATTTAACTACTCCCATGCACGCACTAGAGTAGTTATTCTCAACTACTTCCTCCCTCACGTCCACTCTATTTGCATGTAATGTATTAATTGACCATCAATGAAGTGAACGACTTTACACGCGTCAAATTATCACATGGGGTGGATCCTCGTATAAAAATGCGTCCCACCGTGTACCCGCGTGTGCATGTGTGCACATCTTCGCTTCGTGCACGTATTGCCAGTGTACGTGAGAGAGGACGAGTACATTCTTCTCGAACCAGCGGCACGTCACTGTGATCAATCCACACAAGAGGTCGCGACAACACCTCCATATGTGCCACATGGCTTCATGGATGCCCCCATGATAACCCACAAGTGTAGGGTGTCGCAACAGTTTTCGAGGATAAAGTATTCAACCCAAATTTATTGATTCGACACAAGGGGAGCCAAAGAATACTCTCAAGTATTAGCAGTTGAGTTGTCAATTCAACCACACCTGGAAATTTAGTATCTGCAGCAAGGTAGTTTAGTAGCAAAGTAATATGGAAGTAACGGTAATGGTAGCAAAACTTAGCGATAGTGTTTTTGTAGTGATTGTAACAGTAGCAGCGGGAAAGTAAATAAGCAACAAGCAATATGTGAAAAGCTTGTAGGCATTGGATCGGTGATGGAGAATTTTGTCGGATGTGATTCCTCATGTAATAGTTATAACCTAGGGTGACACAGAACTAGCTCCAGTTCATCAATGTAATGTAGGCATGTATTCCGAATATAGTCATACGTGCTTATGGAAAAGAACTTGCATGACATATTTTGTCCTACCCTCCCGTGGCAGCGGGGTCCTAGTGGAAACTAAGGGATATTAAGGCCTCCTTTTAATTTAGTACCAGACCAAAGCATTAACACATAGTGAATACATGAACTCCTCAAACTACGGTCATCACCGGGAGTGGTCCCGACTAATGTCACTTTGGGGTTGCCGGATCATAACACATAGTAGGTGACTCTTGACTTGCAAGATAGGATCAAGAACACACATATATTCGTGAAAACATAATAGGTTCAGATCTGAAATCATGGCACTCGGGCCCTAGTGACAAGCATTAAGCATGGCAAAGTCATAGCAACATCAATCTTAGAACATAGTTTATACTCTGGATCAAACCCTAACAAAACTAACTCGATTACATGGTAAATCTCATCCAACCCATCACCGTCCAGCAAGCCTACGATGGGATTACTCACACACGGCGGTGAGCATCATGGAATTGGTGATGGAGGAAGGTTGACGATGACGATGGCGACGATCTCCACTCTCCGGAGCCCCGAACGGACTCCAGATCAGCCCTCCCGAGAGAGATTAGGGTTTGGCGGCGGCTCCGTATCATATAACGCGATAATTCTTCCTCTCTGGTTTTTTCTCCCCGAAAGAGAATATATGGAGTCGGGGGATACGTCGGTGGAGCAACAGGGGGGCCACGAGGCAGGGGGCGCGCCCCCCACCCTCATGGACAGGGTATGGGCCCCCTGGCTTGGTTCTTTCCGCAGATATTTTTTATATATTCTAAAATAATTCTCCGTTGAATTTCATGTCATTCCGAGAACTTTTATTTCTGCACAAAAATAACACCATGGCAGTTCTGCTGAAAATAGCGTTAGTCCAGGTTAGTTCCATTCAAATCATGCAAGTTAGAGTCCAAAACAAGGGCAAAAGTGTTTGGAAAAGTAGATACGTTGGAGATGTATCAACTCCCCCAAGCTTAAACCTTTGCTTGTCCTCAAGAAATTCAGTTGATAAACTGAAAGTGATAAAGAAAAACTTTGACAAACTTGGTTTGCTCTTGTTGTTGTAAATATGTAAAGCCAGCATTCAAGTTTTCAGCAAAGATCATGAAATAAAACACAATAACTTTCAGGTCTCATGTCTACTCATATCAATGGCATAATCAACTAGCGAGCAATAGTAATAAACCTCGGGTGACAACACTTTCTCAAAACAATCATAATATAATATAACAAGATGGTATCTCGCTAGCCCTTTCTGAGACCGCAAAACATAAATGCAGAGCACCTTTAAAGATCAAGGACTGACTAGACATTGTAATTCATGGTAAAAGAGATCCAGTCACAATCATACTCAATGCAAATTAATAGCAATACATGCAAATGACAACGGTGCTCTCCAACTGGTTCTCTGTAATAAGAGGATGGTGACTCAACATAAAAGTAAATTGATAGGCCCTTCGCAGAGGGAAGCAGGGATTTGTAGAGGTGCCAGAGCTCGATTTTTAAATAGAGATGAATAATATTTTGAGCGGTATACTCTCATTGTCAACATAACAACCAAGAATCTCGATATCTTCCATGCTACACACATTGTAGGCGGTTCCCAAACAGAATGGTAAAGTTTATACTCCCCCAACCACCAACAAACACACTTCACGGCTAGCCCGAAACAACGGGTACCGTCCAAACCAGCAACAGCCCTGGGGAAGTTTTGTTTAATTATTATGATTGGAGCATGGGACTGGGCATCCCGGTTACTGATACGTCCAAAACGTATCTATAATTTCTGCTTGCTCCATGCCTTTTTCTGTAATATTGCTATGATATTTATGCACTTCCATACACTTTTGATCATATTTGGACTAACCTACTAATGGTTGCAAAAGTGCACAATGTTCTTGTTTTACACTTTATTGTGTAGGAATTACTTGGAAATTGACAAAAACGCAAAAGGAGTCGTATTGGAGTAGGACTCTGACTTTCCTGAAATCTGTCTGAGAACGGTTTTAAAGATGGTCACGTTCCGGCCCGAAGACGACGTCAAACGGAAAAAGTCTAGTTGCGAAAGTTGTGGGTAATTTCGAGGCGATGCTTCTGGATATAACATTCGTCCAAATCGGAGTCCGGACGGCCGAGTAAATCCCGTTTTACTGAGGCCCAAAATCTGATGACGGGAATCCGAGAGTCTATATAAAGAGAGGAAACCTAGGTCACCAAGGGCCACGAATTTTCCTCCTCCCGTGCCGCCGTCTTGGAGGGGAGGACCAGCACCATCCACAAGGAAGAAGGGGGGCCAAGGAGCCGCTGCCCCTAGGGCCGCCACCGCCGCCGCGCCCCCAAGGGCCGCCGCCGCCGCCTCCATGGCTGCCGCCGGCCGTCTCCTCCTCGCGGGGCTGCACCTCTCCATCAACACCATCATCAACCTCCTCCTCACCATGTCCATGTGTGAGTAGTCTTCTCCAGGGCCGAGGGCTCGTACGTGTAGCTATGTGGTTATCTCTCTCTCCCATGATGTGATCTTCGTTGTGATCATAGGCTATGTTAATCTAGGGTGATCCCATGATATTTCCCCTTCCTCTATGTATTGGATTGATGTACTCACTTGTCTTTATCTAGTATAATCCCCGAGACCAAGGTGACAGCGGTCTATTGGACATGGATTAGAAAAATATTTTCATGAGTGATTTCCTCTCTTGTGTGTTGATTGAAGATTGAGAGTCTCTTGGTGCTTGTCTTTGACTATCCTTTAGATATGTTGTGGTGATTGTGGGACTCTCCTTGGATGGCCGCGGTGACATTGGGAAATCCTTAGATTGAGAACTACGAACTTTGAGGTGTGCTTTTGTAGCCCTACATAATTCTTGTCCTCTCTTGACCACGGAGGAATGACCTCCGGGTGCGTCTCCATTGCATGTTTTATGGGAAATAGCATGTGATTCGATTATGTTAATGTTGTTGGGAGTTGCCTCTAGTGAAAGTATGATCCCTAGGCCTTGTTTCCACCATTGCAATACCATTTGTGCTCATGTTTACCACTTGTTTGCTTGCTGCACTTTTTATTACAGATTTATATTACTTTGCTTTGCCACTCCTATCATTCATATTTTACCATCTCTTCGCCGAACTAGTGCACCTATACAACTCCTAGTTGTATTTGGTGTGTTGGGAAACATTAGGTCATCCACTTGAGGGAAATTGTTGCTGTCCTACAAACCTCTGCGCTTGGAGGCCCAACATAGTCTACAAGAGTAGAAGCGTGTGTAGACATCAAGCTATTTCTGGCGCCGTTGCCGAGGAAGTGAGTGCTTGAAGGTATATCTTTAGATCTTGCAATTAAATCTTTTTGTTTCTTGTTTTTATTTCACTAGTTATGTTTATGGAAAACCGTAATCTTAGTTCGTTGCTTGTGGGAAGACGCCCCACACCTGTGGTGGTTGCTCCTCCCCCTACTGAAATTGTGCCCTATAAAATACCAGCTGGTATTATCGATTATGTTTTGGCTAATCCTTATGCAGGAGACAGACATCCCGGTGAACACTTGCTATATCTGTCACAATTATGTTCATTATTTAAGCTTGCAGGTGTATCAAGGGAGTTTGTCATGAGGAAATTGTTCGCCGTATCACTTATAGATAAAGCTTCAGATTGGTATAAGCTTCTCGATAACCCGCACTTGCTTGATTGGCAAGAGCTTATGTCTCTCTTTTATACTAAGTTTTATCCTCTTCATGAAATTCATCGAGACAGGAACTATATCTATAACTTTAGGTCTCGTGACGGAGAAAGCATTGCTCAAGCTTGGGGGAGACTGAAAACGTTAATGCTAAAAAGTCCTAACCATGGGCTCCCCAAAGATGCCTAAGTGGAGAGTAAGAGTACCTTTTTGCATGTGGATCATGGTAACAATGCTTTATGTGATGCTTATATTGTTGAGATTATTCGTGATCCCACTGAAAATTATTATGAGAAGGGAACATATGCTTATAGATATTTCAATAATATCAAGTTCCCTCTCTTTATGTTGAAGGTTTTGAAGCTGCACTTGTTTTGTCTTCCTATGCTTATTGCTTTGTTCTTCAATGAATTATTCTATTGCAATATTCCTATGCATAGGAAGCATGTTAGGCTTAAATGTGTTTGGTATTTGCTCCTTGATGCTCTCTTTTGTTCTTCAACTCTTATTCCTACGAAAGCATCATTAAAGTCTTAAGCCTATCTTTATGGCTATAAAGAAAGAGCTCTAGGAGACAACCCTTGTTATCTTTGCTTTCAGTTTGTTCCTTCAGTTTTTAGTGGTCTTGATGTTTGTTACTACCGTAGCAACATCATTGTATCTTTGTTTTTCAGTTTGTGCCAAGTTTAGCATCCGATTGCAAGAAAGTTCAAGAGTTGTGACGTGCTGTCCGGGAAACAGATTCTGTCCTTGGACAGAAAAATTCGTATAAAATCACCACATCATCTTTTTGGTCTGATTTTTTTCGACAGCGTGCTCTATACAATTGGCTTTCCGGCGTCCGTTCTGAATTTTTTGATTTGAGTTGCAGAAGTGCCCCAAAACAATTATTTACTACCTACTGGTCTGTTTTTCACAGATTCTGTCCTGTTTTGCCTTTCCTTCGTTTTGCAAACCTTGAGCTTGCTTTTTCTTTGCAAAAACCTTTTGGCAATCTTGAGAAACAGTAGATCTTCAAGAATATCCTTATTTCCAGCAAGGAAAAATTATTTTATTAAGGGTACTAACCTCTCTAATCAGATTATGATGAGTTATGTATGAAGGGAGTTTTCAAGTGTGCGAGGGAAGATGATAAAAAGATTCAGGAGTGTCAAACGCTCAAGCTTGGGGATGCCCCCATGCATCCCCAAGAAATATTCAAGAGGACTCAAGCGTCTAAGCTTGGGGATGCCCCCGTGCATCCCCTTCTCCATCAACATTATCAGTTCGTCTTTCATTCCACTATATTTTTATCACTTCATGTGTTATGTGCTATGCTTGGAGCGTCTTGCTTTTAGTTTCCTTTTTAGTTTCTTTAGCTTTGCTTGCTGTTCATAACGAGTTGGAACTCAGCTTTCTTTGTGTGGGGGAGAAACACGCTCCACTTCAACCTAGAACACAACATAGAATTTTCATGTCTATCTTTGTTGTGTGTGTTCTTTGTCTTTCAATAGCTACTATCATGTTCGGCTCTTAATTTTCATGCTTATCTTTTTAAAGAGCTTTTGTTTAGTTGGTCGCTGGAACTCTCTTTAGTTATCATGCTTATCTTGTTAAGAGAGTTGGCTTCTGTTGCACTGGTTGATATGTCTATGATAAAAATGCTATGTGCATAATGGTGCTTAGTAGTTCATGTTTTCTTATGGTTAGTCTCAAATAGCTGGGGGTTCTCAATGTGTTATTGAAGTACCAACATGATTTGTTTGCCTATGATGTGGTATGGTCTAGTGATATCTTCCTTCAAGAATTTATTTTGATTGACTTGGCGTATGCTCACGCATATTTAAGACTGTAAAGAAAGTCTATCAAGCCTTGATGATCTTTAATTTCTAAGTAGCGATATAACTTCCATGCCCGATTCAATGTTGCTTTGTCGCTCTGCATGATTATGACCGTCATTGCTCTTTTAGTTGGTCGCTCCCAGTCTTTTGCTAACCTCCACCTGTACTAAGCGGACTGACTGCTTGTGCATCCAAAATCCTTTAAACCAGTTATGCCATATGAGTCCACCATACCTTCCTATACATGGTATTTACCTGCCATTCCTAACGAAGACTATCGTGTACCATCTCGAAATTAATCAAAAAAAAAGCATTTCTCTTTTGTGCCTCTGTTTTAGCTCATGAGGAAGTAGTAGTTAATTCATGATCTTTTTAGGTTGGACAAGTTTCACCCCGGGATTGCATGTCTAATGTGCAAACCCCTAATACGAGAAGGAACTGGCATAGAGTGCGCCCGGCTCATTAAAAAATAATACAACAAACAAACCCTCCTTCATGCTTTGTTCATGAGAAATCAGAAAACTTTGGAAGTGATAAACAAAGGAGATTAAGAGGATGTGATCGTCCTCATACGGGAGCCGTTCCTCGAAACTTGTCCAGCTCGAGAAGTAATTGAGTTATCTGCTAGCATTCGTTGACGAAATATGCATATCCCAAAAATATTTTTTACCTCTGTTTTTAAAAACCAAGAGCTCTGGTACATGTTTAGTTTTTGTTTCCGACCACGGGTTTTCAACCTTGTCATCAAAAGCCACGGTTCGAGAGTGTCCACCTTCTTTAAAGCACCAACTATTGAGAGCATGATTGTCATTCTGAGTGTAATGTGCATTGTCCCAAAGTACCATTGTTTTTTGCATGATTACGATATCGTTTATTCTGAAATCATTGTATCTAGTCGTCACTTAAACCTTGGAGGTGCCCCTGCATTTATGTTTTGCTTCACTAAAGGGGGCAGGCGAGGTACCACTTTATCATAATTGCACACCATGCTCACTACAAATCTATTTGATGTTTCAGTATCATATTGTAAAACTTTCAGTTCTTTGTGATTTTCTCATGAGGCAACTTAATTACTACAGATTCATTGTCTCAGTAAGCTTTTGTCATGTGACTATGAAAAGTCCTTATATGGTTAATAGCATGTCACCACAGAAATTATGCTTGTTTTCATTTACCTACTCGAGGACGAGCAGGAATTAAGCTTGGGGATGTTGATACGTCCAAAACGTATCTATAATTTCTGCTTGCTCCATGCCTTTTTTGTCTGATATTGCTATGATATTTATGCACTTCCATACACTTTTGATCATATTTGGACTAACCTACTAATGGTTGCAAAAGTGCACAATGTTCTTGTTTTACACTTTATTGTGTAGGAATTACTTGTAAATTGACAAAAACGCAAAAGGAGTCGTATTGGAGTAGAACTCTGACTTTCCTGAAATCTGTCTGAGAACGTTTTTTAAAGATGGTCACGTTCCGGCCCGAAGACGACGTCAAACGGAAAAAGTCTAGTTGCGAAAGTTGTGGGTAATTTCGAGGCGATGCTTCTGGATATAACATTCGTCCAAATCGGAGTCCGGACGGCCGAGTAAAGCCCGTTTTACTGAGGCCCAAAATCTGATGACGGGAATCCGAGAGTCTATATAAAGAGAGGAAACCTAGGTCACCAAGGGCCACGAATTTTCCTCCTCCCATGCCGCCGTCTTGGAGGGGAGGACCAGCACCATTGCAGCACCATCCACAAGGAAGAAGGGGGGCCAAGGAGCCGCTGCCCCTAGGGCCGCCACCGCCGCCGCGCCCCCAAGGGCCGCCGCCGCCGCCTCCGTGGCTGCCGCCGGCCGTCTCCTCCTCGCGGGGCTGCACCTCTCCATCAACACCATCATTAACCTCCTCCTCACCATGTCCATGTGTGAGTAGTCTTCTCCGGGGCCGAGGGCTCGTACGTGTAGCTATGTGGTTATCTCTCTCTCCCATGATGTGATCTTCGTTGTGATCATAGGCTATGTTAATCTAGGGTGATCCCATGATATTTCCCCTTCCTCTATGTATTGGATTGATGTACTCACTTGTCTTTATCTAGTATAATCTCCGAGACCAAGGTGACAGCGGTCTATTGGCCATGGATTAGAAAAATATTTTCATGAGTGATTTCCTCTCTTGTGTGTTGATTGAAGATTGAGAGTCTCTTGGTGCTTGTCTTTGACTATCCTTTAGATATGTTGTGGTGATTGTGGGACTCTCTTTCGATGGCCGCGGTGACATTGGGAAATCCTTAGATTGAGAACTTCGAACTTTGAGGTGTGCTTTTGTAGCCCTACATAATTCTCGTCCTCTCTTGACCACGGAGGAATGACCTCCGGGTGCGTCTCCATTGCATGTTTTATGGGAAATATCATGTGATTCGATTATGTTAATGTTGTTGGGAGTTGCCTCTAGTGAAAGTATGATCCCTAGGCCTTGTTTCCACCATTGCAATACCATTTGTGCTCACGTTTACCACTCGTTTGCTTGCTGCACTTTTTATTACAGATTTATATTACTTTGCTTTGCCACTCCTATCATCCATATTTTACCATCTCTTCGCCGAACTAGTGCACCTATACAACTCCTAGTTGTATTAGGTGTGTTGGGGACACAAGAGACTTCTTGTATCTTAGTTGCAGGGTTGCTTGAGAGAGACCATCTTCAACCTCTACTTCCCTGAGTTCGATAAACCTTAGGTCATCCACTTGAGGGAAATTGCTGCTGTCCTGCAAACCTCTGTGCTTGGAGGCCCAACATAGTCTACAAGAGTAGAAGCGTGTGTAGACATCAGTTACCAGCCATTTTCTCATGAATGACGAGCGGAGTCCACTCATCATGAGGATAACCCACCTAGCAAGGAAGATATAGACAGCCCTAGTTGATACATGAGCTGTTCGAGCATACAAAACATAATATTATTTGAAGGTTTAGAGTTTGGCACATACAAATTTACTTGGAACGGCAGGTAGATACCACATATAGGAAGGTATGATGGACTCATATGGAATAACTTTGGGGTTTATGGAAGTGGATGCACAAGCAGTATTCCCGCTTAGTACACGTGAAGGCTAGAGCGAGACTGGGAAGCGACCAGCTAGAGAGCAACAACAGTCATGAACATGCATTAAAATTAATCAACAATAATGCAAGGATGAGTAGGATATAAATCACCATGAACATAAATATTGTGTAGGCAATGTTTATTTTGTTTCAACTACATGCGTGAACATGTGCCAAGTCAAACCACTTGAATCGTTCAAAGGAGGATACCACCCTATCATACCACATCACAACCATTTTAATATCATGTTGGCATGCAAGGTAGACCATTATAAACTCCTAGCTAATTAAGCATGGCATGAGCAGCTATGATCTCTAATTGTTATTGCAGGCATGTTTCATTCATAACAAGCTGAATCAGGAACGATGAACTATCATATTTACGAAAACAAGAGAGGTCGAGTTCATACCAGCTTTTCTCATCTCAATCAGTTCATCATATATTGTCATTATTGCCTCTCACTCGCACGGCCAAATGGTGTGGATAATAACAATAGTGCACATGCATTGGACTAAGCTGGAATCTGCAAGCATCTAATACAAGGGAGAAGACAAGGTAATATGGCTCAAGGTTAAATTAACAATAAAGCATATGAGAGCCACTAAGCATTTTCAATCATGGTCTTCTCCTCTTGACCCCCACAGAAAAGAAAAGAAACTATTTACACGGGAAAGCTCCCAACAAGTAAAAGAAGAATGAGAAATCTTTTTGGGTTTTCTTTTAATTACTACTACATACATGGAAAGTAAACTAGCTAAAAGCTACAACTAATTTTTGTTTTGTTTTTCTTAAGGGTTTTCTAGCACACTAGAAAAAGACTAAGAAAAGAATTGAAACTATCATGGATAGTACAAAGAGTGTGAGCACCGACAACTAGAATAAGTGTGTGAACATGAATGTAATGTCGGTGAGAAACACGTACTCCCCCAAGCTTAGGCTTTTAGCCTAAGTTGGTCTATGGCCACGGATCGAAGCTACTTTCTCCGGTGTACTGAGGAGCGTCCTCTGGGTGCCACTGGTTGGCAATCTCATCCGGATCCCACCGATAAACCGACTGTCGGTAAGGGTCAAGTGGTGGCTCCTGCTCCGGCTCTGAAGCTTGTGCCTGGCTTCGGTACTTATAGACGGTATTTGGCAAAATGAGGTATATGCCTGAAAACAGATCAAACAGAGATGGTGCAGGCAAGGTAATAATCTCACAATATTTTTCATCAAACCTCAATTTATACTTAAGCAACTTCTCCTTGTCTTTAACAATAAAATCATGTGCTATCATACTCTTATAATCTAGATAAGCAGGGGCCAGCAATTTTTCTTCCTTCTCATGATGCCTAATAGGTATTCTAAAGTGTTCAGCAAGGTGTGAAGCAAAGATGCCTCCAAAGATGGGACCTTTTGTGCGGTTCAAACTTAATCGTTTAGCAATGATGGCACCCAAGCTAAAAGTTGTGTCTTGGAACAAAGCATGGCGCAAAATGACAATATCAGGGGCACTAAGATTCCCACTGTTCCCACGACCAATTAAACATCTACTAGCAAATATAGCAAAGTAGCGTAGAACAGGAAAATGTATACTAGTAATTCTTGCCCCTGAAACTTGCCTAGTTTCCCCTACAGCTATCATATCAATAAACCCCTCGACATCCTTGCGATGGGGTTCCTCAAGACTACCAGTAAAAGGTATCTTACATACTTGACAAAAATCATAGAACGACATCTCCTTAACCTCATCGTATAAACAAAACTCCACTGAAGGTGGTGATTTCTTAGCATGAAAATGAAAGTTTTGCGTGAAAATATTAGTGAGCAAGAGATACCATTCACGCTGGTCATGCAGGAAGTCGGTGAGGCCTGCATTGTTCGCCAAATAATAAAAGTCTTCATAAATCACGGCGGCTTCCAAGAACTCATTGCAAGGCCATTCACACGGCTGAACTTCCGCAGTGCGAGGAATATTATATTTGGCCTTCTTATTTTTTTCCTTCTGCTTATCCTTTGAACTTTTACTGGAAGAGCCTCTCAACAATCTCCTCGTCATTTTCCCCCTCTAAAAATTTCTGAAATTTTTAGTAACTCAAAATAAAAGTGAACCAAACTCAACAAGATTGATAGCAACTACTCCTACAAGTGCCTAGAGACTATATCAAGCATTAGAACTACCTGGGACCAAAGAAATTTAACATGCAAGCTCAAGAACAAGGTCTCCACAGCAGCAAAAAAATTGCAATAAATAAAGCACTAGAACAAAAACTAATTGGACCAATGGAGGAGTCACATACCAAGGAACAATCTCCCCAAACAGTTTTGTGAATGGAGCTTTGAGCAAGGAGATCGAAAATGGCAGCAAGATGAGCTAGAACTCGTGCTTGAGCTGGATAGTGATTTTTTTTGGGAGGAAGAAGGAGTGTGCGGGTGCAGGAGTAAGTGGAGGGGGGCCACGTGGGGCCCACGAGGCAGGGGCGCGCCCAGTGAGGGTGGGCGCGCCCTGGACCCTCGTGGCCAGGTGCTGGTTCCCCCTGTTGTGTTCTCTGTGCCAAATATTCTCAAATATTCTAGAAAAAATCATATTTCATTTTCAGGGCATTTGGAGAACTTTTATTTTTGGTGTATTTTTTTATTGCACAGATAAGTCTGGAAACAGATAGAAATGCTATTTTTGCTTTATTTAATCTAATTGACAGAAAGTAAAAGAAGGGTACAGCAGGTTGTGCTATCTAGATTCTCCCATCTCATGCTCATCAAAAGGAATCCATTAACAAGGTTAATCAAGTCTTGTTAATAAAATCTTTCCGAATAACACTAGGTTACCTCAATGGGGATATGTATGTCCCCAACAATAAGAATATCATATGTCTTCTTGAAAGTAGGAAGAGGAAATTCAAAACCTCCAATAGTAATAGTTGAAATTTTTCCAATAGAATTGATACTGTGGACCTGAGGTTGTTTCCTCGAAAAGTGTACCGTATGCTCATTACCATTGACATGAAAAGTGACATTGCCTTTGTTGCAATCAATAACAGCCCCTGCAGTATTCAAAAAGGGTCTTCCAAGGATAATAGACATACTATCGTCCTCGGGAATATCAAGGATAACAAAGTCTGTTAAAATAGTAACATTTGCAACCACAACAGGCACATCCTCACAAATACCGACAGGTATAGCAGTTGATTTATCGGAGATTTGCAAAGATATTTCAGTAGGCGTCAACTTACTCAAGTCAAGTCTACTATATAAAGAGAGAGGCATAACACTAACACCGGCTCCAAGATCACATAAGGCAGTTTTAACATAGTTTCTTTTGATGGAGCAAGGTATAGTAGGTATTCCTGGATCTCCTAGTTTCTTAGGTATTCCACCCTTAAAAGTGTAATTGGCAAGCATGATGGAAATTCCAACTTGAGGTATCTTTGTTTTGTTGGTAATAATATCTTTCATATAGTTAGCATAAGGATTTGTTTTAAGCATATCAGTCAAACGCATACGCAAAAAGATAGATCTAATCATTTCAGCAAAGCGCTCAAAATCCTCATCATCCTTTTTCTTGGATGGTTTAGGAGGAAAAGGCATGGGTTTCTGAACCCATGGTTCTCTTTCCTTACCGTGCTTCCTAGCAACAAAGTCTCTCTTATCATAACGTTGATTCTTTGATTGTGGGTTATCAAGATCAACAGCAGGTTTAATCTCTACATCATTATCATTGCTAGGTTGAGCATCATCATGAACACCATCACTAGGTTCATGTTCATTACCAGATTGTGTCTCGGCATCAGAAACAGATATATCATTGGGATTCTCAGGTGTGTCAGCTACAAGTTCACTAGAAGCATGCAAAGTCCTATCATTTTTCTTTTTCTTATTCTTAGAAGAACTAGGTGCATCTAAATTAGCTCTCTGAGAATCTTGCTCAATTCTCTTAGGGTGGCACTCAGGATACAAAGGTTCCTGAGTCATTTTACCCCCTCTAGTTGCAACTCTAATAGCATAGTCATTATTCCTACTATTTAATTCATTGAGAAAATCATTTTGTGCCTTAAGTACTTGTTCTACTTGAGTGGTAACCATAGAAGCATGTTTACTAATGAGTTTCAATATACCTTTAACTCTATACATATAATCATGCAAGCGTTCAATCATATAAGCATTACGTTGCAATTGTCTACCAACATAAACATTGAAGTTTTCTTGCTACACAATAAAGTTGTCAAACTCATCTAAGCATTGGCTAGCAGACTTATAACAAGGAATATCACCTTCATCAAATCTATAAAGAGAATTTACCTTTACTACCTGTGTAGGGTTATCAAGACCGTGTATTTCTTCAATAGGTGGTAAATTCTTAACATCTTCAGCTTTAATACCTTTTTCTTTCATAGATTTATTTGCCTCTTGCATATCTTCAGGACTGAGAAACAAAACACCCCTTTTCTTTGGAGTTGGCTTGGGGGCTGGTTCAGGAAGTGTCCAATTATTTTCATTGGTCAACATATTATTCAATAGTAATTCAGCTTGATCAACTATTCTTTCCCTGAAAACACAACCATCACAACTATTCAGGTGGTCTCTGGAACCATCAGTTAGTGCATTATAAAAGACATCAAGTATTTCATTCCTCTGAAGAGGATGATCAGGCAAAGCATTAAGTAACAGGGGAAGCCTCCCCCAAGCTTGTGGGAGACTCTCTTCTTCAATTTGCACAAAGTTATATATTTCCAGCAAGGCAGCTTGTTTCTTATGAGCGGGAAAATATTTAGCAGAGAAGTAATAAATCATATCCTAGGGACTACGCACACAACCAGGATCAAGAGAATTAAACCATGTCTTAGCATCACCCTTTAACAAGAACGCAAATAACTTAAGGATATAGTAATAACGAATCTTTTCCTTGTTGGTAAACAGGGTAGCTATATCATTTAACTTATTAAGATGTGCCACAATAGTTTCAGATTCATAGCCATGGAAAGGATCAGATTCAACCAAAGTAATTAACTCAGGATCAACAGAGAAATCATAATCCTTATCAGTAACAAAGATAGGTGAAGTAGCAAAAGCAGGGTCATATTTCATTCTAGCATTCAAAGAGTTTTCTTTCAGCTTAGCTAACAATTTCTTAAGATCATATCTATCATTAGAAGCAAGAAAGTCTCTAACAGTTTCTTCATCCATAACATAACCCTCAGGAATAACAGACAATTCATATCTAGGGGAGAATCTTCATCATCACTTTCATCTATATTATCAGTTTCAATATTTGCATTCTCCCTAAACTTAGCAATTTGGTCATCAAGAAATTCACCTAGTGGCACATTATTATTAAGCATAGAAGTAGTTTCATCATACATAGCAGAAGTGGCATCATCAAGAACATGCGACATATCAGATTCAATAACAGGAGTAGGTGTCGCAAATTTACTCATAACAGAGGGTGAATCAAGTGCAGAGCTAGATGGCAGTTCCTTACCTCCCCTCGTAGTTGAGGGAAAGACCTTGGTTTTTGAGTATTTCAAGTTCTTCATAGTGATCAACAGATATAAATCACAACTGACTTAAAGAATATAACTATGCTTCCCGGCAACGGCGCAAGAAAATAGTCTTGATAACCCACAAGTGTAGGGGATCGCAACAGTTTTCGAGGGTAAAGTATTCAACCCAAATTTATTGATTTGACACAAGGGAGCCAAAGAATACTCTCAAGTATTAGAAGTTGAGTTGTTAATTCAACCACACCTGGAAACTTAGTATCTGCAGCAAGGTAGTTTAGTAGCAAAGTAATATGGAAGTAACGGTAACGGTAGCAAAAGTTAGCGATAGTGTTTTTGTAGTGATTGTAATAGTAGTAGCGGGAAAGTAAATAAGCAACAAGCAATACGTGAAAAGCTCGTAGGCATTGGATCGGTGATGGAGAATTATGTCGGATGCGATTCCTCATGTAACAGTTATAACCTAGGGTGACACAGAACTATCTCCTGTTCATCAATGTAATGTAGGCATGTATTCCGAATATAGTCATACGTGCTTATGGAAAAGAACTTGCATGAAATCTTTTGTCCTACCCTCCCGTGGAAGCGGGGTCCTAGTGTAAACTAAGGGATATTAAGGCCTACTTTTAATAGAGTACGGGACCAAAGCATTAACACATAGTGAATACATGAACTCCTCAAACTACGGTCATCATCGGGAGTGGTCCCGACTGTTGCCACTTCGGGGTTGCCGGATCATAACCCATAGTAGGTGACTATTGACTTGCAAGATAGGATCAAGAACACACATATATTCATGAAAACATAATAGGTTCAGATCTGAAATCATGGCACTCGGGCCCTAGTGACAAGCATTAAGCATGGCAAAGTCATTGCAACATCAATCTTAGAACATAGTGGATACTAGGGATCAAACCCTAACAAAACTAACTCGATTACATGGTAAATCTCATCCAACCCATCACCGTCCAGCAAGCCTACGATGGGATTACTCACGCACGGCGGTGAGCATCATGGAATTGGTGATGGAGGAAGGTTGATGATGACGATGGCGATGATCTCCACTCTCCGGAGCCCCGAACGGACTCCAGACCAGCCCTCCCGAGAGTGATTAGGGCTTGGCGGCGGATCCGTATCATAAAACGTGATCATTCTTCCTCTCTGATTTTTTTTTCTCCCCGAAAGAGAATATATGGAGTCGGGGGATACGTCGGTGGAGCAACATGGGGCCCACGAGGCAGGGGGCACGCCCCCCACCCTCATGGACAGGGTGTGGGCCCTGGCTTGGTTCTTTCCGTAGATATTTTTTATATATTCCAAAATAATTCTCTATTGAATTTCAGGTCATTCCGAGAACTTTTATTTCTGCACAAAAATAACACCATGGCAGTTCTGCTGAAAACAGTGTCAGTCCGAGTTAGTTCCATTCAAATCATGCAAGTTAGAGTCCAAAACAAGGGCAAAAGTGTTTGGAAAAGTAGATATGTTGGACACGTATCACCCCACATCATTTTAATCATAATATATTAACTGGAATAGGAAGAGAGACTATGTAGCATGCCATTGGAATTCTAATATACGTGTTTTGCACATCCAAGAAGTACTAGTAAGGTACACGGGCATTGCACGCATGAGATTTGGCAACCAAATTATGAATAAATACCACACTATGGCACGTAAGATTTGATTCATATATGCATGATGTAGACGCTTGTTTAATTCTTATAGTTCATCTCATTCAAAATCAATTAGTTTTTATAAAAAAGTTAATCTATTTTATGATTCATGGAATTGTGCGTTGTAGAGCATAAAGTAAAAACAAAGAATGGCAATTCAACTAGAAAAAAAGTTTGGTAAATTATGATACGGAAGATTCTAGAATAAAGGAGAAGTACTTGTGTTTTGAGGTTTGTGCAATATGCTTAAGTTCAACCATGGAGTCTTCCAGATTGTACATGTGGCGGAATCTGGTGGAATGTAGATGATATCCAACGGCCAGTAGTGCTCGGATTTGCCATCTCTGCACCGTCGGATTAGCTTTATCCAACGACCATCTTTCAAATTTATTCGCATACTATATAGGGGTATAGAGTATAGATATAAATATAGATACAGAGGTATAGATATAGACTAGTGGCACATCATCTAAAGCCTTTCTACACGCTCATTTTTTGTAGAAATGTGCTCTACCGTGCACCCGCGTGTTTGTATGTGGGATCGAGTGCGTGTGTGTACCTCTTCTCTTTCGCACACATAGTCCGTGTGTGTGAGAGATACTAAGATATGGTGAGGGAATATGTGTCAATGCAATTTGTGTGAAGGAGAGTCCTATATACATAAATGTATGTGCATGGGGCCGGGGTGATATACGAGAAGGGAGGGGAGGGGTCGACTGCCCGAGATATCGATGGAGACATATAGAGGGAAGAGCTCTATGAGAGTACAAGAACTGGGACATGGGGGGCTGGAAGATGGTGCGAGGGTCCAAGTGGAGGAAGACTATGAAGGAGTGCACAAGTGCGAGATCGATATTTAAAGAGAGCAGGCGAGAACGTGTGCGATTGTGCGCAGTGGTGGAGCCATGAAAAATAAATGAGCTAGGGGGCCAAGCATTCCTAATCCTTTACGAGGAGGGCCAATTCATCAACTTAAACCATTTTACCATCAATTGATCTACTGATCAGATTCATATTAGCCTCAATATATAGTGATGTTAGGGGGCAGGGCCCTTACTGCCCCTGCCTTCGCCAATGTGCGCGCGTTTGAGAGATGAATCGGAAGGCATGGATGATGAGAGGTAGACGATGGATAGATAACGTGGGTGTATTAGCTATGTAGTCCTATATAGAGAGGTATAGATTGATCAATGTGTACGTGGGAAAGAGGGTGAGACCTGACTAGATATATAGATCAATCGGTTTGTGTGGAAAACTGGAACATAGAGGAACATAGATCGTTGCGCATGCATGTGAGATATAAAGAATGCCCGAAGTGATGAAGAGGGGGAGGTGTGTGTGCATGCATGCATGGGAGACCGACCTGAAGAAAAATATTGCATGTGTGCGGTGGATAATGTCGAGTGGTAGTGTGTGTACATGCAGACATGAGAGAAAGTTAGTGGTATAATTATAAAGAGAAGACGAATGTGTGGGTGTAAAAGACTAGTAGGTGATATCACGATCAATGTAAAGTTGAATTCAAATATTTGAATAAGAGATCATGATGTGTGAAACCCATGCATGCATGAATATAACTCACGTATGTGTGGTGTGGTTTGGAAACGAGCATGCTATACTGTATACACATTGAACAAGGTCAGACTGATTTGAATTTGAGATACTGATGGCAGGCATTGTTTGGCCACATTGCATCCACGCATGGACACACTACTCAGATTGGAGATGATGGGTGGCTTTCGCATCACATATCTATACCCCTATATAGTGTGTGAATGAACTTTGAAAGATGGTCGTTGGATGAAACCAATCCGATGGTGCAAAGACGGCAAATTTGAGCACTACTGGTCGTTGGATATCATCTACATTCCACCAGATTCCGCCACATGTACAATCTAGAAGACTCCATGGTTGAACTTAAGCAGAATGTATAAACCTCAAAACACAAGCATTTCTCCTCTGTTGTAGAATCTTCCATATCATAATTGCCGGGTTTTTTAGATGAATCTTCATTATTTATTTTTACTTTGTGCTTTTCAACGCACAATTCCATGAATCTTAAAATATATTAGCTTTTTGATAAAAACTAATTGATTTTGAATGAGATGAACTATAAGAATTGAACAAACATCTACATCATGCATATATATATGACTCAAAGCTTACATGCTATAATGTGGTATTTATTCATAATTTTCTTGCCAAATCTCATGCGTGCAATGCACGTGTACCTTACTAGTCTAAATGGTGTGTGTGTGTGTGTGTCTCTGCGTGTTGCTTGTGTTAAACACATTATGTTTGTGTGTGTTGCACGTTTTAAACACGTTAAGCTTGTTGTCCCAATTTTTTTTAGTTTTTTTGTTGTATTTGAATGCATTTCTAGCAATATAATAAAACGGGACATGGCTCTCTTTAGTGAGGTGCGAACTTTTTTTTCATACACGGTGAGCTTGTTCTCCTGAAATTTCAAGTCGCGCCTTATTATGCCGAAATTTCAAGCCAGCATCTATGTCTATCGTGCTGAGAAACTCCCACCTCTTCAACCCACGACTTGTTAACCCGAAATTTGAAGCTAACTCTTTGTCTTGTTGTGCTCGGAAAACTCCCTCCATCTCAACCCGCGCGTCGCCATCCCAGAATTACAACGCGCGCGAAAACTCCCACCTCCTGCAAAATCCTGACACGCGAAATTCCCATGATACCCCCCGAACCGAAATAACCGCCTAATTCAAATCGATGGGGGTATTTTCATAACTTACCCCACATTTTCAACAAGCGTGTCCCTAAGCCATGGTTCCCCCTCCTATCCCTTCCGCCGCCCCCATTCAAACATTGGGGCCGCAAAAACCCGCGAAGCCCCACACCCTCCTTTGTCCTCCACCCGGACGAAGCCTCTTCCCCGACGACGTCGTCCACCGCAACACCTCGACCTCCCTCATCCACCGCACCGGATGAGGATCCGTCATCGATCTCGTCTTCCCGTCAGTTCAGCCACCCCGTCCTCCACCTCCAAGGAGCTACCCCGACGTTCCCCTCGTCTTTCACGCCACCTCCATTCCCACACCACCGGAAGAGCAGCATTATCACTGATTCCTTGGATGAAGTTGAGGCCTAATCGGCGCCACCAAATAGATTCTACAGTAATCGCTGCATTTTCTTCTTGCTTCGATTTTACGGTGGTGCCGACGCTCTATCCCGAGCCGCCATGGCGCAGCTCCATCTATGGCGGCGTCGCCGGCCACTTCCTTTATGGCGTCGCTCCCTCTGCGGTGACGTCCACATCGGTCGGAGCTGTTGCTGCTTTGGCTCTTGCTCGCGCTGCTACTCTGCTCTTACTCTCCGGTCCCCTGCCTGGTCAGCTCTTGCTCTTGCTCGCACTGTTGCTCTTGCTCTTGCTTGCGCTGCTGCTCTAGTCTTCCTTGCACTATTGCTGCACAAGTGGCAGATCCTGCTCTTGCTCGACGGCTCGAGCCCCTGCAGCTGCTACCTGAGATGCTGCTACATGACCAGCTGACCCGGCTCTTGCATGCGATGCTGCTCCGGGCGCTGCTGCTGCTGCTACTGCTTTTCTGCTTGTAGTGTGTTCAGTTTCGACAATTAAGTTCAGAGATGAGCGGCTGATGTATTTTACATCTACCACTTTGTGGTTATGTATTTTACATCATCTATTGGAGATGCTATTAGAATTCCACTCAGGCTAACGTTGTCTCTCTTGTCCTGCTTCAGCCTTGCCATTGTACAACTCACCAGAGCTGCTCCAACGACAAAACCCTCCATCACAGTCGAGCAGTACCCTTGGCTCCATCTCCGGGTGCCTAAGATCTTATTCCCCTCCTCCGACTGCCACATCAGCCGCAGCATCCTCAGCGACCAACCCAATGATGCTGAGATCGACATGGCTTCGCCAAAGAGGTTCTACACTTCCTGCATCACTTTTTTTACTCTACATGTTATATATATTGTCCACTGAGCACACGTACTAACGTGAAATACAATTAGTTTCTCCTATATAACAAGCAATGAGGTACCAGGCAACCTAGCTATCTGTGGTGGACTCTCTTGAAAGCCATCATTATTTATTTCTGCGCGTTTGAGCTATGCATTTCTAGATGGGTCTGGGAGTTGAGATAGTAGGGCGATGGCATGGGTCCAAAGTAGTAGAAGTAGCACAAACACATTGTTCGAGTGTAGGTTTTTCCCTGTTCAAGCCTGCTTACTAGAATCGCCAGTGCTTGAAAGGAAAAATGAAGGGAAAACATAGGAATTGGAAAGTTCCCTATGGTACTACTATTCATGCATTTGGTTCAAAGGAATGGACCAAAGGAAAACTGTAGGATTTGTTCCTTTAGTGTCTCCTTGATAGAAAAACCATAGGAATTTTAATATCGACTTGGCCTCCTTTTCAAATTCCTATTCATGAAGGACAATACTATGAGATAGTAGCATAATAGCATTATAACTATACATTTTCTTGTGGCTTGACTTAATTTCACCATGCTTCTTTGCATTCCTCTGATCTTCCAATTCTTGTGAACCAAACACCCAGATAGACAGAAATATTGTATTTTTAAATTCTCTATTTTGCACGTGCATTCCTATCCTATTCTTGTGTATTTCCTATCCTGCTTTGTTAGAATCCTCCAATTCAAACTATCCCTTACAGAATTACTTCTGTTACAGATATGTGTCAAATAAAACCTTGTATGGTTTGTCCCGCTCCTGCTGCGTTGTGGTCCACCCCAGCTCAGCTGCTCCAACGACGAAAGGGTTCACCACAGTAAGGATCCGCCCTCCAGACTGTCTTTCGCCGCCTTAGATCTTCTTCCCTGCCACCGGAAGCCACAACAACCGCATTAGCATCATCAACTTAGCAGAGGACCTTGACGACTACACTGGTCCGCAAGAGAGGTCGCACTCTTTCGTGTGTGCTTATGTTACGCATTGCTTAACATGATGACATGCTACTTTATCGTCATGTTCAACGATTAGACTCTGAGTCAGGTCCAAGCTAATGCTCAAACTTGAGTTTTTAAATGGTTGTGGGGTACATATTGGGGCAACAATCAATAATATATGTCTACTATCTGAATAATCTCAGGTGTCTAGTGTGAGTTTCATGTTGGGTGGACAAACATTAAAGGAGCAATTATCTGTATTTTTTAACTGAAGCTATTATCTGCCTGCTATCATTGGTTTTGGGTCTATCCACCGTATGCACTCCTTACATAATCTCACTATGTTTTATTCATATGCATGCCAGTTATTGTACACAATGGTACTGAACATGTAGAGCAAAATAGACGAGCCTTGCGTGGCAGTAAAATTTCATGCAAACGTCACTCCATGGTGGGCACAAAAGCAACCCCCTCCCCCCATTCCAGACTGTAATCAAGTGGAAGTTAACTGTTCAGAGGGAGTAGACCACTCCTACTTAACCCCTCATGTCTTTTTCTCTGATTTGGTATGCTGATGTTGGTCATATCATGCATATGGTACCTTGCATTGCTTACTTTACACATAAAATATGTCATCTGCTTAGTATAGACATGTATTGTGTGAATGTCATATGTTTAGTTTCTATATCATATATGTGAATCATGCAATGCTGTCTTGTTTAGCCAGGCATCATATATGTGAATTTTGCAATGCCATCCTGGTTAGCTAGTCATCTTATATGTGAATTATATCATGCCATCTTTTTTTATTATGTAATAAATTTGTCAACAATGTTAGTACATTCAATTACTCTTCCTGTGCATCAGCCATTCGACACGGTCATGGAAATATCTGGAGTGAAAACAAGGTCTTCAGAGAAGACAATGCTACCTGATGAAGCGCATGTCTTGCTAGTTACGGATAGCTCCTTAAAGAAGGATTCAGAGACAGATGACCAGTCCTATTCCCCACCCCCAAGGTGCATGCTCTAACTTGGCAGGTTATATTGCTCATATCGTGCATATGGTGTCTTGCATTGCCATGTTATTTACTTAGTTTAGACATGCTTTGTGTGAATGCCACATGTTTAGTGTCTAGTTACCATATAAGTAAATTATGCAATACCATCTAATTGCAAGACATTATATATGTGAATTATGCAATACTATCTTGTCCCAAGGCATTATATATGTGAATTATGCAATGACATGTTGTTTAGCCAAGCATCATATATGTGAATTATATCACGCCATCCTTTTTTGCATTACGTATTGTATTTGCCGATAATGTTTGTATATTCAACTACTCTTCATGTGCATCGGCCATTTGAATTGGTGATGCAAAAATCTGGAGTGAAAACAAGGTCCTCAAAGCAGACAATGCTACCTGTTGGAGTAGATATCTTGCTGGTTACAGATAGCTCCTCAGAGGAGGATTCAGAGACAGATGACCCGTCCTATCCCCCCCCCTGAGGTGTAAGCTCAAACTTGGCAGGGTTATATTACTCATATCATGCATATGTTGTCTTGCAATGCTTAGTTTTTACATCATATACACAATATTGAATGACATCTCCTTAGTTGACACATCATGTATGTGATTGCCCTCTGCTCACTTGCTTAGTATATAAATCATATATTTGAATTATATCATGCCATGATGTTTACATAGACAGCATGTATCTGAATTGTGGCATGCCAACCCATTTTCTAAAGAAATAATATAGTTATGTCATCTCATCATGTTTACATAGTCATCATATTTTGAATTATGTCATTCTATTCGTGAATTATATCATGCCATCATGTTTCCATCCATGTATGTGAATTATGGCATGCCAACCACTTTAATAGACACATTGTATAGTTATATCATGTCATCCTTTTACATAGTCATCATTTTTTGAAGTATGTCATTCTATCATGTTTAGTTAGCCATCATATATGTGAATTTGTGTCATGCTATCCTATTTAATTAGCTATCATATATGTGAAATTGTGTCATGTTATCTTGTTTGGTTAGACAACATAAATGTGAATTATTTCGTGCCTTGTTTTCTTCCCTACTATCCATTGCACCTGTCTATCATACAATGTCTGTACATTCAATTACTTTTCTTGTTTATCAGCCATTTGAATTGGAGAGGGTGATGGCAGTATCTATGGGAGTAAAAACACGGTCTTCAGAAAAGATCATGCTACCCGTCGATGCAGATAGAATTGCGGTTGTACTTGCCCAAGAACCAGCCCCACCACACATAACCCAGACTCACGCAGATTGTACCCCTACCTAGTTGGACAGAGAACTAGCTACACCCCTTCTAACCCCAACCCTAGCAGATAATAACCCAGTTCCAGTTGACACAACACCGTCTCCACCCCAGAGCACCCAAACACGAACAATTAGTAAGGCAAGTGCAGCGCCCAAAGCACGAGGACCACCACTCTGAACCCCAAGTCAATGCTTAAAGAAGAAGAAGAATTGTTCTCAAGTCAGGTTCCATAGCTATGGTTCATACTCCTTTGCTCTAGCATCACTGTATTTACTCATACCAACTAATTTCAAATTTGAAGGATGCAATTGAAACTCCAATGGTGCAAAAGGTATGTTTTAAACCTATTTCTTTAACTAGTTTGCTGTTGTAACTTGCTCTATGTTGATTTCAGTTTCAATTGAATAAACAATTATGTTCTCATGGCATGCATATTATAAGTGTTGTTAGTGTTGTATAGTTTCCCACACTTATATTCTGTCTATGTTGCTTTGTCTTAAACAGATATGATTTGAACTGTCTCTATCTTGATTTGGCAACATAAACTAGAATGATATAGACCATATAGTGACCATACTACCTAGATATATGTTTGTTTCATGCTATTATCATGTCCACCTTACAACTGAACTGGTTTACCAAAATGAGTTTCATATACAACATGGTAAACTTGTGACGTGTCTGCTTGTTCCTCTTGTAGAATGCCGACAGAATATTGGAGAAGAGCACCCCATTATGCAATGGTAGAGAAAGCAATGCATATAAGGTTCAAGATAGTGAGACAACCATGTTGGTCTCCAAGAAAGCTGATAAAAACTATCTTGTAGACAGTGAGACAACCCCAAAGTCGCGCCTTGATGTAGTGTTTGAGTTACTGGCCACTACTGCTGGCACAAGCTCTTCGAACTCACTGCCTGAATCAGTTCAACTTCTTGAGTCTCAACTTCAAGTTGAAAGACATCGATCAGATGTGCTGCGATAGGAAGCCGAAGGACTGAGGAAGTCCCTGCATAATTCAGATGCACACTTTCTGGTGGAACAGCAAGTGCTGGAAGATTTAAGCGCCAAACAAGAGAAAGCTAATAAGCTTGTTAAGCGTCTTGCCAGCATGGTGGATACCCAGGATATTGTTTCTTGAGCTCTTGTGAAGTGGTTTCAGTTCTGGACTTGTTCTGCTGCGACGTTTATTTGCACTGGTCGCCAACTTTGACAACCAGTGTATGTAATATGTTGCTTTCTTCCCCATATTTACAAAGGTGGCGAACTTTGATGCCCAGTGGCTGTAATATCTGTAATAGACGTAATAGCCTAGCGTATGTTGCTTGCTTATTTATTTCCTCGTTGTCTTGTTTATTTGTTTGCTTGTAGTCAGTGTAGTTCTTTTTTGTGGTTTGCTAGTGGCCGCAATAACCTATCATTTAAAACAAGGCCACAATAACCATGGGCAACATGCGGACCGTTGTCACCATGGCCTTCTACGGGTCGTAGAATTAATGGGCCTTCTACGGGTCGTATGATCGATCAGCCAAACAACGGACCACATTATGGGCCATAAACGGGCTAGAGTGGCAGGCGTCCATTTATGGGCCGACCTTAACGGGCCTTTAAGAGGCCGACGAGTATAATGGGCTTAATTCCATCGATAGGCATAACGGGTCATTAATGGGCCGTTTTTTATGACGCTATGAAATAGGCCCAACGAATAAACATGCCACAAACGGGTCGACTTTAACCACGGGCTGAATTTGGGCCAAAAGCGAAAAAGGCCAGTAACGGACCGTAAGCTACCGAATGTTGCAAATCAGCCTAAGAATAAATGTGCCCTTAAAAGGCCGAAAAATAACACTGGATGGGAACGGCCCAATGGAGTAATGGGTTGTTAATGGGTATGAAGCGATATACTATTCATTATGGTCCAGCTTCACTACGGGCCATTAATGTGCCAAGAGTTACAAAGGGCCTCATATGGGTCGAAAGACGTCATGGGCCGTACATGGGCCGGAAGTTACAACGGGTTGGAATCATATTGGACGGCCCAGATGAAGCTAGTGGATCGAATTAGGAAAGTCCATAATGGGTCGTGATTTATCGGGCGTGAAGGGGCTATATGCGAGTAGGCCATTAGCAGGCTTTCGATGGGCCGACATGTTATCCTTTGACCAAGTCAAACGGGCCGGCCTTTTGACCTGAATGGGCCCCTGTTGGGACATGCCACGCGTCGACATATCATTGGCGCCTCCTGTGCATTGGTTGGTTGACATCTGTCCGCACATGGAGCTGACACGTGGTTCCATCAGCCAATGAGAATTTTACACGTGGAAAATTCCCATTGGTCCTCTCTGTTAGTGGGTTATCGGATCCAAAACCGGACCCGATAGCTTAACGGCGACCCGTTAAGGTGGATGCCACATGTCGGTTACCCTTGACGAAAGCACTTCCATGAGGCGCCGTTTATCGTCATGGAAGTGAACACTTCTGTGATGATAATTTTGGTATTGTCATGGAACACTTCTACGACAGCACGAGTATGCCTATCTTGATTCTGTCATAAAATCGTCATGGATGTACATGCATGACAGAAAACGTGACCCACTGTGACAAACACGTATTATCACGGAAGTGTTTTTTTGTAGTGATACACCGTGGCACGGTGTACCGAGGCACCCGTTTGGTGGGCTCGAGAATCCTGCACACATCATTTGGGACCGTAGTGGGAACCTCGGTCGGACTTCCTTGCGGTTGGAACTCAAATAGGCGATAAACCTAGACTAGTGTCTTGTGTGGTTAGTCAGGTCGTGGTCGACACCCTCGTTGGGATTCCGCTTGAAGGTTGTCGAGTACATGTCGTGTAAACGGTGATAAGTGGTGAGAGCGTGTGTGAATAAGTACACCCCTGCAGGGTAATATGATCTATTCGAATAGCCGCGTCCGCGGATATGGACTACTTGGAACGCTTATATGGTTCATAGATAACTTGAATTGGATACTCTAAAATGCGCAAGATAAGCGTGAGTGCTATGAATGGCCTTCTCGTAGGGAGACAGGAGTGGATCCGTAGTGGTGTATTGTTATGGTGAATATGTGGACTCGTGTGCGCCACCTCAAAGAGTTACCAGCAGTCGTAGTACATGATATCCACCGAGTCAAAGATGGCTTGATGCAGTTAAACTCCACTACCCCTTTGTTGATTGATGCATATGTAGCTAGTTCTGATGTAAGTCTTGCTGAGTACATTTGTACTCACGTTTGCTTAATTTATGTTTTTGCAAAGAAACTTCAGCCTCACTAGTGGTTCTGCGTGGACTTCGACGTTTTGCTTGTTATGTTAGGGAACGTAGTATTTCATAAAAATTCCTACGATCACGCAAGATCTATCTAGGAGAAGCATAGAAACGAGCGGGAGAGTGTGCCCACGTACCCTCGTAGACCGAAAGCGGAAGCGTTTAGTAACGCAGTTGATGTAGTCGAACGTCTTCGCGATCCAACCGATCAAGCACCGAATGCACGGCACCTCCGCGATCAGCACACGTTCAGCTCGGTGACGTCCCTCGAACTCTTGATCCAGTTGAGGCCGAGGGAGAGTTTCGTCAGCACGACGGCGTGGTGACGGTGTTGATGAAGTTACCAATGCAGGGCTTCGCCTAAGCACTGCGACAATATGACCAAGGTGTGTAACAGTGGAGGGGGCACCGCACACGGCTAAAAGAATTATCAACTTGTGTGTTATAGGGTGCCCCATGCCCCTGTATATAAAGGATCAAGGGGAGGCCGGCCGGCCCCTATAGTCGCGCCCTAGGAGGGGGAGTCCTACTAGGAATAGGCATCATATTCCTAGTAGGAGTCCACCAAGAGGGAGAGAGGGGGGAGGAAGGAGAGGGAGAGGGAGAAGGGAAAGGGGGCACCCCCCCCCTTCCTAGTCCAATTCGGACCCAAGGGGGAGGGGGCGTGCGGCCTGCCCTAGCCACCCCTCTCTCTCTCTCTCTCTCTACACTAAGGCCCATGTGGCCCATTAGTTCCCCCGGGGGGTTCCGGTACCCCTCCGACACTCCGGTTTTATCCTAAACTTCTCTGGAACACTTCCGGTGTCCGAATATAGTCGTCATATATATCAATCTTTATGTCTCACCCAATTTAGATACTCATCGTCATGTCCGTGCTCTCATCCGGGACTCTGAACAATCTTCGGTACATCAAAACACATAAACTCATAATACCGATCGTCATCAAACGTTAAGCGTGCGGACCCTACGGGTTCGAGAACTATGTAGATGGCCGAGACTCATCTCCGATCAATAACCAATAGCGGAACCTAGATGCTCATATTGGTTCCTACATATTCTACGAAGATCTTTATCGGTCAAACCGCATAACAACATACGTCGTTCCCTTTGTCATCGGTGTGTTACTTGCCCGAGATTCAATCGTCGGTATCATCATACCTAGCTCAATCTCGTTATCGGCAAGTCTCTTTACTCATTCCGTAATACATCATCTCGTGACTAACTCATTAGTCGTTTGCTTGCAAGACTTATTATGATGTGTATTACTAAGAGGGCCCAGAGATACCTCTCCGACACTCGGAGTGACAAATCCTATTCTCGATCTATGCCAACACCACAAACACCTTCGAAGACATCTGTAGAGCATCTTTATAACCACCCAGTTATGTTGTGACGTTTGATAGCACACAAGGTGTTCCTACGGTATTCGGGAGTTGCACAATCTCATAGTCAGAGGAACATGTATAAGTCATGAAGAAAGCAATAGGAGTAAAACTAAACGATCAAAGTGCTAAGCTAATGGATGGGTCTTTTCCATCACATCATTCTCATAATTATGTGATCTCGTTGATCAAATCACAACATATGTCTATGGTTAGGAAACATAACCATCTTTGATTAACGAGCTAGTCTAGTAGAGGCATACTAGGGACACTCTGTTTTGTCTATGTATTCACACATGTATCAAGTTTCCGGTTAATACAATTCTAGCATGAATAAAAGACATTTATCATGAGATATAAGGAAATATAAATAACAACTTTATTATTGCCTCTAGGGCATATTTCCTTCATTGTATTCTATGGAGGGTCTTGTAGATAGCCAGGCTTCTCAGCCTTCTTTCTTTCTAGTTGTCTATGCTCAAACATGATAAGTTTCCGCATGTGCTTGTTGCTTGTATGACTCTGAATGTTGGGTCATGAGACCTATGTTTGTAATATCATGTAATGTATGGATCTTCGGGGCCTTCCAAATAAATACTCTGAGTCGTAGAGTTTTGTTGTGATGCCATGTTGTATTTACACATATCGAGCATATTGTGTGTATGTTATTGAAATGCTTGGTATGTGTGGGATCCGACACCTAGTTGTTTATTCTTGGTAGCCTCTCTTATGGGGAAATGCCTACTAGTGCTTCCACTAAGCCATGGTAGCTTGCTACTGCTCCAGAACACATGGATTGACCGGCATGTGTACATCCTTACTCCTGTGTCTGTCCCTTAGGGGGAAATGCCACGCGGTGTTTTATTGGAGTCCTTGTAGCTTGTTGCGACTCGGTTACACTCGTTGCTGACCGCCACGTGCATTGCTTGGTCATGTATGCAAGTCCCTGTAAGTTAGTGCCACCTTGGGTTTACGACTGGTCATGTTGGCTCGGGTTCTCTATCATATGGATGCTAGTGATACTATCATATACGTGAGCCAAAAGGCACAAACGGTCCCGGGCCACGTAAGGTGGCACCCGTGGGGATACCGTGCATGAGGCCGCAAAGTGATATGATGTGTTACATGCCAGATCAGTGTGACTTAGGATCGGGGTCTTCATACATCTCTAGATCTAGGGGCGAGATCTCTTGTAAGTGGGGAGTGTTGTGACAGCCCGAGACGAACGCTCCAGAGGACTTCCATATATTTCGTGATCGTCGTGTGTTTTGTTTTGTTTTGCATCATGTCATCATGCTACATCTCATTAATTTTTGCAACTCAAATAAATAGATTTCATGGATATTCGATCCATTTAAATCGAGGGAAACACACATGGTCATTTCTCTTTATAACATATATCCTCCCAATATTATAGGGGATCTAAAATAATTATTCCAATTTGGAATGCACCATGACACACGTGTAGTTTAATTCCACGCCCTTTTCTATCTCAGTTCTTGACCTCAAACTTTGCATGTAAATTCTTCCATCACTTTCCCGAACTTCACCTAAATTCTCAACATTTTTATGACACTTCGTAACCTAGACCTAGTTCAACCCCATTTGAATTAATTAAAATGTGTTTGGATCTAAACTTTGCATCAATGCCCACTCCTATTTTCGTTGATCAAGCTCATTTTTGCGAGTCCAGGAAATTTATCCCCATGCCTAGATTCTGTCTCTAACCCTTCCTTTCTTTTTCTTTCCTTTGCCATTTTTCTGTATTTGGGCAATAGAGATAAGATATGAGAGAGAGAAGAGAGCTAGCCTAGCCGACCACTTGGGCCTCCTATAGCCGCAGTCCGTTAGGCCCAAACACAGCCTCCTCCCGAACCCTAGCTGTAAGTGCATCTAGTGCCCCCTAGTTGGTTTTGGAGAATTGACGACAAACGAGGTTGAGGGACTAACGTGTTTGTGAGAATTGCAGGATAACACAGGTAATAGTCCCTCACAGATTCGGTTTAACTTCCAGAGATGACCCCTAAAAATGTGTGAAGACATTGAAGACAGTGGTGGTGCGTGAAGACATTCACGTGAAGATAATGACCTATGAAGACATTCATTGAAGACTATAGAATGCGAAGACATAGTTTACGTCGTATTTCTTTTTTATCCCTTCTTGAGTCATAGGAACCACCGTACTGTTAAGTGGGGTCCAAGTGAACATACTCGAATGATTGAAGTGATGCTCAACCAAAACACCTATGTCTTCACGCGAAGACAAATGGGAGCAAATCTTATCCAAAGCTGGATAAGTCAGCTTTACTTGGAGCTCAAGTAAAGTTGCCGCGTGTGCTCTCAATCCGACCGTTGGACACATGTCAGTTCCTTAGTGACCAAGGGTCATTTCGGGCATATCATGTCGGGTTGCCTCATGGCTATAAATATCCCACCCCTTACACCATAAATTGGTGGCTGCTCAGAGTTAGTGCACGGCTTTTGTCGTTTGAGAGCAACCCACCTCTGAAGCGAGAAAAGATCCTTGTGAGGACAAAACCCAAAACACCCAAAGCCAAAGTGAGTTAAGCATCACTGAAGTCTTTCTGTCTATGTGACCTGAAGACTTGTTACACTTGAGGACTGTGCTTCCTCCAGTCGGTTAGGCATCGTTCTAAGTGTCCTAGAGTGACTGTGGATCGCCTGTGAACGAAGTCTGTGAAGGTTCGGAAGTCTACCTTGAAGACTTACCAGAGTGATTGGGCGAGGAATGTGTGTTCTTAGCTCAAGGGGAATACGGTGAGGACTGTGTGTCCTCGGGTTTGAATACCTAGCCGCCCTAACCAGATGTATAGTTGACACAACAACTGGAACTGTTCTACTAAATCCTTGTCTCCATCAAGCAACTGGTTCTATCCCTATCTTCCTTTACATTTCAGCTTGTCTTCGTGAAGCCATTGCTTGTCTGTCTAATCCGTTAGACTTCACTGTGTGAAGACTACTCTCTGTTTAGCTTCAGTTATATCTTCCATCTCGATCCATGTTATCAAGTCGCCATTAGTTTGTGTATTGTCTTCATGATGCTTGCTTGACTATTACATGCCTGGATACCTTTATCTTACGCTGCTTATCATATAGGTTCATTTGCGTCCTCTTTCTTCAAAGCCTATGTGTTTTGAAGACCATCGTAAAAATCGCCTATTCACCCCCCCCCCCTCTAGTCGATAACTTGCACTTTCAATTGGTATCAGAGCAAGGTGCTCCCTTGTTCTGTGTGATTCGGTTTAACCACCTGGAGTTTTAGCTATGTCGACTGCAGGGATAATCAAAGTCTTCGATGCGTGTCCTGTCTTCGATGACACTAATTACCCCTACTGGAAGAATAAGATGCGCATGAAGCTATTGACGTCGACCTCTGGTATGTCGTCAAGAACGGCGTTCCCAAGGCTGGTGAAGCTGTCACTCCTGCTGATGTCAAGAAGTTCATTCAGCTGGATTCAACTGCCAAGAATATCATCTGTGGTCATCTGACCAAAGGACAGTATGGCCGTGTGAGTGCTCTGGAACATCAAAGCTAGTCTGGAACTGGCTCTCCAAGGTCAACGAAGGCGTCTCAACCCAAAGAGACTCAAGGATCAGTGTTCTTCGCAACCTCTTCAACCGCTTCAAGAGAAACGACAATGAGAACGTCCAGCTCACATTTGATCGCCTCACTCACATTACCAATGAGCTTCATGCACTCGGCGCCACTGAGATCACAAAGCATGAAATCGTCAAGACACTCCTGATATCACTTGACATCTCATTTGACACCCTAGCCCTGATGATTCAAGAATGCCCTGACTACAAGACTCTCAATCCGTCTGACATACTTGAGAGGCTCAATACACATGAGTTTCAGCTATCTGAGAAAAGATACATCTATGGACCCAACTATGGTCGAACTCGCGCCTTGAAGGCAAAGGCCGTTTTCTCATCTGAAGAAGAACCTGACTGTAGTTCTGACGATCCTGAAGACATTGGCAGAGAAGTAGCGATGCTTGTGAAGAAGTTTCAAAAGTTCTTAAGGAAGAAAAACTTCGGAAAGTCTTCAAGATCCAGCTCAAGAAATGATGAAGCTTCCTCTCGTGACTACAAGAAGAGAACTTGCCACAAGTGCATGAAACCTGGTCACTACATCTATGAGTGTCCACTGTGGGACAATGAAAACAAGAATAAGAAGAAGAAGAAGAAGAAGAAGAAGAAGAAGAAGAAGAAGAAGAGAAAGCAATATGATTATGATGACAAGAAGAAAAGGAAGCCCTCAAAGTCTTCTTCCAAGTCTTCATCAAAGTCTTCATCACACAAGAAGAGCTCGTCTGGAAAGGCTCGTGCTTCTGTTGGTAAAGAGATGGATTCAGAGGAGGAGTCTGCTTCTGAGGAGGCAGAGGTGGAGTCTGAAGAGGAGTCCGATTCAGGCGTGGCAAGCCTGGCTCTGGCTTCAGCATATGTTACCAAGTCTATCTTCAACACTGAAGACCATGGCCTCGTCACCAACACAAATGCCACGGATGACGATGACTCTACTCCCACCTTCTACTTCATGGCACGTGGTGCCAAGGTAAACTCACGCGATGCTTACTTTCAAACCTCTAGAAGATGACTCTGACTGTGAATCCAAACCTAGCTACAAAACTCTTGCTAAAATTGCAACTGAACAACAGAAAGCTATGGAACATAATCAAAAACTGTTAGACAAAAGCGATGATCTGTTAGATGCGGAAATGACCCGATCTCAGTCCTTAATTGAAGACATTAAAAAACTTCATGTTAAGTATGAGGAACTTGAAAGTCGTCATGAAACGCTCTCAACTACTCATGAAAAGTTTTCCTATGATATCTTCAAAGGAAGCAAGAACTTGAGAAATTGAGAGTGGCTCATGAAGATCTTCAAAAAGAGAGCGAGTCACTTCGTGCTCAACAGATCAGTCCCGCTCAGGAAGGATTTGAACCACCATGTCTAAAATGCCTTGAGCGTGATAACGCTAACTCTGTTGTTGAATGTTCTACTGCTGCTACTGTTGCAATATCTTCAACTGCTGATGTGGTAAGTAACCCCTCTAAGGAGGATACCACTACTATTGCTGATGAGAATGCCAGGTTGAAGACATTGCTTGAAACAGGAATGTTCAAAAGTCTTAAAAGGGTACCAGACACTTTGTGATGTACTAAAGAAACAGATTCTGAACTGAAACCCTAGGAAAGAGGGTGTTGGGTTCGAAAGGAAAATGAATGTTGATGGTTCCTACTGGAAGCCTGAGCAGTATCCCAAAACCACATGGGCTGCTGCAAAGGGTCCACCAGTGGATCCATCCACTTTATCTGGCTTCACTTGTGCCAACCTGATTATTATTGATGAATCATTTGATGCAAATTCTAAATTGTTTAAGAATCAGAATGGTGAAGTGTTTGCCAGGTATATTGGTACTAACTGTAGGAATGGGCCACCTATGAAGAAGATCTGGGTGCCCAAAAGTTGTCTTGAGAATCTTCCTGTGAATGTCATCATGACACCACCTGGGAAGAAGACAAACCCCAGACCAAAGGCTTCATATGGTCCAAAGGCTTCATACAGACAAACGACTCAACAGAGTCACCCTAACGCCAATGTTTTGCAGGGAAATCATACTCAGTCTTGTGAATATGAGCATGTTTCCTCAAACCGCTATGTTCATAAATCTAAGAACTTTTCTGCTTATTCGTATGAGTATTATTCACCTCCTGCAAGGCTATTTGGCAGGGCTCCTAAGCCAAAATTCTCATATCGTGCACTTAGACTTATTGCTTCTAAACTAGCCCTAAAGATGTGGGTGGTTAAGAAAAATTAACTTCTCTTGCAGGGAAGGGTCTCCAGCCAAAAATCTTCTTCTGACGCCAATTCTGGGGACCTTAAACATCTTGTGGGACGCAAGATCAAATGTCCAAATGGCTTAACCATGTATTTCGTCCCATGGTTTCTTGACAAGTTTCCTATCTTCCCTAACAAAGACCTAAACTTCCATAACCCGCTTGTTCGTCAAATGTTTATGCTTCACACTTCTTTTTGCGAAGACTATGTCGCTAACTGATCTGTAGGGTACTGCTTCGGAAGCCACCGAATGGATAATTAACAGTGGATGTACCAACCACATGACTGGTGATCGACGTCTTCTCATGGACTCAACTCTACGTCCTTCTCCCGAAAGTCACATCACATTCGCTGACACTGGCAAAAGCAAGGTACTGGGACTTGGCAGAGTTGCTATCTCAAAGTATCAACACATGGACAAAGTAATGCTTGTTGAATCACTTGGATACAACTTAATGTCAGTCTCCATGCTATGTGATCTAAATATTATTGTGATATTTGGAAAATATCGTTGCCTTGTGCTTATGGAATCTGACAAATCTCTAGTCTTCGAAGGACATCGAAAAGGTGATCTGTATATGGTAGATTTCTCTGCAGGACCAGAACTCACGGTATGTCTTCTTGCAAAAGCTTCAGAGTGTTGGCTTTGGCATCAAAGACTTGGTCATGCTGGCATGAGGAACCTACACACTCTCATCAAGAAGAAACATGTCATAGGCATCGAGGGCGTCAAGTTCAAGAAAGATCATCTATGTGGTGCCTGTGAAGCTGGAAAAATGACTAGGGCCAAGCATCCCTCGAAGACAATCATGACTACATCACGTACCTTTGAGCTGCTTCACATGGACTTATTCATCCCCACTCACTACTCTACTCTCACTACTACTGCTTGCTTATATGGTTTCGTGATCGTTGATAACTACGCTAGATACATTTGGGTGCACATAATCCTATTTAAGACTAAAGTGCAGGATGTCTTCAGACGGTTCGCAAATAGGGCCATGAACAACTATGGCATCAAGATCAAGCACATCAGAAGTAACAATGGAACTAAATTCAAGAACACTGGGCTCGACACCTATCTTGATACATTGGGCATTATGCATGAGTTCTCAGCTCCATACACACCTCAATAGAATGGCATCGTCGAGCGCAAGAACAGGACTCTCATTGAGATGGCACGCACTATGCTTGATGAATATAAGACACCAAGAAGATTCTGGCCTGAAGCCATTGATACTGCTTGTCACATCATCAACAGAGTCTATCTTCACAAGTTTTTCAAGAAAATATCATATGAACTATTGACTGGTAAGAAGCCAAACGTCAGCTATTTCAGAGTCTTTGGTGCTAAGTGCTGGATCAAGGATCCGCATCACACTTCCAAATTTGCACGGAAAGCACATTAGGGTTTTATGCTTGGTTACGGAAAGGACTCACACACCAATCGCGTCTTCAATCTCTTTCACTTTAAAGTGGTTGAAACCGTAGATGTGCGGTTCGATGAAACTAACGGCTCGCAAAGAGAGCACCTGTCAAATGTGCTAGATGAAGCCTCTCCAAGTGAATCTATCAAACAAATGGGTACAGGCGAAATCATACCCACCGAGGAACCAACTGAAGATGAAATCATCATCTCCCCACCAAATAATTCTAAAGACAATGCTCAGCCTGAAGCCAACGCTGAACATGAAGACAATCAACAGAATGAGCAAAGTCTTCGCCCAACTCATCCTAGAGTCGCAAATGAAGTCCAAATTGAGAAGATTCTTGATGGCATCAATGCAACTGGTCCACTCACTCGTTCAAAAGCAACTCAGCTAGCTAATTTCTGTGGTCACTCTGCTTTTGTCTCAATATCTGAACCCAAGAAAGTTGATGAAGCCTTTATGGAATCCGAATGAATTCAAGCAATGCAAGAAGAGCTTCAACAGTTTGAGCTGAATAATGTATGGGAATTGGTAAAGCGTCCTGATCCACGGAAACATAACATCATTGGCACCAAATGGATCTACCGCAATAAACAAGATGAGAATGGTCAAGTCGTCAGAAACAAGGCTTGTCTCATTGCTCAAGGCTATACTCAAGTAGAAGGGATTGACTTTGATGAAACATTTGCTCCTGTTGCCGGACTTGAAGCCATTCGCATACTTCTAGCATACGCCAACCATCATAACATATTTCTGTATCAAATGGATGTGAAGAGCGCCTTTCTGAATGGGAAAATCGACGAGGAAGTGTATGTTGCAAAACCTCCAGGCCTTGAAGACCCAAAGTGTCCTGACATGGTTTACAAGCTCAACAAGGCATTGTATGGACTCAAACAAACTCCTCGTGCGTGGTATGACACACTCAAAGACTTCTTGAAGAGCAAAGGCTTCAAACCTGGATCACTGGATCCCACACTCTTCACGAAGACATATGATGGAGAACTGTTCGTATGTCAGATTTATGTGGATGACATAATCTTTGGATGCACTAACAAAAGATACAGTGATGAGTTTGGATACATGATGCAAGAGCAATATCAGATGTCCATGATGGGTGAACTGAAGTTTTTCCTTGGTCTCCAAATTCGCCAACAGAAGAATGGCATCTTCATCTCTCAAGAGAAATACCTCAAAGATTGCATGAAGAAGTTTGGAATGCAAGATTGCAAAGGGTACACGACACCAATGCCAACCAAAGGTCAATTGGGCTCCGACGACAATGGTAAAGAGTTCGATCAAAAGGTATACCGCTCCATGATTGGTTCTTTACTCTATTTATGTGCATCTAGGCCTGATATAATGCTTAGCGTTTGCATGTGTGCCTAATTCCAAGTGGCACCAAAGGAATCGCATCACCTCGCTGTGAAGTGAATTCTTCGATACTTGGCTCACATGCCACACTAGGATTATGGTATCCCAAGGGCTCTATGTTTGATCTTGTTGGATTCTCACATGCTGATTATGCTGGTGACAAAGTTGATCGCAAGTCCACCTCAGGCACATGTCACTTTCTTGGATGATCCCTTGTCTGTTGATCTTCAAAGAAGCAAAACTCAATATCTCTCTCTACAGCTGAAGCTGAATACATTGATGCTGGATCATGTCGCGCTCAACTTCTCTGGATGAAGCAAACTCTCAAGGATTATGGCATCAACATGGGAAATGTGCTTCTCTTCTGTGATAACGAGAGCGCCATCAAGATTGCTCACAATCCCGTTCAGCACTCGAAGACAAAGCACATTGAAATTCGTTAGCATTTTCTCAGGGATCATGTCATCAAGAAGGATATTGAAATCATTCATGTCAACAATGAAGAGCAATTGGCAGATATCTTCACTAAGCCCTTGGATGAGAAAAGGTTTTGCAAGCTATGGTGTGAGCTAAATATCTTAGAATCTTCAAATGTCATGTGATTGGACACACATCCTAACGCTTATGCATTTTGACGACTTAGATGTGCAACACACTAAGTAGCGTATGTCTTCAATTCATGAAGACTTACACTCTGAGTGTGAATACATTAATGTGGAATTTGACTCTGGAGCGCCACGATAATTGTGTGACGTGTCCTGGTCTAATACTTCCTATACGGTGGGTAACGCCACCACCAAACTTTTCTGAAGATTTCATTTGGCGTCATAGCTGCTTTATCTTCATACATTGTTTGTCTTCAACATTGTTTGTCTTCAAAACTTATCTTCTCAATGTTGGTTTGCTACATAAAATTATTCTTCACCCGAGGTAATCTTACGATCATTTCATTTCATAAACTACATTTGAAATGCAAATAATTACATTCATATTGATTTGCTACATAAAATTTGGCATAACAAACAAAATATAGGTCAAAATTGTATTTTATGTACATTTTACACTATATTTTTACATTTGTAATTTTACGTAACATAAAATATTTTTTACGACGATTATAGGTTTTGTTACGTTCTCTTTTCATGTCTAAAATAACACAAAATTTACGAAACGTAAAATTACGGTGCATAGATGATAAAATAGAGGTGGGTATATATATATATATATATATATATATATATATATATATATATATATATATATATATATATATATAGCCGGTCTATTCTGCTAATATTAGCAGAATAACTATTCTGATAACACTTCCGCACTGCACGGTCAACGCAAGTGCACGTCATTGTTTGAACCAAGTGTGCTCGGGTATTCACGTGAGTGAACTTCTCGTCGTAAAAAAATTGCACGCTGTGTTTTTTGGTACATTTTTCGCTCTAGTTTTTTAACCGTTTATCGGAACAAGGCGTGTAACATATGGTTGAAAAGCTATGGATTAGGCGCAACTTCGTCATGTTTAACACTTTTCAAGATTCCTCGCGGTTTAAGAGCAGTTTTGAAAACGGTGCGGCGCACGACAAGTGGCAGCGAGCCTGTTTTCGCGTTTTTTTTTCTAAACCACTCGTCGGAATCAAGCAAATGATACACCGTTCGAAAGATATCATCGAGGCACATTTTTTCATATGTATTATTTTTTTCTAATTCATTACGGTTTAAGAGAAGTTTTTAATTTAGTAAATCGCGGAATTTTGTTTTTTTGATTTTTTTTTGCAATTTTCGGTACTGTTTTCGATTCAGTTTTTGAACCGTTTGTCGAAACGAGGCATATGATACGCCATTGGAAAGATACGGACGAGGCGCAACTTTCATATGTTGAAATGTTTTTTAGATTCCTTATGGTTTTTAGTTAATTTTGAAAATGATGCGGCTGACGACGAGAGACAGCGGCCGGTTTTTGCGAAATTTTTACAAACCATTATTCGGAATGATTCAAATTATATGTCGTTGAAAAGATATCGACGAGGTGCAACTTTTTCATGTATAACACGCTCTCTAATTCCTTACGGTTTAAGAGCAATTTGGAATTTAACGAAATGCGGACACTCTGTTTTTCGCAACCACAAAATCGACGAGTGAACCGCATCGGACAGAAAACCGCACTGCTTAAAACTGAAAATCGCACTGCATCAGATGGTCAAGTGAACTTCATGGTTTTTTGTTGTGGTTTCTTTAAACCTTTTCTTTTACGAACATATGAGAAAGTGCACCGCGAGACTATCGAAAGTGAACCGCATGACTTTCTGTTGTCTTTTTCATACTTATGATTTTATTTACTCGCGCAGACTAGGAAGTGGACCGCAGGGGTTGAGAATCGAATAATAAGTGAACCACGACACACTCCAAAGTGAATCACATTACCTTCTTTGTTGTTCCCCCACATTTTGGATGGCTTACTTTTTTTGTGACGCTTTGTACTGTTTTGTTACCGCGTTCAGTACTGCAAGGGGCGAGAGTACTGAACTGCATGTTTTTCCTTTTAGAATTTTTACAAAGTGAAATCACATACATTTTGTTGTAACAATGTGCAATAATAGAGACGAGCCGTATTGTAGCTCCCCAACGGAACTTCGCCACATGTCATTCATAGTTTTTTTACAAAGAACTACAGTTCTCAACAATGTTCACAACATCCCTGAAAATCTGGAAAATCAACAACAAAATAGTAATTGGCGAACAAACCGCGCTGTGTCGAGGACCGATGCGAACTATAGTCTTGTGCAACAAGCAAAATCTGAAAAAAGAAAACAAAAATCGCAAACTGCAGCAGAGCTTCAGTGACACCACACCACCATCGACAAGTTGCATTCGGGGTTGCACAGCTACGCTCTGAATCTTGTGACACTTCTACTAGCGAACAGTACACCGGCGACAACCGATCTGCATGTTGGTGTAGAGGATGCCGACGAATGGGGACGCTCACACACACACACGGAGGGGAGCAGTCACCGACCGTCATGGGGATTGGGTTGACTATGGTTGCTGGTGGCAGAACCGTCGGTGATAGGAGATTCATGGGAGGGGCCATGGTTGCAAAACCGAGCTCCACAATTGACGTTGTGGTCCGCAGGGGATGCACCACCGCTGCAGGACGGTGAACCGCACTCCACGGCTCTGCAAACTGTACGCCATGGACCAGTGAGCTACAGGCCACGTCAGGGGATCCTGGTCGTCGCTTTGTTGTATACAGTAGTGGATCCCGAAGGGGAGGGGAGTGGGGCGGCGCAGGGATGAGATCGGGAGGAGGGTGGTGGGGCAGTCGCCGGAGGGGGATGCGCCGGGGCGCTTGGCGGCGACGCGGCCGGATCTGCGTCGGAAGTCGCGCGGGGCGCCTGGTGTGGAGGCGGGTAGGGCGCCTGGCAAGGGAGGTGGGCGGCGGTGGGTATGGTCGAGCTTGAGAGGAAGGTGGGAGCGGAGTGGGGATCTGGCAGGCCCGCTGGCCGGGGGTGAATGGAGGCAACGTTGCTGGAAGGGGGTGGTGGTGGGTCAGGAGGGGATGGGAGGGGCGAGTGGATAGTGTATGGGCGGTGCTGGGTGATGGCTAGGGCAGG
>LR738712.1:310156602-310265637 GCA_902687465.1 Secale cereale | reverse complement strand
AAGGGGACGAGGGGAGGTGGTGCGGTGGGTGGTGGGTGGTGTCTGTTTCTTTTAGGAAGAGGGCGAGCGGTTTGTCCGTTAGCTGCAGTTTTCAAAAAGTGTTATCAGAATAAGGTGGGGATGTGCAGAATAAGGGTCTTAAGGGTGTTATCATGTTAGACCCACCATATATATATATATATATATATATATATATATATATATATATATATATATATATATATATATATATATATATATATATATATATATATATATATATCTTCTGTCCTCTACAACATTCACTTATAGCTATGTCTTCAAAAAATTTAATCTAAGTGAATGTGATCGGACTCTATTCCTCTCTATGCTTTATCTCTCCAACTCTCTCTATCTCTTCATATGCATTCTATTGACACTTGTTGAATGTCTTCACTGTGTCCTTGCCAGCTGAAGATATAGAGACAATCATTTAAAACAGTTTTAATGCTATGTCCCTTTTTACCCCAAAACCGGAGGTACCGAAACGTCCATCCGACATATCAGGCGCGTGTGGGATCGTGGCTCAACTCTCCATAAGATGCATGCCAGCCACGTGTCGTTCAAATGTGAACCGCCAAGGGCACCTGCGTAATTGCACTGCGCCGTCGCCCCTCCTTATAAATACTCCACCCCTCACGGTCATTATTTCCTTCTCCCACCTCTCGCCATCTCGCTCAACCCTAGCGCCTCCGCTAGCTCCAGTCGACGCAGGAGACAAAGCACTTAGCTTCCGCGACTTTTTCGACGCCGTCTTCACGTCGGCCGTGGACCTCGTCTCTCCACCACTGCCGTAGGTGTCTTTCGCCGCCAAGTTAGGGCACGGAAGATCGATCTGCTCAGCATCCCACTCTTTCCATCTAGCAGTTCTTCATTGCGGTAAATAGATCTCTTTTTACCGTTGCTTTGATCCGTTAATTTCATACAACTTCACTACAAGTGGTTTCTGTTCATCTGAGATCTGTTTTCTTCTATTCCTCTCTCATATGTTGCAAATATATTCACTTATGCTACACTACTAGTTAGATTCCTCACTTGTACTTATTCCTGGATTCGTACAAATCTGGAACCAACTCACTCCATATAAGTGAATGTCTTCGTACTATGAGGTCAATATCTTCAATCCTCTTTAATCTTCAAAATCTTCTCAGAATGCATATGACCTCCTCCCCTTCCCTCGCATCTCTAACTCTCTCACAGGTACATGTCCGTGGGAGAATCCCTTGGTTCTCATAGTCTGTATTCATTTGTAGAATTCTTACAGGGTCACATTGAATCACCTGAAGCCAGTTCTTGTCTGACCAGTCGCCGGAAGACAAACTGCTTTGTGAAGCCTTTATGTCTGAACCCAATGGCTTCTGAGAAACAATCCAAGAAGGGTGGCAGGCAAAGATGTACTGACACCGCCAAAGATCTTCCTCATGATCTTTTCAAAATGTACAAATCTGACCCAGACGAAACCTATGGAGAACGCAAGTCTAGAATCCAATGGATTTGAAGATATTGGGCAGAGCAATGGTTTTTGTACAAGTTTGTGACCCCTGAGTATGCTTCAAAGAATGCCATTCGCCCTCCATGGGGTGATATCATCTACAAGAAGCTCCAGCCCAAGACTGAGTTTGAAGCTATTGCCAAGAGCTTCTTTCCGTGCATGGTCAGAGGACCAATGCCTTCAAATGCTGACCCATCTATTGCCAAGAGCTTCTTGCCGTGCATGGTGATATCGTGATGATGAACTATTTGAAGAAAACTACAAATTTTCCAAGAACTCTGCAACTCAGAATAGGAAAGAATTGGGCATTAACTTCAATCCTGGCCCATCTCGGCCACGGTCTGATGGCTCATGCGAAGCCAATGAAAATCGTGTCAGCCCCTTCAATGGCCTTGATGGATTGCTTTCCCACATTGCTGCTCAAAGGGAAACTATGGAAGATGTTGCTGAAGACATGGAACCTGAAGTTGTTCCTGAGTCTGTGAAGCCAAAGAAGAAATCAAAGGCTTCCAAACCTGCTGCTACCCCAAAAGCTTCAAGTGTGAAGCCTCTGAAAACAGTACCTGCTGAATCCAGTGTGGAGTCTGAAGATTACTCTCGCTTCTCTCAGAGGTCAAAGCAGCTTGTGAAGTGATACGTCTCCGTCGTATCTATAATTTTTTATTGTTCCATGCCAATATCCTACAACTTTCATATACTTTTGGCAACTTTTCATACTATTTTTTGGGACTAACATATTGATCTAGTGCCCAGTGCTAGTTCATGTTTGTTGCATGTTTTTTGTTTCGCAGAATATCCATATGAAACAGAGTCCAAATGGAATAAAAACGGACGGAGATTTTGTTTGGAATATATGTGAATTTTGGGAAGCGGAACCAACATGAGATGATGCCCGAGTGAGCCACGAGGCAGGGGGCGCGCCCACCAGGGGCAGGCACGCTCTGGGCCCTCGTGGCCACACCATAAGGCGGTTGATGCCCTTCTTTCGCCGCAAGAAAGCTAATATCCGGATAAAAATTGTGTCAAAAAATCAGCCCAATTGGAGTTACGGATCTCCGGGAATATAAGAAACGGTGAAGGGCCATAATCTGGGAACGCAGAAACAGAGAGAGACAGAGAGATAGATCCAATCTCAGAGGGGCTCTCGCCCCTCCCACGCCATGGAGACCATGGACCAGAGGGGAAACCCTTCTCCCATCTAGGGAGAAGGTCAAGGAAGAAGAAGAAGGGGGGCTCTCTCCCCCTCGCTTCCGGTGGCACCGGAGTGCCACCGGGGCCATTATCGTGTGACGGAGATCTACACCAACACCGCCGTCATCTTCACCAACATCTCCATCACCTTCCCCCATCTATCTACAGTGGTCCACTCTCCCGCAACCCGCTGTACCCTCTACTTGAACATGGTGCTTTATGCTTCATATTATTATCCAATGATGTGTTGCCATCCTATGATGTCTGAGTAGATTATCGTTGTCCTGTCGGTGATTGGTGAATTGCTATGATTGATTTAAATTGCTTGTGGTTATGTTGTTGTCCTTTGATGCCCATCATATGAGCGCGCATGTGGATCACACCATAGGGTTAGTTGTATGTTGATAGGACTACGTATTGGAGGGCAAGACTGACAGAAGCTTCAACCTAGCGTAGAAATTGATGCATACGAGATTGAAGGGGGACCAATATATCTTAATGTTATGGATGGGTTTTACCTTAATGAATGTTAGTAGTTGTGGATGCTTGCTAATAGTTCTAATCATAAGTGCATAGAATTCCAAGTAAGGGATGACATGCTAGCAGTGGCCTCTCCCACATAAAACTTGCTATCGGTCTAGTAACGTAGTCAATTGCTTAGGGGCAATTTCGCAACTCCTACCACCACTTTTCCACAATCGCTATATTAACTTTATTGCTTCTTTATCTTAACGGCCCCTAGTCTTTATTTACGTGCTCTTTATATTCTTGCAACCTATCCCACAAAAACTACAAACTACTTCTAGTTTCATACTTGTTCTAGGTAAAGTAAACGTCAAGCGTGCGTAGAGTTGTATCGGTGGTCGATAGAACTTGAGGGAATATTTGTTGTTCCTTTAGCTCCTCATTGGGTTCGACACTCTTACTTATCGAAAGAGGCTACAACTGATCCCCTACACTTGTGGGTTATCAAGACCTTTTTCTGGCGCCGTTGCCGGGGAGCAATAGCGTGGGGTGAATATTCTCGTGTGTGCTTCTTTGCTTTATCACTAAGTAGATTTTATTTGCTGTTCTAAGTTGTTTTCTATCTTTAGTTATGGGTAGGAAACGTAAAATACCAAAAAATAGTGGTACCTACTGAACCAATGGTTGAAGAACCACTCAAAATCTATCACACTACTGAAGCTTATTACTTGGATCATCTTCGATCCATATGTGCTCGGGCTGAAACCCCAACTAGCTTAGTTGAGGGAAAATCTTTAGATGAGCATGCTTGTTATGTGAGACACCGCATATCTGAAAAAGGGAAACTTTTCCTGGATCAAATTCATCGTTTGCAATGCTATGCTTGGGATTTATGTGAAATTTATGATTTTACTTGTTGTTCTGAAGACCCTACGAAACACCTTCCCTACCAATGTGAGTTTATTGATAATGGAATCGTATCTTCGTATGCTAAGGGTGTTTATAATTACTATGATGTTCAACAAATTGAAGAATTTGTTGCTTTTAAGGGTGCTTATGAAATTGCTTCTTTGATTGAAAAGTATGATGCTACTCTTTACAAATCTGAAAATTTCGCCATATTTAAATATTTTTATGATAATTATGCTTCTAATGCCTATGTTAAACCATATATTGAGTACTCCTCCGCTGTCCAAGAAGAGACTAATATTTTGCGGGAGTCTATGTAAGAAGAAATTAATGACATTGTGAGCTCATTGGATGAAAAAGATGAGGAGGAGAGCGAAGAACCAAAGAAGGAAGAGCGGATTAGCTATCCGTGCCCACCTTCTAATGAGAGTAACTCTTCAACTCATACATTGTTTAATTTCCCTTTGTGCTTACCAAAGGATGAATACAATGATGATTGTTATGATCCCGTTGATTCTTTTGAAATATCCCTTTTTGATGATGCTTGCTATGCTTGTGGCGAGGATGCCAATATGAATTATGCTTATGGAGATGAACTTGTTATAGTTCCTTATGTTAAACATGAGATAGTTGCTATTGCACCCACACATGATAGTCCTGATATCTTTTTGAATTCTCCAAACTACACTACATTGGAGAAGTTTGCACTTATTAAGGATTATATTGATGGGTTGCCTTTTTCTGTTACACATGATGATTTTGATGAATATAATATGCATGTGCTTGCTGCTCCTACTTGAAATTATTATGAGAGAGGAACTACATCTCCGCCTCTCTATGTTTCCAACATGATAAAATTGCAGAAACTGCTTATACTATGCATTAGCCTTTACTTAATGTGCATGAATTGTTCTTGTATGACATGCCTATGCATAGGAAGAGAGTTAGACTTCGTTATTGCATGACACATATCACTTTGTGCTCACTACTAAATGCCAAATCATTGCTAATTAAAATTGGATTTGATATACCTTGGGATCCGGGTGGATCCATTCCATGAGCACTATATGCCTAGCTTAATGGCTTTAAAGAAAGCGCTGCCAGAGAGACAACCCGGAAATTTTAGAGAGTCATTTATTTCTGTTTTGTGGAAACTTTGCAAACCTTTATTACAGAAACTTTTCAATAAAAATAATTATCCCCTTGTACAATTCCATTGCATTATAAAAATAATGTGCCAAGAGTTTCCTTTAGGATGATTAAACTGCTTGTTGGTTTGTGCGGTGCAAAAACAGAAACTTTGGTTTTAGTGGGCGATTTTACATTTCTTACTAGAACGTCGAAAGGATATAAAACTTTTTGCAAAGTCTTGCTATATAAATTGTTGATTTTTCCTAATTTTTCCATAATTGTTAGAGTTACAGAAGTATGGTTAATGTTCAGATTACTACAGACTGTCCTGTTTTCACAGACTGTTGTTATAGCTTCATTATTTGCATATGTTTGAATTCTTGTTGAAGCCTCCTTGACTTGGGGCCATAGAATTGTGATAGCATACAGTGGGTAATGATTGTTCATAATTACACAATAATGTTAGGGCAGTACATGATGAGATTTCATTGATCATATGCACTAACCCCGCCACTAAAAGTTTGGTTAAGTTTTGTGTGGATGAAGTGTTCGAGGATCGAGGAGGTCTCAATGTGAGAAGAAGGAGGAGAGGCGAGAGCTCAAGCTTGGGGATGCCCGAGGCACCCCAAGTAAATATTCAAGGATACTCAAGCACCTAAGCTTGGGGATGCCCCGGAAGGCATCCCATCTTTCTTCAACAAGTATCGGTATGTTTTCGGATTCGTTTCATTCACATGATATGCGTAAACTCTTGGAGCATTGTGTGCTTTTTCTTTTTCTTCTAATAGATGCACCATGTTGGTATGAGATACTCCTTGGTTGATTTATAGAATGCTCTTTGCACTTCACTTATATCTTTTGAGTATGGCTTTATAGAATGCTTCATGTGCTTCACTTATATCATTTGAAGTTTGGATTGCCTGTTTCTCTTCACATAGAAAACCGCCATTTGTAGAATGCTCTTTTGCTTCACTTATAATTGTTAGAGCATCGTCATAACTTTTGTAGAAATAATTAAAACTCTCTTGCTTCACTTATATCTATTTAGAGAGTTGACAGGAATTGGTCATTCACATGGTTAGTCATGAAATCCTACATAAACTTGTAGATCGCTGAATATGATATGTTTGATTCCTTGCAATAGTTTTGCGATATAGAGATGCTAATATGTGGGAGGTACTAGTGAATGCTTGTGGTCTAGTAAAAATATTGATGTTAAGGTTTGTGATTCCCGAAGCATGAACGTATGATCTCCTAACTATGTAACCAAATTGGCGCGCATTGTATTTTGATTGTTTATCTTTGCGTGAAGGTCGGGGGCGCGTGATGGTTAGCTCCTACCAACCTCCCCCTAGGAGCATGCGTCGTAGTATTTTTTGCTTCGGGGGCTAATAGATTTTTCTCAATAAGTATGTGAGTTCTTTATGACTAATGTTGAGTCCATGGATTATACGCACTCTCACCCTTCCACCTTGCTAGCCACTCTAGTACCGCGCAATTTTTGCCGGTGCATCAAACCACCTTATATACTTCCTCTAAACAGCCACCATACCTACCTATTATGGCATTTCCATAGCCATACCGAGATATATTGCCATGTAACTCCACTGTTCTGTTTATTATGACACGCACCATCATTGTCATATTGCCTTGCATGATCGTAAGATAGCTAGCATGATGTTTCCATGGCTTGTCCGTTTTTTGATGTCATTGCTACGCTAGATCATTGCACATCCCGGTACACCGCCGGAGGCATTCATATAGAGTCATATTTTTGTTCTAGTATTGAGTTGTAATATCGAGTTGTAAGTAAATAGAAGTGTGATGATCATCATTATTAGAGCATTGTCCCTTGAAAAAAGAAAAAAAAGAAAGGCCAAAAGAAAAAAAGGAAGGCCAAATAAAAAAAGGAAAGGCCAAATAAAAAAGGAAGGCCCAAAAAAAGAAAAAAAGAAAGGGACAATGCCACTATCTTTTCTTCCACACTTGTGCTTCAAAGTAGCACCATGATCTTCATGATAGAGAGTCTCATATGTTGTCACTTCCATATACTAGTCGAAATTTTCATTATAGAACTTGGCTTGTATATTCCAACGATGGGCTTCCACAAATGCCCTAGGTCTTCATGAGCAAGCAAGTTGATGCACACCCACTAGTTTTCTTTTGAGCTTTCATACACTTATAGCTCTAGTGCATCCGTTACATGGCAATCCCTACTCACTCACATTGATATCTATTAATGGGCATCTCCATAGCCCATTGATACGCCTAGTCGATGTGAGACTTTCTCCCTACTTTTGTCTACTACCACCTTCTATTCCACCCATAGTGCTATATCCAGGCCTCATTGATACGTCTCCAACGTATCTATAATTTTTGATTGTACCATGCTATTATTTATGATGTTTTGGATGTTTAATGGGCTTTGTTATACACTTTTATATTATTTTTGGGACTAACCTACTAAACCAAAGGCCCAGTCCAGATTGCTATTTTTTGCCTATTTCAGGGTTTTACAGAAAAGGAATATCAAACAGAGTCCAAACGGAATGAAACTTCTGGAGAGATATTTTTGGAGCAAAATATGCATGAGAGACTTGAGAACCACGGAATAGGGCTAACGTGGCGTCCACGAGGGTCGGGGCACGCCCCCCTGCCTCGTGGGCACCCCGTCTGGCCCCCGGTGCCCTCCTTCCTCCTATATATACCTACGTACCCCGAAACCATCGTAACAACAGAGAAAACCCTAGTTCCACCGCCGCAACCTTCTATTTCCGTGAGATCCCATCGTAGGGCCTGTTCCGGAGCTCCGCCAGAGGGGGGATCTACCACGGAGTGCTTCTACATCGTCATCATCGCCTCACCATGAGTTGTGAGTAGTTTACCACAGACCTTCGGGTCCATAGTTAGTATCTAGATGGCTTCTTGTCTCTCTTTGGATCTCAATACTAAGTTCTCCTCGGTATTCGAGGAGATCTATTCGATGTAATCTCTTTTTGCGGTGTGTTTCTCGAGATCCGATGAATTGTGGGTTTATGATCAAGATTATCTATGAGAAATATTTGTTTCTTCTCTGAACTCTTTATGTATGATTATAATATCCTTGCAAGTCTCTTCGAATTATTGGTTTGGTTTGGCCTACTAGATCTATAGTTCTTGCAATGGGAGAAGTGCTTGGCTTTGGGTTCAATCTTGCGGTGTCCTTTCCAAGTGACAGTAGGGGCAGCAAGGCACGTATTGTATTGTTGCCATCGAGGATAAAAAGATGGGGTTTACATCACTATGTTTGAGTTTATCCCTCTACATCATGTCATCTTTCTTAAGGCATCACTCTGTTCTTATGAACTTAATACTCTAGATGCATGATGGATAGCGGTCGATGTGTGGAGTAATAGTAGTAGATGCAGAATCGTTTCGGTCTACTTGTCTCGGACGTGATGCCTATATATAATGATCATGCCTAGATAGTCTCATAATTATTTGCTTTTCTATCAATTGCTCGACAGTAATTTGTTTACCCACCGTAGAATATCGCTATCATGAGAGAAGCCACTAGAGAAAACTATGGCCCCCGGGTCTATTCTCAACATACCAATCTACAATCTACTTTACTTTTCCGCTTTTACTTTCTGTTCTTATAACCAAAAATATCAAAAATATCAAACTATCATCTCTATCATATCTCACTTTCGTAAGTAACCGTAAAGGGGTTGACAACCTCTTATCGCGTTGGCTGCGAAGTTCTTATTTGTTTGTGCAGGTGCGAGGGACTCGCGCGTGGTCTCCTACTAGATTGATACCTTGGTTCTCAAGAACTGAGGGAAATACTTACGCTACTGTGATGCATCACCCTTTCCTCTTCGAGGGAATACAATGCAAGCTCGAGAATTAGCAAGAATAATTTATGGTGCCGTTGCCGGGGAGGCTTACGCAAAAGTCATATACCAAGTACCTATCACAAACCCTTATCCTTCGCATTACATTTTTTGCCTCTCATTTTCCTCTCCCCCACTTCACCATTGCCGTTTTATTTGCCCTTCTTCTGTCGTGTGTTTATCGTTCGCTTGCTTCTTGTTTGCTTGTGTGTTGGCTTGCTTGCTTGGCATCATGTCTAGCACACCTATCATTATCAATACTCCCGAAAGTGAGGTTCTCAATTTTAAACAAAGGGAGGAAGAAAACTTAAAAGATGCCTAGTGTAGAATTTGCAATGCTTAAAATATATCTACTAGGAAGCTTTCCACTTCCGTGCTTCTTCGCAATTTTTATGTTGGCATAACTCTGTGGAATAGATTTATTTTAGATACCATTACCGGAGGAAATTTCCTGGGTAGCCATACTTTTGATTCTTATAATGCAATGACTGAACTATTTGGCTCACCACCTCTTATGGTTAATGGGACCGTTTTAACTTTGGAGCATGTTATGCAAAGGTTAGAAATCATTGAAAACAAAGTTGCTACGGTAGGGATGGTAAAGAACTTGGATAGAAAAATTCATAATGAAATTACCCAATATGGATCCAAGGTAGGAGTTGTTCTGATTTTTTTTAAGGAAATGGAACCCATAGTTAAAGAAAAATTAGATCAAGATTCTACTAGAATCAATAAACTTGAGGATATTATTACCAATGTGGGTTCTCCTCTTTCTGCTATAAAAATTACTCAAAATCCTTCTACCACTAAATTATCTAAGTTCATGTATGTTCCAAAAGACAAGGGTGAAACATCTAGTAAAGGAATAGTCGATCTTAAATTCATAACTGTTCATCCTCATTTTCTTACTTTTGCTAGAGAACCTTTTGACACGATTGAATTTCTTGATTTCTTGCCCAAAAGTTTGATTATCAATAGGGATAAAGAAGATCCTAAGAATCACAAGTGCTTAATTAAAGAATTGCCTTCCAAAGATGGCAATACCTAGATCTATCCATGTATCGTGCCTAGCTATGGGCGTTAAACGATAGCGCTTGTTGGGAGGCAACCCAATTTTATATTTTTTTTGTTTTTGCTTCTGTTCAGGAATAAATATTGCATCTGGCTTCTGTTTAGATGTGGTTTTGTGTTTTAATTAGTGTTTGTGCCAAGTAGAACCTTTGGAAAGACTTGTGTGAAGTTTATATGATCTTGCTGTGAAAAACAGAATCGATAGCGCTCGCTAGAATGGTCACCAGATTTTACTGGAGTGAGCTATTTAGTTGATTCTTTTTGCTGATGATTAATAAACAAATTCTTCATGTTTACCAATTTAGTTTGATTTTTTTGTAGTTACAGAAGAATGCGAAACATGCAGATTACTACAGACTGTTCTGTTTTTGACAGATTATGTTTTTCGTGTGTTGTTTGCCTATTTCAATGCATCTATGAGTAGTATAGGGAAGTATGAACCATAGAGAAGTTGGAATACAGTAGGTTTAAAACCAATATAAACAAAGAATGAATTCATTGTAGTACCTTTGAGTAGTGGTTTGCTTTCTTATACTAACGAAGCTCACGAGATTTTTGTCTAAGTTTTGTGTTGTGAAGTTTTCAAGTATTGAGTATTGCTTTGATGGACTATGGAACAAAGAGTGGCAAGAGCCTAAGCTTGGGGATGCCCAAGGCACCCCAAGGTAAAATTCAAGGACAACCAAAAGCCTAAGCTTGGGGATGCCCCGGGAAGGCATCCCATCTTTCGTCTTCATCCATCGGTAACTATACTCGGAGCTATATTTTTATTCACCACATGATATGTGTTTTACTTGGAGAATCTTGTATAATTTGAGTCTTTAATTGTTAGTTTTCCACAATTATCCTTGCTGGACACACCTTTTTGAGAGAGTTAAATATGGCCTAGGAATTGTTAGAACACTCTATGTGCTTCACTTATATCTTTTGAGTTGAATAGTTTTTGCTCTAGTGCTTCACTTATATCTTTTAGAGCACGGTGGTGAGAATATTTTGTAGAAATTGTTGATCTCCCATGCTTCACTTATATCCTTTTGTGAGTCTATTAAAACAACATGGTAATGTGCTTTGGCTATAAAACTAGCCTTCACATGATAGGCATCCAAGATCAATGTAGTAAAAACTTTCATATTAAGTGCATTGAATATGATGAGAAGTTGGATGCTTGATAACTGTTTTGAGATATGAGGATAGTGATATTAGAGTCATGCTAGTGGAGTTATTATGAAATTGAGAAATGCTTGTGTTAAAGTTAGTGATTCCCGTAGGATGCACGTATGGTGAACCGCTATGTGACGAAGTTAGAGCATGAGGTATTTGTAGAGTGTCATCCTTTGTGTGGAGGTCGGGGGCGCGCGATGGTTAACTCCTACCAACCTCCCCCCTAGGATCATGCGTTGATTGCTTTATTTTGATGACTCATAAATTTTTGCAATAAGTATATGAGTTCTTATGACTAATGTTGAGTCCATGGATTATACGCACTCTCACCCTTCCACCATTGCTAGCCTCTCTTGTACCGCGCAACTTTCGCCGGTACCATACACCCACTATATATTCTTCCTCAAAACAGCCACCTTATATTTTCCTCAAAATAGCCACCATACCTACCTATCATGGAATTTCCATAACCATTCCGAGATATATTGCCATGCAACTTTCCACCGTTCCGTTCATATGACACGCTTTATATTCTCATATTGCCATGCATGATCATGTAGTTCACATCGTATTTGTGGCAAAGCCACTATGCATAATCTTTCATACATGTCACTCTTGATTCATTGCATATCCCGGTACACCGCCGGAGGCATTTATATAGAGTCATACTTGTTCTAGTATCGAGTTGTAATATCGACTTGTAATTAAAAATAAGTGTGATGATCATCATTATTAGAGCATTATCCCATGTGAGGAAAGCCCAATAAAAAAGGGATGGCCCAAAAAAATTCAGATGGGCTAAAAAAACCTCCAAAAAAATGAGAGAAAATAAGGAAGGGACAATTGCTACTATCCTTTTCCACACTTGTGCTTCAAAGTAGCACCATGTTCTTAATGATAGAGAGTCTCATCTTTAGTCACTTTCATATACTAGTGGGAATTTTCATTATAGAACTTGGCTTGTATATTCCAACGATGGGCTTCCTCAAATTCCCTAGGTCTTCGTGAGCAAGCAAGTTGGATGCGCACCCACTAGTTTCTTTTGTTGAGCTTTCATACATATTTAGCTCTAGTGCCTCTGTTGCATGGCTATCCCTACTCACTCACATTGATATCTATTGATGGGCATCTCCAAAGCCCGTTGGTACGCCTAGTTGATGTGAGACTATCTCCCTCCTTTTTGTCTTCTCCACAACCATCTCTCTATTCCACATAGTGCTATGTCCATGGCTCACGCTCATGTATTGCATGAAAGTTGAAAGGTTTGAAAGAATAGAGTATGAAAACAAGTGCTTGGCTGAAACCGGGGTTGTGCATGATATGAATATTTTGTGTGATGAAGAGGGAGCATAGCCAGACTATATGATTTTGTAGGGATAACTTTCTTTAGCCATAGTATTTTGAGAAGACATGATTGCTTTGTTAGTATGCTTGAAGTATTATTGTTTCTTATGTCAATATAGACTTTTGTCTTGAATCTTTCAGATCTGAACATTCATTCCACAGTTAAGAGAATTACATTGAAAAACTATGTTGGTTAGCATTCCACATCAAAATTTCTGTTTTTTATCATTTACCTACTCGAGGATGACCAGGAATTAAGCTTGGGGATGCTTGATACGTCTACGACGTATCTATAGTTTTTGATTGTTCCATGCTATTATTTATGATGTTTTGGATGTTTAATGGGCTTTGTTATACACTTTTATATTATTTTTGGGACTAAATTACTAACCCAAAGGCCCAGTCCGGATTGTTGTCTTTTGCCTATTTCAGGGTTTTACAGAAAAGGAATATCAAACGAAGTCCAAACGGAATGAAACTTCTGGAGAGATATTTTTGGAGCAAAATACGCATGGGAGACTTGAGAACAACGGAATAGGGCTGACATGGCGTCCACGAGGGCACACCCCCTGCCTCGTGGGCACCCCGTCTGGCCCCCAATGCCCTCCTTCCTCCTATATATACCTACGTACCCCGAAACCATCAGAACAACAGAGAAAACCCTAGTTCCACCGCGCATCCTTCTGTTCCCGTGATATCCCATCTTGGGGCCTGTTCCGGAGCTCCGCCGGAGGGGGGATCTACCATGGAGTGCTTCTACATCATCATCATCGCCTCACCATGAGTAGTGAGTAGTTTACCACAGACCTTCGGGTCCATAGCTAGTATCTAGATGGCTTCTTCTCTCTCTTTGGATCTCAATACCAAGTTCTCCTCGGTCTTCGAGGAGATCTATTCGATGTAATCTCTTTTTGTGGTGTGTTTGTCGAGATCCGATGAATTGTGGGTTTATGATCAAGATTATCTATGAGAAATATTTGGTTCTTCTCTGAACTCTTTATGTATGAATATAATATCCTTGCAAGTCTCTTCAAATTATTGGTTTGGTTTGGCCTACTAGATCTATAGTTCTTGCAATGGGAGAAATGCTTGGCTTTGGGTTCAATCTTGCGGTGTCTGTCGACATCCTGGGAACCAGGGTACCCAGACTTGCATGTTTGTGGGCCGCAGCGCGCTCCTGCCACGGCCTGGTACGGCCCAGCTGATCGACCAGCTGCCCAAGACCCTCTCGAGGGGGCTAGAACTCGCGAGGAGAACAACGTCAAGACCCCCTCAGGAGCGGCCTCAGCAAGGTGCTCCGGAGGGGGGAGAATGCAAGGCCAAGACTGCCTCAGGAGGAGGCAGTGACGTAAGAAGTGATGCACCGCGCTAGCGGGTGCCAGCGCCCGCCAACGGCGCGGTTGCCGTTTCGGTGCAAAGGAGGCAGCGCAGGCGCAGGTTCCTGAGGAGCGGGACAAAGGTTTCCCCTTTGGTGCAACAAGACCGAAGACCGCAAGAACGACAGGGAGGATGTCACCACCGATCCTACCATCGCGTCACCGCCTGATCCTTTTGCAGGCAAAGACTGCTTTTGTCAGGGTAGGAACGTCCTTGTGTTCTCGCTAAAAAATGGCCGTTGTGGGTTCCCTTCCCGCCTAAACATTTTGGGGGAAGAGGACCCTGGCCGCCTATATAAGTAGCTAGGATCCCCACTATGAGGCACAAGTCAAGCAGATCCATAAACTCTGCCTCCACGCAAAGGGGCAAGCACTCTTGCCTCCTGAACCTCCTGAGCTCTCCTCCTGAGCTCAGGAACCACTGTACTAGTTCATATTCTAGCCCTCCTGAGGCCAATCCACCAAAGCAGGAAGTAGGGTTTTACACCACAAGGTGGCATGAACCAGGGTAAACTCTTGCGTGCTTCACTTGTTGTTTGCTTGAATCTCTTCACTAGGAGAGGGCGAGACGCTAGGTAGACATGAGTGGGAGAGATCTTCGTTCACACCCCTGTGTTCGAACTTCTTGGGTTTGTGGAGCCCGTAATCTGACATTTTGCGCACCAGGTAGGGGGCGTGTCAAGATCTCGCCTCTCCGACGACCTTGTCCCGTTCTCGTCGTCGACTTCGCTCCACAGCCATGGTGGACACACGCCGAGCTCCCGCCGCCCGCCGCGCCGCAAACATCGCTCAGACGGCGCACGCGGCAACGGTGTGCCGCCCCGCCCCAACTCGTCGGTCGCCAACGCAGCCACCGACCCGGTCATCCACCAGCAGCAGGACTCGTCGTTGCCGCTGTCCGTGCGGCGTGATGGCCGCACGGCGACGCCTTCACCCTCATCGGCCGCGGCGTTGTCCTCATGGGCCGCCGCGGTCCGGTCTATTAGCAGCCTGCGCTATTGATGGCACGGGAGCTCTTGCGCTACCGTTCGACAGATGACCTCTACGACGAGTGGCTCCACCGCATCACCGAGCTCGTCAACGCCGCTAGGGAAGCACCTGCACCAACGCACTCCTCCCATCACCCGTCGCCCCTGGCAGGGAACAAAGGCCACGGAGTCCCGGCTCCGCCTCCACTCTACAGCACCGGCCAGGAGGCCCGGCGCGAGGCTCCGCGGCGTGAGCCACCCCGTAGAGCCCACGGGCGCGACGATGAGAGCTGTCAGGTGATTCCGCATCCCGAGGCAGGGGCTCGCAGGCCCCCTGGCCCGCAGCGCCAAGACCACGTGCCGTAGGAGGTGGTGGCGCCAGTGCCCCAAGAACCAGCACCGCAGGCGCAGGGGGCGCCTACGATCATGAGCGTGGCTGGATGTCGTGCCTTAGCTCCTGAGCTACGGCGCCTCGTTTGGCCCGGCAAGTTCAAGCCGGACCTGCCTCCGCGCTACGACGGCGACACCGACCCCACGGAGTTCCTCCAGCTCTACGAGCTGAGCATCGAGGCGTCCAACGGCACTGAGCAGGTCATGGCGAACTGGTTCCCCATGGCTCTCAAGGATGGCGCACGCTCCTGGCTCTTGAACCTCCCCATGGGATCCATCTCCTCCTGGGGGGAGCTTCGTGAGCGTTTCGTCGCCAACTTCCAAGGCACCCACAACCGAGCCCCGGCGGCTGCGGATCTGCACCACGTGAGATAGTAGCCGGGAGAGACCCTACAAAAGTACATCCAACACTTCAAGACCATGCGCCTTCGGATCCCTAGGGTCTCGGACAAGGCCATCATCTCAGCGTTCTCCGATGGCGTCCGCGACGTCAGGATGAGGGAGGATCTCGCCATCCACGAGGACCTGTGCACAGCCCTCGAGATGTTCAAGCTCGCGGCAAAGTGCGCCAGGGTGGAGGAAGGACGCCTCTCCCTCCAGGAGCTGCCTGAGGCGGAGGCGGACGACAAGAAGACCAAGGCCAAAGAAGCAAAGCGCAAGGGGCCCACCGTGCTGGCTGCGGAGCCAGAAGTGAAGAGTGGCTGCGGCTACGATGACCCCCCCCCCCCCAGAGACAACCGTCCATACTGCGTCTTCCATAATGTCCATAGCCACAACACTAACGACTGCCAGGAGCTCAGGGCAATGCGTGGCGGGCGCGGCGGGCGCGGCGGGCAGCGCCCTGAGCGCGACAAGCGCGGCTACGACCGTGGAGGAGGCCGAGTTGGAGGACATTGGGACGGCAGGAACTCGCGCCAAGGGTGGCGCAATCAGCCTCGTGGAGACCACTGGCAGGAGCAGCCTCGTGATGCCCCCTGGCGCGACCAGCCTCGTGAGGGTCGCCCTCAGGGCAACGGGGGCCTACCTCCGCTGCCACCACCGCCAAGAAGGAACGACGACGACCGCCAGGGAGATGGAGCAGGGGGCTTCCAGGAGCCTCGTGCAGTCGCATGCATCTTGGGAGGAGCCCATGCTCGAGCTTCCCATCGCATCTTCAAGCAGTTCGCCCGCGAGGTGAACGCGGCGCTTCCCAGGCCTGACGCCGCGTGCAACCTCAGGTGGACCAAGCGGGTCATCGCCTTCGACCCCATGGACCAGCTCAAGTGCACCGCAGCCCCAGCCGCTCTCCCGATGCTCTGCACCCCGACCATCAGCAACGTCCTCGTGACCAAGACCCTCATCGACGGCGGAGCAGGACTCAACGTCCTATCCGTCCAGACCTTCGACACACTCCAGGTCCCCTACGATCATCTCCACCTGACCAAGCCATTCTATGGAGTCACGGATGGCTCCACACTCCCGATGGGGCAGGTCCGCCTTCCCGTCACCTTTGGTGACCGCGACAACTATCACACCGAGCTCATCGACTTCGACGTCGCCAACATCCACCTCCCGTACAACGCCATCCTTGGGTATCCTGTCCTCGCCAAGTTCATGGCGGCGAACCATCACGGCTACAACGTCCTCAAGATGCCCGGGAGTGGCGGAGTCATCACGATCACCTCCGACGAGAAGGAAGCGGTGCGTTCCCTGGAGCAAGCGTACCAGACTGCGGCGGTTGAATACTCCGATGAGGATGGAGCCGTCCTCGCCCTGCAGACCGCCCCCTAGAAGAAGAAGAACATGCCCGTCAACGGACCTCAGGACGCGGGGGCTCCTGACGGTTCCACCTCAGGACTCACGCCTGCCGACGAGGCGCCCTCCACCCTCGCATAGGGAGGCGCGCCCGACGCCCCTCTCAGGATGGGCTCGGGGGCTCACCTCAGGAGCATCTCCGGCCAGACCAGTGTCTCGAGGGAGGTGTTCGGGCACCACCTGCAGGCGTGTCTTGACGCGCGTTTTTGTGAGCCCAGCGTGAACCGCAGAGCGCTGGGGGCTGAGGACTTCATCGACCAGGTTACCGAAGAACTTCAGTGCGCAAGGCTCATATGCGGTGGGCGTAACCGCACTACCCCGAGCTCGCCTGCCCGCAGCCCGAGCGACCGCTTCCGCGTCTGCATTGACGTCACGGGTCTCAACCGAGCCGCCTCTTTGGAACCCTTCTGGCCGACGGTGGTCAACCGGAGGAGGGCCCTCCCCTGCAGCTACGTCCGCACACTCTTCGGCTTCCGCAACGCTGCTGCCACGTTCTAGCACCTCGCGCGGCAGGCCTTGGGGACCCGGGAGGCTCAGTGGCAGGCGGTCCGGACGGAGCGAGAACCGAACCCACGCGACCGCTGAGAGCCTCTGGAGCCCCTGGGCCTCAGGAGCCCGACGATCTTCAGGAGCGACCCGCATGGCTCGCGTCTTCAGCTACCCCAACTCTTCTTCGATAAGTATCAGGTGACGCTTCAGGTATCCAATTGAGGGTGCCCCCCGTGCTGCATCATCCTCGGGCTGCTGGGGGCTATTCCCCTGTAGTTGCCTCCTTTTTTTTGCATGATCAAGGCTAGTTGCTTCTTCCTATTCGCATTATCTGCATGCTTGGCGTTCTCACCGCCACTAAGGTCATGAGCCCTTGTGAGCCCACTCGCGACCGCCCCATGATTAAGGACTGGCACGTCGTCTGTGCTCGGGTCCGTCCCTGCAGCGTCTCTAAACCAAGGGATGAGCTCTGTCTCGCGAGTTATTCACGTGACATCAACTCTCGTGGTCCTTGGTGCCTTGTTCTCGCATGGGCTAATCGTGGATGGGTAAGTAGGGGCCCGTGGCAGGTGCCTCGCTCACGCGGGAACCGCGCGCTAGTTGTTTTTATTTTGGATCGTTGCATGAGAAGACTGGGCACGGCATCTGTGCTCGGTTCATCCCTGCAGCGTTGACAAATCCAGCGGCTGAGCTCTGTCTCGCGAGACATTCCCGTGACGTCACCTCCTGGGGTCGTTGGTGTCGCGGCCTTCTCATGCGATACCCTCTAGAGATGCACTCGGCGCAGGTCGACACAACACCTCTCATTTCACATTTTGCAGAAGAAGACTCAGGCGCAACCCGTCTCAGGGTAGGGTCTCGTGAGTGATGCGTAAGCTCACGAGAAATTCCTCAGAGTCGTTCAGCTCGTCCTGAGGAGGGCCCATATACACCTTGGCTGTCCTGCCATGCAAGCCACGTGTCAGGATGGGGATGTACATGCCCCGGAGTCTCTCCCAATGGGAGGATCCCTCCCACGGTCCAGTGGAAGTGCCATGCTTCGCGCTGGCAGAACCAACCGATGAGCGGTTATGCCCACAAACCAGTGGAAGCACCAAGCTCCGCGCTGGCCGCTACGACCGAGGCGTGGTTATGCCCACACTCCGCGCAAGTGTGGTAGCTCTATGCTCCGCACTAGTTATAAACAACTGAGGGCAGTGGTCGCACCAACATCAGGGAGCTTTTCAGCTCACGACGCTCACAGCTTCTCCTTGGATGGGTGTCGTGAGGGGGGCTAGGCACGGGGGCTATGCTTAGGTCACTCCTGGGAGACGCCACCCTACCAGGTGCCCAGACACCTGGCCTTCTCGCGCCCTCATCCCAGGAGAAGGCCCGTGAGCAAGGTATGGTGCTCGTTCTCCCTCATGAGAGCCGTTCTTACGTCAAGTGGGGGCCCTGGGCATCGCGACCCACGGGGCTCACTAGCCAAGTAGCCCCTCATCCCTTGAGTCTAGTTATTACGATAACCCCGGTCACCCGGAGGGCTCAATGGCGATCGAGGTATGCGCGGGGCTGGGCCCTATCGACGCAGAACGCAAACAGGATCGCTTGAACGTCAAGGGGGACCCCTGGGCACCGCGACCCAGGGGCCTCACTAGCCACGTAGCCCCTCATCCCTTGAGTCCAGTTATTACGATAACCCCGGTCGCCCGGAGGGCTCAATGGCGATCGAGGTATGCGCGGGGTTGGGCCCTGCCGAGGCAGAGCACCTAAGCAAACATGAAAGGAAGCAAGCACGGAAATCATCAAGTTATTACAATAATACCAAGTTTTTCAAATTCAAACAAAGTTCTTACGCCTTCTAGAGGCACTCGCACTTCTCTCTCTGGACAGGAGCAGATCAGGCATCACCAAGCGCATCATCACCGGTCTTCGCCTCTTCGGCTGCGGTAGCGGTGGCCTCGAGGAACGCCTCCACCAGCTCCGTGACCTTCGCCCCCAGGGCCTCAGCAGCCGCGCCCTCTATGCTTGTGGTCACGGGCTCGGACAACGAGGCCAGGTCAAGAGCGGGGTCGTGAAGACTTAGGTGGCCGCACACCTGCATCAGGACCAAGGTAAGCAGCGTGCGGCTCTCGACGTCGGCTAACTGGCCAATTGCGGCAGCAACCTCACGCGGGGACTTCACAAGCGCGGCAAGGAGCCCGACGGGGCCTTCCTCTGAGGTGGCCAGTGATACGTCCCAAACGTATCTATAATTTCTCCTTGCTCCATGCATGTTTTGGGTGATATTGCTATGCTTTTGATACACTTTCATACACTTTTGATCATATTTGGACTAACCTATTAACTCAGTGCACCCCAGTGCCAGTTTCTGTTTTCTGCTGTTTTTGTATTTCAGGTTTTCCCATTACTTAAATTGCCAGAAAAATTCCAGGAAAAATATATAAAAATCAGCGCTCCAGAAGCTTCCATGCGCCAGAAGTGGGGCCAGAGGGGCCCCAGGCGCCCTGATGGCGCGGCCCCACCCCTGGCCGCGCCGGGGGGCCGCCTGGGGGGCTCCCACCTCCTCTGGTGCCCTACTTGGCCTCCTATTTATTCTCCCGTCGCGAAAACCCTGATTCCGGAACCCTTTTCTCTAGAAGCAATTCCGATCTCCGCCGCCATCGCCACCAAGTTTCGGGGGACCAGAATTCCTGTGTCGGCATCCTGCCGGGACGGGGAAGTGCCCCCGGATTCATCTCCATCGACGTTGCTTCCTCCCTCCATGATGCAGGAGTAGTTCCTCCTCGGGGCTGAGGTTTCTACCAGTAGCTATGTGGTCAATTCTCTCTCCCACGATGTGATCTTCGTTGTGATCATAGGCTATGTTAATCTAGGGTGATCCCATGATATTTCCCCTTCCTCTATGTATTGGATTGATGTACTCACTTGTCTTTATCTAGTATAATCCCCGAGACCAAGGTGACAGCGGTCTATTGGACATGGATTAGAAGAATATTTTCATGAGTGATTTCCTCTTTTGTGTGTTGATTGAAGATTGAGAGTTTCTTGGTGCTTGTCTTTGACTATCCTTGAGATATGTTGTGGTGATTGTGGTACTCTCTTTGGATGGCCGCGGTGACATTGGGAAATCCATAGATTGAGAACTACGAACTTTGAGGTGTGCTTTTGTAGCCCTACATAATTCTCGTCCTCTCTTGACAACAAAGGAATGACCTCCAAGTGCGTCTCCATTGCATGTTTTATGGGAAATATCATGTGATTAGACTATGTTAATGTTGTTGGGAGTTGCCACTAGTGAAAGTATGAAGCCTAGGCCTTGTTTCCACCATTGCAATACCATTTGTGCTCACGTTTACCACTTGTTTGCTTGCTGCACTTTTTATTACAGATTTATATTACTTTGCTTTGCCACTCCTATCATCCATATTTTACCATCTCTTCGCCGAACTAGTGCACCTATACAACTCCTAGTTGTATTAGGTGTGTTGGGGACACAAGAGACTTCTTGTATCTTAGTTGCAGGGTTGCTTGAGAGAGACCATCTTCAACCTCTACTTCCCTGAGTTCGATAAACCTTAGGTCATCCACTTGAGGGAAATTGCTGCTGTCCTACAAACCTCTGCGCTTGGAGGCCCAACATAGTCTACAAGAATAGAAGCGTGTGTAGACATCAAGCTATTTCTGGCGCCGTTGCCGGGGAAGTAAGTGTTTGAAGGTATATCTTTAGATCTTGCAATTAAATCTTTTCGTTTCTTGTTTTTAGTTTCACTAGTTATGTTTATGGAAAACCGCACTCTTAGTTCGCTACTTGGGGAAGGCTGCTTTACCACACCCGTGGTAGAGAAGTCTCCTCCACCTACTGAATGTATCCCGTTCCAAATACCTCTTGGGATAATTGAAATAATTAGGAATGATTGTTATGATGGGACAGTCAATCCTAGTATTCATTTGTTGAAACTTACAGAACTTTGTGAGTTGTTTAAGATTTCAGGTTTGACAAGAGATGGAGTCATGAGGAAATTATTTGCCTTGTCACTGGAAGGAAAAGCATTGGAATGGTATAGGCTACTAGATGACTCTCACCTACTGGATTGGGAAGAGATCCGGTCTCTCTTTTACTCCAAGTTTTATCCTCTTCATGAAGTCCATGAGAATAGGAATTATGTTTATAATTTCTATCCTCATGACAGAGAGAGCATAGCTCAAGCTTGGGGGAGACTGAAAACGTTAATGCTAAAATGTCCTAACCATGGGCTCCCCAAAGATATGATTATTACTAATTTCTATGTGAGGCTCTCTCGACAGGATAAAGATTTGCTCGATGCTTCCTCTATGGGTTCTTTCACAAACGAAAAGATTGATGCTAAATGGGAACTCCTTGAAAGAATTCAACGCAACACTGAAGATTGGGAGATCGACAAAGGTAAAGAGTCATGTATAATTTATGAGTATGATTGCATTAAGTCCTTTGTTGAAACTACAAGTTTTAATAAGTTTAGTGCTAAGTTTGGGCTTGATTCTCAACTCCTTGTTGATTTCCTCAAATCTTTTGCTTCACATCTTAATATGCCTAAGGAGGTTTGGATCAAGCATCATGAACCTTTTAAAGAGATTTGCAAAAAAATGAAATTGTTCATGATGATTGCAACATGCATGATCCAATTCCTAAAAATGAAGTTTTATATAAGCATGTTAATTTTTGTGGAGTGGATTGACCTTGTGAAAGGCCTATGATTGAAGAAGAGAAGTTTTGTAAGCAACATAAGCATGAAAGAACAATCACTTGGGTCAAAGATTTAAATGAAATTGCTAGAGAATTGTGTGACCTTTATCCTTTTACTTCTGAACTTTGCTGTATAGAGGGTCACTTTAATTTTCAATGCATGCACTTTCAAAACATAACTGTTAACCAGTTGTGTGATAACATGATCACCCCTGATCTTTATGATGAGCTTATGTTATTTTTGATGTGTGAAGAGTTATCAGAAAAGACTTCTTGGCTAGATGTTAATGCCATAGGAATAAAAAACACTTTGCAAAATTGCCATCTCTATTGTGTTGTTAATTGCCATAAAAATGATTACATAAGTAAGATTAGAAGGAGGGAACTTTACCAAAGTATAAAAATGTCTCTTATATTTTTGCTAATTAAAAGGAGAGTTTCTCCCAAGTTTCCCCTATTGTTTCTAATGATAAACCAGGATATGTGGAGAAGCTTCATCTCCAACCACTCCCTCCTAAGGTGAAGAAGAAGAAAAAGAAGAGGAGGAGGAAGAGGAGCAAGAAGGAAGAAGAATGGGTATCAACCTGGCCTGAGCATATTCCTCCCATCAACTTTTATCCTAACGGTTGTGAGTTTAAAGAAGAAGGTGAAGTTTATTGCCTTAATTATCATCTTGATGATATGTCCGTAGGTACTATTGAAGATGATTTTGATTATGATAAGCATGTTACTTATTGTGATTGGGAAAATGATGATAATGCTACTTATGATCTTGAAAATCTTTTTGGTACCAACTCTGAAAGTGATGATATGGAAAGCTCTAAGCTTGGGGATGATAGGATTGCAAATCCTTTACCCACTAGTGATGTGATAATTGATAATTCTTTTGCTAGTAAGAATAAAGACAACATGTTTACAAATATAGTTGCTAGCAATGATAATGCTCTTCTCTACTATGATGATGTTATAACTCCAATCTATAGTGATTATAAAGGTACCTATGACATAAGGAGAAATTATCCTTATGAAACTTGTCATAATCATGGAGGGAATTACTCCCTTGTTGAACACCATCTTCCTAATACACAATTAATCTATAGTGTTCAAGTTGTTTATGATAGTCCTACTCCCACTATTACCAATGAGAAAGATTATGCTTATGTGGAGAGTAAGAGTACCTTTTTGCATATGGATCATGGTAACAATGCTTTATGTGATGCTTATATTGTTGAGTTTATTCGTGATCCCACTGAAAATTATTATGAGAAGGGAACATATGCTCATAGATATTTCAATAATATCAAGTTCCCTCTCTTTATGTTGAAGGTTTTGAAGCTGCACTTGTTTTGTCTTCCTATGCTTATTGCTTTGTGCTTCAATGAATTATTCTATTGCAATATTCCTATGCATAGGAAGCATGTTAGGCTTAAATGTGTTTGGTATTTGCTTCTTGATGCTCTCTTTTGTTCTTCAACTCTTATTCCTACGAGAGCATCATTAAAGTCTTAAGCATATCTTTATGGCTATAAAGAAAGAGCTCTAGGGAGACAACCCTTGTTATCTTTGCTTTCAGTTTATTCTTTCAGTTTTTAGTGGTCTTGATGTTTGTTACTACTGTAGCAACATCATTGTATCTTTATTTTTCAGCTTTGTGCCAATTTTAGCCTCTGATTGCAAGAAAGTTCAAAAGTTGTGACGTGTTGTGCAGGAAACAGATTCTTCCCTTGGACAGAAAAATTCGAATAAAATCACCAGATCATCTTTTTGATCTGAATTTTTCTGACAGCATGCTCTATACAATTGGCTTTCGAGCGTCTGTTCTGAGTTTTTTGATTTGAGTTACAGAAGTGCCCTGAAAAAATTATTTACTACCTGCTAGTCTGTTTTTCACAGATTCTGCCCTGTTTTGCCTTTTCTTCGTTTTGCAGACCTTAAGCTTGCTTTTTCTTTGAAAAACTTTTTGGCGATCTTGAGAAACAGTAGACCTTCAAGAATATCTTTGTTTCCAGTAGAGAAAAATTATTTTATTGTGGGTACTAACCTCTCTAATCAGATTATGATGAGTTATGTATGAAGGGAATTTTCAAGTGTGCGAGGGAAGATGATAAAAGAAGATTCAAGAGTGTCAAACGCTCAAGCTTGGGGATGCCCCCATGCACCCGCAAGAAATATCCAAGGAGACTCAAGCATCTAAGCTTGGGGATGCCCCCGTGCATCCCCTTCTCCATCAACAATTACTAGTTCGTCCTTCGTTCCACTATATTTTTATCACTTCATGCGTTATGTGCCATGCTTGGAGCGTCTTGCTCTTTTCTTTTTAGTTTATTTAGTTTTACTTGTTGTTCTTAACAAGTTGGATCCTAGCCTTCATTGTTTGGGAGAAAAACACGCTCCACTCCACTGTAGAACACAACATAGGCTTGCAGGCGTATCTTCTTGTGTGTGTTCTTTATCTTTTCATAGCTGCTGTCATGCTTAGCTCTTAGTTTTCATGCTTATCTTTTTAAGAGCTTTTGATTAGGTTGTTGCTTCTGGAACTCTCTTGAGTTATCATGCTTATCTTGTTAAGAGAGTTGGCTTCTGTGGCACTGGTTGATATGTCTATGATAAAAATGCTATGTGCATAATGGTGCTTAGTAGTTCATGTTTTCTTATGGTTAGTCTCAAATAGCTGGGGTTCTTAATGTGTTATTGAAGTACCAACATGATTTGTTTGCCTATGATGTGGTATGGTTTAGTGATATCTTCCTCCAAGAATTTATTTTGATTGACTTGGCATATGCTCACGCATATTTAAGACTGTAAAGAAAGTCTATAAAGCCTTGATGATCTTTAATTTCTGAGTAGTGATATAACTTCCATGCCCGATTCAATGTTGCTTTGTCGCTCTGCATGATTATGGCCGTCATTGCTCTCTTAGTTGGTCGCTCCCAGTCTTTTGCTAGCCTTCACCAGTACTAAGCGGACTGACTGCTTGTGCATCCAAAATCCTTGAAACCAGTTATGCCATATGAGTCCACCATACCTTCCTATATATGGTATTTACTTGCCATTCCTAACGAAGACTTTCTTGTACCATCTCAAAATTATTAAAAAGCATTTCTCTTTTGTGCCTCTGTTTTAGCTCATGAGGAAGTAGTAGGTAATTCATGATCTTCTTATGTTGGACAAATCTTACCCCGGGATTGCATGTCTAATCTGCAAACCCCTAATACGAGGAGGGACTGGCATGAGTGCGCCCAGCTCACAAAAGATAATAGCAACAAACAAACCCTCCTTCACGCTTTGTTCATGAGAAATCAGAAAACTCTGGCAGTGATAAACAAAGGAGATTAAGGGGATGTGATCGTCCCCGCGTGGGAGCCGTTCCTCGAAACTTGTCCAGCATTGGGTTATCTACTAGCATTCGTTGACGAATTATGCACCTCCCAAAAGCTTTTTATCTCTGTTTTTTGAAACCACGAGCTCTGGTACTTGTTTAGTCTTTGCTTCCAGCCACGGGTTTTCAACCTTGCCATCAAAATCCACGGTTCGAGAGTCTCCACCTTCTTTCTTCAAAGCACCAACTATTGAGAGCATGATTGTCATTCTGAGTGTAATGTGCATTGTCCCAAAGTACCATTGTCTTCTGCATGATTGTGATATCGCTTATTCTGAAATCATTGTATCTAGTCGTCACTTAAACTTCGGAGGTGCTCCTGCATTTATGTTTTGCTTCACTAAAGGGGGCAAGCGAGGTATCACTTTGTCATGTTTGCACACCATGCTCACTACAAATCTATTGGGTGTTTCAGTATCATATTGTAAACTTTCAGTTCTTTGTGATATTCTCATGAGGCAACTTAATTACTAAAGATTCATTATCTCAATAAGCATTTGTCATGTGATTGTGAAAGACTCTTTGGTAGCATGTCACCACGGAAATTGTGCTTGTTATCATTTACCTACTCGAGGACGAGCAGGAATTAAGCTTGGGGATGTTGATACGTCCCAAACGTATCTATAGTTTCTGCTTGCTCCATGCATGTTTTGGGTGATATTGCTATGCTTTTGATATACTTTCATACACTTTTGATCATATTTGGACTAACCTATTAACTCAGTGCACCCCAGTGCCAGTTTCTGTTTTCTGTTGTTTTTGTATTTCAGGTTTTCCCATTACTTAAATTGCCAGAAAAATTCCGGGAAAAATATATAAAAATCAGCGCTCCAGAAGCTTCCATGCGCCAGCAGTGGGGCCAGAGGGGGGCCAGAGGGGCCCCAGGTGCCCTGATGGCGCGGCCCCACCCCTGGCCGCGCCGGGGGGCCGCCAGGGGGGCTCCCACCTCCTCTGGTGCCCTACTTGGCCTCCTATTTATTCTCCCGTCGCGAAAACCCTGATTCCGGAACCCTTTTCTCCAGAAGCAATTCCGATCTCCGCCGCCATCGCCACCAAGTTTCGGGGGACCAGAATTCCGGTGCCGGCATCCTGCCGGGACGGGAAGTGCTCCCGGATTCATCTCCATCGATGTTGCTTCCTCCCTCCATGATGCGGGAGTAGTTCCTCCTCGGGGCTGAGGTTTCTACCAGTAGCTATGTGGTCAATTCTCTCTCCCATGATGTGATCTTCGTTGTGATCATAGGCTATGTTAATCTAGGGTGATCCCATGATATTTCCCCTTCCTCCATGTATTGGATTGATGTACTCACTTGTCTTTATCTAGTATAATCCCCGAGACCAAGGTGACAGCGGTCTATTGGACATGGATTAGAAGAATATTTTCATGAGTGATTTCCTCTTTTGTGTGTTGATTGAAGATTGAGAGTTTCTTGGTGCTTGTCTTTGACTATCCTTGAGATATGTTGTGGTGATTGTGGTACTCTCTTTGGATGGCCACGGTGACATTGGGAAATCCATAGATTGAGAACTACGAACTTTGAGGTGTGCTTTTTTAGCCCTACATAATTCTCGTCCTCTCTTGACCACAAAGGAATGACCTCCGAGTGCGTCTCCATTGCATGTTTTATGGGAAATATCATGTGATTAGACTATGTTAATGTTGTTGGGAGTTGCCACTAGTGAAAGTATGAAGCCTAGGCCTTGTTTCCACCATTGCAATACCATTTGTGCTCACGTTTACCACTTGCTTGCTTGTTGCACTTTTTATTACAGATTTATATTACTTTGCTTTGCCACTCCTATCATCCATATTTTACCATCTCTTCGCCAAACTAGTGCACCTATACAACTCCTAGTTGTATTAGGTGTGTTGGGGACACAAGAGACTTCTTGTATCTTAGTTGCAGGGTTGCTTGAGAGAGACCATCTTCAACCTCTACTTCCCTGAGTTCGATAAACCTTAGGTCATCCACTTGAGGGAAATTGCTGCTGTCCTACAAACCTCTGCGCTTGGAGGCCCAACATAGTCTACAAGAATAGAAGCATGTGTAGACATCAGCCAGCGGCTTCTTGAACCCTTCCCCATAGGCGGCCTGCAGCGCCATACGGGCCTGGAGATCAAAGGCGGCGAGGGCCTCGCGACTCACTGCTGCCGAGGCCGCAAGGGCGTCTTCCTTGTCGTGCGCCGCTTGGGCCGCCTTGGCCTACTCAGCCTCGACCTTCAGCTTCTCCAGGCTTGCGCGGCAGCAAGCTGCTCCTGTTGCAGTCGGGACGTCTTGGCCTATTGTGCCTCGAGCTCCTTCCCCAACCTCTCGAGCTCCAGGGCGCGCCTAGTGCCTTCCTTGCAAAGAGCCTCCAACTCGCTCCCCGCCTCGAGGCAGTGCTTCTTGAAGGATGCAGCGTCGGCTCGCACAGCGTCACATGCCAGCGTGGCTGTCACAGCTTCCTCTCGACCCTTGGCAGCGATCGTTGAGGCCTGGTTCCAGGAGGCCCGTGCGGACTCGTCTGCCAGGAGCCACCCGGAGATCAGCCCCAGGCGTCCCTCCATCGCGCGGCCATCACCACCCTAAAGTTCGGTACGAAGCCGACCCAACGCGGCGGAGGAAGCCTCCAAGGTCTCAGGGCCAGGATACGTTGGCTGGCGCATGGGCACAGACAAGACCGACTGCTCAACCAGGGGCTCGGGGGCTCCGGCCCCCCTCGCTGAAGCAGCCAGAGCAGGAGCTGCCGCGACCTCGCAAACAGCGATGATGCCCTCAAGCGATGTCGCCGCCGCGTGCCCTATGGCCCTGTTGGCCGAGACGCCCAGAGTCATGGCACCCTTCTCCGCGGCCACATTAGCAACACGAGGAGCGGGGCACCGCGACGTGACCTCCCCCTTCGCCTTCTTCATCACGCCACCCAGACTGCTGCATCAGGAGAAGCGCGTCAGGGACACAGCAACTAAGGATAACAAGAGATTGCACACTTACTCGTCGAAGGCGAGGTGCGCCCTTATCTTCACCAACAGGTCGGCTGCAGCCGCTAGCGCTATGGGCGTGCCGGTAGCTCGGATCTTGGCAAGACGCGAGGCCACAGTCCTGGGCACAACTGTGGTCACCAGTTTCGCTGGCACGGCACTCCTCGGCGGGGTCGCCACGTTGCTCCCCCCGGATGCAGCGCGTCCAGATCGTCGTGGAGTGGTCGCCTGGGGCCGTCCGGCGGCACCTGCGCCTGATGCCACTGCTCCAGTGGACGCCTCGGAGGAGTTCCCCTCGTCAACCCGGTCCTCATCGTCCAAGGTCTCCTCCGAGTTCCCGTCGTCGCTCCCGTCGTCGGCGCCGAAAGACACGTCAACCGTAGGCGGAGCATCCACGGGCACCCCGAAACCTGACACGGCCTTCAACAGCTCGACCTTGTCAGGGCGGATGTACAACGGCAGGTGGATCCCAGAGAGGTCCTCAGGAACCATCCCTAGGAGAGTAACTGAGGTGAAGTCCAGATCATCCTCGGCCAGCGCCCCCGAGTGCAGCCGGAGCATGTCGTCATCACCCATCAGCTCCCACATGGGGCGTGAGTGTGCCTGCAGCGGCGCCAGACGCTGCCTCAAGAACTCCTTCACGATCTGGGCCCCTTCAAGCCTCGAGCCCAGGTCGGCTTCAATCCTTGCCAGAACAGGCCCGGGAAGGGGGTCGGTGAGCTTCGCCTAGCTCCAGCCGGCGCGTTTCGCCGGACGGGCGGTTGGCAGCGCCAGCGGTGGATGAACGCGTTGGGCGTCCAGATAGAACCACCTCTTCTGGTGGGAGTCTATCTTCTTCCCGGATGTCATCAGCCGGTAGCCCTGGCGCTGGAAGACGAAGGAGACGCAGCCCAAGCACGCACCCTCATCGTATCGACGCATGGAGAAGAAGTGGCAGAAGAGGGCGACAGTCGGCTACACCCCCACGAGCGCCTCGCAGTAAAAGGCAAAGAGCGACCTGACGAAGATGGAGCGACGTTGGATGTGGAGAGCATGCACCTGGTAATGTTCCAGGATGGCGTAGAAGAACTCTGAGAAAGGCAGCACGAGCCCGACGGAGATGTTGTGAAGGAAGAAGGGGTAGCGGGACTTCTGCAAGATCCGCGTCGTGGTGGATCCGGCCTAGATCCCCGTCGGGCCATTCTCATTGTGGATGCTCGACAAGAAAGGCTGGACCTCTGAGTAGTCCTCCTCCTTGGTGATGGAGGACTCCTCGAGCACCGCCTCAAGGGAAGAAGCGGATCCGGACGCCGGCGCGGTACCCTTGCTCTTCTTCGCCATTGTTGAAGGTGTCGAAGGATACAAGCGATTTAGGAAGGCGGGAGGCGTAGGAGGAGGAGATCTGAGCAGGGAGGAAGGGAAGTAATAACTCCCCTGCAGCGGAGACGGCCCCTTTTTGTCAAACTTCACTGTTGCTGAGGCTGCGAGGGGAGCGGGGTCACCCACGCCCCATCCAACCGTCACACGCCAGCCAGGCCCGTAGCCTTTTTGGGGCCCGCGGCGCTTCTTCCTCGGCTAACGTTTCACCCCGAAGCCAACTATGTGCGCGCCTTGGGCCCTGGGGCTACTGTCGGCGTCCTCAGAACCAGGGTACCCAGACTTGCCTGTCTACGGGCCGCAGGGCGCTCCTGCCACGGCTTGGTATGGCCCAGCTGATGGACCAGCTGCCCAAGACCCTCGCATGGGGGCTAGACCTCGCGAGGAGAACAACGTCAAGACCCCCTCAGGAGCGGCCTCGGCAAGGTGCTTCGGAGGGGCGGAGAATCCAAGACCAAGCCTGCCTCAGGAGGAGGCAGTGACATAAGCAGTGACGCACCGCGCCAGCGGGTGCTAGCGCCCGCCAACGGTGCAGATGCCGTTTTGGTGCAAAGGAGGCAGCGCAGGCGCAGGTTCCCGAGGAGCGGGACAAAGGTTTCCTCTTTGGTGCAACAAGACCGAAGACTGCAAGGACGGCAGGGAGGATGTCACCACCGAACCCACCACCGCGTCACTGCCTGATCCTTTTGCAGGCGAAGACTGCTTTTGTCAGGGTAGGAACGTCCTTGTGTTCCCGCTCAAAAATGCTCGTTGTGGGATCCCTTCCCGCCTAAACATTTCGAGGGAAGAGGACCCTGGCCGCCTACATAAGTAGCTAGGATCCCCACAATGAGGCACAAGTCAAGCAGATCCATAAACTTTGCCTCCACGCAAAGGGGCAAGCACTCTTGCCTCCTGACCCTCCTGAGCTCTCCTCCTGAGCTCAGGAACCACTATACTAGTTCATATTCTAGCCCTCCTGAGGCCATTCCACCAAAGCAGGAAGTAGGGTTTTACACCACAAGATGGCCTGAACCTGGGTAAACTCTTGCGTGCTTCACTTGTTGTTTGCTTGAATCTCTTCACTAGGCGAGGGCGAGACGCTAGGTAGACGTGAGTGGGAGAGATCTTCGTTCACGCCCCTGTGTTCGAACTTCTTGGGTTTGCGGAGCCCGTAATACGACAGTGTCCTTTCCCAGTGACAGTAGGGGCAGCAAGGCACGTATTTTATTCTTGCCATCGAGGATAAAAAGATGGGGTTTATATCACTATGTTTGAGTTTATCCCTCTACATCATGTCATATTGCTTAAGGCATTACTCTTTTCTTATGAACTTAATACTCTAGATGCATGCTGGATAGCTGTCGATGTGTGGAATAATAGTAGTAGATGCAGAATCGTTTCGGTCTACTTGTCTCGGACGTGATGGCTATATATAATGATCATGCCTAGATAGTCTCATAATTATTCGCTTTTCTATCAACTGCTCGAAGGTAATTTGTTTACCCACCGTAGAATATTGCTATCATGATAGAAGCCACTACAGAAAACTATGGCCCCTGGGTCTATTCTCAACATATCTATCTACAATCTACTTTACTTTTCTGTTGTTACTTTCTGTTCTTATAACCAAAAATACCAAAAATATCAAACTATCATCTCTACCAGATCTCACATTCGTAAGTAACCGTAAAGGGATTGACAACCCCTTATCGCGTTGGGTACAAAGTTCTTATTTGTTTGTGCAGGTGCGAAGGACTCGCTCGTGGTCTCCTACTGGATTGATACCTTGGTTCTCAAAAACAGAGGGAAATACCTACGCTATCGTGCTACATCACCCTTTCCTCTTCGAGGGAATACAACGCAAGCTCGAGAAGTAGCACTCACGCTCATGTATTACGTGAAGAGTTTAAAAAGTTCGAAAAAGTAAAGTATGAAAACAATTGCTTGGCTGACACCGGGATGGGCATGAGGGGTACCTTGTGTTAAGAAAAGGGAAGCATAAAAGACTACATGATTTTGTAGGGATAACGTTCTTTAGCATTGTTATTTTGAAAGACTTGATTGTTTGTTGGGATGCCCGAGTATTAAATTCTTCTATGTCAAATGATAGACTATTGCTTTGAATCACTCGTGTCTTAATATTCATGCCATGATTAGATTACATGATCAAGATTATGCTAGGTAGCATTCCACATCAAAAATTATCTTTTTTATCATTTACCTACTTGAGAACGAGTAGGAATTAAGCTTGGGGATGCTGATACGTCTCTGTCGTATCTATAATTGTTTATTGTTCCATGCCAATATTCTACAACTTTCATATACTTTTGGCAACTTTTTATACTATTTTTTGGGACTAACATATTGATCTAGTGCCCAGTGCTAGTTCCTATTTGTTGCATGTGTTTTGTTTCGCAAAATATCCAATATCAAACGGAGTCCAAATGGAATAAAAATGGATGGAGATTTTGTTTGGAATATATGTGAATTTTGGGAAGCAGAACCAACATGAGATGATACCCGAGTGGCCCACGAGGCAGGGGGCGCGTCCACCAGGGGCAGGCGCGCCCTGGGCCCTCGTGGCCATACCGTAAGGGGTTGATGCCCTTCTTTCGTCGCAAGAAAGCTAATGTCCGGATAAAAATCGTATTAAAAAATCAGCCCAATCAGAGTTACGGATCTCCGGGAATATAAAAAACGGTGAAGGGCCAGAATCTGGGAACGCAGAAACAGAGAGAGACAGAGAGATAGATCCAATCTCGGAGGGGCTCTCACCCCTCACACGCCATGGAGACCATGGACCAAAGGGGAAACCCTTCTCCCATCTAGGGAGAGGGTCAAGGAAGAATAAGAAGGAGGGGGGCTCTCTCCCCCTCGCTTCCGGTGCCACCAGAGTGCCACCGGGGCCATCATCGTGTGACGGCGATCTACACCAACACCTCTGTCATCTTCACCAACATCTCCATCACCTTCCCCCATCTATCTACAGTGGTCCACTCTCCCGCGACCCGTTGTACCCTCTACTTGAACATGGTGCTTTATGCTTCATATTATTATCCAATGATGTGTTGCCATCCTATGATGTCTGAGTAGATTATTGTTGTCCTATCGGTGATTGGTGAATTGCTATGATTGATTTAAATTGTTTGTGGTTATGTTGCTGTCCTTTGGTGCCCATCATATGAGCGCGCGCGTGGATCACACCGTAGGGTTAGTTGTATGTTGATAGGACTACGTATTGGAGGGCAAGAGTAACAGAAGCTTCAACCTAGCGTAGAAATTGATGCATACGAGATTGAAGGGGGACCAATATATCTTAATGCTACGGATGGGTTTTACCTTAATGAATGTTAGTAGTTGTGGATGCTTGCTAATAGTTCTAATCATAAGTGCATAGAATTCCAAGTAAGGGATGACATGCTAGCAGTGGCCTCTCCCACGTAAAACTTGCTATGGGTCTAGTAACGTAGTCAATTGCTTAGGGGCAATTTCGCAACTCCTACCACCACTTTTCCACACTCGCTATATTAACTTTATTGCTTCTTTATCTTAACAGCCCCTAGTCTTTATTTACGTGCTCTTTATATTCTTGCAAACCTATCCCACAAAAACTACAAACTACTTCTAGTTTCATACTTGTTCTAGGTAAAGTAAACATCAAGCGTGCGTAGAGTTGTACCGGTGGTCGATAGAACTTGAGGGAATATTTGATCTGCCTTTAGCTCCTCGTTGGGTTCGACACTCTTACTTATCGAAAGAGGCTACAACTGATCCCCTACACTTGTGGGTTATCATGAAGCCATCTGGCCAAGGACTCACTTCTGGAAGCATCCTGCGCAATGATGATGACATCATAGATCTGTCCAGTGATGAAGATCTTGCTGATGATGCTCTAGAAATGTTGATTAAGAGCAAGCAACATGCCGAAATCTTCAATGATTTGCCTCTCTTTGACGCTGATATCATCAACAACTTCATTGATGAATGGCTTGAAGATACATCTCTTTCACTTGATGATCTTCAGCTTCCAATTGATATTAGTGTGACCTTCCAAGGATACATTGCTCAAGAACTGACTGTTGCACAGAAGTTTATTGAGCAAAAGAACAAAATTGATCATGAGAAGGCTCTGTTCAAGAAGCACATGCCAAGCCTCGGTGCAAAAGAAGTCCAAGGCTTCAAGACCATGATGACTGACCTCAAGGCTGAATTTGCCAAGCGTCGTAAACTTGCAAAGGGCTCAAGGGACCGTCTCAAGCACTATGTTGAGAAGTGTGTCCAAGCTCACAATGAAGCTCTGAAGAGGAAAGCTCTTGGCCGTCCTGGCATTGTTCCCAAGCTGGCTACCAAGAAACCAAAGAAGAACAAGAAGCCCGCTGCTGAAGACACATAATCTCCAAGGCAAGAAAGACCAAGCATTGTCTTCCTCGACAGCATGACTAGCATGAAGCCAAAGGTCCCATCAGCAGCTTCTGATCAGAAGAAGATGAGGCAGGCTGAAGCTGAAGCTAAGAAACGCAAGCATCATGATGCCTCTACTGCTGCTCCCTCCAAGAAGAAGCAAAAGCTCAAAGCTTCAAAGGATTCACAGCATCCTCACATTTCCTCCACAGAGCCATTGGTGGTTGAACCCATTTCTGTTGCCTTACCTGCTGATACGTCTCCAACGTATCTATAATTTCCGATTGTTCCATGCTATTATTTATGATGTTTTGGATGTTTAATGGGCTTTGTTATACACTTTTATATTATTTTTGGGCCTAACCTACTAACCAAAGGCCCAGTCCAGATTGCTGTTTTTTGCCTATTTCAGGGTTTTACAGAAAAGGAATATCAAACGGAGTCCAAACGGAATGAAACCTTCGGGGGAGATATTTTTGGAGGAAAAACACGCATGGGAGACTTGAGAACCACGGAGTAGGGCACACATGCGCCCACGAGGGTCGGGGTGCCCCCCCTATAGGGCGCGCCCCCTGCCTCGTGGGCCCCATGTTTGGCCCCCGGTGCCCTCGTTCCTCCTATATATACCTATGTACCCCGAAACTATCAGAACAACAGATAAAAACCTAGTTACACCCCCGCAACCTTCTGTTCCCATGAGATCCCATCTTGGGGCCTGTTCCGGAGCTCCGCCGGAGGGGGGATCTACCACGGAGTGCTCAACATCATCATCATCGCCTCACCATGAGTTGTGAGTAGTTTACTACAGACCTTCGGGTCCATAGCTAGTATCTAGATGGCTTCTTCTCTCTCTTTGGATCTCAATACCAAGTTCTCCTCGGTCTTCGAGGAGATCTATTCGATGTAATCTCTTTTTGCGGTGTGTTTGTCGAGATCCGATGAATTGTGGGTTTATGATCAAGATTATCTTTGAGAAATATTTGGTTCTTCTCTGAACTCTTTATGTGTGATCATAATATCCTTGCAAGTCTCTTCGAATTATTGGTTTGGTTTGGCCTACCAGATCTATAGTTCTTGCAATGGGAGAAGTGCTTGGCTTTGGGTTCAATCTTGCGGTGTCCTTTCCCAGTGAAAGTAGGGGCAGCAAGGCACGTATTGTATTGTTACCATCGAGGATAAAAAGATGGAGTTTATATCACTATGTTTGAGTTTATCCCTCTACATCATGTCGTCTTGCGTACGGCGTTACTCTGTTCTTATGACCTTAATACACTAGATGCATGCTGGATAGCGGTCGATGTGTGGAGTAATAGTAGTAGATGCAGAATCGTTTCGGTCTACTTGTCTCGGACGTGATGCCTATATATAATGATCATGCCTAGATAGTCTCATAATTATTGGCTTTTCTATCAATTGCTCGACAGTAATTTGTTTACCCGCCGTAGAATATCGCTATCATGAGAGAAGCCACTAGAGAAAACTAGGGGCCCCGGGTCTATTCTCAACATGTTAATCTACAATCTACTTTACTTTTCCGCTTTTACTTTATGTTCTTATAATAAAAAATACCAAAAATATCAAACTATCGTCTCTATCAGATCTCACTTTCGTAAGTGACCGTAAAGGGATTGACAACCCCTTATCGCGTTGGCTGTGAAGTTCTTATTTGTTTGTGCAGGTGCGAGGGACTCGCGCGTGGTCTCCTACTGGATTGCTACCTTGGTTCTCAAAAACTGAGGGAAATACTTGCGCTACTATGATGCATCTCCCTTTCCTCTTCGAGGGAATACAACGCAAGCTCGAGAAGTAGCAAGAAGAATTTTTGGCGCCGTTGCCGGGGAGGCTTACGCAAAAGTCATATACCAAGTACCTATCACAAACCCTTATCCTTCGCATTATATTTATTTGCCTCTCGTTTTCCTCTCCCCCACTTCACCCTTGCCGTTTTATTTGCCCTTCTTCTGTCGTGTGTTTATCATTCGCTTGCTTCTTGTTTGCTTATGTGTTGGATTGCTTGCTTGTCACTATGGCTCAGAACAATACCAAATTGTGTGACTTCTCCAATACCAACAATAATGATTTTATTAGCACTCCGATTGCTCCTATTACCAATGTTGAATCTTGTGAGATCAATGTTGCTTTGTTGAATCTTGTTATGAAAGATCAATTTTCCAGCCTTCCTAGTGAAGATGTCACTACCCATCTAAACAACTTTGTTGATTTGTGTGATATGGAAAAGAAAAGGAATACGGATAACGATATTGTTAAATTGAAGTTATTTCCGTTTTCACTTAGAGATTGTGCTAAAACTTGGTTTTCCTCTTTGCCTAGAAATAGTATTGATTCGTGGAATAAGTGCAAATATGCTTTTATCTCTAAGTATTTCCCTCCTGCTAAGATCATCTCTCTTAGAAACGGTATTATGAATTTTAAGCAACTACATCATGAGCATGTTGCACAAGCTGGGAGAGAATGAAATTAATGATACATAATTGCCCTACACATGGTTTGAACTTATGGATGATTATCCAAAACTTTTATGCTGGCTTGAATTTTGCTTTTAGAAATCTTTTAGATTCGGCCGCAGGAGACACTTTCATGGAAACTACCTTAGGAGAAGCTACCAAACTCCCAGATAATATTATGGTTAATTATTCTCAATGGCACACCGAAAGATCTACTAGTAAAAAGTGCATGCTATTGAAGAGATTAGTGTTTTGAGTGGAAAGATGGATGAACTTATGAAATTATTTGCTGCTAAGAGTGCTTATTCTGATCCTAATGATATGCCCTTGTCCACTTTGATTGAAAATAACAATGAATCTTTGGATGTGAATTTTGTTGGTAGGAATAATTTTGGTAACAATGCTTATAGAGGTAACTTTGATCCTAGGCTTTTTCCTAGTAATTCCTCTAATAATTATGGTAATTCCTACAACAACTCTTATGGAAAGATGCCTTCTGAATTTGAAACTAGTGTTAAGGAGTTTATGATTTTGCAAAAGAATTTCAATGCTATGCTTGAAGAAAAATTGCTTAAGATTGGTGAATTGGCTAGAAGTGTGGATAGAATTACTCTTGATGTTGATTCTTTGAAACTTAGATCTATCCCACCTAAGCATGATATCAATGAGTCTCTCAAAGCCATGAGAACTTCCATTGATGAATGCAAAGAAAGAACCGCTAGGATGCGTGCTAAAAGAGAGAATTATATAAAAGCGTGTTCTTCTAGCTATCATGAAAATAAAGATGAAGATCTAAAAGTTATTGATGTGTCTCCTATTAGATCCGTGTTTTCTATCATAAATCTTGATGAAGATAGGATTGGAGATGATTCTACCTTAAGGTGTCCCAATGATTCAGAGTTTTTAGATCTTGATGCTAAAATTGTTAAAAGTGGAGTGAAGAGATTAAAACTTTGCATAGTGATGAACCCACTACTTTGGATTTCAAGGGATTCAATTATGACAATTGCTCTTTGATTGATTGTGTTTCCTTGTTGCAAGCCGTACTAAATTCTCCGAATGCTTATAGTCAAAATAAAGCTTTTACCAAACACATAGTTGATGCTTTGATGCAATCTTATGAAGAAAAACGTGAGTTAGAAGTTTCTATCCCTAGAAAGCTTTATGATGAGTGGGAACCTACTATTAAAATAAAAATTAAAGATCATGAATGCTTTGCTTTGTGTGATTTGGGTGCAAGTGTCTCCACTATCCCAAAAACTTTGTGTGATTTGCTAGGGTTCCATGAGCTTGATGATTGTTCTTTAAATTTGCATCTTGCGGATTCCACTATTAAGAAACCTATGGGAAGGATTAATGATGTTCTTATTGTTGCCAATAGGAATTATGTGCCCGTAGATTTCATTGTTCTTGATATAGATTGCAATCATTCATGTCCTATTATTCTTGGTAGGCCTTTCCTTACAACGATTGGTGCAATTATTAATATGAAGGAAGGAAATATTAGATTCCAATTTTCGTTAAGGAAAGGCATGGAACACTTTCCTAGAAAGAAAATAAAATTACCATATGAATCTATTATGAGAGCCACTTATGGATTGCCTTCCAAAGATGGCAATACCTAGATCTATCCATGTATCGTGCCTAGCTAGGGGCGTAAAACGATAGCGCTTGTTGGGAGGCAACCCAATTTTATATTTTTGTTCTTCCTTCTGTTTAGGAATAAATAATGCATCTAGATTCTGTTTAGATGTGTTTTTGTGTTTTAATTAGTGTTTGTGCCAAGTAGAACCTTTGGGAAGACTTGTGTGAAGTTTATATGATATTGTTGTGAAAAACAGAATCATTAGCGCTCGCTAGAATGGTCGCCAGATTTTACTGGAGCGTGCTATTTAGTTTATTCTTTTTGCAGATGATTAATAGAAAAATTCCTCACGTTTACCAATTTAGTTTGATTTTTTTGGAGTTACAGAAGTATGCGAAACCTGCAGATTACTACAGACTATTTTATTTTTGATAGATTCTGTTTTTCGTGTGTTGTTTGCTTATTTCAATGCATATATGAGTAGTATTGGGAAGTATGAACCATAGAGAAGTTGGAATACAGTAGTTTTAACACTAATATAAACAAATAATGAATTCATTGCAGTACCTTTGAGTAGTGGTTTGCTTTTTTATACTAACGGAGCTCACGAGATTTTTCTCTAAGTTTTGTGTTGTGAAGTTTTCAAGTTTTGAGTATTGCTTTGATGGATTATGGAACAAAGAGTGGAAAGAGCCTAAGCTTGGGGATGCCCAAGGCACCCCAAGGTAAAATTCAAGGACAACCAAAAGCCTAAGCTTGGGGATGCCCCAGGAAGGCATCCCCTCTTTCGTCTTCATCCATCGGTAACTATACTCGGAGCTATATTTTTATTCACCACATGATATGTGTTTTACTTGGAGCGTCTTGTATAATTTGAGTCTTTGATTGTTAGTTTGCCACAATTATCCTTGCTCGACACACCTATTTGAGAGAGTTAAATATGGCCTAGGAATTGATAGAACTCTATGTGCTTCACTTATATCTTTTGAGTCGAATAGTTTTTGCTCTAGTGCTTCACTTATATCTTTTAGAGCACGGTGGTGAGAATATTTTGAAGAAATTGTTGATCTCTCATGATTCACTAATATCCTTTTTAGAGTCTATTAAAACAGCATGGTAATGTGCTTAGGCCATAAAACTAGTATTCACATGATAGACATCCAATATCAATGTAGTAAAAACTTTCACACTAAGTGCATTGAATATGATGAGAAGTTGGATGCTTGATAATTGTTTTGAGATATGATAATAGTGATATTAGAGTCATGCTAGTGGAGTTATTACGAAATTGAGAAATGCTTGTGTTAAGGTTAGTGATTCCCGTAGCATGGACGTATGGTGAACCGCTATGTGATGAAGTTAGAGCATGAGGTATTTGTAAAGTGTCAACCTTTGTGTGGAGGTCGGGGGCGCACGATGGTTAACTCCTACCAACCTCCCCCCTAGGAGCATACGTTGATTGCTTTGTTTTGATGACTCGTAGATTTTTGCAATAAGTATATGAGTTATTATGACTAATGTTGAGTCCATGGATTATACGCACTCTCACCCTTCCACCATTGCTAGCCTCTCTTGTATCGCGCAACTTTCGCCGGTACCATACACCCACTATATATCCTTCCTCAAAACATCCACCATATATATTCCTCAAAACAGCCACCATACCTACCTATCATGGCATTTCCATAGCCATTCCGAGATATATTGCCATGCAACTTTCCACTGTTCCGTTCATATGACACGCTTCATATTGTCATATTGCCATGCATAATCATGTAGTTGACATCGTATTTGTGGCAAAGCCACCATGCATAATTTTTCATACATGTCACTCTTGATTCATTGCACATCTCGGTACACCACCGGAGCCATTCATATAGGTCATATCTTGTTCTAGTATCGAGTTGTAATCCAATGAAAGTGTGATGATCATCATTATTAGAGCATTGTCCCATGTGAGGAAAGGCTAGATCAAGAAAGCCCCTCCAAGAAAAAGAAAAGAAAGGAGAAAAAAGGCCCAAAAAAAGAAAAAGGGACAATTGCCACTATCTTTTTCCACACTTGTGCTTCAAAGTAGCACCATGTTCTTCATGATAGAGAGTCTCATGTTTAGTCACTTTCATATACTAGTGGGAATTTTCATTATAGAACTTGGCTTGTATATTCCAACGATGGGCTTCCTCAAATGCCCTAGGTCTTCATGAGCAAGCAAGTTGGATGCACACCCACTAGTTTCTTTTGTTGAGCTTTCATTCATATTTAGCTCTAGTGCATCCGTTGCATGGCAATCCCTATTCACTCACATTGATATCTATTGATGGGCATCTCCATAGCCCGTTGATACGCCTAGTTGATGTGAGACTATCTCCCTCCTTTTTGTCTTCTCCACAACCACCTCTCTATTCCACATAGTGCTATGTCCATGGCTCACGCTCATGTATTGCATGAAAGTTGAAAGGTTTGAAAGAATAGAGTATGAAAACAAGTGCTTGGCTGAAACCGGGGTTGTGCATGATATGAATATTTTGTGTGATGAAGAGGGAGCATAGCCAGACTATATGATTTTGTAGGGATAACTTTATTTAGCCATAGTATTTTGAGAAGACATGATTGCTTTGTTAGTATGCTGGAAGTATTATTATTTCTTATGTCAATATAGACTTTTGTCTTGAATCTTTCAGATCTGAGCATTCATGCCACAATTAACAGAATTACATTGAAAAACTATGTTGGTTAGCATTCCACATCAAAAATTCTGTTTTTATCATTTACCTACTCGAGGACGACCAGGAATTAAGCTTGGGGATGCTTGACATGTCTCCAATGTATCTATAATTTTTTATTGTTCCATGCTATTATTTATGATGTTTTGGATGTTTAATGGGCTTTGTTATACACTTTTAGATTATTTTTGGGACTAACCTACTAACCCAAAGGCCCAGTCCAGATTGTTGTTTTTTGCCTATTTCAGGGTTTTACAGAAAAGGAATATCAAACGGAGTCCAAACGGAATGAAACTTCTGGAGAGATATTTTTGGAGCAAAATACGCACGGGAGACTTGAGAACCACGGAATAGGGCTGACGTGGCGTCCACGAGGGTGGGGGCGCCCCCCCCCCCTATAGGGCGCTCCCCCTGCCTCGTGGGCACCCCGTCTGGCCCCCGGTGCCCTCCTTCCTCCTATATATACCTACGTACCCCGAAACCATCAGAACAAGAGAGAAAACCCTAGTTCCACCACCGCAACCTTCTGTTCCCGTGAGATCCCATCTTGGGGCCTGTTCCGGAGCTCCGCCGGAGGGGGGATCTACCACGGAGTGCTTCTACATCATCATCATCGCTTCACCATGAGTTATCTTTGAGAAATATTTGGTGCTTCTCTGAACTCTTTATGTGTGATTATAATATCCTTGCAAGTCTCTTCGTATTATTGGTTTGGTTTGGCCTACTAGATCTATAGTTCTTGCAATGGGAGAAGTGCTTGGCTTTGGGTTCAATCTTACGGTGTCCTTTCCCAGTGACAGTAGGGGCAGCAAGGCACGTATTGTATTGTTGCCATCGAGGATAAAAAGATGGGGTTTGTATCACTATGTTTGAGTTTATCCCTCTACATCATGTCATCTTGCTTAAGGCGTTACTTCGTTCTTATGAGCTTAATACACTAGATGCATGCTAGATAGCGGTCGATGTGTGGAGTAATAGTAGTAGATGCAGAATCATTTCGGTCTACTTGTCTCGGACGTGATGCCTATATATAATGATCATGCCTAGATAGTCTCATAATTATTCGCTTTTCTATCAATTGCTCGACAGTAATTTGTTTACCCGTCGTAGAATATCGCTATCATGAGAGAAGCCACTAGAGAAAACTATGGCCCCCGGGTCTATTCTCAACATATCAATCTACAATCTACTTAACTTTTCCGCTTTTACTTTCTGTTCTTATAATAAAAAATACCAAAAATATCAAACTATCATCTCTATCAGATCTCACTTTCGTAAGTGACCGTAAAGGGATTGACAACCCCTTATCGCGTTGGCTGCGAAGTTCTTATTTGTGTGTGCATTTGCGATGGACTCGCGCGTGGTCTCCTACTGAATTGATACCTTGGTTCTCAAAAACTGAGGGAAATACTTACGCTACTGTGCTGCATCTCCCTTTCCTCTTCGAGGGAATACAACGCAAGCTCGAGAAGTAGCACCTGCCTCCTCCAACCGAGAACGTCGTTTGGTTGTCCATGAGCCTGCTCCCTCAGAGGCTCATCATACTGAAGAGATTCCAGTTGCTGACTCGCCTGCAGCTGAAGACATTGGTCATGATGACAATGTGCATGATGATGAAGTCCTTCCTCAACTTGAACCCCAACCTGTTCAATCACCTGCTCCCACGAGCAGTGAACTCATAAGCATTGGCGGTCCCACGACTCCAATGACTCAAGATGAATATTGGGAAGAGCAAGACCCGAACACCCCCCTACATGAAGTTATTCCTCGCACTCCACCGTCTCTTGCTACCACTCCGGTACTTGAGACTCCAACAGCAACACCAGAACATGACATGGAGCAGATCAATGCAAATGCTTCACCAATTGCGTCGCCCAAGTTTCGCAGGCTTCGCAAAGGTCTCAGGCCTCAAGCCTCCATGTCAAGCATTCCTGAAGATAGAGAATAAAACTCTAGCTCAGTGGCACGTCAAGTGTTTACTGACGCCATTCCTTCAGAGTCTGCTCCTGAATCTGAAGCCAAGCTGGCTGAAGACATTCCGGCTGCATCAGCCGATGAAGCAAAAGAGGACACTCGTGAAGTCACTCCCCCTCCACAAGATATTATTGCCCAAGAAGAGGTGCTTGTCATGCAAGAACCTGTCCACCCAGAAACTGTTGTGCATGAGGCCACTCAGCCTGAAGCCACTGAACCTGAAGCAATTTTGGCTGATCCATCTGTGACTACTGAAGCAAATGACATTGTCATGACTGAAGCCAATGTGCATAATGAAGTCACTACTACTCCTGAAGTGATTGCGCCTGAAGTAATTGCTCCTGAAGTGACTACTCCTTCGTCTGAGCCCTACACCATGGACCAAGCCTACAATAAAGATGATGTGCTTGTCACAGTCAAATGGCCACTTCTAAAGCTTCCCGCTGCCCAGGCCCACAATATGATTATCATGTAGAGCGGAGGCCTCAGACCCTGAAGCCCAAACCCAGACTGCCTCGGCTTCCCAGCACTTCTACCACACAAGGGTCATTCAGTGTGCATAGCTTCAGGGCAAACAACACCTTCTTTGATTCTGCTAAGAACCCATACAAGAAGCCCAAGATTTCTTCTGATAGGTTCTGGAGCTTTCAGCAACAAAGCTATTACTCTTGCATTATTTACAATCAGGACCGGATTTTTCCGCATCAACGTCTTGATTGTGATGCCATTGCTGGACTGCCCTGCCTTGAAGAAGCTCTTGACTGCTTCAGGGAAGTTGGATTGCTTCCCTTTGTCACTTCTAAGGAACACTGGAATGAAGAGCTTCTATTGCAATTATATGCTACTCTGCACATCAGAGGGTACAGCAGGGATCCGAAGACATGGGTCCTTGAGTGGATGACAAGTGATTTTCATCATGAAGCTAATGCTCAGACACTACTTGAGCTCACTTCCCTGCCCACTCCTAGTGAGTTGTACGAACCAGGCTGTTCTCTATATCAGAAAGAGCTTCAAAGCATCTTCAAGAAAGTTGCACCCAATATGAGTGAAATGCTTAGCATGACGAAGCCATTGTCCCATGGTGCTGATCTACCAAAGGAATTCTTCGTCCAAGACCTTGAGTACTTTCCTCGCACCATATACCATATTCTGAGGCGTACTCTTTGGACTTTCAAGGGACACCCATCTGAAGCTACACTAAATGGCGTCATGAAGACTTTGGGCTTCCATATTTTCAATGGCATCTGCTTCAATACTCATGACTTCTTCCTTAGCCAACTGGCTGCCTCTGCTGTTGATCTATTTGGCCTCAAGCTCTACGCACCTTGGATCATGAGGCTCATTAAGCTTCATTCAACTGTCAGCTATCAAGCCTCTGCACGCAACCATGTTGTCTTCTTGCCTGAGGTTGATACATCTTATGAAGCCATCTATGTTGAGCCTGCCAAGCAACCACTTCACCTGCACAATGCTGATCGCCAAAGCTTCACACAGCAGGTTGACAGTGTGTATGTGCCCAATGCAAATGTGCCTACTTATCCTCTGGCTGGGCATCTGCGTCTTCCACATCGTGCCAACACAGATGCCACTGGAAGCACCATTGCTCAACGGCCGAAGAAGCGTTCTCGTGTCCTTAATGACCGAGAGCTTCTTGTTTCACTTCACCAGAAACAGGATAGGCATCATGACTGGATGAAGCGGCAAATGCAAAGTCTTCTCACAGATGTGAACTGCATTCGCAACTTGGCTACCAAGAATCCGTTTGTTGCACATGAAGCCTGTCGGTGGTCGTGGAAGAGCCTTACCCTGCTATGCTCTGAAGCTGATCTTCAAGCAGATGGCTTCACTGAGCGTTTCAAGTTTGACTCCAGTCCACCACAAGCTGCGACTTGGCGTCCAACCCCATCTATTGAAGATTCTGAGTATTCATCTTCGGCTGCAACTGTTGTTGCTCGTGTCATCGATGAAGAAGACAACGCCACTTCCCCAACAATCGCTTCACGAACCCTTTTTCGCGATCTCATCTCTGTTCCGCCGCCGCCGCCGCTTCCAAGATCGGGAGCACCAGGAGAACTCTTCCCGGCACCCTGCCGAAGGGGAGGATCACCACCGGGAGCTTCTCCACCACCATGGACGCCTCCCGGATGAGTTGTGAGTAGTCTCCCTTGGACCATGGGTCCATGACCAGTAGCTATGTGATGTTCTCCTCCCGTTCTTGTGCTTCACTAATTAGTCCTCGTGAGCTGCCCTACATGATCGAGGCACATATGTAATCCTTATGTTGTTGCTATGATGAGTTTGCTGGGATCCGATGGGTTGTGAGATTATGTTCAGATTGTGTTTGAGTAATATATTTGATCTACCTCTTTTATATTTATGTTCGTAAGTAATTCTTGCATGTTCCCCGTTGTTATTTATTGCTTTGGCCAAGTAGTAGGTAGTGACTCCAAGAGGGAACGTTATGCTTGATTGTGGGTTCATGCCCCTCGATGACTAGCTTGAGTGACAGAAACATGAGTCTAGGGGATGTGCTGTTGCCACAAGGGGGAAAACTATGGTGCTTGTGCCCGCGGGTGCAAGGATTGTTTACTTTACGCAAAGTTCTTTTAATGCAGTTGTCTGTTGCTTTGAGTTTACACTATGGGTGGGACTCGCAACTTAATACCAGCGAGATGTTCTGGATAGATATCTCAAGGTGGATGATTAGTAGTAGATGCAGATGGATTTCGGTCTACTTGCCTTGGCGTACCGCCCATGCTTTGAACCTCTACCTTTCTTGTAACATAGTTAGCATTGGTTTGCGCACATAATTCTGTCAATTGCCCAGCTGTAATTCGTTTACCTCACATAGCTGTTTTATCGTCTTTTGGGAGAGAGACATCACTAGTGAACATCATGGGACCCCGGTCCATATTACCATCATTGATCACATCCGCTATTTACTTTCAGATTTTACTTACTATTTGCAGCATTACATATCACTACTATCACTTGCGTTTGATCCTTTGTAAACTACAAGGCCGGAGGGATTGACAACCTCTCTGTACTCGTTGGGAGCAAAGTTATTTGTATCTGTGTGCAGGTCCATGTTGATTGCTAATATCTGGCGCCGTTAGTAGTTGACAACTTCTTGTTGAAACTGGGAGTCGCAGGGAAATCGATCCTTGGTATCTTTGCCAAGGGAAAACTTCCGCTACACTGCATCTCAAACCTTCCACTTGGGGTAACCAACGAGGGGCGAGAAGCCATCAAGCAGAGTTTTCTGGCGCCGTTGATACGTCCAAAACGTATCTATAATTTCTGCTTGCTCCATGCCTCTTTTGGGTGATATTGCTATGATATTTATACACTTCCATACACTTTTGATCATATTTGGACTAACCTATTAACTTAGTGCACCCCAGTGCCAGTTTCTGTTTTCTGCTGTTTTTGTATTTCAGGTTTTCACGTTACGAAAACTGCCAGAAAAATCCCGGAAAAATTATATAAAAAATCAGCGTTCCAGAAGCTTCCCAGCTGCCAAAGGACAGCCGGAGGGGGGCCACCAGGGCTCCAGGCGCCTTGGTGGCGTGGACCCCCTGGCCGCGCCGGGGAGGCGCCTGGGCCCCCCGAGCCTCCGCTGATGCCCCCCTTTGGCATATATTTATATCGCGTCCCGAAACCCTCGAGACGGGAACCCTTTTTCACGATCTCATCTCTGTTCCGCCACCGCCGCCGCTTCCAAGATCGCGAGCACCAGGAGAACTCTTCCCGGCACCCTGCCGGAGGGGAGGATCACCACCGGGAGCTTCTCCACCACCATGGACGCCTCTCGGATGAGTTGTGAGTAGTCTCCCTTGGACCATGGGTCCATGACCAGTAGCTATGTGATGTTCTCCTCCCGTTCTTGTGCTTCACTAATTAGTCCTCGTGAGCTGCCCTACATGATCGAGGCACATATGTAATCCTTATGCTATTGCTATGATGAGTTTGCTGGGATCCGATGGATTGTGAGATTATGTTCAGATTGTGTTTGAGTAATATATTTGATTTACCTCTTTTATATTTATGTTCGTAAGTAATTCTTGCATGTTCCCCGTTGTTATTTATTGCTTTGGCCAAGTAGTAGGTAGTGACTCCAAGAGGGAACGTTATGCTTGATTGTGGGTTCATGCCCCTCGATGACTAGCTTGAGTGACAGAAACATGAGTCTAGGGGATGTGCTGTTGCCACAAGGGGGAAAACAACGGTGCTTGTGCCCGCGGGTGCAAGGATTGTTTACTTTACGCGAAGTTCTTTTAATGCAGTTGTCTGTTGCTTTGAGTTTACACTATGGGTGGGACTCGCAACTTAATACCAGCGAGATGTTCTGGATAGATATCTCAAGGTGGATGATTAGTAGTAGATGCAGATGGATTTCGGTCTACTTGCCTTGGCGTACCGCCCATGCTTTGAACCTCTACCTTTCTTGTAACATAGTTAGCATTGGTTTGCGCACATAATTCTGTCAATTGCCCAGCTGTAATTCGTTTACCTCACATAGCTGTTTTATCGTCTTTTGGGAGAGAGACATCACTAGTGAACATCATGGGACCCCGGTCCATATTACCATCATCGATCACATCCACTATTTACTTTACGATTTTACTTACTATTTGCAGCATTACCTATCACTACTATCACTTGCGTTTGATCCTTTGTAAACTACAAGGCCGGAGGGATTGACAACCTCTCTGTACTCGTTGGGAGCAAAGTTATTTGTATCTGTGTGCAGGTCCACGTTGACTGCTAATATCTGGCGCCGTTAGCAGTTGACACCTTCTTGTTGAAACTGGGAGTCTCAGGGAAATCGATCCTTGGTATCTTTGCCAAGGGAAAACTTCCGCTACACTGCATCTCAAACCTTCCACTTGGGGTAACCAACGAGGGGCGAGAAGCCATCAAGCAAAGTTTTTTGGCGCCCTTGCCGGGGACTCCACTCTTCAGGATAGGGGAGTTGCACGCTATCTTTTACCTTTGCTTTTTAGTCTTGTTAGTTTACCTTTCAGTTTTTTGCTTTAGTATCTTTTATCGAAAATCACGAAAATAGTTATCTTGCTTGCTTGCTACTATGGGTTCCACCGAGAACACGAAGTTGTGTGACTTCACTAGTCACAACAACGATGACTTTATCTGCACACCTATCACTACACCTGCCACTTCAGCACCTTCATGTGAAATTAAACCTGCTTTACTGAACCTAGTTATGAAAGATCAATTCTCCGGTGCTGGAGATGATGCTGCTTTACACTTAAACAATTTTGTTGAACTCTGTGATATGCAAAAGTACCGCGAAGTAGACGGTGATATTGTTAAGCTTAAGCTTTTTCCTTTCTCCTTGAGAGGAGGAGCAAAAATTTGGTTTCATTCTTTGCCTAGAAATAGCATAGATTCATGGGACAAGTGCAAAGATGCTTTTATTGGAAAGTACTATCCACCTGCTAAAATTATCCAACTAAGAAGTAACATAATGAATTTTAAACAATTGGATAATGAACACGTTGCCCAAGATTGGGAACGTATGAAATCTCTTATCAAGAACTGCCCTACTCACGGTTTGACTACTTGGATGGTTATCCAAACTTTTTATGCAGGCTTGAACTTTACCTCGCGGAACTTGTTAGATTCGGCCGCAGGAGGAACCTTTATGTCAACTACACTTGGTGCTGCCACAAAGCTTCTCGATGAGATGATGACCAATTATTCCCAATGGCACACCGAACGCGCTCCAACAGGTAGGAAGGTAAACTCTGTCGAGGAGATTTCCTCCCTAAATGAAAAAGTTGACTTGATCATGTCTCTACTTTCAAAGCAATCTTCTGTTGATCCTTGTGATGTTCCTTTAAATTCTTTGATTGCTCAAGAACAAGTAGATGTGAACTTTATCTCTAGAAAAGAATTTTAATAACAATGCTTATAGGAGTAACTTTGGTAGCAATCCTAGACCGTTCCCCTCTAATTCTTATGGGAACAACAATGCTTATCCTATTACCAAGAACTCCACTACTGAACTAGAGATTATGCTTAAAGATTTCATCACTACCCAAAAGGCCTTTAATAAGAGTGTAGAAGAAAAACTAAACAAACTAGATGATCTCTCTTTGAAGGTAGACAATTTAGCCAATGAGGTAGAATTGCTTAAAATTAAAACTTCTCCTCTTGAGGAGAGGAAGGTCACTCCTATGAATGCTATTCAAGTGCAAATTAATGAAAATATTAGGATGATGGCTAAACTAAAAGAGAGATGGGCTAGAGAAAGGGAGGAAGAAGATAGAATTAAGAGCCTTCCTACCCACCACACTATTGCTACTATCCAAGTTGTTGAGGATATCCAAACTCTTAGCACCCAATGCACTCCTGGTCCCAATGGACCTATTAATGGTGATGCTATGACTATAGAAACTACCAAACAAGTGAACCTGAAGGACACCACTACCACCTTACTTGATAGTAGTGACCTTGATTTTGATAATTGCACTCTTACCAAAGTTATTGATTTCCTTCACAAGATGTCTAGAGATCCCCGCACTAGCATGCTTAACCTTGCCTTCACAGAGCATATCACTAATGCTCTCATCAAATCTAGGGAGGAGAAACTTAGAGTAGAAGCCTCCATACCTAGAAAGCTAGAAGACGGTTGGGATCCTATGATTAAAATTAAGTTGAATAACTTCTCTTGCTATGCTTTATGTGATGTTGGTGCTAGTACTTCTGTTATGCCCAAAAGAATATATGATATGCTTAAATTGAAACCTTTTGATTCTTGTTCTTTTGGTGTTCGTCTCGTTGATTCTTCCATAAAGAAACCTTTGGGGAGGATCGACGATGTTCTTATCATTGTCAATGACAATTACGTTCCCGTTGATTTTACTATTATGGACATTGAATGTGAACCTTCTTGTCCAATTATTTTGGGACGTCATTTTCTACGCACCATTGGTGCTATCATTGACATAAAAGAGGGGAATATAAAATTCCAGTTTCCTCTCAAGAAAGGGATGGAACACTTCCCTCGAAAGAAGATTAAGTTACCTTTTGAGTCCGTTATACGGGCTAGCTATTCTTTTACTCTTGATAAAACTTGATCTCTTTGCACTATGCCTAGCTTAAAGGCATAAAAGAAAGCGCTTTTGGGAGGCAGCCCACATGAATAAAAATTTTATTTTGCTTTTGTTGTGTCTTGATGTTGTTACTACAGTAGCATCATCATTGTATCTTTGCTTTTCAACTTTGTGCCAAGTGTAGCCTCTGATTGCAAGAAAGTTCAAAAGTTGTGACGTGCTGTCCAGAAAACAGATTCTGTCCTTGGATAGAAAAATTCGTATAAAATCATCAGATCATCTTTTTGGTCTGAATTTTTTCGACAGCATGCTCTATATAATTGTCTTTCGTGCATCTGTTTTGAGTTTTTTTATTAGAGTTGCATAAGTGCCCCGAAAAAATCATTTACTACCTGCTGTTCTGTTTTCCACAGATTCTGTCCTGTTTTGCCTTTCCTTCATTTTGCAAACCTTGAGCTTGCTTTTTCTTTGCAAAAACCTTTTGGCAATCTTGAGAAACAGTAGACCTTCAAGAATATCCTTATTTCCAGCAAGGAATAATTATTTTATTATGGGTACTAACCTCGCTAATCAGATTATGATGAGTTATGTATGAAGGGAGTTTTCAAGTGTGCGAGGGAAGATGATAAAAAGATTCAGGAGTGTCAAACGCTCAAGCTTGGGGATGCCCCCGTGCACCCCCAAGAAATATTCAAGGAGACTCAAGCGTCTAAGCTTGGGGATGCCCCGTGCATCCCCTTCTCCATCAACATTATCAGTTCGTCTTTCGTTCCACTATATTTTTATCACTTCATGTGTTATGTGCTATGCTTGGAGCGTCTTGCTTTTAGTTTCCTTTTAGTTTTCTTTAGCTTTTTATAACGAGTCGGAACTCAGCTTTCTTTATGTGGCAGAGAAACACGCTCCACTTCTACCTAGAACATAACATAGAATTTTCATGTCTATCTTTGCTGTGTGTGTTCTTTGTCTTTCAATAGCTACTATCATGCTTAGCTTTTAGTTTTCATGCTTATCTTTTTAAAGAGCTTTTGTTTAGTTGGTTGCTTGAACTCTCTTTATTTATCATGATCATCTTATTAAGAGAGTTTGCTTCTGTTGCATTGGTTGGTATGTCCATGATAAAGATGCTACGTGCATAATGGTGCTTAGTAGTTCATGTTTTCTTATGGTTAGTCTCAAATAGCTGGGGGGTTTCCATTGTGTTATTGGAGTACCAACATGATTTGTTTTCCTATGATGTGGTATGGTTTAGTAATATCTTCCTTCAAGAATTTACTTTGATTGACTTGGCATATGCTCACGCATATTTAAGACTGTAAAAGAAAGTCTGTCAAGCCTTGATGATCTTTTATTTTTGAGTAGCGATATAACTACCATGCCTGATTCAATGTTGCTTTGTCGCTCGGCATGATTATGACCGTCATTGCTCTCTTAGTTGATCGCTCCCAGTCTTTTGCTAACCTCCACCTGTACTAAGCGGACTGACTGCTTGCGCATCCAAATTCTTTTAAACCAGTTATGCCATATGAGTCCACCATACCTTCCTACATGGTATTTACCTGCCATTCCTAACAGAGACTTTCATGTACCATCTCGAAATTATTCAAAGAAAAAAATGTATTCCTATTTTGTGCCTCTGTTTTAAGTCCATGAGGAAGTAGTAGTTAATTCATGATCTTTTTAAGTTGGACAAGCTTCACCCCGGGATTGCATGTATAATGTGCAAACCCATAACACGAGAAGGAACTGGCATTGAGTGCGCCCGGCTCAAAATTAATATAACAAACAAACCCTCCTTCACGCTTTGTTCATGAGAAATCAGAAAACTTTGGCAGTGATAAACAAAGGAGATTAAGAGGATGTGATCGTCCTCATTCGGGAGCCGTTCCTCGAAACTTGTCCCTCTCAAGAAGTAATTGAGTTATCTGCTAGCATTCGTTGACGAAACATGAATGATCTAAAAATATATATATATTATTACCTCTATTTTTAAAACCAAGAGCTCTGGTACATGTTTTGTCTTTGTTTCCGACTACGGGTTTTCAACCTTGCCAACAAAAGCCACGGTTCGAGAGTCTCCACCTTCTTTTAAAGCACCAACTACTGAGAGCATGATTGTCATTCTGAGTGTAATGTGCATTGTCCCAAAGTAGCATTGTCTTTAGCATGATTGTGATATCGTTTATTTTGAAATCATTGTATCTAGTCATCACTTAAACCTTGGAGGTGCCCCTGCATTTATGTTTTGCTTCACTAAAGGGGGCAAGCGAGATATCACTTTATCATATTTGCACACCATGCTCATTACAAATCTATTTGATGTTTCAATACCATATTGTAAAACTTTCAGTTCTTTGTGATTTTCACATGAGGCAACTTAATTACTACGGAGTCATTGTCTTAGTAAGCTTTTGTCATATGACTATGAAAAGTCCTATATGGTTAATAGCATGTCACCACAGAAATTATTCTTGTTATCATTTACCTACTCGAGGACGAGCAGGAATTAAGCTTGGGGATGTTGATACGTCCAAAACGTATCTATAATTTCTGCTTGCTCCATGCCTCTTTTGGGTGATATTGCTATGATATTTATACACTTCCATACACTTTTGATCATATTTGGACTAACCTATTAACTTAGTGCACCCCAGTGCCAGTTTCTGTTTTCTTCTGTTTTTGTATTTCAGGTTTTCACATTACGAGAACTGCTAGAAAAATCCCGGAAAAATTATATAAAAAATCAGCGTTCCAGAAGCTTCCCAGCTGCCAAAGGACAGCCGGAGGGGGGCCACCAGGGCTCCAGGCGCCCTGGTGGCGCCCCCCCCCCCTGGCCGCGCCGGGGGGGCGCCTGGGCCCCCCGAGCCTCCGTTGATGCCCCCCTTTGGCATATATTTATATCGCGTCCCGAAACCCTCGAGACGGGAACCCTTTTTCGCGATCTCATCTCTGTTCCGCCGCCGCCGCCGCTTCCAAGATCGGGAGCACCAGGAGAACTCTTCCTGGCACCCTGCCGGAGGGGAGGATCACCACCGGGAGCTTCTCCACCACTATGGACGCTTCCCGGATGAGTTGTGAGTAGTCTCCCTTGGACCATGGGTCCATGACCAGTATCTATGTGATGTTCTCCTCCCGTTCTTGTGCTTCACTAATTAGTCCTCGTGAGCTGCCCTACATGATCGAGGCACATATGTAATCCTTATGTTGTTGCTATGATGAGTTTGCTGGGATCTGATGGATTGTGAGATTATGTTCAGATTGTGTTTGAGTAATATATTTGATCTACCTCTTTTATATTTATGTTCGTAAGTAATTCTTGCATGTTCCCCGTTGTTATTTATTGCTTTGGCCAAGTAGTAGGTAGTGACTCCAAGAGGGAACGTTATGCTTGATTGTGGGTTCATGCCCCTCGATGACTAGCTTGAGTGACAGAAACATGAGTCTAGGGGATGTGCTGTTGCCACAAGGGGGAAAACAACGGTGCTTGTGCCTGCGGGTGCAAGGATTGTTTACTTTACGCAAAGTTCTTTTAATGCAGTTGTCTGTTGCTTTGAGTTTACACTATGGGTGGGACTCGCAACTTAATACCAGCGAGATGTTCTGGATAGATATCTCAAGGTGGATGATTAGTAGTAGATGCAGATGGATTTCGGTCTACTTGCCTTGACGTACCGCCCATGCTTTGAACCTCTACCTTTCTTGTAACATAGTTAGCATTGGTTTGCGCACATAATTCTGTCAATTGCCCAGCTGTAATTCGTTTACCTCACATAGCTATTTTATCGTCTTTTGGGAGAGAGACATCACTGGTGAACATCATGGGACCCCGGTCCATATTACCATCATCGACCACATCCGCTATTTACTTTACGCTTTTACTTACTATTTGCAGCATTACCTATCACTACTATCACTTGCGTTTGATCCTTTGTAAACTACAAGGCCGGAGGGATTGACAACCTCTCTGTACTCGTTGGGAGCAAAGTTATTTGTATCTGTGTGCAGGTCCACGTTGATTGCTAATATCTGGCGCCGTTAGCAGTTGACACCTTCTTGTTGAAACTGGGAGTCTCAGGGAAATCGATCCTTGGTATCTTTGCCAAGGGAAAACTTCCGCTACACTGCATCTCAAACCTTCCACTTGGGGTAACCAACGAGGGGCGAGAAGCCATCATGATACGTCCAAAACGTATCTATAATTTCTGCTTGCTCCATGCCTCTTTTGGGTGATATTGCTATGATATTTATACACTTCCATACACTTTTGATCATATTTGGACTAACCTATTAACTTAGTGCACCCCAGTGCCAGTTTCTGTTTTCTGCGGTTTTTGTATTTCAGGTTTTACCATTACGAGAACTGCCAGAAAAATCCCGGAAAAATTATATAAAAAATCAGCGTTCCAGAAGCTTCCCAGCAGCCAAAGTACAGCCGGAGGGGGGCCACCAGGGCTCCAGGCGCCCTGGTGGCGCCCCCCCTGCCCGCGCCGGGGGGGGGGCGCCTGGGCCCCCCGAGCCTCCGTTGATGCCCCCCTTTGGCATATATTTATATCGCGTCCCGAAACCCTCGAGACGGGAACCCTTTTTCGCGATCTCATCTCTGTTTCGTCGCCGCCGCCGCTTCCAAGATCGGGAGCGCCAGGAGAACTCTTCCCGGCACCCTGCCGGAGGGGAGGATCACCACCGGGAACTTCTCCACCACCATGGACGCCTCCCGGATGAGTTGTGAGTAGTCTCCCTTGGACCATGGGTCCATGACCAGTAGCTATGTGATGTTCTCCTCCCGTTCTTGTGCTTCACTAATTAGTCCTCGTGAGCTGCCCTACATGATCGAGGCACATATGTAATCCTTATGTTGTTGCTATGATGAGTTTGCTGGGATCCGATGGGTTGTGAGATTATGTTCAGATTGTGTTTGAGTAATATATTTGATCTACCTCTTTTATATTTATGTTCGTAAGTAATTCTTGCATGTTCCCCGTTGTTATTTATTGCTTTGGCCAAGTAGTAGGTAGTGACTCCAAGAGGGAACGTTATGCTTGATTGTGGGTTCATGCCCCTCGATGACTAGCTTGAGTGACAGAAACATGAGTCTAGGGGATGTGCTGTTGCCACAAGGGGGAAAACAACAGTGCTTGTGCCCGCGGGTGCAAGGATTGTTTACTTTACGCAAAGTTTTTTTAATGCAGGTGTCTGTTGCTTTGAGTTTACACTATGGGTGGGACTCGCAACTTAATACCAGCGAGATGTTCTGGATAGATATCTCAAGGTGGATGATTAGTAGTAGATGCAGATGGATTTCGGTCTACTTGCCTTGGCATACCGCCCATGCTTTGAACCTCTACCTTTCTTGTAACATATTTAGCATTGGTTTGCGCACATAATTCTGTCAATTGCCTAGTTGTAATTCGTTTACCTCACATAGTTGTTTTATCGTCTTTTGGGAGAGAGACATCACTAGTGAACATCATGGGACCCCGGTCCATATTACCATCATTGATCACATCCGCTATTTACTTTCAGCTTTTACTTACTATTTGCAGCATTACCTATCACTACTATCACTTGCGTTTGATCCTTTGTAAACTACAAGGCCGGAGGGATTGACAACCTCTCTGTACTCGTTGGGAGCAAAGTTATTTGTATCTGTGTGCAGGTCCACGTTGATTGCTAATATCTGGCGCCGTTAGCAGTTGACACCTTCTTGTTGAAACTGGGAGTCTCAGGGAAATCGATCCTTGGTATATTTGCCAAGGGAAAACTTCCGCTACACTTCATCTCAAACCTTCCACTTGGGGTAACCAACGAGGGGCGAGAAGCCATCAAGCAAAGTTTTCTGGCGCCGTTGCCGGGGACTCCACTCTTCAGGATAGGGGAGTTGCACGCTATCTTTTACCTTTGCTTTTAGTCTTGTTAGTTTACCTTTCAGCTTTTGCTTTAGTATCTTTTATCAAAAATGACAAAAACAAATATTTGCTTTTCTGTTAGTAGTCCTTTCTGTTTAGTCAAGCATGTTAGGATTTGGTGCTTTGAGGGAATCAGAAGTCCTAGATTTCCATCAAAGGGATGGAGAAAATATGAAGAAGGCATGGGACAGAATTTCTGATGCACATAGGAGAATTATGCCTTGGATACCTATAAAAATTGTGCTTAGAAAATTTTACCATGGTCTTTTTAAATGGTGTAAACACTCTCTTGATATTATAGCTGAAGGAGATTTCCTAGAGTGTGATGAAGCTAGAGCTCTTGAAATTATACATGGTCTATCTAGTTACTTTGTTTATGATCATAGTTTTGATACTGTCATAGATAGACTTGCTACTATTGAGAAGAGAATGGATGCTCTAGACTTGATGAAGGAAGAGAAACCCAAACCCAATAAGAAAGACATTTTGGAAATAGGCAATGATTGGGAGCCTTTTGTTAGAATTAGCATCTCTAATCAAGACTTCCTTGCTTATTGTGATATTGGATCTATGGTTTCTACTACGCCAAAAATTGTTCATGATTCTTTAAAACTTAACATGGATAGATTACCATCTTATCATGAACACACTAATGGAGATATTTCTGAAATCCAGGAAAGAATAAAAGACGTGCCAGTTAAATTCATTAAAGGGATTACAATGCTTGATTTCTTCATCATGGAGCCAAACCAAGGAAATATAGTGCTTGGAAGGGACTTCCTTCGAGCAGTTAAAGGCTTCATTGATATAGGTAAGGGACAAATCCGCTTACGCGGGAAGGCAAAAGGTGTGTACCCCTTTCCTATAAGGAACAAGAGTGAACTTGATGAGGAACCATTTGAAGCAATTTATAGCTCTGATTATTATGATGGTCATTGATTCCTCTATGCATTATGCCTAGCTTAAAGGCATAAAAGAAAGCGCTTTTGGGAGGCAGCCCACATGAATAAAATTTTGCTTTTGTTGTGTCTTGATGTTGTTACTACAGTAGCATCATCATTGTATCTTTGCTTTTCAATTTTGTGCCAAGTGTAGCCTCTGATTGCAAGAAAGTTCAAAAGTTGTGACGTGCTGTCCAGAAAACAGATTATGTCCTTGGATAGAAAAATTCGTATAAAATCACCAGATCATCTTTTTGGTCTGAATTTTTTCGATAGCATGCTCTATATAATTGTCTATCGTGCGCCTGTTTTGAGTTTTTTATTAGAGTTGCAGAAGTGCCCCGAAAAAATCATTTACTACCTGCTGTTCTGTTTTTCACAGATTCTGTCATGTTTTGCATTTCCTTCATTTTGCAAACCTAGAGCTTGCTTTTTCTTTGCAAAAACCTTTTGGCAATCTTGAGAAACAGTAGATCTTCAAGAATATCCTTATTTCCAGCAAGGAACAATTATTTTATTATGGGTACTAACCTCGCTAATCAGATTATGATGAGTTATGTATGAAGGGAGTTTTCAAGTGTGCGAGGGAAGATGATAAAAAGATTCAGGAGTGTCAAACGCCTAAGCTTGGGGATTCCCCCATGCACCCCCAAGAAATATTCAAGGAGACTCAAGCGTCTAAGCTTGGGGATGCCCCCGTGCATCCCCTTCTCCATCAACATTATCAGTTCGTCTTTCGTTCCACTATATTTTTATCACTTCATGTGTTAAGTGCTATGCTTGGAGCGTCTTGCTTTTAGTTTCCTTTTTAGTTTTCCTTAGCTTTTCATAACGAGTCGGAACTCAGCTTTCTTTATGTGGGAGAGAAACACGCTCCACTTCTACCTAGAACACAACATAGAATTTTCATGTCTATCTTTGCTGTATGTGTTCTTTGTCTTTCAAATAGCTACTATCATGCTTAGCTTTTAGTTTTCATGCTTATCTTTTTAAAGAGCTTTTGTTTAGTTGGTTACTTGAACTCTCTTTATTTATCATGATTATCTTATTAAGACAGTTTGCTTCCGTTGCATTGGTTGGTATGTCTATGATAAAGATACTACGTGCATAATGGTGCTTAGTAGTTCATGTTTTCTTATGGTTAGTCTCAAATAGCTGGGGGGTTTCCAATGTGTTATTGGAGTACCAACATGATTTGTTTGCCTATGATGTGGTATGGTTTAGTAATATCTTCCTTCAAGAATTTATTTTGATTGACTTGGCGTGTGCTCACGCATATTTAAGACTGTAAAGAAAGTCTGTCCAGCCTTGTTGATCTTTTATTTCTGAGTAGCGATATAACTACCATGCCTGATTCAATGTTGCTTTGTCGCTCTGCATGATTATGACCGTCATTGCTCTCTTAGTTGGTCGCTCCCAGTCTTTTGCTAACCTCCACCTGTACTAAGCGGACTGACTGCTTGTGCATCTAAATTCTTTTAAACCAGTTATGCCATATGAGTCCACCATACCTTCCTACATGGTATTTACCTGCCATTCCTAATGAAGACTTTCATGTACCATCTCGAAATTATTCAAAGAAAAAGAAAAAGAAAAATGCATTCCTATTTTGTGCCTCTGTTTTAAGTCCATGAGGAAGTAGTAGTTAATTCATGATCTTTTTAAGTTGGACAAGTTTCACCCCGGGATTGCATGTATAATGTGCAAACCCATAACATGAGAAGGAACTGGCATTGAGTGCGCGCGGCTCAAAATTAATATAACAAACAAACCCTCCTTCACGCTTTGTTCATGAGAAATCAGAAAACTTAGGCAGTGATAAACAAAGGAGATTAAGAGGATGTGATCGTCCTCATTCGGGAGCCGTTCCTCGAAACTTGTCCATCTCAAAAAGTAATTGAGTTATCTGCTAGCATTCGTTGACGAAACATGCATGATCTAAGAAGAAAATAATTATTACCTCTGTTTTTAAAACCAAGAGCTCTGGTACATGTTTTGTCTTTGTTTCCGACTACGGGTTTTCAACCTTGCCAACAAAAGCCACGGTTCGAGAGTCTCCACCTTCTTTTAAAGCACCAACTACTGAGAGCATGATTGTCATTCTGAGTGTAATGTGCATTGTCCCAAAGTAGCATTGTCTTTTGCATGATTATGATATCGTTTATTTTGAAATCATTGTATCTAGTCATCACTTAAACCTTGGAGGTGCCCCTGCATTTATGTTTTGCTTCACTAAAGGGGGCAAGCGAGATATAACTTTATCATATTTGCACACCATGCTCATTACAAATCTATTTGATGTTTCAATATCATATTGTAAAACTTTCAGTTCTTTGTGATTTTCTCATGAGGCAACTTAATTACTACAGATTCATTGTCTCAGTAAGCTTTTGTCATATGACTATGAAAAGTCCTATATGGTTAATAGCATGTCACCACAGAAATTATTCTTGTTATCATTTACCTACTCGAGAACGAGCAGGAATTAAGCTTGGGGATGTTGATACGTCCAAAACGTATCTATAATTTCTGCTTGCTCCATGCCTCTTTTGGGTGATATTGCTATGATATTTATACAATTCCATACACTTTTGATCATATTTGGACTAACCTATTAAATTAGTGAACCCCAGTGCCAGTTTCTGTTTTCTGCTGTTTTTGTATTTCAGGTTTTACCATTACGAGAACTGCCAGAAAAATCCCGGAAAAATTATATAAAAAATCAGGGTTCCAGAAGCTTCCCAACAGCCAAAGTACAGCCGGAGGGGGGCCACCAGGGCTCCAGGCGCCCTGGTGGCGCCCCCCCTGGCCGCGCCGGGGGGCGCCTGGGCCCCCCGAGCCTCCGCTGATGCCCCCCTTTGGCATATATTTATATCGCGTCCCGAAACCCTCGAGACGGGAACCCTTTTTCACGATCTCATCTCTGTTCCGCCGCCGCCGCCGCTTCCAAGATCGGGAGCACCAGGAGAACTCTTCCCGGCACCCTACCGGAGGGGAGGATCACCACCGGGAGCTTCTCCACCACCATGGACGCCTCCCGGATGAGTTGTGAGTAGTCTCCCTTGGACCATGGGTCCATGACCAGTAGCTATGTGATGTTCTCCTCCCGTTCTTGTGCTTCACTAATTAGTCCTTGTGAGCTGCCCTACATGATCGAGGCACATATGTAATCCTTATGTTGTTGCTATGATGAGTTTGCTGGGATCCGATGGATTGTGAGATTATGTTCAGATTGTGTTTGAGTAATATATTTGATCTACCTCTTTTATATTTATGTTCGTAAGTAATTCTTGCATGTTCCCCGTTGTTATTTATTGCTTTGGCCAAGTAGTAGGTAGTGACTCGAAGAGGGAACGTTATGCTTGATTGTGGGTTCATGCCCCTAGATGACTAGCTTGAGTGACAGAAACATGAGTCTAGGGGATGTGCTGTTGCCACAAGGGGGAAAACAACGGTGCTTGTGCCCGCGGGTGCAAGGATTGTTTACTTTACGCAAAGTTCTTTTAATGCAGTTGTCTGTTGCTTTGAGTTTACACTATGGGTGGGACTCGCAACTTAATACTAGCGAGATGTTCTGGATAGATATCTCAAGGTGGATGATTAGTAGTAGATGCAGATGGATTTCGGTCTACTTGCCTTGGCGTACCGCCCATGCTTTGAACCTCTACCTTTCTTGTAACATAGTTAGCATTGGTTTGCGCACATAATTCCGTCAATTGCCCAGCTGTAATTCGTTTACCTCATATAGCTGTTTTATCGTCTTTTGGGAGAGAGACATCACTAGTGAACATCATGGGACCCCGGTCCATATTACCATCATTGATCACATCCGCTATTTACTTTCAGCTTTTACTTACTATTTGCAGCATTACCTATCACTACTATCACTTGCGTTTGATCCTTTGTAAACTACAAGGCCGGAGGGATTGACAACCTCTATGTACTCGTTGGGAGCAAAGTTATTTGTCTGTGTGCAGGTCCACGTTGATTGCTAATATCTGGCGCCGTTAGCAGTTGACACCTTCTTGTTGAAACTGGGAGTCTCAGGGAAATCGATCCTTGGTATCTTTGCCAAGGGAAAACTTCCGCTACACTGCATCTCAAACCTTCCACTTGGGGTAACCAACGAGGGGCGAGAAGCCATCAAGCAAGCGGCAAATGCAAAGTCTTCTCATAGATGTGAACTGCATTCGCAACTTGGCTACCAAGAATCCATTTGTTGCACATGAAGCGTGTCGGTGGTCGTGGAAGAGCCTTACCCTGCTATGCTCTGAAGCTGATCTTCAAGCAGATGGCTTCACTGAGCGTTTCAAGTTCGACTCCAGTCCACCACAAGCTGCGACTTGGCGTCCAACCCCATCTATTGAAGATTATGAGTATTCATCTTCGGCTGCAACTGTTGTTGCTCGTGTCATCGATGAAGAAGACAACGCCACTTCCCCAACAATCGCTTCACTGCATCACGATTCTGCGTCAGGCCCCTCTGCATCACCAAACTCCAACGTCGACCCGGCTGCACCAGCATCTTCTCCGCCTAGGAACGCATAGATACTCTATGTCTCCTAACCTTTTTGGTCCTTACTAACAAAAGGGGGAGAAGCATATGCGTTGATAGTCTTCAAGCGGGTCCATATATGGGTTGGGTGCATTATTTTTCTGGGATAATTAGATTTATGCCCCTAGTTGTGACCCACTCGACTGTTTTACCCCTAATTTCTAAAAGTCACCGGTTCTGTCCAAGTCACTTCGCTCCTCTTTTGCTTTTGCCCTTTGACCGTTTGCCCGTTAGTTTGAAAACTTCATAACTAATTCATATTAAATCAGAAAAATGCAAATAAGATACCAAAATGTTCGAAAAAAACATCACCTATATGTCAGTGTCATTTGCATTTATGACCAAAGTTTTGGAAAGTGCCCATCCGAGTTTTAGCTCTTATGATACCACCATGAATAGTAAAACCTAACAAATTCAAAAAATTATAAAAAAAAATTGGTGGCAAATAATGACAAATGTTTGAAATGCTTGCCAAGTTTCATCATGGAATGACATTTGTGGATGTCGTGGCAAATAAAACAATCAGCACTCGAAAATAGATTATTTCTTTGCCACGACTTCCACGAATGTCGTTCCCTGATGAAACTTGGCAAGCATTTGAAATATTTGTCATTCTTTGCCACCAATTTTTTGTTTGAATTTTATGAAAAAATTTAGATTTTACTTTTAATGGTGGTATGATAAGAGCCAAAACTCGGATGGGCACTTTCCAACACTTTTTCATGAATGCAAATGACACGGACATATAGGTGATGTTTTTCCAAACATTTTGGTATCTTATTTGCATTTTTCTCATTTAGAATGAATTAGTTATGATGTTTTCAAACGGACAGTCAAATGGTCAAAGGGCAAAAGCAAAAGAGAAGCAAAGTGACTTGGACATAACCGGCGACTTTTAGAAATTAAGGGTAAAACAGCCGAGTGGGACACAACTAGGGGCATACATCTAATTATCCCTATTTTGTTGCTAAGTTCTTATAACTCTCATTTTTGAAACATTTGTCTCTTGAGTTGTAACACTTAAAACTTGATGGTCGTCTGCTACATTTGTTGTTGTTTCTTCTGCTTGGTTAAATATCTATCCTATGTGCATGAAGTCATTTAGCAGACGCCCATTTTCCATTATGCATCTCATTATCTTCACTTCATCCTTGTATGCATGATGGATTGTCTTTATAAAATCGAAGGAGATCTCCACAAAGCAAAACCTGCCATGTGCCTTTGCATTCAAAAGCAAAACTACTATGTGCACATCTTCAGGGGGAGGCCTCTCAATATTATGAAGCCATCGATCATATTATCCATAATTTCACATATTTTATCCCTGTTGAAAACTTCAACTTGTTTGTCATCAATCACCAAAAAGGGGGAGATTATAAGTGCATCTAGTGCCCCCTAGTTGGTTTTGGAGTATTGACAACAAATGAGGTTGAGGGACTAACGTGTTTGTGAGAATTGCAGGATAACACATGTAATAGTCCCTCACAAATTCGGTTTATCTTCCAGAGATGACCCCTAAAAATGTGTGAAGACATTGAAGACAGTGGTGGTGCGTGAAGACATTCACGTGAAGTTAATGACCTATGAAGACATTCATTGAAGACTATAGAATGCGAAGACATAGTTTCTTTCATATTTCTTTTTTATCCTTTCTTGAGTCATAGGAACCACTGTACTGTTAAGTGGGGTCTAAGTGAACATAGTCGAACGACTGAAGTGATGCTCAACCAAAACACCTATGTCTTCACGCGAAGACAAATGAGAGCAAATCTTATCCAAAGCTGGATAAGTCAGCTTTACTTGGAGCTCAAGTAAAGTTGTCGCGTGTGTTCTCAATCCGATCGTTAGACACGTGTCAGTTCCTTAGTGACTAAGGGTCATTTAGGACATATCATGTCGGGTTGCCTCATGGCTATAAATAGCCCACCCCTTACACCATCAATTGGTGATTGCTCAGAGTTAGTGCACGGCTTTTGTCGTTTGAGAGCAACCCACCCCTGAAGCCTTTGAGAGAAAAGATCCTTGTGAGGACAAAACTCAAAACACCCAAAGCCAAAGAGAGTTAAGCATCATTGAAGTCTTTTTGTCTATGTGACCTAAAGACTTGTTACACTTGAGGACTGTGCTTCCTCCAGCCGGTTAGGCGTCACGTTCTGAGTGTCCTAGAGTGACTGTGGATCGCCAGTGAACGAAGTATGTGAAGGTTCGGAAGTCTACCTTGAAGACTTACCAGAGTGATTGGGCGAGGACTGTGTGTTCTTAGCTCAAGGGGAATACAGTGAGGACTGTGTGTCCTCAGGTTTGAATACCTAGCCTGTAATGCCCAGTATGCGGCTAAGTCCCCCACGTGTCGAGGCACGACTTAAGGACATAAACGCATACTAGAATGATCTCAAGTATGGTATCTTTGCACATCTCATGTAAAATTCAGGGATGAAATTATAAAATTATAGTTGGCTTACACTCTCCACGTCACACAATGAATACAATAGCATACATCATCCAAAGAACATCAGGGTCTGACTACGTGCAAAATCCAAACGAGAAAGATACCATAAATAACAGAAGCCCGGATCCTCCTAGTAAGAACCACTACAGATCGTCGGGATAAGACATATAGTAACGTCCACGCTCTTCATCGAACTCCTAGTGAAGTTCTGTGCCATCTCCTGCATAGTTCTCGACGGTACCTGCATCTGGTGTGTGTTGAAACTGTGAGCCACAGAGGACTTAGCAATCCTGTTCCCGGGTATCAAAACTACCAAAACCTTAGGTGTGGAAAGGCTATAAACAAGGGTTGCATCGAGCACTAAGCACTAGCTTACGAATTTGGAGCGAGAAGAGAGCAAGTGCCAACGATCGCCAAGTTGATCAAGAAGTGATCCTAGCTACTCACGATCAAACATAACCCCACCGTGTTCACTTCCTGAAGCCCTTCGGAAAGAGACCATCACGGTTACTCACGCAGGTAGTGTATTCATGAATAAGGTGTCAAGTTATCTACAACCGGGTATTAACAAATTCCCATCTGCCACATAACCGCGGGCACGGCTTTTGAAAGATCAAACCCTGCAGGGGTGTCCCAACTTAGCCCATCACAAGCTCACGATCCGCGGAGTCGCAACTCCAAAGTGGGAAGGCCCGAGTATTCTCGGAATCCCGTGCTCAAGATATTTCGGCAAAGGTAAAACTAATCCAGCAAGACCTCCCGGCGTGCCGGCACCCTGATAGTAGCCGCGCGTATCTCGTCTCAGGCCTCGACCGGATGAGCGAAGCGTACAGGTGCCAAAATACCCCAAGTTGCCAAGGGGCGGACCCGCACAGTGCTCTAGTTTGGACCAACACTCATGAGGAGCACTAGCCCGGGGGGTGGATTAAGACCTCGGGATTATAACTCCCTATGCAAGTTTTAGTTGTTTAGGCAAATGTAAAACCAAAGTTGGGCCTTGCTGGAAAAGCTTTAAACAGAGCGAATTATCAAGGGGGGGCCATAAACCCCAATCGTGTTAGGAACGCAAAAATCAAGGAACATAACACCGGTTTATCGGTTCCTAAGGTGGCATAAGTGGAACAGAACACCAAGCAGAAAGGCTTAGCCTTCCACCCATTACCAATATATAGGTGAATTAGTTTTTAACAGGTATTATATATTGTTTTATCCCAACAAAGACTTCATCGTGGAGCAATCTTCAAAACTTCACCTGCAACTAACAACGCTATAAGAGGGGGCTGAGCGATGCGTACTTAGCCAAACAACGGTTTGCTAGGAAGGTGGTTAGAGTGTATCATGGCAACAATAGGAGGGGTGACAAACAGGATTAGGCATCGAGGCAATATCTAAACAATGAGACATCTAGCATAGGCAAAGATAGAAGTGATATCTGGGAATGGTCATCTTGCCTGTTGATTCCACGGACGGATCGTAACCTTGCTCCTCAAACTCAGCCTCGAAAGGAACCTCGAACTCCGAATTGTCATCGGGCTCTAACCAACACAACAATGCAAACACTGGAACGACAATCAATCATCATGCAATGCTCAAACACATGATGCATGAATATGATGCATATGGACATGGATAAGACATAATGCAACTCTTAGGAACAAGAAGAGTGCACAAGCAACATGGCGATAACAAGATCACACACATGAGCAACACAATCAAAAGGAACAAAACTAGCATGGCCACAAGTGGTTATGTAGATTATTTAAACAAGCACCCAACAAGTTTTTAAGAGTTGTTTAACATGGCAAGGGGTGCATCTAGGACAAAAAGCAACATGCAAGCATTTTAAATGGGCCGGAAAGAACAAACAACAATTTTCGGAAACTCTCATTTTCATAAAAAATACATTTAGCACAGATCTGAGAAACTCATCTTTTAAAGTTGTTAAACATGCAAAGTAACAGCACCACATTAATCTACACATTTTCCCACCCCAAATGCATATAAAGTTTGTTAAATTTGGAGTTGTAGATATTTGGTTATGATTTTTGCAAGTTTGAGCATATTTAAACACAAATTAATTCAAACATCATTTTAAATGTTTTAAACATGGCAACAAATTGCATATTAGTATTCTACATAAAAAAACTAGGCAGTTTTCATACATAACTTATTTTCATCAGAGGCATATTTTAACAGATATAAAATATGCAAAGATAATGCAGAAAAAGAAAAAGAAAACAAAAAACAAAAAAGAAAAACAAAAGAAAAGGGGCAAGCTGACCCAGTTGGATCTAGCCCTAGCCACTGACCCGTGGGTCTAGAGGCGCTGAGGTGGCAGCGGCGGGTGCGGTTGTGTGCACGCGAGCTGTGAGAATGACGGGTGGGGCCGGCCTATCAATGGCACATATGAAGCAAAAAAGGGGGGAAATCCCACTGCCCCCGGTGTGATTCGAACCCAGGATCTCCTGGTAGCGAGGGGGAGGCTCAGGCCACTTGGCTGAGTGCGGGCATCTGACAGAGAGGGAGCCTAGATCCTCTTGGCGTAATCTGCAACAAGTGCATGTCCTCATCTGCCTGCAACAAAGAGGATCGTCGGCGGCGAGCGTCAACGACGACGGCGAGGCACTACAGGTGTTGGCGGGCGTGCGGAACCTGCAAGAGGGTGCAGGAGTGTGTGCGCGTGGAGCTCGGCTCCGAGGCGAGGGGGCGCGGGGCGCAGCAGAGGCAAAGGTCGGGCTCGTGCGCGAGCACGGCTCAGTGCGGTATGCAGCGTGCGGCGGCAGGGCGAAACAGGGTCGCAGATCTGCTACCTAGTGCGTACAGGTGCGTGCGACGCGAACGCGGAGCTGCTGGGGACGCGGGGCGCGCGGACTGCGAGCGTTCTCTGAATAGTTCAGAGAACCACCGGAGCACGGGGAGAGCGGGGTTGGCATGGATTCGGCGACGACGCTGGTGCACTAAAGGCGACGGAAAGGAGCAGGGAAGGGGCTGGATATACCTAGTTTACCTAGGACATGCATACGGGATCGGGCTCGTAGCAGAACAACAGCGACGACGGTAAGGAAGCCCGGCGAGCTTCTGACCGAGAAGAAGACGACGACGTCGTGGAAGGAGATCTTGGGCTCGGACTTTCGCCTAAACAGATTCGCGGCAACGTTGCGGGTCCGGAGAACGTCGAGGAGGAAGACCAGGGCGAGCTATGCCGGCGGCGAGCTGTGGCTCGGGTCGGCCATGGCATTGGCGACAGCGTGCGAGGAAGGCATGGAGATGCGCGGCGCGGAGGGAGGAAGGAGGAGAGGGGAAACCCTAGGAGGCTCTGCTCGGGTTTAAAAGGAGCGGACGACGCGCTGGCCTCGACGTCTGTGAGATCACGGCACGACGGCGTGGGCGTGCTCTGACTCTGGATGCGAGCGACGGAGGAAGACGGGGCAGAGAAGGGAGAGAGTCTGGCAGGCGGGCCCGGGTGAGAGAGGGGTCACGGCGCGACTGCGCGCTGGCGGGCTACGCACGTGGAGGAGCTGGCGGGGCCGCGGTGCTGGCTACTGGGCCTGGTGGCTGCGCTGCTGGGCTGCTGCTGCTGCCGCGCTACTCTGGCTGCGGCTGGCCTTTTCCATTTTTTTTTCTTCACACAGAAAAGAAAAACAAAAAGAAAAGCTCAGGGACCAAGGGGAGTAGTATGGAAAATTTAAAAATATTCCCAAGCTCCTGTGAAAATGCTCTATTTTATAAAATTGTCCTGGGCATTTTTAGAGGTAGAAAAATAAAATAAGTTTGAATATGGTTCAAACCTCTGTCATTTTTGAACCTAACCAAATCAATTCAAATTGGGGCAAGGCTTTGCAATGTGACTCATGACAGTGTAACTTAGATGTGGGGAGGAGATGAACAATATTGGAAGAGGCTAAGTCACTTGCAAAATTACTTAAAGAAATGAAAGAAAAAGAAGGAAGGAGAAGAGTGATGCAAAAGGAAGAGGGGGGGGGGGGGTTTAGGGTTTAGCATATTCATGGTTTCTAACACCACCAACATAAGAATGAGATGCACTCACTTGGCATGCTAGGACAAGGATCATCACATATGCAAGTAAAAGAATGCTAAGATGAGCATGATGCAATGGTGATGATGAAGCAATGCATGGATGCAACAAGGAAAAGAAACATGACAATGCAATACAATAAGAATGAATAATTGAAAAAGAACCCCCAAGGAAAGGACAAGGATAAAATGATAAATGTTTATTTCCATATATGGAAGGTATCACATATGGGGTGTTACAAACTCTCCTCCACTACAAAAAGATCTCGTCCCGAGATCTAGGACTGAAAGAAGGAGGGATACTCGGAACGGAGAAGATCTTCTCGTTCCCATGTAGCTTCTCGGTCGGTATGGTGTGACAACTTCACTTTCAAGAATTTGATGGACTTGTTGCGGGTCTTGCACTCAGTTTCTTCAAGGATAGCAACGGGGTGCTCAGGATAAGACAAGTCTTGTTGAAGATCAATCTCTTCGAAAGGAATGGTGCGTTTAGGCGTCTTGAAGCACTTGCGGAGTTGAGACACGTGAAACACATCATGCACATTTGCAAAGTTGGAGGGAAGCTCGAGTTGGTAGGCTAGATCGCCTCTCTTGCCAAGAATCTTGAAAGGGCCCACATATCTTGGAGCAAGCTTGCCCTTGAGACCGAACCTCTGAGTGCCCTTCATGGGAGAAACACGGAGATAGACATGATCTCCAATGTCGAAAGCCAAGTCACGATGCTTGCCGTCATAGTAGCTCTTTTGACGCGATTGCGCGGCTTTGAGATTCTCATGTATGACTTTGCACATTTCTTCGGCTTCTGAGATCAAGTCATTTCAAAGGAGTTGACATTCACCAGTCTCAGACCAGTTGAGGGGGGTACGACACTTTCTGCCATAGAGGATTTCAAAAGGAGCTTTGCCGGCACTAGCTTGGAAAATGTTGTTGTAGGAGAATTCGACAAATGGAAGGCAATCTTCCCACTTCATACCGAAGGAGATGACACAAGCTCTTAGCATATCTTCGAGGATCTGGTTCACTCTTTCGACTTGACCACTAGTCTGAGGGTGAAACGCAGTGCTGAAGCGAATCTTTGTGCCCATGGCTGACTGAAAAGAATCCCAGAACTTGGAAGTGAACAAGCTTCCGCGGTCTCAGGAGATCACTTGAGGAATGCCATGTAAAGAAATAATTCTGGAGGTATACAGCTCTGCCAGCTGAGCTGCGTTGATGGATTCTTTGATGAGAAGAAAATGAGCTACTTTAGTTAGCTTGTCAATCACCACGAAGATAGCATCATTTCCTTTCTTGGACTTGGAAAAACCGGTGACGAAATCCATCTCAATGTGATCGAATTTCCACTTGGGAATAGGTAGAGGTTGAAGGAGTCCGGCTGGACGTTGATGCTCTGCCTTCACTCTTCTGCAGGCATCGCATTCATTCACGAATTGGGCAATCTCCCTTTTCATGCGAGTCCACCAATATGATTTCTTGAGGTCATGATACATCTTGGAGCTTCCTGGATGTATCGAGAGAAGTGAGTCATCTGCTTCGTTCATTATGAGCTTTCTGAGATCACCTTTGGGAACCACAATCCTATCCTCAAAGAATAAGGTGTCTTTCTCATCAACGCGATAGCACTTGTACTTGGGAGTACCCTTAGCAATACCATGTTTCACTTTCTGCACCATAGCATCACTGAGTTGGGCCTCACGGATTTGATCTTCCAAGGTAGGAGCAACTTGAAGATTTGCAAGAAAGCCCTGCGGAACAACTTGGAGATTGAGCTTTCTGAATGGTTCACAAAGTTCAGGCTGGAACGGTTTGATAAGGAGACTGTTGCAATACGCCTTTCTTCTCAAGGCATCTACAAAGACATTGGCTTGGACTCATCTGGAGGAGTAAGAACCGAAGAAGAAATGAGCTTCTGTTTGAGGGTATTGAATGCCACATCACAATCAGGAGTCCATGAGATCTCACGACCACCTCTGGAATCTTTGTACTGTTGCCACCAATCAGCAGCTTGATCTTTGAGTTGGAAAGTGGCAAACTTGACATAATCCTCAGGCCTCATGTTACTACATTCAAAGTGCTTTTTGATGTCTGTGATCCAATCTTCAGCATCTAGCGGGTCCACACAGTAACTGAAAGACTTCGGTTGGTTTGCCAGGAATTGGTTCAGTGTCACAAAGTGAGGTTGATTGAACAGATTGCCTTGGCCTTGGTTCCCATGATTGCCTTGATTTGCTTGGTTGGCTTGAACATTCTGCATCATTTGCATGAGCATCTGAGTGTTCTGGTTGGTTGCTTGCATAATTGCTCTCCATGCCTCAGCCGGAGGAGGAGGGGAAGGAGGACGTTCAGGAGGACGTTCTTCTTTGCCCTCTTGGTTTGGGTTGGGAACCTTCTTAGGAGCCATCCTGAGTATGATGACAACCATTAGCCATTGATGCAAAACAGGTAAGCTGAATCAACGACTAGATATTTGCAACAAAAAGTCTTCACAATGAACATTCGAACAAAATGAACGAATGAATTCCACAGTTTAATGGTACAACAATCTTGTCGAGAAGCCACTTGGGAGAACAAAAGATAAAATAAAACAACAATGTACAGATGGAACAAATACATGATAGAAGTTTCGTCCCACATGATCGTGTTGAATGCCCCATGGTACGTGTTACAAAGGGTGTTGCAATCCCTAGATCAGCATAGCCAAGGACCCTTTAAGATGCAACTCCCAATTGGAACAACGCCCATGAAACCTCTTGACTCGATGTTGAACCCCAAACCTCATACCATGCACTCGTTGGAAGAATGCCTACAAGCTACTTGAAAAACCCACCTATTAATTCCCGAAGCTTTCCGGTTATGCAATCTGGTGTTGGGGATACAGGGGAAGCACCGCGCACTCAACTCTAAACCTACATCTAGTTGTATCCATCCGTCAACACATAACCAGTCATCCTCGAAAACTGTTTACCTCGGACCTTCGAAATGCATCCGCTATACTAGCTGTGGCAATACTCCCGAACTATCTCCCAAGTACTGGGTGACATCGGGGTTATCTCACCACCAGACATGTATACAAGAGTTTTCGATGTCGGCCGTCTTAAGTATTCTAGAACCGATACGATACATTTGTGACGACAACACCTTGGAACTCAACTCCCCGGGACACTGCCACAACCCCTAAATGACAGGAGGCATCGAGAACAATGTTCTCGTCACAAAGATATCGGAACAATCCAAACAATACTCGTGTGATCCTAAAAAATAGTGAATTTTTGAGAGTAGAGGAGATAGAACAACATCAGGAGTCCTCACCAGAGTGATGAAGGGGATGAGGAGTAAAAAGAAATCCTACTCTCCGATATATATATAGGACTCAAAACATTTTGTGTGTGTGCCTAGACTCAACCGTCAGCAATTTGATCAATTAGGGGGCTCCTAGGTCAGAGAAGGCTCTGATTACCAACTTGTAATGCCCAGTATGCGGCTATGTCCCCCACGTGTCGAGGCACGACTTAAGGATATAAACACATACTAGAATGATCTCAAGTATGGTATCTTTGCACATCTCATGTAAAATTCAGGGATGAAATTGTAAAATGATAGTTGGCTTACACTCGCCACGTCACACAATGAATACAATAGCATACATCATCCAAAGAACATAAGGGTCCGACTACGGATTAAATCCAAATGAGAAAGATACCATAAATAACACAAGTCCGGATCCTCCTAGTAAGAACCACTACTGATCGTCGGGATAAGACATATAGTAATGTCCACGCTCTTCATCGAACTCCCAATGAAGTTCTAAGCCATCTCCTACATAGTTCTCAACGGTACCTGCATCTGGTGTGTGTTGAAACTATGAGCCATAGAGGACTCAGCAATCCCGTTCCCGGGTATCAAAACTACCAAAACCTTAGGTGTGGAAAGGCTATAAACAAGGGTTGCAGCAAGCACTAAACACTAGCTTACGAATTTAGAGCGAGAAGACATCAAGTGCAAACGATCGCTAAGTTGATAAAGAAGTGATCCTAGCTACTCATGATCAAACATAACCCCACCGTGTTCACTTCCCGAAGCCCTTCGAAAAGAGACCATCACGGTTACTCACGCGGGTTGTGTATTCATGAATAAGGTGTCAAGTTATCTACAACCGGATATTAACAAATTCCCATCTGCCACATAACCGCGGACACGGCTTTCGAAAGATCAAACCCTGCAGGGGTGTCCCAACTTAGCCCATCACAAGCTCACGATCCGCGGAGTCGCAACTCCAAAGTGGGAAGGCCCGAGTATTCTCGGAATCCCGTGCTCAAGATATTTCAACAAAGGTAAAACTAATCCAGCAAGATCTCCCGATGTGCCGACACCCTGATAGTAGTCGCGCGTATCTCGTCTCAGGCCACGACCGGATGAGCGAAGCATACAGGTGCCAAAATACCCCAAGTTGCCAAGGGGCGGACCCGCACAGTGCTCTAGTTTGGACCAACACTCATGAGGAGCACTGGCCCGGGGGTGGATTAAGACCTCGAGTTTATAACTCCCTATGCAAGTTTTAGTTGTTTAGGCAAATGTAAAACCAAAGTTGGGCCTTGCTGGAAAAGCTTTAAACAGAGTGAATTATCAAGGGGGGCCCATAAACCCCAACCGTGTTAGGAATGCAAAAATCAAGGAACATAACACCGGTTTATCGGCTCCTAAGGTGGCATGAGTGGAACAGAACACCAAGCAGAAAGGCTTAGCCTTCCACCCATTACCAATATATAGGTGAATTAGTTTTTAACAGGTATTATATATTGTTTTATCCCAACAACTACTTCATCGCGGAGCAATCTTCAAAACTTCACCTGCAACTAACAACGCTATAAGAGGGGCTGAGTGATGCGTACTTAGCCAAACAACGGTTTGCTAGGAAGGTGGTTAGAGTGTATCATGGCAACAATAGGAGGGGTGACAAACAGGAATAGGCATCGAGGCAATATCTAAACAACGAGACATCTAGCATAGGCAAAGATAGAAGTGATATCTGGGAATGGTCATCTTGCCTGTTGATTCCACGGACGGATCGTAACCTTGCTCCTCAAACTCAGCCTCGAAAGGAACCTCGAACTCTGAATTGTCACCGGGCTCTAACCAACACAACAATGCAAACACCGGAACGACAATCAATCATCGTGCAATGCTCAAACACATGATGCATGAATATGATGCATATGGACATGGATAAGACATAATGCAACTCTTAGGAACAAGAAGAGTGCACAAGCAACATGGCAATAACAAGATCACACACATGAGCAAGACAATTGTAATGCCCCAGATGTAATACTTTCCCTTTTGGGCATATAATATATCTCTGGCTTCATCTATTCCATTCCGGGTTCTTTGTCTTTCGGGTTTTCGTCGTTTTGTTGTGTGCGTGTGTGGCATTCATTCATATCATGTAGTCATGTGCATCGCATTGCATTTGTGTTGTCGTTTGCATCCGCTCCCACTCGTTCCTTCCCGTTGTCCGTTTCGCGTTCCGGAGCTCCCTCACGTGTCCGTGGCGTCCCGTAGGCTTGCTTTGGTGTTTGGCCGTGTAACGTTACCGGTTTGGCGCGAGACTTGTCGTGTGTTGTTGTTTTGGTGTGTGTAACCCGCCTGTCAAATCTCGTCGCGTTTGGAGTTCGTTTGCTACCCCAACAGTTATTCTCGTGGGCTCAAAGTGCATCCACTTTGAGGCCCAAGACACCCCTCCAACAGCCCACCAAACCAGCCCAAACCCCTCCCTTCATCTAGGCCATCCAATTCTGATCGCGTGGCCGAAAACCACACCTCATTTGGACAACCCTAGCTCCTTGTGCCTATATATTTGTCCACTTCCCCAGATTTTTGCCCCAAATCAAGGAAACCCTAGCCCCCATCTTCTTCTTCCTCCAGCCACCGCCACCTCGCCGGAGAGTTCGCCGGATTTTTTGCCGGAATCTCCAACCACCGCCGCCGCCGCTCCTCTAATCCACCCCGCCGGGGCCGCCGCGCACCGCCGACCTTTCCTCCCTCCGGCGCCCGAAGGACGCAGCCGCCGCTCGGGGATCGAAGGATCCCGAGCCGATCCAATCGCGTCGGTCGCCTGGGCCAGGATCGCCCCGCTGGGCCAAACCCTAGGCGGCCCGTCCGCTACTTCGCCTGGGCCGGGATCGCGCCAGATCCGCCGAAACCCTAGGGCCTCCTTCGCCTGGGCCTCGTCCGGCGCGCCGCCAGGGCCCATTCCCAGCACCTCTCTCCAGGCGGCTTCCACCCCGCTGGGCCGGCTGCTCCAGCGCCCCGCGGGCCCTCTCCCTGCTGCCCCGAACCGCCGCTCGGCTGGGCCGGTGGGCCGCGCCCGAGGCCGATCCGCAAGCCGCCGCGCTTCAGGCGCTCGAGGGAGCCTGAGTCTCCAGATCCCGATCGCCTCCCCTGCGAGGATCCCTAACGGGCCGGATCCGCAGGCCCGACCCGCATTGTCTCCGCGCCCAATCCGCTTCCCCGAGCCCGATCCGCTCCGTTTCCAGCCCGGTTGACTTTTCCAGATCTGGAGGTTGCCTCTTATTTCTCTAAGTCCCTAAATTCTTTACCTGTCTGATGCTATATTCAAATGGTGATAACTTTGTGTGTGATGCTCCGATTTGAGTGAATGAGATGACCAGATGTTCGTGGAGACTTGTACTACATTTCATTCCATTATGCCATACATGTTTGAGATCATCTAGATGTTTAAAATTCTGTTACAAGAGTGCATCTTGTTAAAAACTGCTGTTTGTAGTTATTTTCATGCCATCTTTGCATAGTGATAACTTGTTGCTTGTTTATCCAAATGATGCAAATGAGATGTCCACGTGTTCGTCTTGTCATGCTCTACATGATGATTGCTTAGACTTGCATGATAGAATTAATCTTGCCATGTTTATCTTTGTTGCAAAGTGCTATGTGGCTGTGATGTTGTTTAACTTGTTATGAGATGCCAACTTGAGGAGCTCATTGCTATCATTGTGATTGTCCCCATGATGCATGCTTAGGTGTGTTGGACTCACCATCATGTGTACTTTGTTGTGGTGTTTACCACTTGCCATGTTTAGTTTTGAGGTGACTTAAACTTGCTCTCAAAGATGCCATGATGAAACTGTTGTTATAAAACTTAGTGAAATTTCACTAAGTCTGGAATCTGTAATTTCTAGATGCCATGTTTGCTTGTTGTTCTAGGCCAATCCATGATAGTTTTGGGGTGAATCTTGATGATTCCTTGCTGTACATATTGTTGGCTATCCATTCATGCTCTCACATGCTTATTTGAGTGGTTGTAGCATATTTAACTTTTGCTCCCAAGTTGCAATAAAATTACTGCTGTCAGGATTTTGTTGTTAAGTTCAATATGTCATAGCTTGTTGCTATTGATCCGTGGCTCCTTTGGAGGTGCACCAATGGACTTATTTGCTGTAGGATATGTCTAGTTTATGTTCATGCTCTTTGCCATGATGTTTGAGTGCTGTAGCTTATTTATCTAGTGCTCCGAAGTTGCTATGTGGCTGTAATTTTCAGCTTGTGCATATTTCTTGTTTCGGGCATAACTTTTAGCCCGTAGCTCCGTTTTCAGCAAGTCTTATATGAAACTTGGTTGATTTTTCATGTAGATTCATAATATACTATTGTTATCATGTTTTGAAATATTTTGCTTGAGTGCAATTTTCCATGCTCCTTGTGCTCCCATAGTGCATCAGTCATGCATCCATCATTGCTGTGTGCGCATTGCATCTTGTTGATTTCGTGCCTTGTGTGTTTGTGTTGAGTAGAGCCGGAAGCTAAGGCCGAGTACGAGTACGAGCACGAGGTTACTACCGAGGTTGAGCACGAGGACCCCTCTTACGATCCTATCGACAACTCTTCAGGCAAGATGACCGAACCCCGATAACATTACTATCTTTGCCTATTGCTAGTAGTCTCGATCTATAGTTTTGCCTCGATGCCCATGTCTTTCATGTCAGCCTCCTACTTGTAACCATGTTCATGTCTAACCACCCTACCTATGCAAACCGTTGAATGGCTAAGTACGCTTCGCTCAGCCCCTCTTATAGCATTGTTAGTTGCAGGTGAAGATTGAAGATGCTTGCTTCATGTTGAAGTTTGTTGGGTTATATCACACTATATAAATGCTTAAAATGAAATCATCTATATATTGGCAATGGGTGGAAGGCTAAGCCTTTTGCTTGGTGATTTGTTCCACTCATGCCGCTAGGAACCGTATAAACCGGTGTTATGTTCCTTGATTATGCGTTCCTCACACGGTTGGGGTTTATGGGGCCCCCTCGATAAACCACTAAGTGTTAAGTCTTTTCCAGCAAGTCCCAACATTGGTACTATTTGCCTAATAACTAAAAACTTGCATAGAGATTAATTAACCCTCTTTCTTAATCAACAACCCCGGGCTAGTGCTCCACATGAGTGTTGGTCCGAAATGAGCATACTGCGGGGCCACCTCAAGGAAACTTGAGGTCTGGTAAAAACCCGTAGGATGTCTCATCCGGTCGTGGCCTGAGACTAGATACACGCGGCTACTATCAGGGTGTCGGCACGCCGGGAGGATTTGCTGGATTAGCCTTACCTTAGTTCGGAGTATCTTGAGCACGGGATTCCGAGAATACTCGGGTCTTCCCACCTTTGGAGTTGCGACTCCGCGGATCGTGGGCTTGTCATGGGCCAAGTTGGAACACCCCTGCAGGGTTATGAACTTTCGAAAGCCATGCCCGCGGTTATGTGGCAGATGGGAGCTTGTTAATATCCGGTTGTAGAAAACTTGACACCTTGTTCCAATACACTACCAGCGTGTGTACCGTGACTGTCATTTTCCGAAAGGGGTTTCGGGAGATGAACACGATTGGGTTATGTTTGACTTTATTAGTTTAGGATCACTTAGTGATCATCTCTCGACCGAGGCACCTTCTCTTCTCGCTTTATTATACGTAAGCTAGGCTAGTGCTGCTGCAACCACTTTCTTATTCTTTCTTCAGCCTTGTTCCACACCCAAGGCTTAAATAGACATGTTACCCGGGAACGGGATTGCTGAGTCCTCTGTGGCTCACAGTTACTTCACCACACCAGATGCAGGTCCGATGGTGAGCTATCCAGGTGATGGCACCGAGCTAGACTGGGAGTACGACGAGGAGCATAGTCGTTACTATGTCCGTTATCCCGATGATCAGTAGTGGAACTTCTACTAGGATTCGATCCGACCTGTGGATTTAAATTATGTTTGGTATCTTGTCATTTGGATTTTACCCTTAGATGGCCTGTGATGTTTTATTGAATGATGTTTTGGACATGTAATGTATTTGTGTGACGTGGCGAGTGTAAGCCAACTATTTTATGTTTTCCATCCCCATTTTTTACATGAGTTGTGCAAAGATACCAAACTTGCGATCATTCCAGCATGGGCTTATGTCTCTAAGTCATGCCTCGACACGTAGGAGATATAGTCCCATCCTGGGCATTACAAGTTGGTATTCAGAGCCTTCTCCGACCTAGAAGCCCCCACTGATTGATCGAATCATTGACGGTCGAGTCTAGGCACACACTGAAAATATTTTTGAGTCCTGTATTTATATCGGAGAGTAGGATTTCTTGTGCTTCTCATCCCCTTTCTCTCTGGTGAGGACTCCTGGCGACTACTCTTCCCTCTTCTACTTTCAAAAATTGCACCAAATTTTTTTTAGGAATCTCGCGAGTATTGTTGGATTGTTTCGATGTTCTTGTGACGAGAATATTGTTCTCGATGCCTCGTGACATTAGGGGTTGTGGCAGTATCCCGGGGAGTTGAGCTTCGGGGTATTGTCGTCACAAGCATATCGCGGCAGTACTAAATACTTAAGACGGCCGACATAAAAAATCTCTCCTATACGGTTAGTGGCAAGATAACCCCGACATCACCTAGTACTGGGGAGGTAGTTCAGGAGTATTGCCATAGCTTGGTATAGTGGATGCTTTTCGAAGGTCCGAGGTAGACAGTTTCCGAGAAAGACTGGTTATGTGTTGAAGGATGGATACAGCTGGATGTAGGTTTAGAGTTGATTGCGCGGTGCTTCCCCTGTATCCCCAACACATGATTGCATAACTGGAAACTTTCGGAAATTAATAGGTGGGTTTATCCAGTAGATCGTAGGCATTCTTCCAACGAATGCAGGTTAGCGAGTTCGGGGTTCTATATTGAGTGAAGTGGTTTATGACCGATGTTCCGATCGGGAGTTGCATCTTAAAGGGTCCTTGGCTATGCTGATCCGGGCATTGCAAAACTCTTTCGTAATGCGTTCATAAGCTTACAGCACAAAGATGTCAGAACGAAGCTCCTATCTTGTGTTTGTTTCCGTCTGTACCTTGTTGTTTTTCTTTTTTACCTTTTGTCCCCTATGTGGCTTCTCATGAAGATTGATGTTATCATTTAAACTGAGAATTTCATTCGTTCCTCTTGTTCGAATGATTATTGTGAAGACTATGTTGCATTTCAATCCATTGATTCAGCTTATACCTTCTTTCAATCAAGTTGCTGATTCGTGGTCATCTCTTTCAGGATGGCTCCGAAACGAGTTCCCAACGCTAACCCAGAGGGTGAAGAGGTCCCAGATCATCCTCCTTCCCCTCCTCCTCCGTCTGAGGCTTGGAGAGCAATTATGCAGACTACAAATCAGAACACCCAGATGTTGATGCAGATGATGCAGCAGATGCAAGCTAATCAAGCTAATCAGGGTGTTCCAGGGAATCAAGGCAACTTCTTCAACCAACAGCACCATGCTACTCTCAACCAGTTCTTGGCCAATCAACCAAAAGCTTTCAGTTACTGTGTCGACCCTCTTGATGCTGAAGATTGGTTAACCGATATCAAGAAGCATTTTGAGTGCAGTAACGTAAGGGAAGAGGACTATGTGAAGTTTGCAGCCTTCCAACTCAAAGACCAAGCAGCTGACTGGTGGCAGCAGTACAAAGACTCCAGGCCAGGTCGTGTGATCTCTTGGGAGGATTTCTGCAAGGACTTTCGCTCTCACCACATTCCAACAAGTGTCATCGAGGGTATGCGTGAGCAATTCCGCAACCTGAAGCAGGGCTCTATGACTGTCTACCAGTATAATGTCAAGTTCCAAAACCTCGCCCACTATGCTAAGCAGGACATACCAGATGCCAAGAGCAAGATCTATCAGTTCCGTGGAGGTCTGAAAGATGAACTTCAACTTGCTCTCACCTTGTTCGAGCCCGATGAGTTCGACAAATTCTATAACATTGCGCTTAAGCAAGAGGCAGCCCAGCTCAAGATGGAGGCTTCCAAAAAAAGGATTCGAGATGCCGTTTACTCCTCCTCATCTTCTCAAGTCGTCGCGAAGCAACAGAAATTTTGGCTTCCTCCTCCTCCAGTGATTCGAGCTCCTTACAACAACTCCAACAGCAACAAGAACTCCGGTGGTCGTGGTTTCTCCCACCCACCCAACCCGAGCAACCAGTCGAGGAATCAGTTTCAGTCTCAAGGTTCCAAGTCAAGTGGTTCTCATTTCCGTCCTCTCTCAGAAGTGACTCGCAACAAGTGCACTCAGAAAGGTCACTATGCTAACAAGTGCCAAAACCCGAAGCGACTTCCACCTCCTCCACCTGTGAGTTCAGCTATTGTCAAGCATAATCCAAAGTCTGCAAGGGTCAATCTGATGAATGCAGCGCAAGCGGAGAATTCTTCTGATGTGATTTTGGGTAACCTTCCAGTTAACTCTATACCTGCTAAAGTTTTGTTTGATTCGGGTGCTTCACATTCCTTCATGTCATTCCCATTTGCATCCAAGTACAATGTGGGCACAGTGCCTTTCCCAAAGATGTTGCAAATTATTTCTCCGGGCAAGCACATGACTTCAAATTTGATGGCTCCGAATGTATCTATTCGCATGGGTGATTATCGCTTTCTGGCTAATCCGGTGGTTCTTGGCAATTCCGACATTGACCTCATCCTCGGGATGGACTGGCTTTCTCAGCATGATGCTCAAATTGATTGTGCACAGAAGGAAGTCAAGATTACTCATCCTGATGAAGATGTGATTATCTTCGCCTCCAGGGATAACACTATCAGGCTTTTCTCTCTCAATGACAAGGGCGAGATTAATGCCATCTCTCAAATTCCGGTGGTTAACGAATACCAAGACGTCTTTCCTGAAGAACTTCCAGGCATGCCTCCACACCGTCAAGTGGAATTCGTCATTGAACTCGAGCCGGGTACTGAGCCAGCATGCCAGCGTCCGTACAAGCTCTCTCCTAAAGAATTGAAGGAATTGAAGAAGCAGCTTGATGAACAGGAGCGTATGGGTCTCATCAGGCCTATTACGTCTCCTTGGGGCTGTGGTGTCTTATTTGTCAAGAAGAAAGATGGCATGGAGCGCCTCTGCGTCGATTACTGGCCATTGAACAAGAAGACGATAAAGAACAAGTATCCACTCCCCAACATCAACGAACTATTCGAGCAGCTCAAAGGAGCTAAAGTGTTCTCTAAGCTCGATCTCTTAATGGGCTATCACCAAATTCGCATTCGCGAGGAAGACATCCCCAAGACTGCCTTCAGAACGAGCTACGGCTCATATGAGTATACAGTCATGTCCTTTGGTCTCGCCAATGCTCCACCTACCTTCTCGAGAATGATGCACTACATCTTCAACCCCTACACCGGCAAGTTTGTGCTTGTGTATCTGGATGATATTCTGGTATTTTCCAAGAATGAAGAAGATCACGAAAAGCACTTACGTCTGGTTCTTGAACGACTCCGTGAGCATAAGTTCTATGCCAAGTTCTCCAAGTGCGAATTTTGGCTCGATAAGGTCTTGTATCTGGGCCATATCATCTCCGCTGACGGCATTGCGGTAAATCCCGAGAAAGTTGAAGCAATTGTCAACTGGGAAGCTCCTCAGAACGTCAAGCAACTCCGAAGTTTTCTGGGTCTTGCCAGCTATTGCAGAAGGTTCGTTGAGAACTTCTCCAAGATTGCCAAGCCTCTTTCCAACTTGCTGCAGAAGAATGTCAAGTACGACTGGTCTCCAGATTGTGAAGTGGCATTCAAAACTCTCAAAGAAAAGCTCGTCTCTGCTCCAGTTCTTACTCCTCCAGATGAATCCAAGCCCTACGAAGTATTCTGTGATGCTTCTCTTCAAGGTCTTGGTGGTGTGCTTATGCAAGACAAGAGAATTGTGGCATACACTTCTCGTCAGCTGAAGCCAAGTGACAAGAACTACCCCACACATGATCTTGAATTAGCAGCTGTGGTACATGCTTTGATTACATGGAGACATCTGTTGTTGGGCAGAAAAGTCGACATCTTCACCGATCACAAGAGCTTGAAGTACATCTTCACATAGCCGAATCTGAACCTCCGCCAGACTCGTTGGGTCGAAATGATCCAAGAGTATGATCCCAGCATTGAATACACTCCTGGCAAGGCGAATGTGATTGCAGATGCTTTGAGCAGAAAGGCATATTGCAACAGCCTTCTTATCAAGCCGTTCCAGCCTGAGCTTTGTGAAGCATTCAGGAAGCTCAACCTCCAAGTTGTTCCGCAGGGTTTTCTTGCAAATGTTCAAGTTGCTCCTACCTTGGAAGATCAGGTCCGTGAGGCCCAACTCAGTGATGCCATGGTGCAGAAAGTGAAACATGGTATTGCAAAGGGTGATCCGAAATATAAGTGATATCGCATTGATGAGAGAGATACCTTGTTCTTTGAGGACAGACTCGTGGTTCCCAAAGGTGATCTCAGGAAGCTCATAATGGAAGAAGCACATGATTCTCTCCTTTCCATTCATCCTGGTAGCTCCAAGATGTACCAAGACCTCAAGCAATCTTACTGGTGGACACGCATGAAAAGGGAGATTGCCCAATTCGTGAATGAATGCGATATCTGCAGAAGAGTGAAGGCAGAGCATCAACGTCCAGCCGGTCTTCTCCAACCTCTTCCTATTCCCGAGTGGAAATTCGACCACATTGAAATGGATTTCGTCACTGGCTTTCCTAAGTCCAAGAGAGGGAATGATTCTATCTTTGTGGTGATTGACAAGCTTACCAAAGTCGCTCACTTCCTTCCAGTCAAAGAATCCATCAATGCAGCTCAATTGGCAGAATTGTATACTTCCAGAATTGTGTCCTTACATGGCATCCCTCAAGTTATCTCCTCAGACCGTGGAAGTTTGTTCACTTCAAAGTTCTGGGACTCCTTTCAGTCCGCCATGGGCACTAAGATCAGGTTCAGCACTGCTTTTCACCCTCAGACTAGTGGTCAAGTCGAGCGAGTGAATCAGATTCTAGAAGACATGCTCAGAGCCTGTGTCATATCTTTTGGCATGAAATGGGAAGATTGCCTTCCATTTGCCGAGTTCTCTTACAACAACAGCTTTCAAGCAAGTGCCGGCAAAGCTCCGTTTGAAATCCTCTATGGCAGAAAGTGACGTACCCCTCTCAACTGGTCCGAGACAGGTGAACGTCAACTTCTTGGCAATGACTTGATCTCAGAAGCCGAAGAAATGTGCAAAGTCATACGTGAGAATCTCAAGGCCGCTCAGTCGCGTCAGAAGAGCTACTATGACGGCAAACATCGTGATTTGGCCATCAACATTGATGATCACGTCTATCTCCGTGTTTCTCCTATGAAAGGCACCCAAAGATTCGGTATCAAAGGAAAGCTTGCTCCTAGATACGTCGGGCCTTTCAAGATCCTTGGCAAAAGAGGCGATCTAGCCTATCAACTTGAGCTCCCTTCCAACTTCGCCAATGTTCATGATGTGTTTCATGTGTCTCAACTCCTCAAATGCTTCAAGGCACCTGAACGCATGATTCCGTTTGAAGAGATTGATCTTCAACAAGATTTGTCTTACCGAGAGCACCCAGTTGCTATTCTCGAAGAAACCGAGCGCAAGACCCGCAACAAGTCCATCAAATTCTTGAAAGTCAAGTGGTCACACCATACCGACCGAGAAGCTACGTGGGAACGAGAAGATCATCTTCGTTCCGAGTACCCTTCCTTTTTCCAGTCCTAGATCTCGGGACGAGATATTTTTGTAGTAGAGGAGAGTTTGTAATGCCCCGGATGTAATACTTTCCCTTTTGGGCATATAATATATCTCTGGCTTCATCTATTCCATTCCGGGTTCTTTGTCTTTCGGGTTTTCGTCGTTTTGTTGTGTGCGTGTGTGGCATTCATTCATATCATGTAGTCATGTGCATCGCATTGAATTTGTGTTGTCGTTTGCATCCGGTCCCACTCGTTCCTTCCCGTTGTCCGTTTCGCGTTCCGGAGCTCCCTCACGTGTCCGTGGCGTCCCGTAGGCTTACTTTGGTGTTTGGCCGTGTAACGTTACTGGTTTGGCGCGAGACTTGTCGTGTGTTGTTGTTTTGGTGTGTGTAACCCGCCTGTCAAATCTCGTCGCGTTTAGAGTTCGTTTGCTACCCCAACAGTTATTCTCGTGGGCTCAAAGTGCCTCCACTTTGAGGCCCAAGACACCCCTCCAACACCCCACCAAACCAGCCCAAACCCCTCCCTTCTTCTAGGCCATCCAATTCTGATCGCGTGGCCGAAAACCACACCTCATTTGGACAACCCTAGCTCCTTGTGCCTATATATTTGTCCACTTCCCCCAATTTTTGCCCCAAATCAAGGAAACCCTAGCCCCCATCTTCTTCTTCCTCCAGCCACCGCCACCTCGCCGGATTTTTCGCCGGAATTCGCGCCCCCGCCGGAGATCCGCGCCACCACCGGAACCCTCGCCGGAATCTCCAACCACCGCCGCCGCCGCTCCTCTAATCCACCCCGCCGGCGCCGCCGCTCCTCCGCCGCCGGCCGATGCCGCCACCTCGCCGGCCGGGCCGCCGCGCACCGCCGTCCTTTCCTCCCTCCGGCGCCCGAAGGACGCAGCCGCCGCTCGGGGATCGAAGGATCCCGAGCCGATCCAATCGCGCCGGTCGCCTGGGCCAGGATCGCCCCGCTGGGCCAAACCCTAGGCGGCCCGTCCGCTACTTCGCCTGGGCCGGGATCGCGCCAGATCCGCCGAAACCCTAGGGCCTCCTTCGCCTGGGCCTTGTCCGGCGCGCCGCTAGGGCCCATTCCCAGCACCTCCCTCCAGGCGGCTTCCACCCCGTTGGGCCGGCCGCTCCAGCGCCCCGCGGGCCCTCTCCCTGCTGCCCCGAACTGCCGCTCGGCTGGGCCGGTGGGCCGCGCCCGAGGCCGATCCTCCAGCCACCGCGCTTCAGGCGCTCGAGGGAGCCTGAGTCTCCAGATCCCGATCGCCTCCCCTGCGAGGATCCCTAACGGGCCGGATCCGCAGGCCCGACCCGCATCGTCTCCGCGCCCGATCCGCTTCCCCGAGCCTGATCCGCTCCGTTTCCAGCCCAGTTGACTTTTCCAGATCTGGAGGTTGCCTCTTATTTCTCTAAGTCCCTAAATTATTTACCTGTCTGATGATATATTCAAATGGTGATAACTTTGTGTGTGATGCTCCGATTTGAGTGAATGAGATGTCCAGACGTTCGTGGAGACTTGTACTACATTTCATTCCATTATGCCATACATGTTTGAGATCATCTAGATGTTTAAAATTCTGTTGCAAGAGTGCATCTTGTTAAAAACTGCTGTTTGTAGTTATTTTCATGCCATCTTTGCATAGTGATAACTTGTTGCTTGTTTATCCAAATGATGCAAATGAGATGTGCACGTGTTCGTCTTGTCATGCTCTACATGATGATTGCTTAGACTTGCATGATAGAATTAATCTTGCCATGTTTATCTTCGTTGCAAAGTGCTATGTGGCTGTGATGTTGTTTAACTTGTTATAAGATGCCAACTTGAGGAGCTCATTGCTATCGTTGTGATTGTCCCCATGATGCATGCTTAGGTGTTTTGGACTCACCATCATGTGTACTTTGTTGTGGTGTTTACCACTTGCCATGTTTAGTTTTGAGGTGACTTAAACTTGCTCTCAAAGATGCCATGATGAAACTGCTGTTATAACACTTAGTGAAATTTCACTAAGTCTGGAATCTGTAATTTCTAGATGCCATGTTTGCTTGTTGTTCTAGGCCAATCCATGATAGTTTTGGGGTGACTCTTGATGATTCCTTGCTGTACATATTGTTGGCTATCCATTCATGCTCTCACATGCTTATTTGAGTGGATGTAGCATATTTAACTTTTGCTCCCAAGTTGCAATAAAATTACTGCTGTCAGGATTTAGTTGTTAAGTTCAATATGTCATAGCTTGTTGCTATTGATCTGTGGCTCCTTTGGAGGTGCACCAATGGACTTATTTGCTGTAGGATATGTCTAGTTTATGTTCATGCTCTTTGCCATGATGTTTGAGTGTTGTAGCTTATTTATCTAGTGCTCCGAAGTTGCTATGTGGCTGTAATTTTCAGCTTGTGCATATTTCTTGTTTCGGGCATAACTTTTAGCCCGTAGCTCCGTTTTCAGCAAGTCTTATATGAAACTTGGTTGATTTTTCATGTAGATTCATAATATCCTATTGTTATCATGTTTTGAAGTATTTTACTTGAGTGCAATTTTCCATGCTCCTTGTGCTCCCATAGTGCATCAGTCATGCATCCATCATTGTTGTGTGCGCATTGCATCTTGTTGATTTCGTGCCTTGTGTGTTTGTGTTGAGTAGAGCCGGAAGCTGAGGCCGAGTACGAGTACGAGCACGAGGTTACTACCGAGGTTGAGCACGAGGACCCCTCTTACGATCCTATCGACAACTCTTCAGGCAAGATGACCGAACCCCGATAACATTACTATCTTTGCCTATTGCTAGTAGTCTCGATCTATAGTTTTGCCTCGATGCCCATGTCTTTCATGTCAGCCTCCTACTTGTAACCATGTTCATGTCTAACCACCCTACCTATCCAAACCGTTGAATGGCTAAGTACGCTTCGCTCAGCCCCTCTTATAGCATTGTTAGTTGCAGGTGAAGATTGAAGATGCTTGCTTCATGTTGAAGTTTGTTGGGTTATATCACACTATATAAATGCTTAAAATGAAATCATCTATATATTGGCAATGGGTGGAAGGCTAAGCCTTTTGCTTGGTGATTTGTTCCACTCATGCCGCTAGGAACCGTATAAACCGGTGTTATGTTCCTTGATTATGCGTTCCTCACACGGTTGGGGTTTATGGGGCCCCCTCGATAAACTGCTAAGTGCTAAGTCTTTTCCAGCAAGTCCCAACATTGGTATTATTTGCCTAATAACTAAAAACTTGCATAGGGAGTAATTCACCCTCTTTCTTAATCAACAACCCCGGGCCAGTGCTCCACATGAGTGTTGGTCCGAAATGAGCATACTGCGGGGCCACCTCAAGGAAACTTGAGGTCTGGTAAAAACCCGTAGGATGTCTCATCCGGTCGTGGCCTGAGACTAGATACGTGCGGCTACTATCAGGGTGTCGGCACGCCGGGAGGATTTGCTGGATTAGCCTTACCTTAGTTCGGAGTATCTTGAGCACGGGATTCCGAGAATACTCGGGTCTTCCCACCTTTGGAGTTGCGACTCCGCGGATCGTGGGCTTGTCATGGGCCAAGTTGGAACACCCCTGCAGGGTTATGAACTTTCGAAAGCCATGCCCGTGGTTATGTGGCAGATGGGAGCTTGTTAATATCCGGTTGTAGAAAACTTGACACCTTGTTCCAATACACTACCAGCGTGTGTACCGTGACTGTCATTTTCCGAAAGGGGTTTCGGGAGATGAACACGGTGGGGTTATGTTTGAATTGATTAGGTTAGGATCACTTAGTGATCATCTCTCGACCGAGGCACCTTCTCTTCTCGCTCTATTATACGTAAGCTAGGCTAGTGCTGCTACAACCACTTTCTTATTCTTTCTTCAGCCTTGTTCCACACCCAAGGCTTAAATAGACATGTTACCCGGGAACGGGATTGCTGAGTCCTCTGTGGCTCACAGTTACTTCACCACACCAGATGCAGGTCCGATGGTGAGCTATCCAGGTGATGGCACCGAGCTAGACTGGGAGTACGACGAGGAGCGTAGCCGTTACTATGTCCGTTATCCCGATGATCAGTAGTGGAACTTCTACTAGGATTCGATCCGACCTGTGGATTTAAATTATTTGGTATCTTGTCATTTGGATTTTACCCTTAGATGGCCTGTGATGTTTTATTGAATGATGTTTTGGACATGTAATGTACTTGTGTGACGTGGCGAGTGTAAGCCAACTATTTTATGTTTTCCATCCCCATTTTTTACATGAGTTGTGCAAAGATACCAAACTTGCGATCATTCCAGCATGGGCTTATGTCTCTAAGTCATGCCTCGACACATAGGAGATATAGTCCCATCCTGGGCATTACAACAATCAAAAGGAACAAAACTAGCATGGCCACAAGTGGTTATGTAGATTATTTAAACAAGCACCCAAGAAGTTTTTTAAGATTTGTTTAACATGGCAAGGGGTGCATCTAGGACAAACAGCACCATGCTAGCATTTTAAATGGGCCGAAAAGAACAAACAACAATTTCAGGAAACTCCCATTTTCATAAAAAATACAATTAGGACAGATCTGAGAAACTCATCTTTTAAAGTTGTTAAACATGCAAAGTAACAGCACCACATTAATCTACACATTTTTCCACCCCAAATGCATATAAAGTGTGTTAAATTTGGAGTTGTAGATATTTGGTTATGATTTTTGCAAGTTTGAGCATATTTAAACACAAATTAATTCAAACATCATTTTAAATGTTTTAAACATGGCAACAAATTGCATATTAATATTCTACATAAAAAACTAGGCAGTTTTCATATATAACTTATTTTCATCAGAGGCATATTTTAACAGATATAAAATATGCAAAGATAATGCAGAAAAAGAAAAAGAAAAACAAAACAGAAAAGAAAAACAAAAGAAAAGGGGCAAGCTGACCCAGTTGGATCTAGCCCTAGCCAGTGAGCCGTGGGTCCAGAGGCGCTGAGGTGGCAGCAGCGGGTGCGGTTGTGTGCGCGCGAGCTGTGAGAAAGATAGGTGGGGCCGGCCTGTTAGTGGCACATATGAAGCAAAAAAGGGGGGAAATCCCACTGCCCCCGGTGTGATTCGAACTCAGGATCTCCTGGTAGCGAGGGGGAGGCTTAGGCCACTGGGCTGAGCGCGGGCGTCTGACAAAGAGGGAGCCTGGCTCCTCTTGAGGTAATCTGCGACAAGTGCAGGTCCTCATCTGCGTGCAACAGAGAGGATCATCGGCGACGAGCGTCAATGGCGACGGCGAGGCACTACAGGTGCTGGCGGGCGGGCGGAACCGGCAAGAGGGTGCGGGAGTGCGTGCGCGCGGAGCTCGGCTCCGAGGCTAGGGAGCACGGGGCGTAGCAGTGACAGAGGCCAGGCTCGTGCGCGAGCACGGCTCCATGTGGTGTGTAGCGTGCGGCGGCAGGGCGTAACAGGGTCGCAGATCTGCTGCCTAGTGCGTATAGGTGCGCGCGACGCGAATGCGGAGCTGATGGGGACGCGGGGCGCGTGGACTGCGAGCATTCTCTGAATAGTTCAGAGAACCACCGGAGCACGGGGAGCGCGGGGTTGGCATGGATCCGGCGACGACGCTGGTGCACTAAAGGCGACGGAAAGGAGCAGGGAAGGGGCTGGATATACCTAGTTTACCTAGGATGTGCAGACAGGGCCGGGCTCGTAGCAGAACGACGACGACGACGGCGAGGAAGCCCGGTGAGATTCTGACCGAGAAGAAGACAACAACGACGACGTCATGGAAGGAGATCTTGGGCTTGGCCTTTCGCCTGAACAGATCCGCGGCAATGCGGCGGTTCCGGGGGAAGTCGAGGAGGAAGACCAGGGCGAGCTATGTCGGCGGCGAGCTGCGGCTCGAGTCGGCCATGGCGTCGCCGACAGCGTGCGAGGAGAGGCGTGGAGATGCGCGGCATGGAGGGAGGAAGCAGGAGAGGGGAAACCCTAGGAGGCTCTACTTGGGTTTAAAAGGTGCGGACGACGCGCTAGCCTCGACGTCCGTGAGATCACGGCACGACGGCGTGGACGTGCTCTGACTCTAGACGCGAGCGACGGAGTAAGTCGGAGCAGAGAAGGGAGAGAGGCTGGCAGGAGGGCCCGGGCGAGAGGGGGGTCATGGCTCGACTGCGCGCTGGCGGGCTGCGCGCGTGGAGGAGCTGGCTTGGCCGCGGTGCTGGCTGCTGGGCCTAGTGGCTGCGCTGCTGCTGCTGCGCTGCTCTGGTTGCGGCTGGCCTTTTCCCTTTTCTTTTCTTCAAACAGAAAAGAAAAACAAATATAAAAGCTGAGGGACCTAGGGGAGAAGTATGGAAAATTTAAAAATATTCCCAAGCTCTTGTGAAAATGCTCTATTTTATAAAATTGTCGTGGGCATTTTTAGAGGTAGAAAAATAAAATAAGTTTGAATATGGTTCAAACTTCTGTCATTTTTGAACCTAACCAAATCAATTCAAATTGGGGCAAGGCTTTGCAATGTGACTCATGACATTGTAACTTAGATGTGGGGAGGAGATGAACAATATTGGAAGAGGCTAAGTCACTTGCCAAATTACTTAGAGACAGGAAATAAAAAGAAGGAAGGAGAAGAGTGATGCAAAAGGAAGAGGGGGGGTTAGGGTTTAGCATGGCCATGGTTTCTAACACCACCAACATAAGAATGAGATGCACTCACTTGGCATGCTAGGACAAGGATCATCACATATGCAAGTAAAAGAATGCTAAGATGAACATGATGCAATGGTGATGATGAAGCAATGCATGGATGCAACAAAGAAAAGAAACATGACAATGCAATACAATAAGAATGCATAATTGAAAAAGAACCCCCAAGGAAAGGACAAGGATGAAATGATAAATGTTTATTGCCATATATGGAAGGTATCACATATGGGGTGTTACATAGCCACCCTAACCAGATGTACAATTGACAAAACAACTGGCACTGGTCTACCAAATCCTTGTCTCCATCAAGCAACTGGTTATATCCCTATCTTCCTTTACATTTTAGTTTGTCTTCCTAAAGCCATTGCTTGTCTGTCTAATCCGTTAGACTTCACTGTGTGAAGACTGCTCTCTGTTTAGCTTCAATTATATCTTCCATCTCGATCCATGTTATCCAGTCGACATTAGTCTGTGTACTATCTTCATGATGCTTGCTTGACTATTACATGCATGTATACCTTTATCTTCCACTGCTTATCATATAGGTTCATTTGTGTCGTCTGTCTTCAAAGCCTCCCTGTTTTGAAGACCTTCGAAAAACTCGCCTATTCACCCCCCTCTAGTCGATAACTTGCACTTTCACTAGCTGCTTGATCCTCTCATCCCTCTTCCCTCGATCGCTCGCTCCCTCGTCCTCCCACTCCGCTGCCACACACACGCACACACACAAGCGCCCTCTCCTCGATCCCCCACTGATGACCCACAAGTATAGGGGATCTATCGTAGTCCTTTCGATAAGTAAGAGTGTCGAACCCAACGAGGAGCAGAAGGAAATGATAGACAATTTTCAGTAAGGTATTCTCTGCAAGCACTGAAATTATCGGTAACTGATAGTTTTGTGATAAGGTAATTTGTAACAAGTAACAAGTAATAAAAGTAAATAAGGTGCATCAAGATGGCCCAATCCTTTTAGAAGCAAAGGCCAAGCCCGGACAAACTCTTATAAAGGAAAGCGCTCCCGAGGACACATGGTAATTATCGTCAAGCTAATTTTCATTACGCTTGTATGACGCGTTCGTTACTTTGATAATTTGGTATGTGGGTGGACCGGTGCTTGGGTACTTCCCTTCCTTGGACAAGCATCCCACTTACAATTAACCTCTATTGCAAGCATCCGCAACTACAAAAGAAGTATTAAGGTAAACCTAACCATGGCATGAAACATATGGATCCAAATCAGCCCCTCACGAAGCAACGCATAAACTAGGGTTTAAGCTTCTGTCACTCTAGCAACCCATCATCTACTTATTACTTCCCAATGCCTTCCTCTAGGCCCAAACAATGGTGAAGTGACATGTAGTCGACGTTCACATAACACCACTAGAGGAAAGACAACATACATCTCATCAAAATATCGAACGAATACCAAATTCACATGACTACTTATATCAAGACTTCTCCCATGTCCTCGGGAACAAACATAACTACTCACAAATAATATTCATGTTCATAATCAGAGAGGTATTAATATGCATAAAGGATCTAAACATATAATCTTCCATCGAATAAACCAACTAGCATCAACTACAAGGAGTAATCAACACTACTAGCAACCCACAGGTACCAATATGAGGTTTTGAGACAAAGATTGGATACAAGAGATGAACTAGGGTTTGAGAGGAGATGGTGCTGGTGAAGATGTCGATGGAGATTGACCCCCTCCCGATGAGAGGATCGATGGCGATGACGATGGTGATGATTTCCCCCTCCCGGAGGGATGTTTCCCTAGCAGAACAGCTCCACCGGAGCCCTAGAATTGTTCGGCCAAGGTTCGGCCAAGAGACAGCGGCGCTTCATCCCAAGAGCTTCCTTCTGATTTTTTCCAGGGTAGAAGACACCTTATACCCGAAGATGGGCATCGGGGGGCTGCCAAGGTGGCCCACGAGGCAGGGAGGCGCGCCCCCCACCCTCGTGGACGGTGGGTGGCCCCCCTCTGGTGCTTTCTTTGCCCAATATTTTTAATATATTCGAAAACTAACTCTCGTGGAGTTTTAGGACTTTTTGAGTTGTGCAGAATAGGTCTCTAATATTTGCTCATTTTCCAGCCCAGAACTCCAGCTTGTGGCATTCTCCCTCTTCATGTAAACCTTGTAAAATAAGAGAGAAAAAGCATAAGTATTATGACCTAATGTATAATAACAGCCCATAATGCAATAAATATCAATATAAAAGCATGATGCAAAATGGACGTATCAACTCCCCCAAGCTTAGACCTCGCTTGTCCTCAAGCGGAAGCCGATATCGAAAAATATGTCCACATGTTTAAAGATAGAGGTGTCGATAAAATAAAATATGGACATGAGGCCATCATGATCATTCTTATAAGTTATAACAGCAACATATATATTTTCATATGATTTCTTATGCTAAAGTAAAATCTATTCACAATGTCAAGTATGAATCAGAAACCTCATTGAAAACTAACAAACTATGATCTCGATCATTGAAGCAATTGCAATTTATCATAACATCGGAAAGAGTCAATATAAGAGTTTTGCAGCAAGTCTAGATACTCAACTATCATTTAGTCTTTCACAATTGCTAACACTCACTCAATACTTACGGGTATGGGGTTTTAATCGGACACAGAGAAAGATAGGGGCTTATAGTATTGCCTCCCAACATTTTACCTCAAGGGTAACGTCAACAATAATAGTTTATGATAACTTACATCCAATTGGGTATATATATGTCAGGATCTTTCCAACACAATGTTCTTGCCAAAGGATAAAATGTAAAAAGGAAAGGTGAAGATCACCATGACTCTTGTATAAGGCATAAGACAAAAATAAAAGATAGGCCCTTCGCAGAGGGAAGCACAGGTTGTCATGTGCTTTTATGGTTGGATGCACAAAATATTAATGCAAAATAACGTCACTTTATATTGCCATTTGTGATAGGGACCTTTGTCGCTTTTATTTCTTCCATATCACAAGATCGTATAAAGCTTATTTTCTCCACACTAATAGATCATACATATTTAGAGAGCAATTTTTATTGCTTGCAACAATGATAACTTACTTGAAGGATCTTACTCAATCCATAGGTAGATATGGTGGACTCTCATGGCAAAACTAGGTTTAAGGATATTTGGAAACATAGGTAATATCTCTACTTGATGCAAGGAGTTTGGCTAGCATGAGGGGGAAAGGCAAGCTCAACATGTTGGATGATCCATGACAATATACTTTATTTCGGATATAAGAAAACATAAGCCATTACGTTGTCTTCCTTGTCCAACATCAACTTTGTAGCATGTCATATTTTAATAAGTGCTCACAATAATAAAAGATGTCCAAGATAGTATATTTATATGTGAAAACCTCTCTTTCTTTATTACTTCCTATTAACTGCAACGATGACCAAAACTATGTTTGTCAACTCTCAACAACTTTTATTCATCATACCCTTTTATATGTGAAGTCATTACTCTCCATAAGATAAATATGATCTCTTTATTTCTCTTTATACTTTCTTTTATTCCCTCATGATCATAGTGAGATAATCAAGCCCTTGACTCAAAACTAATCTTTATTATATATATAGCTGACGAACTCGATTACATAGATAAGGATCATAAAGCAAGGCTCACAACTAGATCATACTAAACTTTATTCTACTAGATCAAGATATAACCAAAAGGATCGAACTAAGAAAAACGATAAAGATAGAAGTGTGATGGTGATACGATACCGGGGCACCTCCCCCAAGCTTGGCAGTTGCCAAGGGGAGTGCCCATACCCATGTGTTTATGTCTCTTTCTTAGAAGGTGGTGATGTGATATTCTTGGCAATGATACCCCTCAGGATACGATTCTCCTCCTCGATCTTATTGACTTGCCGCTTGAGGTCCATTATTTCCGTAAAGAGCTTACCCGTGACGGCTAGACCTCCCTTCACCCAAGGATGTTGCATAGCTGCGGGAGAACAAGTAACACTCTTTTTTATATTTTCATAAGAAAGAAATCTAAAATTGGAAGGGATGACCGAGTTTGGAATAGACGGGCTCTATAGTTCCCCCATCGTGAATCAGGCTCGAAAACAAGAAGTAACTTCTTGATCCTCCTCCATGGCATCTATCCTTTTCAAGTCGGCCTCCATCTCTTCCTCCGTTCATGGCCCAAAGTGGTCAGCATCGCTGTTTGCTCCTGGTCCCGGTGTCGGATGAGACACCTCACTCTCTCCAACTGACTCTTGAGAAGACATCTTGCTCTAATCTGTGACAGAAACAGCTCAAAACAAAAACAGAGGGTATTTGCGTGATACAGTGGTCAAAACCTTCGAGAAATTATATAATGAATTTTTACCGACCGAGAGAAGTATCATGCAAGAAAACGGAGTCCGGAGGGTACACGAGGTGCCCACGAGGCAGGGCGTGCCCTCCACCCTCGTGGATGCCTCGTGTCCCTTTCGGACTACTTCTTATTTTCCTATTTTCTTAAATATTCCAAAACAAATAAAAATTGCTATTAGAACTGTTTTGGAGTCGGTTTACTTACCATACCACATACCTCTTCCTTTTCGGAGTCTGAAACGTTCTGGAAGGTGTCCCTTATGTATTCCTCCGGGGTTACGGTTTCAATGACATTAATTTCAACATTTATGGGATTACCTAAGATATAATGTTTGATTCTTTGACCGTTCACCACCTTTGGATTTGTGCCTTCAAAGTTATTGATTTTTATGGCACCGGAACGATAGACCTACTCGATAACGTAAGGGCCTTCCCATTTAGAGAGAAGTTTTCCTGCAAAAAATCTTAAAAGAGAGTTGTATAGCAAAACATAGTCACCTACATTAAACTCACGTTTTTGTATCCTTTTGTCATGCCATCTTTTAACTTTTTCTTTAAACAGTTTGGCATTTTCATAGGCCTGGGTTCTCCACTCATCAAGTGAGCTAATGTCAAATAACCTCTTCTCACCGGCAAGTTTGAAATCATAATTGAGCTCTTTAATGGCCCAACATGCCTTATGTTCTAGTTCGAGAGGTAAGTGACATGCTTTTCCATAAACCATTTTATACGGAGACATACCCATAGGATTTTATATGCAGTTCTATAAGCCCATAATGCATCATCAAGTTTCTTGGACCAATTATTTCTATATCTATTAACAGTCTTTTGCAAAATTAATTTCAGCTCTCTGTTACTCAGTTCTACTTGACCACTGGACTGTGGGTGGTATGGGGATGCAATTCTATGATTAACATCATACTTAGCAAGCATTTTAAGAAAAGCACCATGAATAAAATGTGAACCACCATCAGTCATTAAGTATCTAGGGACTCCAAACCTCAAAAAAATAACTTCTTTAAGCATCTTAATGGAGGTGTTATGATCAGCACTACTAGTTGGAATAGCTTCTGCCCACTTAGTAACGTAATCAACAACAACTAAAATATGTGTATACCCATTAGAGGAAGGAAACAGTCCCATATAATCAAAGCCCCAAACATCAAATGGTTCAATAACAAGTGAATAGTTCATAGGCATTTTTTGGCGTCTACTAATATTACCAATTCTTTGACATTCATCACAAGACAAGACAAACTTACGGGCATCTTTGCAAAGAGTAGGCCAATAAAAACTGGATTGTGATACCTTATGTGCAGTTCTATCTCCAGCATGGTGTCCTCCATATGCCTCGGAGTGACACTTGCGTAGGATCTGTTCCTGTTCATGCTCAGGTACACAACGTCTAATAACACCATCTACTCCTTCCTTATAAAGGTGTGGGTCATCCCAGAAGTAACGTCTTAAATCATAGAAAAACTTTTTCTTTTGTTGGTATGTGAAACTAGGTGGTATAAATTTAGCAACAATGTAATTAGCATAATCTGCATACCATGGAGCAGTACGAGAAGTATTTATGACAGCCAATTGTTCATCGGGAAAGCTATCATCAATAGGTAGTGGGTCATCAAGAATATTCTCTAACCCAGATAAGTTGTCTGCAACGGGGTTCTCAACTCCCTTTCTATCAATGATATGCAAATCAAATTTTAGTAGTAGGAGAACCCATCTAATAAGTCTAGGTTTAGCATCTTTCTTTTCCATAAGATATTTAATAGCAGCATGATCAGTGTGAATAGTTACTTTAGAATCAACAATATAAGGTCTGGACTTATCACAAGCGAATACAACTGCTAAAAATTCCTTTCAGTAGTAGCATAATTTCTCTGGGCACTGTCTAAAGTTTTACTAGCATACTTGATAACATTTAATTTCTTATCAACTATTTGTCCTAGAACAACACCTACAACATAATCACTAGCATCACACATAATTTCAAAGGGTAAATTCCAATCAGGTGGCTGGACAATAGGTGCAGAGACCAAGGCTTTCTTAAGTATTTCAAATGCTTCTACACAATCATCATCAAAGACAAAAGGAACATCTTTTTGTAAAAGGGTAGTCAGAGGCCTAGAAATCTTTGAGAAGTCTTTACTGAACCTCCTATAAAAACCGGCATGACTAAGGAAACTTCTTATAACTTTAATGTCCTTACTACACGACATCTTTTCAATAGCATCAACTTTAGCTTTATCAACTTCAGTACCTCTTTCAGGAATTTTATGCCCCAAGACAATACCTTCATTAACCATAAAGCGAAACTTCTCCCAATTCAAGACAAGATTAGTTTCTTCACATCTCTGCAAAATTCGATCAAGGTTGCTCAAGCAGTCATCAAAAGAAGTTCCATAAACGGAAAAATCATCCATGAAAATCTCAACAATCTTTTCACAAAAATCAGAGAATATAGCCATCATGCATCTTTAAAAGGTAGCAGGTGCATTACATAAGCCAAAAGGCATACATCTATAAGCAAAGGTACCGAAAGGGCAAGTAAAAGTGGTCTTTTCTTGATCGTCTTTTGACACAGGTATTTGAGAGAAACCAGAATAGCCATCAAGAAAGCAAAAATGTGTATGTTTGGATAATCTTTCTAGCATTTGATCAATAAAAGTTATAGGGTAGTGGTCCTTTTTAGTAGCTTTATTTAATTTGCGGAAATCAATGACCATTATATAACCTATAACAATTCTTTGTGGGATCAATTCGTCTTTATCATTAGGAACAACAGTAATACCTCCCTTCTTAGGGACACAATGGACATGACTTACCCACTGACTACCAGCAACTGGATAAATTATACCTGACTCTAGAAGATTTAGTATTTCTTTCCTTACCACTTCTTTCATCCTAGGATTTAACCGTCATTGGTGATCAACATCCGGTTTAGCGTCTTTCTCCAATTTTATTTTGTGCTGGCACAGAGTGGAACTAATGCCCTTAAGATCATCGAGAGTATATCCAATGGCAGCATGGTGCTTCTTTAGAGTTTTCAATAATCTCTCTTCTTCTTGCTCTGAAAGGTTAGCACTAATAATATCAGGATATATCTTCTTTTCATCAAGATAAGCATACTTAAGGGTATCAGGTAATGGTTTGAGCTCAAACACGGGATCATCGTTGGGTTCAGGAGGATCTCCTAGGATTTCAATAGGCAATTTGTGTTTGAATAAAGGTCCCTATTTACAGAATATTTCTTCTATTTCCCTTCTCTCATTCATAAACATATCATTTTCATGGTCTAGCAAATATTGTTATAAAGGATCGTTAGGAGGCACGACAATAGAAGCAAGACCAATAATTTCATATTTACAAGGCAATTCTTTATCATGGGGTTGTATGCAAAAATTAGCAAAGTTAAAATCATGAGACATATCCCCTAAACCAATAGTAACAATATCCTTTTCGCAGTCTATCCTAGCATTAACAGTATTCAAGAAGGGTCTACCAAATATAATGGGACAAAAGTCATCTTGTGAAGAACCAAGAACAAGGAAATCAGTAGGGTATTTAACTTTTCCACACAAGACTTCAACATCTCTAACAATCCCAACTGGTGAAATAGTATCTCTATTGGCAAGCTTAATTGTAACATCAATACCTGCTAGCTCAGCACGTGCAATATCGTGCATAATTTCTTCATATAAGGAATGAGGTATTGCACTAGCACTAGCACCCATATCACATAAGCCATGATAGCAATGATCTCTTATTTTAACAGAAATAACAGGCATGCCTACAATAGGTTTATGTTTATTTTTAGTATCGGGTCTAGTGATTCTAGCAGCTTCATCACAAAGGTAAATAACATGCCCGTCAATATTATCGACCAAGAGATCCTTAACCATAGCAATACTAGGTTCAACTTTAATTTGCTCAGAGGGTGTAGGTGTTCTAGAATTACTCTTACAAACCATAATTGAAGCTTTAGCATGATCCTTTATTCTAGCAGGGAAGGGTGGTTTCTCAATATAAGCAGTAGGAACAATAGAATCAACATTATAAGTGATAGTCTTTTCTTCAACTTTAACAGGTTCAACTACTTTTAATTCAATGAGAGAATTATATTTAAACCACTTCTCCTTAGGGAGATCAACATGAGTAGCAAATGATTCACACAAAGAAGTTACTATCTTAGAGTCAAGTCCATATTTAGTGCTAAATTCACGAAAAACATCGGTATCCATAAAAGATTTAACACAATCAAACTTAGGTGTTATACCTGACTCCTGACCTTCATCGAGATCCCAATCTTCAGAGTTGCATTTAATTCTTTCCAATAAATCCCATTTGAATTCAATAGTCTTCATCATAAAAGAACTAGTACAAGAAGTATAGAGCATGGAGCGATTATCGAGAGAAAGCCGAGCATACACTTTTTGAATAATAATTTCTCTTGAGAGCTCATGATTGGGGCATGAATATAACATTGACTTAATCCTCCCCCAAGCTTGAGCGATACTTTCTCCTTCCTGAGGCCAAAAATTATATATATAATTACGATCACGATGAACCAGATGCATAGGATAAAACTTCTGATGAAATTCCAATTTCAACCGGTTGTAGTTCCATGATCCAATATCATCGCATAGCCTAAACCATGTCAATGCCTTTCTCTTCAAAGATAAAGGGAAGACCTTCTTCTTGATAACATCCTCGGGCATACCTGCAAGTTTAAATAATCCACAAACTTCATCCACATAGATTAGGTGCAAATCGGGATGCAATGTTCCATCTCCTGTAAAGGGATTAGCTAGCAGTTTCTCTATCATACCCGAAGGAATTTCAAAGTAATCATTTTCAGTAGGTTCAGTAGGTTGAGGAGCAACTCTTTGCTCTACTGGTCGGGGTGAAGATACCCGAACAAGCCCCTCAAAGGATTATGTTCCATAGTAACAAGTGACAGTGAATTTCAACACACTATATAAATTTTTCCTTACCAAATTCCACTTACCAAAGGCGCTTCACTACCCGGCAACGGCGCTAGAAAATAGTCTTGATGACTCACAAGTATAGGGATCTATCGTAGTCCTTTCGATAATTAAGAGTGTCGATGAGGAGCAGAAGGAAATGATAGGCAGTTTTCAGTGAGGTATTCTCTGCAAGCACTGGAATTATCGGTAACCGATAGTTTTGTGATAAGGTAATTTGTAATGAGTAACAAGTAATAAAAGTAAATAAGGTGCAGCAATATGGTACAATCCTTTTTGTAGCAAAGGACAAGCCTGGACAAACTCTAATATAAAGGAAAGCGCTCCCGAGGACACATGGGAATTATCGTCAATCTAGTTTTCATCATGCTTGTATGATTTGCGTTTGTTACTTTGATAATTTGGTATGTGGGTGGACGGGTGCTTGGGTACTGCCCTTCCTTGGACAAGCATCCCACCTATGATTAACCTCTATTGCAAGCATCCACAACTACAAAAAGAAGTATTAAGGTAAACCTAACCATAGCATGAAATATACGGATCCAAATCAGCCCCTTACGAAGCAACGCATAAACTAGGTTTTAAGCTTCGGTCACTCTAGCAACCCATCATATACTTATTACTTCCCAATGCCTTCCTCTAGGCCCAAACAATGGTGAAGTGTCATGTAGTCGACGTTCACATAACACCACTGGAGGAAAGATACCATACATCTCATCAAAATATCGAACGAATACCAAATTCACATGACTACTTATAGCAAGACTTCTCCCATATCCTCAGGAACAAACATAACTACTCACAAATAATATTCATGTTCATAATCGGAGAGGTATTAAGATGCATAAAGGATCTGAACATATAATCTTCCACCGAATAAACCAACTAGCATCAACTACGAGGAGTGATCAACACTACTAGCAACCCACAAGTACCAATCTGAGGTTTTGAGACAAAGATTGGATACAAGAGATGAACTAGGGTTTGAGTGGAGATGGTGCTGGTGAAGATGTTGATGGAGATTGACCCCCTCCTGATGAGAGGATCAATGGCGATGACGATGGTGATGATTTCCCCCTCCCAGGGGGATGTTTCCCCGGCAGAACAGCTCCGCCGGAGCAATAGATTGGTTCGGCCAAGGTTCCGCCTCGAGACGGCGGCGCTTCGTCCCGAAAGCTTCCTTCTAATTTTTTTTCCAGGGCAGAAGACACCTTCTACCAGAAGATGGGCATCGGGGGGCTGCCAGGTGCCCACGAGGCAGGGAGGCGCACCCAGGGGGTAGGGCGCGCCCCCACCCTCGTGGACGGTGGGTGGGCCCCCTCTGGTGCTTTCTTCGCCCAATATTTTTAATATATTCCAAAACTGACTTTCATGGAGTTTCATGACTTTTTGAGTTGTGCAAAATAGGTCTCTAATATTTGCTCCTTTTCCAGCCCAGAATTCCAGTTGTCGGCATCCTCCCTCTTCGTGTAAACCTTGTAAAATAAGAGAGAAAAGGCATAAGTATTGTGACATAATGTGTAATAACATCTCATAATGCAATAAATATCAATATAAAAGCATGATGCAAAATGGACGTATCACCCACGTGTCGCGCCCGATCCCCATGGTGCCTCTATTCCCCTCGTGCCTCTGCCTCGCCAGAGACTCTGTCTGCCGTTGACTTCTTTGCTACTGCCGTTGTTTTGCACCTCTGCTCGTCCCTGTTGTTCGCCGGCCTTCCCTAGCTGCTGACGGCGCCGCCGCTTGCGTCCTCGGCTCCGACCGCCTTGTGCGGTCCCTTCGCCTGCCTGCTCCCTCCTGCTGCTTCGACCTCGCGTCGTCCCGCGACCCCGCCGTCGCTCCGGCTGGCAAGCCCATGCTCCGGCACCGCATCGTTGGACCCTTCTTGCTCGCCGCCGCTATGGATGCCCGTAGGACGACGTCGTCGTCCTCGTGCTGCAATGTTGTCGCGCCCACCTCTACAAAACCCTACCCCGGCCCCATCTCCATGGCCATGACCGTCCGCCTCTACTTGTGGCGAAGCTCCTCCTATAGCTCGGCATCGCTTGCGCCTCCCCTTCCTGATCTCGACCTCGAGCCGTCGCTCTTTCTACACCCCGTGGTCAGTTTGGTAGTCCACCTTCACCTGCATGGTGGGTTCACGAACCTCCAAGACCACTGTTGCAACGTTGAGACCTCTGCCCCAGAGTATCTCAAGTTCGTCTACACGAAATTGCCAAGTACCTCTACGCACGGATACGCCAAGACCATCCCAGATATTGCCAAGTACCACAATGATATGAGTACAACTACCGTCGACGTGCATTTCGCCAAGTACCACTACCGTGCCCAAGACCAAGGCCGCCAAGTTCCTCTCCCCGGATGATGTGTGTACCACTACCATCGACCCTCGAAGACCCCGCAGACGTCAAGTTCCTCAATACGACCCTGAACATCTACGGAATGTGTACGACTACGAAACGTGTACCACTACTTCCACTACCATCACCATGTACGACTGCTTCCCACGACAACTCATGTACAACTACACCGCTCCGACTTGAACCTCCTCGAAAATGCACGCTTCAAAGGTATAACACCGAGACGACGCCCATGGACCGCATGCATGTGATGTGTGTATGAGATGGTTGCATGTATACGATGTTTGCCGTGCATGAATTATTACTTCACATCCCCGATTCCGTGTCACCAACACGTGGTAACCCGGTAACCAGGTGCACCCCACCATCTTGCATGACACGCTCATTCACACTTCATTTTTGCACCGACATGTCGACGAGTTGTCAGGATCATCGGAGTGTTGCCGTGGCACCATTTTCGTTGTCGTTGCCGTGATACCCCTTTCTTTCCGCCTTGGTGACAAAATGCTCCATATCGTATAATATGCCAACATCTTCATAAAATTGCATATAACTTGAATATGTCATCTGCATCATGATAACGACATTTAAAATGGTTTAAATCATGTTTGATGTTTCTGGACTCATTTAAAATGCTTAAATGTGTAGTTTACTCATGCTTCACCTGTTGACATGTTAATTAACATTAAATATTGTTGTCTACATGAACGAGAGCGAACTAAATAATTGGATGTGGTGTTTTGTCAATAGCAACTCGTTGCATATTGAGCTCCACTTAATTTATATTATTGTTTGTTGTACTTTGCCATGCCATGCATATTTAAACCGGACAAGCATCTTACTTGTTTGTGCATCATGCCATGTTTATGCTTGTGCGTTTACCATGTTTTTTGCTTCTTTCGAGTGTTGCTTCTTCTCGATAGTTCCGGTTACGTTGCGATTGTGAGGATTCGTTCAACTACGCCCGTTTTCGACTACTTCATGGACTCGATCTTCTTCCTAGCGGGATCTCAGACAAGATGACCTTTACCTTGGATATCACTACATCCTTGCTTTGGTAGTTGTCTCGATGCTAACGCTATGTCGCGCTACCTACTACTTATTGCCAGCCTCCCAAATTGCCATGATAACCCTCTAACCCCCACATTCCCAGCAAGCCATTGTTTTTCTATGTTACCGCTTTGCTCAACCCCTCTTATAGCGTTGCTAGTTGCAGGTGCAGTGCAGGTTGTTCCATGTTGGGACATGGATATCATTGGGATATCACAATATCTCATACTTATTTAATGCATCTATTGAGAAACAATATAACGCGGCGAGCTACGCCTCTCCACGGCGATTTGGCACTCTGATCCGTACGATTGACTCGCTCAACGCTTTGGATGTTCTGGTCGTCCCACCGCGTGATCCCGTGGTCTATTCTAGTGCGCCACTGAAGCGCCCCGGCCGACCCAACACTAAATGGGTTGTTGCTCCGAAGACCCACCTGGACGCCCTCTCAGTCACTGATGCAGTGTACCCTTCGATTTTGAATACATGGTTGCGATTGGATCGACGCGTGCGTTGGGCGCATGCCTTTGGGAGGGTTCTCTACAATATGCGAATCAGGCGATGGTGGTGTCGACGGCGGTCTCCTCACAACAGCGCACACCGTCCCTGAACCCTAGAGCCGACCGCCACATGCCATACCTGAACGTCAGACCCCCGCTTCCTCTCCTTCCTATTGTCCTTCCGTTCTCAATCCATGTCGCACAACAGCGGCGATCCACCTAACGACAGACAACAAAAGGCAGCCGGTGGCTTCCTTTCCTGCAGTCACTGATGGGGAAGAAAAAGAGGTGTTGTGCCACTATTGCATCAACCCTCTGGCTATTAGCCCTCCCGTGACTTCCATCTGCCGCTCGGATCCAACCATGCAACCAACTTCCGAATGGATTCTCTCTGCGATGGCTGTGGATTTCTTACGGGAAGGAGAGAGAGCCCCATTCTCCCCAGTGTGCTCACTTTGGGAGATAAACACACGTGAGGAAGGTACGAGCACTGCAAGTCCATGTTAGATTTGATGAATGTCTTTTGTTTACTGATTCTTACCAGCCAGTTTGAGATATATACCATTTTCATGTTCATGTGTACTGCCGCTCGGGGATTGCATGTTTTTTCTTAATTCTGAATGCTGAATTGGTGGCTCCGAGCTGAAGTATAAGGCCATGGTTCCAAATAATGGGATGAATAAACCACATGCTAATGCTAAAAATATTGGCAAATCTGTATGTAGTATGTTCGACATCATCTCCCCATTGTTCATGTTAGACGAATAGAGGTAACCGACTGGCCTTATCTATGGTGATCTATGATGCTTGCTCCTTATTTTTTCTGTTTCCAGAAAAATGTTCTTTAAGGCAACATTTTGGTTGGTCTCATATTTTTTTGAAGGATTGCCTAAGTGAACTGCAAATGTGATTATCACTTTTTCTGCATTCCCATCCTACTGCTTTTTTACTAGCCTTTATTTTCCCTTGGTTGGTCTCATATATTTATTTGAAGGATTGCTTAAGTGAACTGCAAATGTGATGATCGCTTCTTGAGCATTCTTATCCTACTGCATTTTTTTACTATCAGACATACGATCATCTATGTATTGAAACGAAAGGAATGCACATCAGCTTTTATTAGGAACATACTTGGACAGTTGTATTAAAATGGATGATTTCTATTGTGCCTGTATTACATTTTTGGTAAGAAATATCAGATGAACATATATCCAAACATTTGGAAAAATATGTGTTATAACATAATTCATAAATAATGCAGCTTTTATAGATTTGCAAAGCCTTTTTTATTTCCTAAATTTGCATGTTATAGAAGCTTATCTGCTTATATGTTGAGACTCATGCTGTTCAAAATAGGAATGATGGTGTTAGTGTTTCCTTCAGTGAACGGCCAGCCTAACGAGACCTTGAGTAGTTGAGTTCGCGCCTATATCCTGTCACAACAAAGGCATGTACTGTTTATTCCTCTCTTGGGTGTCGAAGTACCATTGCAGACAAGAACACTGGTGTTTTTCTTTTCTTTTTTTGCTTTATAGTTGGAGGACACCCTTTTATCGTAATATATCTGTGCTAGAACATAAACTGAAATTAAGTATTCAAGCAAATATGTGGCCTCTTAATTAAATAGTATTTCTTCCCAGTAATTAGAAATGTTCGAATTAAAGTATTTATTCGAATTACTAAATATTTGTATTATTATTGTTTCTTTAGAATGGACGAGCGCGACAACGCGCGCCTTTACGGTCTAGTATATATCTGGTAATGGGTGGAAGGCTTGGCCTTTTGCTTGGTGTTTTGTTCCACTCATGCCGCCTTAGGTTCTGCCATACCGTTGTTATGTTCCTTGTTTTGCGTTCCTAACATTGTCAGGGTTTATGGCCCCCCTTGATTCTTCACCTAAGGTAAAGCTCCTGAGGACATCCAACTTTGATTTTATCATTTGCCTAATAACAACTAAAATTGCATAGGGAGTAATTAACCCGAGGATTCTTAATCAACAACCCCGAGCCAGTGCTCGACATGAGTGTTGGTCCACCTACCTAGCAGTCGGCGGTGCCGCCTCGGGGCAACTCAAGGTCTTTTGGCTATCGTCCACTTTGCATAGATGGGTGAGTCCCGAGATAGAGAGCGCACGGCTCTTGACACGGATCTGACTCACTGGAGATCTCTTTGGAATAGTTTTCCTTTCTTCGAAGAACTTGTGCACCGGGATTCCGAGGACACTCGGGTTGTCCTGAAATGAAGGTTTTACCTCCGCAGATCGTGAGAGTTTGTGATGGACTAAGTTGGGACACCCCTGCAGGGTTTAATCTTTCGGAAAGTTGTGCCTTATAATATTCGGTTGTAGAGAACTTGACACAAAATCCAAATTAGAATACACCAAACGCGTGTGTAATCGTGACCGTCTCTTTTCAAGTGAGTTTGGGAAGAGAACACGGCGGAGTTATGTTCGACTCGTAAGTAGTTCAGGATCACTTCTTGATCATTATTAGTTTGCGACCGTTATGTGTAGTAACTCTTCTTACGCTTGTACTCGTAAGTTAGCCACCATACAAAAGCTTAGTGCTTGATGCAACTACACCACTTATCCATCTCATACCCATTAAGCTTTGGTAGTCTTGATACCCATTGTAATGGGATTGCTGAGTTCTCGTGGCTTACAGATTACTACACCAATAGTTGTAGGTACAAGTAATGCGATGATCTGATGTGAGAGTGACACATGTTTGCTTTTGGAGTTCTTCTTCTACTTCTTCTTTTTTGTTCAAGGGATAGGTTCCGGGTCGGGATCCGGGATAGAATCACATCTTGGGCACTAAAGTCCACTAGTGGCATCTCTCTCAGAAGCGAGGTAGCGATGAGTAGACAAATTACTATTGGACAATCGATATAATCGTGCATAATGTGATGATCATCCATGGCATAATCTCACATAGGCATTACATCCATGACAAGTAGACTGTTCAATTTACTAACGTCTACTGCTATTACTCCACCCCAAGGCTGCTAGTTGGCATGCATCTCGAAGTATCAAGTTCATAATAATCAGAGTAAAGCAATAATCATGATGATATAATGTTGACAAAATAAGATCGATCAATATGATCAAACCCCATCATTTTACAATACGTGTTTTCGCCCCTCTGTCACTCGGTAAGATCACCGCAGGGTTGAACCTACTATTATGCACCACTCCCTCTAAAGATCTCTCGTCCAATTAGCCAAAGAAGACTCGTAGATCGGAAATCATACTTAGCTATAAAACTACACAAGAGAGAAACTTCAAGAGATTGAAAATAGTTCAAGGAATAATCTGATGATAAACCCGTAATCCATTAGATCCCAACAAGCACATCACAAAAGATTACATCGGATTGCTCTTAGAGATGGTCATTGTATTAAAGATAAAAAATAAGAGAGTAAGCCATCTAGCTACTCCATGGACCCGTATGTTCCGAAGAAACTACTCACACATCATCATGGAGGCATCAAGGTTGATGAAGATGAGCCCCCAATGGTTTTTCCCTCCGTCAATGTACCTGAACATGGCTTTAGATGGGATCACGGAGGAACAGAGGCTTGCAGCGGCAATAAAATTGTTTCAGCATCTCGCTTTGAGGGTTTCAGAATATATGTGAATTTATGGGTGAGGAATTAGGGCAAATGGAGCTATGAGGGGGCCACAAGTCAGGACGTCGCGCCTAACCCAGGGCGGCCCTGGCTTGTTTGTCCCTCGTGGGTCTTCTCGTCCTCCCCCAAAACTTATAGGGTCTCTTACGTTTCAGAAAAAATCCACGTAAAATTTCATCGTGTTTGGACTTCGGTAGGTATCATTATCTACAAAATAATGTTGTTTGCAAAAAGCAGGAGCTGACGCTGACACTGAATTAATATGCCAGTAAAAAAAACATAAAATAATATATAAAGCATACAAAAGTGATAATATAATAACATGGAATAATTATAAATTATAAATGGGTTGGAGACCTATCAATCCCGTTTTACAATAACAGCCACAATGAGTATTCTTCTTCTTGCCAAGTTCGATGACAATGAATCTCCTTCTTGCCAAGCTCTATATGATGTCACAGTTCATGTGCAAATACTGATTTTTATGCCTCACGCGGTATACTCTTTTCATGATGGATCCGAATAAACTTTGTGTCCTATTTTGGCCAAAACATGAATTTAAAAGTATTTGTTTGCGACCACGAAGATTTCAGTGTTTGTACATCTTTTTTTATGAGAGATTTGGTCTTATTTCTTTTAACATGCTTGTTGTGAGTTGTTTGTAAAAATTGCTTCATATCTGATTTAAAATAAATGTTGCAGCTTTGAACTAAGATTAATTCAATTTTAGTTCTACTTATTATAAATCGATTTCAGATTGAGATTCTTCCAGGTCTTACAATTTGCTGGGTATAATCGTTGTATTTTTCCGATTTACGAGTTTAAATGGAATGTAGAGGTTTATTCTGGAAAGGAAAAACCGTAATGTTTGGAAAGGCCGATTTTTTCATGGTGTTTGTCTTCAGATTTGTGCGCTCTCCCGGTCAAAGGAAGAAACTAAAGGGTATGTTTGGATCATAACCAAAACATACCATACCAAAATTTTGGCTTGCCTATAGAATTTGATGGTCCTTTGGATTGTTGCCAAATAATTGGCTCGCCAAAGGCAGCCGCCGCAAGCCCGTGTAATTTCAGCCAACTAGTGGGTGAGCCGTGGGCGCGGCGAAGCTCCGCCAAAAAATTGGCATCACGCCCTGCCCTCTCTGCCATGGTGGGTCCCAAGTGCTTTCTATTCTTTTATTACTATAAATGGTGCATGCAGCAAGGCAACACATTCTTTTGGAGTAGTTAATTAGTGGGCCCATAGATCATTTGCAAGTGCATGTACTGCGGCAAGAAAATTGGACTGTCCTATGGACACAATCCAAACAATGTTAGCTTATCAAAATTTTGATCACGCCTTTGCATTGGTCGCACCAAAAATTTGGTAGGGCTACTTGGGGCTTAAACCAAAGGGACCCAAAATCAAGGTGGATTCGAGCAGTTAACGTCTTCCCCCTACCCCTCGGAAGTGGATCCTCTAACATTGAGAAGGAAAGTTAGAGAAGCTACATTACCCTTACATCCCTTCTTTCGATCCATATGATTATGGCTAAAACGACTTTAATTAATTTGCAAATTAACGATCTACTAGGTACATTTATAGTAATTACATACAAACAAATTGATGGTGGAACAAAATTAATTTAAATTATTTATATCTACAGTAAATACCAACAGTAAACAACATGTTAGCTACCTACTATCTCCGTCTAGATGAATAAGTCATTCGCGTAGTTCTAGGTCATCGATTTGAGGAATTAAATATGTGTTATATGTCATGAAAAGTATATCATTAGATTTCTACACAGATATAGTTTTTGAATATATATTTTTTGTCACATACAATACATATTTAGATAGTTAAATCGTCGATCTAGAACTACGCGAACGACTTATTCACCGAAACGAAAGTAGTACTAACAATCCTTAACTTTCCTTCTTCATTTTATATTAGACTAAGAGCATCTCTAGTAGAGCCCTCAAACCCTCAAATCTCTAAAAATAACCGTTTTTTTTACGGTTTTCGTCCAAAAAAACCCGTAGACTAGAACCCCTAAACCCTCAAATCCGTAAAAAAAATTAGAGGTCGAACCCTCAAACCTCCTCCCGGCCTGTAGAAGTGAGGGTTGGGGGGAGTTTCTCCCCCCGACCCGCACTCCTTTCCCCCCCGAGCGCGGGAAGGAATTCCTCCCGCCTCCGCCCGCCCGCGCTCGTTCCTCCCGCCCTCCGGCCCGCCCGTCGCCGCGTCCGCCCGCCCCGGCCGCCCTCCGCCGCCGCCCCGGCCGCCCTCCGCCGCCTCCCCCCGCCCTCC
>LR738712.1:310125142-310156575 GCA_902687465.1 Secale cereale | reverse complement strand
CCCTCCCAGCGCCGCCGCGAAGCCGCCCCGCCCCGGCCGCCTCCGCCAAGGTATACATTTTTCTTCCATTTTCTTCCAAGACATTTTTGTTTTTTTGCTTCATTTTTACATTTTGGCACTCACCTTGTAGATGGATTCGTTGTTCGATGCGTCGGATTGGTCGTCATCCGACGATTCTGACATTGACGAGTTGTTGCAAGACGACGACGTTGAGATGATGAGCCTCCTCGTCGATGTGCAAGCGTTTGAAGATCGCGTGAAACTTATGGATCAGAGGAGAGGGTCGAAGATGGGGCGACTCACCATCTACCGGAACCGTGCTCTCGGACACGAGCATTTGATGCAAGACTACTTCGCGGAGGTACCTACATACCCTGCTCGTCTCTTTCGCAGAAGGTACCGAATGCGTCGTAGTTTGTTTGTGAAGATTGTCAAAGATTGTGAGGCTGCCTCCTATTACTTTACGCGTCGTAGAAACGCCGCCGGTATCATGGGGTTTAGTGCATATCAAAAGATATCGGCGGCAATGCGGGTACTCGCTTATGGCATACCCGCGGATTATACCGACGAGTATCTTCGCATTGGGGAAGATACAACCACGGAGTCCGTCCGTAGGTTTGCCAAGTTGGTCATCCGGTTGTATGGTGAGAAGTATCTTCGGGCACCAAACGAGGAAGATATTAAGAGATTAATGGAAATGAATGAAAAAAGGGGATGGCCGGGGATGCTTGGTAGTCTTGATTGCATGCATTGGCGGTGGAAAAATTGCCCAAAGGCATGGCATGGAATGTATTGCGGTAAAAGCCGTGATGCTACCATTGTGCTTGAGGCCGTAGCATCAGAGGACACATGGATTTGGCATGCATTTTTTGGGTTGCCGGGAACACTCAATGATATCAATATCCTCAATAGATCTCCATTGTTCAAAAGATTAATTTCTGGGGATGCTCCAGCTTGCAACTACAAAATCATGAACAATGAGTATTCAATGGGATACTATCTCATCGATGGCATTTATCCCGAATGGGCAACTCTTGTGAAGTCCATCAAGGAGAAAAATGGGGTGCCCTTAACAAGAAAAGAGGCTCATTTCACCAAGGCACAAGAGGCAGCCCGCAAAGATATTGAGAGAGCTTTTGGTGTTTTACAAGCAAGGTTTGCCATAGTTCGGGGTCCAGCTCGGTTTTGGGACAAGAAAACCTTGGTGAACATCATGAAATGTTGTGTGATTCTACACAACATGATCCTAGAGGATGAGAGAGGGTTAAACCTCCCTTGTTTCTATGACAATGTTGGTACGCGTGTGCAACCGGAAAGAAACCCTTCTCGCATACACGCCTTTCTTGAAGCACATCGTGAGATTGAGGATGCAAGCACTCATGGTCGTCTCCGGGATGATCTAGTTGAGCACCACTGGAAGTTGGATGGACGGCGTACTGGCCCATGATGTATCTTTGTTCTTTTTACTTTTCTATGTCCTATTTGATTCGAACAATTGTTGTAATAATTTGAATGATTATTGTTTTATTCGGTGCTGTAATAATAACTAGAATGATTATTGTTTTATGTCAAATGTGATTGAATTTGTGATATGCATATGATGAAATGTGATGAAATGTGTGATATATGAAATGACAGTTTTAAGGGTTGGGGTTGGGTCAAAGACTAGAACCCTCAAACCAAACCCTTAGATCGGAAGGGTTTGGTTTGAGGGTTCTAGTCTTTGCCTCTCTTTTTCAACCCGTAAAAGTGTCAAAACTGGACAATTCTCAACCCTTAAAACTGATTTTACATTTGAGGATTTGAGGGTTCTACTAGAGATGCTCTAACACCGTGGCACGGTGACTTTCCTTCTCGGTAGAGGATCCGGTTCCCTGCCCCTCCCAGCTCGCCGCCCCTTCTCCCCTTTTCCATTTCCCTCACAAACACGGACGTAGAATCCCGAAATCTCTAGGGTTTGCTCCTCCGTCTGCCCCCAGCCACCACATCCCCGTCTGCCCCCCCCGTCCCGAATGGCGGAGACAATAGTCTCGATACGCCGCCCGGTAACCCTTCTCCCTCCATGCGGTCGCTGAGCAGCTGGATCCGCTGATTTTGGTCAGTATTTCTGATTTTGTTCCGTGCGTGCGTTTGCAGAAGCGTGGCCGCCCGCCGAGGCCGAGGGAGAGCGACTTCGTGACCGGCGAAGAGTTTGAGGACGAGGAGGAGGGGGAGGACCACGCGGAGGCGGCCGATGGGCTCGCGCCGCCACGGTGTAAGCGCAAGCGCGAGGCGTCCGCCGCTGCCACCGCCGCGCTCGAGGATTTGACCCTCATCGGTAAGGGGCATGTTGCGTTTTTAGCCGTTCTGCTTGGAGTGGGTTTGGTGGGTGCCGCGACTGGGATTCTGTGAACCTGCTGCTAGGGTTTAGCCCTTCCACTATGGAAGTCTAGCTTTCATGGTAATGTGATTTTAGTTAGGATTTATGGCGCCGAACGATGTTTCTGCTGTAACCAGGATAGATTAGCCCCGGTGTGCTTCTGCACGGTGAATTGGTGATTGGTCAGCTTGGCGGGGGGTTAGGTCTGTCTAGTTTGCCATTTACCGCCATTATGTGCTATATAGTTGGTTTTGAGGATTTTTGTTACATGTGTCAGCTGAAAATTGTGAATTCATGTCATTTTGATCTCAATGGAACTTTTGTCATCTATGAACTATCACAATTCACAATCCGGTTATTTGTCTCCAGTGGCGAAATTAGAAATTGTCGAGAAGCCGATAACTGACAAGTGGCATGTATATGTTACGTGTAAGGAACTCCATGAGATTTATGATTTACAAAGACTTTGGTGACCTTGTCCAGGAATATTTGACTCTAGACCATCATAACAGGAATGAGTCATATCATATGAATCAATCTAGTTTTATTGATAGTTATTAATTACGTCTGCAAAATGCATGATCGTCCTCAATTTGCACAGCCCTTGTCTTATTCCACAGTTTACTTCAACATGATGCCAGTGGCTTGTAGGAACAACAAGGCTTCATGTTAATTTAAGAAAATACGCCGAGATGTTCCTGTATTTAAAGCTTTACTTCAATGTAAGAAACGATATTCCATGTTTCATCTCTGTTCGGTTTCCTTACAAACTCGCAACTTGCAGACATTGTCAAACATAATGGCAGGCTAATCAGCCATGCTGTCAAAAGATTGCTCGAGGATTATGAATCAAATCCAAAGTCAGTGCTATTTCAGATATTAACAATGTTATTTGAGGTAATACTAACTTGATACGCTACTTATTGTTCTATTTAATTATTGCTGCAATGTTATTACATTAACCTGCAAATCTCAGGCTTGTGGCGCCAGACATGATATATATGCAAGTGACCTTCATGAGGCAGCTGTGGATGACATTGTATTCAAACTAGCTGAGCTAGCAAGAAAAGTATCCTCTTGTGAGATTTTGAAAGGAAAATCATCATCTGTGTCCATTTTGATTATCCAATGCACATAATCTATTTATCTTTCCTATATTGTTCTAGTGTTGTGCATTTATGCTCTCTTCTGTTTGAGTTTTGTCAATCTTAACTTGATAACAGGGTCTGGTGGATGATAATTATAGCTCAAAAAGGAAGGACCTTAAGAACTTCAAAGAAAATCTTGTTATCTTTTGGGATAGTTTGGTCCTTGAGTGTCAGAATGGTCCGTTATTTGATGATAACTTATTCACGACAATCAAGGATTATGCGGTTGCTATATCATGGTAATTAGGTCTCACCAGTCGCCATCCTTATTTTTTTCTTAGTCTTGTAGACGTGTGTATAAGGTGCTAATTTGTTGTGCTTCAGTACTCCCCCAAGGGTTTATCGTCAAGTAGCTTCATTGGTAGGGCTCCAGCTTGTGACGTCCTTCATATCTGTCGCTAAGACTCTCAGTGGACAGCGTGAGACCACCCAAAGGCAGTTGAATGCAGAGAAGAAGAAGCAGAGTGATGGGCCAGCTGTTGAATCTCTCAACAAAAGGCTATCTATTACTCATGAAAATATTACATATTTGGAGGAATCGATGCGTAAAATATTCAGCGGGTGAGGCTTTCTATTGGAGACCACTCACCCATCCTCTTATTGTTTACTTACTTAAGTGTTCTAATCTTTCTTAAGTGATATAGTACACTCATCGGTATCCAGAATCTTGCACGTGTCATGAAATCTATACTTATCTTGGTCTAGCAGGCAACTAAACACTATTATTTTGCACATGTAGGTTATTCATGCACCGTTATCGGGATGTTGACCCTGAGATCCGAATGTTATGCATAAAATCCCTAGGTATTTGGGTTGTCTCATATCCATCACTGTTCTTACAAGATATATATTTAAAGTATCTTGGGTGGACACTGAATGACAAGGTAAAAAAGGTTTAATTCATTGATTAATTGTGCCCATTGATACCTTCTCTGTGATCAACGAGACTCGCAATCTTATTTTGTGCACTTCTTTGTTTATAGAATGCTGGAGTTAGAAGAACTTCTATTCTTGCCTTGCAAAGCCTGTATGATGTAGATGACAACATACCTTCTCTTGGTCTCTTTACGGAGAGGTTTTATAGCAGGATGATCCAGCTTGCTGATGATATTGATATTTCAGTAGCTGTGCCAGCTATAGGACTGATCAAGCAGTTACTTCGGTGAGATCACTTTCTCATGGCCTCCGTACCGAGGTTTCACAGCAAAATCTTTTGCGTGCCTGGTCAGGGTAGTTACAGGGCATGTTCACCTATTTGCCATAGCCTTTGTAAGATGTGCTAAGAGTTGGGGATGTCTAGCTTTTGATATCAAGGCCTGCTTATGAGGTTTTGTATGTACTAGTAAAATTCAATTTCAAGTAAGAAGTTTTGAATACTAATTTCTTGGATACCTGGCATAACATTCTTGTTGTCAAATGTTATATACAAGGACAGATAATTCTTGAAATACGGCTGTGGTGTTTGTTCAAATGTTTTCATCATTCACTATCTACACCGTGCACCGATTGCATCAATTTCTACGGTACCAGTTAAATTCTTGCATTTTGGATGTTTGAAGACAATTGGTTCAAAGCTATTTCATGAAAACACAAGCTTAAACATACCTGCAATTGGCTAAGCCGTGGCACTGGAAGTAAGAGTTACGTATTCAGAGCTGAAGCTCGCATGTATAAGGCTACATTTTTTTTTCATCATCTAGTTCAAATACTTATTACACTGCTACAGGAGTTACGGATTCAGAGCTGAAACCTATGTACCGGTAGTCTGCAACTGAAAAATACATAATAGCTGTCCGTTTAATAATTCATGTACTCTGTCGCATGATACGTAACCAAGAGGCATAGTATTGTCAGTGATGTTATTGGGTGCTAATGTTGCATAGTAGATCACATGTCGCGTTTAGAGGATCATTTCTCTATGTCTCACTTGCTTGGCTAGACATATATCTGAGAGAAGATGATGGTTTTATGGGCTGTAATGGGTTTACGTAGCAGGGAAATAGGAAGGAGGGGGGGGGGGATCTCTGTGAATGCATACCTAGCCTTTCGGAACAATATTTTTTTCCTGGCCTTGTCAAGCTTTCTGGGGCGAGTTTTCTCTCTGAATGCATACCTAGCCTTTTGGAGCAATATATTTTTTCTGGCCTTGTCAAGCTTTCTGGGCTTTATCAAACAGTCACCGTTGCTCTCTGCTTACAAGTCCAGCAATTTTCTTACTCAAGTGAGCAAGATCCACACGCCTTATGTGATTCTTGGAACATAAACAAAAAGTAATGTTTTCTTGCTTTGCAGGCATCAACTTTTGAGTGACGATGATTTGGGTCCCCTATATGATTTGCTTATTGACGAACCTCCTATGATCAGGCGTGCAATAGGGGAGTTAGTTTATGATCACCTGATAGCACAAAACTGCAAGACCCCTTCTGTAGCTAGAGGTACTCGTGTCTTGAAGAATTGCACTCTAATGCTACCCTGTCTTGTTATCAAATAGGTGTTGATTACTTCAGCCATTAATTATCCTAGTGAATTGCAGATGGGGACAATGAATCCTCCATGATTCACATTAGTCGAATGCTGCATATCTTAAGGGAATTTTCGGATGACCCAGTCCTTAGTTCTTACGTCATTGATGATATTTGGGATGACATGAAGGCCATGAAAGTATGCTCCTCCGTTTATGCAACTCTATTTGGAAAACAGTATATGGTGTTGTCAGTGTGACATTCTGTTACAATTACATTATTTTTGTTCAGGACTGGAAGTGTATAATCTCCATGCTTCTGGATGAAACTCCGATAGCTGAGCTTACTGACATGGATGGAACAAATCTAGTTCGGATGCTGCGAGCCTCTGCTAAGAAGGCTGTTGGGGAAAGAATAGTTCCTGCAACTGACAATAGGAAGATGTACTATAGCAAATCCCAAAAGGTATCCGTATCATCTGTGTTATCATATAGTATTGGTGCAAAGTCTCACTGATTCATCATCTCGTGGATAGTTTTAATTTTTAAATATCTGTAACATTGCCAACAGCGCTGGGCCTAGTTATTTTCTTCAGTTCCAGTTTGCTAGATGTCATCTCTTCTAAGTACTAAATACTCCCTCCGTCCCATAATATAAGAGTGTTTTTTACACTACACTAGTGTTAAAAACATTCTTATATTATGGGACGGAGGGAGTATGTTCTACGAACAAGAATCTTTTTTTTTTTCCGAATTAAATGGAGAATCCAGGATCTTCTTTGTTTTTTACCTTACAATTTTGCTAGATACAAAACAATAAAATAAATAATATATATACAAAAAAATAAAGATTTTGATGAAATTCCATTTTTTGTGGTACTTTAGTTGATTTTACTCTGTTTATCCTGTAGTTTAATTCAGTTTTAATTTCGATGTATTCTGTAATGTAAATACAATGAAATTAATTGTGTAAAATGAAATTTCAATAAAATAAAAAAGGAGTCTACCTAAATAAAGTCAATGTTCAGGATATCGGTAACTGGTAGCTGCTCGGTGGGGGTGAGGATTAGGGATTAATCCGCAAATCAGACTATTAACTGAATTTATCGGCAACCCATTTATCTATATATCTTAGGCTACATAGCAACATGCAATGTACTAAGGGAATTTGTAACTTACACACGTTCAGATTTTGTGATTAGATACGAACAAACCAGATCCAGTTAAATTTTGATCGAACGTACATGTTGCTGGGGGTAGAAAAATAATGTGTGATTGTGGCGATCGAACCCAGGTTGATAGCGTGAGGGCACGATGGTGTTACCAACTCGGCTAGCTGATGCATTTGCAAAGCTACGCTTTCAATACTTTTTGACTCATACACACACATGCATTCTTTGTACAAACCAGAAAATGGACCAGCTAATTGTTAAGTTTATTCATCAGTATCATTTGTTCCTTTTTCCTGTCATTTTTCGTTCATGATTAGGTCTGGTTTTCTTGTGTAAATTATATGCATGGTTGTCTCTTTACTCTCATGGTACATCCCACATGCATCATTTAATACTCTTATACAAAAAATATTTTTGGCAGCAGAATTTGATCCTCACCTTAATGTTGAGGCTGGTATAGTCTGGCCATTAGGCACTTCAGCTCCTATATTGTTTTGATTATAGATAGTTAGATTATTATTTTTCTCCACTAGGAGAGGCATGTGCGGTGGTGCGTACCAAAAAAGACCTTACTTTTTGGGGATAAAACATATCGTGATTCTGGAGGAGATACCCGAACTTTGATTGGGAAAAAAGTTGTTTGGAAATACCCCGATATCTTCTGTATAAATAACACGGTACTTTCCACACCGCAAGCTTGATAATATACATACAAACACTCGTTGTAAGTTTTTACCTAAGGAAAAAGTGTTGAAACATACCCCGATGACTTCAATAAATATAGCATGATACTTATGCACCATTGATCTGATAACTCACATACAAGCACCATTGTAACCTTTTTACCAGGGAAAAAATATGTTGAATAATATAGACCGGTAACTTGTAGCATTTTTCTTCTTGTGTTTTTTTGGATTCCTCAAGTTGTCTTGTAGTCTTTCATATACCAACAGGTTGTATACCTTGCCCATGTAGCCTCGTTGTAAATATCATGGCAACTTCACATGAGGGATTTTTTGGGTTGAAACATACCCCGGTAACTTCTGTGTAATGGCATGGTAACTGGTGCACCGGGACCCGATAACTTGCGTATAAATGTCATGGTAACTTCGACCGGGGGTGAAAAAATTATTGAAACATCTCCCCTGGTAATTTATGTGTAAACAACATGGTATTTTGTGCATGGCAACCCTGATAACTTAGGCACAAACGCCACGACAACTTTGACCTGAAGGAAAAAAGTTGTCAAAAATGTACCCTGGTAACTTTTGTATAAACATCATGGTAATAACGCGTCATATACATGAGAACTCAGGTACAAACACTATGATAACTTGAACCCCGAGGAGAAATTGTTGAAAAAAGTAGTCTCTATAACGTTTGCGTGAATACCATGATAATAGAAGCACTGCATACATGATACTTAAGTGAACCTGGTGGTGGGGGGGGGGGATCTGTTGAAAAACATATTTCCTGTATTTTGTGTGCAAATAACACGGTATTATACACACAATAAAGTTGATAACTAACTACAAACCCCACGGTAACTTTTGACCCTAGAATAAAAGTTTGTTGAAAACATACCCTGATAACTTGTGTGTAAATAACATGGTAATATACATACAACAGAGATGATAACTTAATCTAGACGTGGTAACTTTTAGACCAGGGAAAAATGTTGTTAAATAATCCCTCCCAATAACTCAGGTGTAAACAGCATGATAATACACGCACATGAGAGCTGATAACTCATATACAAATATCGCGGTAATTTTTTGACCGAGGGAATGAAAATTGTTGAAAACATACCCTGATAACTTTTGTGCAACATGGTAATATACACAGCAAAGCTGATAACTCACTGCAAACATCATAATCACTTTTTGACCCTGGAATAATTTGTTGAAAACATATCCCGAAAACTTTTGTGTAAATGACATGGTAACTTATGTATGACAGACGTGATAACTTACGTAGCCTTGATGTGGTAACTTTTGGCCCGAAGAAAAAGTCATCAGAACTTATCAACATGGGATCTAGTTTCGAAGATCTCGTCGAGACGATTTTTTTTTTGTGAAGACAGATTTTCAATTGGAGCGACGATTTGAGCTACAAACATTTTAAAGTTCGAAAAAAAGAAGGAATCTAGGATGACATCAGCTTTTCGTCATTCAGTACATATATGCATGTAATTATAGGAAGGAGTGCACGTGAAAGGAAAATTAGACATTATAATGCATGCATGTATATAATTAGAGTGAAGTAAGGATCGTTCTTGCTTATTGCTAAAATCCGAACGTTTGGTAGTTATAAAAGTCCATGTACTAAATGCCTAACTATGGTATTGTACACGTGAATGTAACAAGGAAAAGTGCGGCTGCTAGTGGACGCCATGGACAGGGGACAGCGCCGGCGGATGCTCGATTGCTCGGGGAGGGGGCGGTGAGATCAGGGGGTTGACTGGATCCTGGAGGAGTTGGGGGAGGGGGCGGTGACCTGTAGCACGAATAAGGGATGCCAGCTCGGGGAGGGGGCGGCAAGCTCGAGCAGGAGGAAGAGGCTGGGTGCCTGGATCCTGGAGGGGTGGAGGCGCCTCGGGCGGACAGCGCCGGCAGCTTCTCGTGGCGGGGGCGACTATACGGAGAGGGGGGCGGCGGCTGCTCCTCGCCTCCTTCAACGGGGGTAACTACGGGAGGAGAGAGGAGGGTAAGAAGGGAGGGAGCGGGCCTGACCTAAAACAGCCAGTTTTAGGGTAAAGGAGGGTACGAGCCAAAATTTTGGAGCCCAAATTCCTCTCTCCCTCTGTTCAGTTATAATCTGCCCACACGGATTAATCGGCTGGACCAGCTAAAGTGATGGATATGGGGTTATCGCATCCGTAGCCTGAGGATTCAGGATTAACTGGCTGCCTATCTTAAATATCGGCCTATATTTAGAACAGTGCATGAAGTAGGTTTGTTCCATGGGGTACTTCAATGTTCAATGTTTGGTTCCAGACTCCAGGGGCACAGAAAATGCCAGCCCTTCAAAAGTTATGTTTGAGAGTTTGATTAATTTAACCCTTCTGTATTTGTACCATTACATCTCTATTTATGCAAGCTGCATTAGTGAATCAACTTCTGGAGATTAGCCCAGTGGTCTAAATTGGTAAATCACCCAGGATTGTGAAATTAATACTAAAATGGAAAATAATACTGGTTGAATATGACCACCCTCTGATAAACACATTAGTGTATGTGTTGATTGCCAACTTACCTTTTCTATCATTAAGATGGAAAATATTTTTTTTTGTGTGGGAGATGGGAAATCTTTTGAGTTGTTCATTCTAAGCATTTAGATCCTACACATTAACCTTAAAATTTCTGGTTTTACACCCTTTTCATGCTTTCCCCCTGTCTAGTTCAGCTTTATACTCCTTGATGTTGTAAAAGTTCTTCCTGTTGAACTCTGGATTATATATTGCTTATTATGTTTATTGCTTGCTCTGCTATTTGTTCTTGTAAAACTGACACTTAGTTCAATTGTATCCTGCGTCATTACTAAAACATAAAAGTTTACAGGAGATATTAGAAAATAGCAAGAGTGACATAACCAATGCCTTGATGAAGATGTACCCGCAGCTTTTGAGAAAATACTTGCCTGACAAGGCCAAGATATCCCCTCTAATTGATATGATGATGCTTTTGAAACTTGAGATGTACTCATTGAAAAGGCAAGAGCAGGTCAGTTGCAAAAGCCATCACTCGTCCTTCTCATTCATTTTTTTAATTGACCAATAATCTTGTTTTTATTTTGGTTCAGAATTTCAAGGCCGCCATAGATCTCATTGTTGATGCCTTCTTCAAACATGGTGACAAGGATACCTTAAGATCTTGCATCAAGGCAATAGCTTTCTGTTGCGTGAAGTGTCAGGCGGATCTTCTAGATTATGCTGAAAATAAACTTAAGACTCTTGAAGATGAGTTGGTTTTGAAAGTCAAAACTGCGATCAAGGAAGTAGAGGTATGTCTTACTCATGCTGTCTGTATATGTACTGGAGCAGAAGATAATATGATGACTGTTGGCTTTGCAGGCAGGTGATGATGAATACTCTCTCTTGGTTAATTTGAAGCGACTTCATGAACTTCAGTTGTCAAAACCTGTTAAAAATGATGGTTTATTTGAAGATATGTACCGAATCCTCAGTCATCTAAGAGAGATGGATAATGAGGTATGAACCATTGCACTGTTGAGATATTACTATTAGCACTTCAATCTTCCTTGCAGAATCAACTTGAGGAACATATTGAGGTAATACTTGATGCTTGATATAGGTAAAGAGCTTTCTCCTCATCAACATGTTCCTTGAAGTAGCATGGTGCCTTCATGCAATTGACGTTGAAAACCCATCTGAAACATCTATCGAGGGACTTTCATCCAAGCAAAGCTCTCTCTTTGAACAACTCTATTATTTCTTGGTGGTTCTGTGCACTTATCAGAAAGAAGGAAGGAGCACCACTGTGCTTTCCTCCAGAGTAAGCCTTCTGAATTACAAACGTCAGCGAAGAGAGGAATACATTATTTTTGTAACGATTGTATTCCTGCACTTAAGTTGACCCATTGACAGTTCAATACCTTCTTTTGCTTCCAGGTCTGCATCATTACTGCGGAGATGTGGTGCTTGTTTAAGAAGTCAAATTATTCTTCAACAAAGCTAAAAAATTTGGGTTATCTCCCACACTTGGATTATGTTCAGAAGTTTTGGAAATTATGTGAACAGCAGCTGAATATATCAGGTTATCTCGCACGCTTTTCTATAAATTTAAAATATCTGTCCAGGATGGCGTTTCGAGAAATTTTGTTGACTGGTTTCTTGCTAATTACCGAAATCGGCCAACTTTTCACCCTCAGATGACACAGAAGATGAAGACGCAAACCAAGAATATATTGAAGACACAAACAGGGATGCTGTCATGATTGCAGCTGCAAAGCTACTGCTTGCTGATACAGTTTCAAAGGTTTATACTGCATTTTCTGCCTGCAATAGGGGTTCTCATGCAACATTCTTCCAGATAGTTTGTTGGAGACTACCTTCTATGCACCAAACTTGGTTTACGTTCATAGCGCTTTCTATTGGCAGATAAATGAAATTTGCAGCAATTTATTTTGTTTGCAGGATTACCTTGGCCCTGAGATTGTTTCACACTATGTATCTCATGGTGCAAGTACGACAGAGATCATCAAGCATCTCATTGCCGCACTAAAGAAAAATGCATACAGCGATATAGCTGCTCTCTTCTTTGAGGCATTGAGACGGGTACTTACTTTTGTTTATCTTTGAATGCACATGCTATTTATTCAAATTTTCAAGTGGGTGGATATTTGTATGGTGTCTTGTCTGTATGAACATTCTGCAATTTGTTCTCTGTATTAGCTAATAACCTATCTTGAAATAAATAATAACTAAAAACCGCATCAGGAAATTGTACTGATCCTGCATTATTGAGGATGCCATTAGTGATTGAAAATCAACTGATTGTAAACCAGGAACACATGAGGTCCTGTTGGTAACGTGGTTTGCAATTGTCATTGCTCTGTTCCATAATGTAGCGCGTATAGATTTTTTGAGAAGTCAAACTTTGAAAACTTTGACCAAGTTTTTAGAGATACTTCCTCCGGTCCTTTTTAGTTTGCGTCTACGTTTTTTCCATTTTTTCCGTATTGCTCTGCGCGATCCCTTTTTCTCTCCGTGCTTTCCTATTCTGCTCCGCATCATTCACCTTGCATGCAACCAATCCCATGCGTGCAGTAATTCGCCTTCGGTTTGCGCTGGCGGGGGCACAAACTAAGAGACCGGATAGGCAGTAGAGGAGGACTGGCCAATCACGCATGCACAATTATTACGGCCCAGCTCTCTGGATGCATGCAACTTTACTCCAGCGAAGGGCAGATTAGTCCAAAAAAATGAAAACGCTGCCCTCCTTGGTATCCGCTTCTGGAGTTATACGTTCAGTAAAAAGGACCGGAGGGAGTAATTTTTTATATCTACAGTACTTAATATATAATGTACTATGAAAGTTTGTCTTATAATGAATCTAATGATATAAGTTTGGCATTCTAGATGTAAATGTTTTTCTTCACAAATTTGGTCAAAGTTTGTGATGCTTGACTTTTCAAAAAAATCTATATGCACTACGTTATGGAAGAGAGGGAGTATCTATTTAAACTTGTTTTTCATCTTTTGCAATGTTATAAAGAATCATCTCCAAATATGTACATTGTTTGGACATATGTGCTGACAGGAATGAATGGTAAATGCCTTTATTTTTGTAACTCACTTTTGCATTTGATTTTGTTACTTTACGTGCCATTAACATATACCCCCTCCGTCCCAAAATAAGTGACTCAAAAATCACTCAACTTTGTACTAACTTTAGTACAAAGTTGAGTCACTTTTGCGTCACTTATTTTGGGACGGAGGGAGTACTTATGAAGCGTGATCTATCTTGTGTCAATCATTGTTTGTTTTTCATCTAATTAGGCGTACGAACGGTATATGGCCTATCTGCGCGAAGGAGAGAACCAAAACCTGATAGCTAAATCTTACTCGGAGTGTCAAGATCTTGCTAATCGGCTTGCAGGCTACTATGTTGGCGCTGTCCGTATTAAAAACAAGTTTGAGATCTTAAAGATTATCCAGTGTGGTGTTCAATTTGCCTTTGTGGACCTCCCAAAGCAATTGTCTTTCCTCGAGGCTGCTCTTGTGCCATTTGTTTCTAAACTTCCCTCGTCAGATATACCAGACATGTATGTTTTTAGCCCTGTCATTTGTGGTGCTGCCCTGATTTTGTGTTTCATTCTGAGTAATCTTTTCTTGCATGTAGTCTGACAGATGTACAGAAGAGGGCACAAGATACCGATATGAATGAAGATCCAAGTGCTTGGCGCCCATACTTTACCTTTGTAGAACACTTACGTGAGAAACATGCAAGGAATGAGGTTTTCCACGGTGAGTTTAACTCTCTCTCTCTCTCTGAGCCGTAACTTAGGTTCCAGAACCACAGGAAGCTTTTCTTGTAGAAATTGTGGCTGATAGTGTTTCTGACCCAGAAGAAAAGGAGGAAAAGCCTGTAAAGCGCAGGGGCCGCCCGAGGAAGCCTAGAGATGAACCTGTGAGGAACCTTTTTGGTGGAAACAAATCTAGTGATGAAGAGTCTGTTAGTGACTCTGACCAACGGGGGCATGGTGGAGATGACGACGACGAGGATGATGCTTTTGACCAGCCTTTGATCAACACGTTTAGGCCTTCTGCATCCAAGCTAAGATCGCTGAAGGGGGTTTCTCAACAGGGAACAAGCAGTCAGAGAAAAGCTCCTACAGCTTCAGGTGAAGTTGAAGGTAGTTGAAGGTTTTGCTCTTACCGGTTTATGGTTTATTTCTGTCTGTCCATTTCCTGATCACAGCCTGTAATTTCAGGAAGCAATAGCTGATGAAGGTATGTACTACGTCAGTCCTGTGGATCACGCATGACGGACTTTCAGGCTCTAGTCGATTGAACGGACGAGGAGTTGCCGTGATCAACGTGGAACAACGAACGACCTTTGCTTGTTGTTGAATGTTTTCATTTAATTGTATCTAGGTGTCGTAGATGATTGTACTTAGGTGCTCACCCCCTTCTATAAACTATGTGTTTCCCCACTGTATATTATCTTGTGTAGTAACATTTGCCGGCTAAAATGACTGAAAGAGGCCGGTGCAACATAACAACTCAAATCCATCTTACAACAAAGGCCAACTCAAATCCATCATGCAACCAAGGCCAAGCATGTCCGTTCTGTCCACATTTTAATCGTTTGGTCTTATCTGCATTTTATCCGTTTGGCTCGGGCAAAGGGGAGGCATCAGGTTTATTCGCTTGGTGTGAATCAACCTGTGGTTGGATGGTTAGAGGGACCGTGGTATCCCCAGCCTAATAGGGTTCAAATCCTGGTGCTTGCATTTATTTCTGGATTTATTTCAGGATTTCCGACGATACGTATTTAGTGGGAGGAGGCGTTCTCGTCGATGATGAGGTGCCTATGGTGACTTCGTAAATCTTAAGATGATATGCCGGCTCAGTCTTTCGGAGGTGCTCATAGGGGTAGGGTGTGTGTGCGTGTTCATAGGGGTGAGTGTATGCGTGTGTATATGAACGCTTGTGTCTGTATTCATGTTAAAAAAAAGATTTATCCGCTTGGGTTGGGTCGAGCAAAGGGAAGGCGCCAGGTCAGTTTTTTTAGATGTGTTGGCCGTGCAACTAAGGTGCGAACGTATCTAGTCTGCCACAACTGAAAGTAGGCCAAAAGTAAATACTAAACATTGCAAATAGTTTTGCAATCGAATGAAAACACAATCAAATAGTATTACAATCCAATCAAAATTGTCTTAAATAAATGAAAACGAATGATTTGGTATATCTACTACTAGTTGTTAATGTGAGTCGACATGTGCTCAACCAAGTCATTCTGAAGTTGCATATGAGCATGATAGAATCGGGTGAGCCGTTCAAAAGTTGTCGGTTCTTGGTGCTCATGCACAATATTTTCACCCTGATATTCAAACCCTTGGTCGTAGATGCTGTGTTGTAGGGCACATGCCAAAGTGCCTCGATTTGTCCCGATGTTCATGAATTTGAGGTGACTACAAAGAGGAAACACAAAGAAACGGGAGGGGGAGGGGGGGGGGTCACAAGAGGAACACTCAAGAGCAAGCCCAATCCCACATCCACTAGACTAGCAAATGCATAAGATCCACAAGGTACATGAACAATCAAAGGGAAAGATATAAGGTACAGTTCATCCCAAATTCAAGAGGAGATGAGCTCTTGATCCCATGGAGGAATCTTCCCTAAGAAGGGGTATTGAATCCCTAAGGATCTTCTCCAAAGGAGGTCTTGAACTCCAATGAAGTCTTCTCTCTCAAGAGGAATCCCACAAGGGGAAATACATGAGATAAGCTCTAATGTCTAGATCTATATGGAGGAGGGAGAAGGATCTATATAGGTCCAAGGCATGAGGGAGTAAGTAGGGGCGAAATGGTAATACATGGACAAAGCCCAACAACTGCATGTAGGAAGTCCCGTGCGCACGGGGTAAGTGGAGCACGTGCACATGAGGTATCCAGAGACCTAGCAACTTAGGCCGTGCGCACGGGCTGTACCGTGGGCACGGGGTCTAGAGGCCCGTGCGCACGGGGTATCCAGAGGCTTCACACTCGTCGCCTTCTCGTGCACACCCGTTGGTGCTGGTGGAACTTGGCCTTCTTCTTGACGGTTCCTTCTCTGCTTCCAAGCTTCCCTCTTGGATGGTGTAGTTGTTCTCTTAAGCCTGGACTCCTCCTCGATGAATGTGTAGCTTCGCTCACACCTATGTATGCACACGAGAATGGGGTCAAGTAGTGTATCATTCTTGAAGGGCACACATGGACACGTGTAAAGGAGACGATTCGCCTTTATATGCATGAAATAGATGTCGCACATGTCAGTTGCCAAACAGAACTTGACATGGTGATGTCCGTAGGATGCTCCGTATCATCCCCTCCATCTTGGAAAAGATCCGACCTTGGATCAAAAAATCAAATCATCATGGGAAAGAGATGGCGCCTTGAATCTAACACCCATGGAGTCCTGTAGCAGATCATGTTTTGCCCGTGGAAGAGGTTTTAGTCAACGGGCCTGCTACATTCATATCCGTATGTACTTTGCAAAGTTCAATGTCTCCATCCTTAACATAATTACAAATGGAGTTGAAGCGGCGCTTGATGCGCTTGGTTCTCTTGTGAAACCTGGGCTCCTTGGCAGTGCCAATAGCTCCAGTGTTGTCACAAAAGATAGTCATTGGATCCGATGCACTAGGTATTACACCTAGATCGGATATGAATTCCTTCATCACTACACCTTCTTGCGCTGCTTTCGGAGCAGCTATATACTCCGCTTCACATGTAGAACCCGCCACAACGCTCTTCTTGGAACTGCACCAATTAACTGCTCCACCATTTAATATAAATACATATCCGGTTTGAGACTTAGAGTCATCCGGATCTGTGTCGAAACTAGCATTGACGTAACCCTTTACAACGAGCTCTTTGCCACCTCCATAAACGAGAAACATGTCCTTAGTCCTCTTCAGGTACTTCAGGATATTTTTTACCACTGTCCAGTGATATACTCCTGGATCACTTTGGTACCTCCCTACCAGACTTATGGCAATGTACACATCATGTCTGGTACACAACATGACATACATTATAGAGCCTATGGCTGAGGTGAAAACACGATGCTCCCTGGGTGATTTTGGTAATTAATGTCAACATATCTCTTGTTGGACTAATAGTTTTGTCTAGTGTATTTCAGGAAAGTTCAACAGTGACATGGCATGGATTAGAGAAGTGGACCCCTCAAAATGCTAAGGACAAGGATTGGCAGAAGCTCAAGACTCTTCATTTTTATTTTAGTGATCCAAGGTCACATTGAGTCCATAGGAAAGTCAATACTATTAAAAGGGGACGAGGTGTTGCTTAATGATCTAGTTGCTCAAGTGCTTAGTGATATTGCTCCCAAAACCCCCAGCCACTTTCTCCATCCAAACATGTCAAGACCCTAAACTCCAACTCGGCCACACTGATACTTCCTACCCGGACCCACCGAGTTCATTTGACATAGCCGTTGCTAGAAAGCCCAGCAGTTCGGTCCGACCTATACGGATCCCGGTCTCACCGAGATGGCCTTGCCAGTGCTCTGTGATCAGTTGCATTTATTTCGGTCTCACCGAGTTCATGAAGTCGGTCCCACTGAGTTGGCTTGACAGATTCTCCGTGTATCCTTTGTTCACTTCGGTCTCACCGAGTTGAGTCAATTGGTCCCACCGAGATGAAGTTTTCCCTAAGCCCTAGCACATCGGTCTCACCGAGTTGTTTCAGTCGGCCCCACCGAGATTCCTAACGTTCAGCTGTTTGATCCAATCGGTGCCACCAAGTTCATCTATTTGGTCTCACCGCGTTGGGTCAAATGTGTGTAAACGTTGGATTTTTTTGTTGAGGCTATATATACCCCTGCACCCCCACTTCATTGCAAGAAAGCCATTGGAATGTGCCTACACTTCCACCATTCATTTTCTGAGAGAGAACCACCTACTCCTGTGTTGAGATCAAGACATTCCACTCCTACCACAAGAATCTTCATATCTAGCCTTTCACAAGTTGCTTTCCACTCAAATATTCTTTCCACCATATCCAAATATGTGTGAGAGAGTTGAGTGTTGGGGAGACTATCATTTGAAGCACACAAGAGCAAGGAGTTCATCATCAACACACAGTCTATTACCTTTTGGAGAGTGGTGTCTCCTAGATTGGTTAGGTGTCACTTGGGATCCTCCGTCAAGAGATGTGGAGTTGAACCAAGAAGTTTGTAAGGGCAAGGAGATCGTCTACTTCGTGAAGATCTACCCGAGTGAGGCAAGTCCTTCATGGAGGATTTCCATGGTGGGATAGACAAGGTTGCTTCTTTGTGGACCTTCCGTGGGTGGATCCCTCCGTGGACCCGCGCAGCCGTTACCCTTTGTGGGTTGAAGTCTCCATCAACGTGGACGTACGATAGCACCACCTATAGTAACCACACCAAAAATATCCGTGTCTCCAATTGCATTTGCCCCTTCCAATCCCATCCCTTTACTTCCTCGCAAATTACATGCTTTACCTTTTCCGTTGCCTATACATGTATCATGCATGCTTGAAATGTATTGTGAATGATTTAACATGTGATAAACTAAATCTCAACCCGTGGAAATTAAAATCTACCAACTTTGCTTGTTAAGGGTCTAATCACCCCCTCTAGACTCCTCTTTTCGATCCGTCCAATTGGTATCATAACGTTGGTCTTCATTGCTTTGGTTTAATCACCATTGGAGGAAAATGGGTGAGTCTATGTTCGGGAGTATTAGACCCATAGAGTGCCAATTCTTAATGGGGAGTTTTATGATTCATGGAAAATTGAAATGCTTGAGATATTTAATGAATATGATTTGAACAAGTATATTCTTAGCCCTTATGTGCCTCCTATTGACACTTTGCATCCGACCCCAAATGAGTATCTTGACATGGTTCGCAATCTTAGAACTTGTAATCTTATCGTTAGAGGATTGCCTAGGAACTTGCTTATATGCTTGCCTACTTTGAATGTGCTTACACTATATGGAAATATCTTGTGGAACGATTTCCAAATTATTCCTTGAAAAAATTAAATAAAATTCTTCAAAAGTCCATTGCTTTTCAAAATATGGAGCCTAGTGATCCCAAGTTTGATGAATGTCTATTTGAGCTACGCGATCATACACGTGCTAAGGGTGACGTTGGAACCATCAGTAGCATAATTACAGAAACAATTAAAATTCATAAACTTGCACATTATCATGGTCGAAAGTCTAATGAATTACTTGCTCTAGGTGATGAACACACACATGATGACAATGAACATGGCTATGATGAAGACAAAGAAAGTGACACTGAATTGAGAAGACTATGAGGAATCTTAGTCTCATGGCAAATCTTCGCAATTATGCATCTGTAGGAAAGGAATGGGTTCTTGATAGTGGTTGTACATATCATATGATCGGAGATAAAGACATGTTCAATGAGCTTGCCAAAAATGATGGTCCACGCAAGTACGTCACATTTGGAGATAACTCCAAGGGTAAGGTACTTGGCCTTGGTAAGGTGGTCATATCCAATGACAACACTATTTCAAAATGTTATGCTCGTAGAGTCTCTTGGATACAATCTTCTTTCCGTATCTAGACTAGCTGACTTTGGTCTCAATTTTCTATTTACCGAAGTTGATTGCCAAGTGTTTTGTAGAGATAATCATAATATGGTCTTTACCGGTATCCGTAGAGATGACCTATAGATTGTAGATTTCACTAAGAAAGTCCAACCTCGTACTTGTTTAATTGCTAAATCTTCAAAAGGATGGTTGTGGCATAGAAGATTAGGTCATGTGGGAATGCAAAATCTTGATAAGCTCATTAAAGGAGATCATATCCTTGGTGGTAAAGATGTTATATTTGACAAGGATAGACTTTATAGTGCTTGCCAAGCAGGAAAACAAGTTGGAGGAAGTCATCCCGTGAAGAACATCATGACCATGAGAAGACCACTCGAGTTGCTTCATATGGATCTCTTCGGCCCCAATGCTTATAAAAGCCTTGGTGGTAACTCCTTCGGTTTGGTCATTGTTGATGATTTTTTGAGATTTACGTGGGTGTTCTTTCTTGATGATAAGTTGCAAGTCCAAAAGATCTTCAAGAGCTTCGCCAGGAAGGCGCAAAATCAATTTGAAGTGAAGATCAAGAAGGTTCAGAGTGATAACAGAACAGAGTTCAAGAACGCAACCGTGGATACCTTTCTTCACGAAGAAGGGATTTCACACGAGTTCTCGGCTACGTACACACCTCAACAAAATGGAGTTGTTGAGAGGAAGAACCAGATGCTGATTAAGATGGCAAGAACAATGCTTGATGAATGCAAGACGCCAAGACACTTTTGGGCAGAAGCGGTGGAGACAGCTTGTCATGCTACAAATCAACTATATCTTCACAAGCTTCTCGGCAAAACGACATACAAGCTACTCACCGGTAACAAACCCAAAGTTGGATACTTTCGAGTATTTGGCTCAAAGTGCTACACTCTTGATAAGCATCATCGTTTGAAATTTGCTGTTAAATCTCATGAAGGTTTTCTACTCGGTTATGGCTCAAACTCTCACGCTTACCGTGTCTACAACAATTTCCCTGAAAGGTTGAAGATACGGTAGATGTGAAGTTTGATGAATCCAACGGCTCGCAATTAGAGAAATTGCCAATTGATGTAGGAGACAAAGACCCCTTAGAAGCAATTCAAGAACTATGTATTGGAAAGATCCGTCCAACGAAGGTGAAGGAGAGTACTTTGTCCATTCAAGTGTAAGCCTCAACTTCGCGTCACGGTGAACCACAAGTTGATTTGGAGGCATCCAAAAGTGGAACACATCAAGACGAAGGGAATGAGGAAGTACACCAAGATGATCCACCTCAACCTCCTTCTACACCTCCACAAGAGAACAATGACACCAACAACAATGAAGAAGAAGATAATGATGAGGATGTTCCACCCCAACTCAAGCAAAAGCTCTCACAAGTTAGAGCAAGAATCTCAAGAGATCATCCCGTTGAACACATCTTCAATGACATTCAAAATGGGAGAATCACTCGCTCTAAAACTTGCTTGGCTAACTTTTGTGAACATTACTCATTCATTTCTATCATTGAGCCTATGAAGGTTGAAGAAGCTCTTGAGGATCTAGATTGCATAAATGCCATGCACGAAGAGCTACACAACTTCGAGAGGAATCAAGTATGGACATTGGTTGAGAAGCCCAACGATGATCAAATGTCATTGGAACCAAGTGGGTGTTCCGGAATAAGCAAGATGAAAATGGACAAGTTGTACGCAACAAGGCCCGTCTCATCGCTCAAGGGTACACTCAATTCGAAGGTATGGACTATGGTGAGACATATGCCCCCGTTGCTAGACTAGAGTCCATTCACATCTTACTTGCTTATGCCAATCACCATCATACCACTTTATACCAAATGGACGTTAAAAGTGCCTTTCTCAACGGTGAAATAGAGGAGGAAGTTTATGTTAAACAACCTCCTCGCTTTGTTAATCCCAAGAAGCCTAATCATGTTTACAAACTTAATAAATCTCTTTATGGTCTTAAACAAGCTCCTAGAACATGGTATAAATGCTTGACTAAGTTTCTTATTGATAAAGGCTTTGAAATTAGGAAAATATATTCTACTCTTTTTACTAAAAGGGTTAATGGGGAATTATTTGTGTGCCAAATTTATGTGGATGATACCATATTTGATTTTACTAACCCTCATTTTAGTGAAAATTTTGGAAGGCTAATGTCCGAGAAGTTTGAGATGTCTATGATGAATGAACTTAAATTTTTCCTTGGATTGCAAATCAAGCAAAGTAAGGAAGGTACCTTTGTCTCACAAAAAAGTATACCAAGGATCTCTTCAAAAAGTTCAACATGCAAGAAAGCAAAGGTATGAAAACCCCCATGCCTACTAGTGGACATCTTGACTTGACGAAGGATGGCAAACGGGTAGACCAAAAGCTTTATCGATCTATGATTGGTTCACTATTATATCTTTGTGCCTCCCGTACTGATATTATGCTAAGTGTGTGCATGTGTGCACGATATCAAGCGGCTCCAAAAGAATGTCATCTTAAGGCTGTGAAAAGGATAGTGAGATACCTAATTCACACACCAAACTTTGGCATTTGGTATCCTAAGAGGTCTTCTTTTGATCTTGTTGGCTACCGGTGACAAGGTTGACAGAAAGTCCACTTCGGACATGTGTCAATTTCTTGGTAGATCTCTTGTGTCTTGGTCCTCCAAGAAACAAAACTCGGTATCCTTATCCACCACCGAAGCGGAATATATTGCCACCAGATCATGTTGTGCTCAATTACTATGGATGGCCCAAACTCTTAAGGATTATGGGATATATGGGAAACATGTTCCATTGCTTTGTGATAACGAAAGGGCTATTAAGATTGCTCACAACCCTGTGCAACATTCTCGAACTGAGCATATTGAAGTTCGACATCATTTCATTCGTGACCATGTTGCTAAAGGTGATATTGATCTTAAGCATGTTTGTATCGATAAGCAATTAGCGGATATCTTTACTAAGCCACTTGATGGAAAGACATTTTGTCGCTTGAGAGGTGAATTGAACATCATTGATGCCTCAAACTTGGAATAGAGATTCCATTTGGATACATGCAAGGCATGAGCTTTTGTGACTAATCCTTGATATTTCTCTTATGATGTTGATCATACGTCCCTTGCATGCTATCTAACTCTTGTAGGAACTTGGATGAGCCCCAATCTATGGGATTTCATATCAATCACATCTTGAGCAATCTCTACATCACCAAGTATCTATGATTTGGTTGTTGATATCAAGGAAGCATGAAACCACTCAACATATCCTTTGACTATTTTAAAATATCAAATTTCACTTGGTATCAATTTTCAATTGATTGTCAATTTGGATACGCAAGTGCTATTCCTTGCAAAACTAATCCATGTAGGAAGATGAACTTCAAGTCCAAAGGCTGCTTCAACTCTTGATGAACTACATCAACAATGAGCATCCACAACAAGTTCAACTACATGATCAAGATCAACAACAACCCAAGGTATGTCATTCCATCTTAGAGAAGCTTTACCCCAAGACACGAGTTAAAGCAACTCAACAAGATCTGAATACATCAAGACACTTAAATGAAAAATGGTAACACCATTTTGAGCTTAAACAACGAGTATGACCTATGATCAAGTGCATTCACTTGATGATAGAGGCAAAGGTATCCCGTCTTTCGATGAGATGGTGGCTATCGTTTTCAGTGGAGTAGACTTTGACGATCCGACTACGAACGTGCGAGGACGTCGCGCCTTAGCAATCGCTAAACCAACTCCGAGAGGTTATTGACCACGCCGGAGCACGATCAACCTGACCATGAGGGTCTATTTCCTGCAAGCAAACGAAGAACAAGCAAGAAACTAAGATTGCAATCTGGATATTGCGAATATAAGAGGAAAGCTTTATCGATCAAGGTGGGGTTCTGTGACGTCTTTGTCTGGTCGTTGAACACAAACGAAGTACGCGAAGTTGCAGCTATGGCGAACTTTAATCTAAACAAAACCCAAAGTCTAAACGACGCCCTACGGGCTGTATATATGGGGGGAAGAGGGGGGAATTTCGTGGCCCTTGGTGGAGGGGTCCGAAACCAACCCTAACTCTTGTTTCCCCACACATACGGACTCTAAAAGCAGCCTATACTCAAGTATTTAGAAATTACATGGGCCTGGCGCAATAATAAGGTGACGCAGCACCTATAATAGCCTCTGGACGAAATTTATGAAGTGGCATCTTGTATATTTCGTCCAAGGCTTCTCACACTCATTATGGTGGCTTCAAAGTCCTAAAATCATCACTTGTAACTCCATTCTTGTTCCCCTTGCGCATGCCATCATCTCCATGCTTGATCTTGATCCAATGTTCATCCTTCTTGTCCAAGCTAGGCCCTTCATTTGTAAGCAAGACAAATGTATCCAATTTAGGCAGCATCATATTCTCATGAACATTATAATCATTACCAAGAAACAAAAGTACCTGGTAATTTAATTGGCGTGCGCGAGCTCTAGTAATTGGTCCTGTATATGTGTCAGTTGGAGCTGTGGGTGTAACCTTGTTAGTGATGTCCTCATCATCTTCCCCTTCTTGAATTGAAGTCGTCCTCGACGGAAGCTCATCTTCCTCACCCAAGTAAGGCTTCAAATCTGCAATGTTAAATGTGGGACTAACCCCAAAATCTGCAGGCAGCTCAAGTTTATATGCATTATCATTTATTTTCTCTAACACCTTGAAAAGACCATCAGCATGTGGCATTAGCTTTGACTTGCGCAAATTAGGAAACCTATCCTTACGCAAATGTAACCAAACAAGATCTTCAGGTGCAAAGACAACACGTTTTCTACCCTTATCTCCAACAAGTTTATATTTAGCATTCATGCGCTCAATATTTTCCTTAGTTAACTCATGTTATTTTAAGATCAATTCAACACGTTGTTTAGCATCAAAATTAACCTTCTCCGAAGATGGAAGAGGCAACAAATCAATAGGTGCACGAGGTATGAAACCATAGACAATTTCAAAAGGGCACATCTTAGTAGTAGAATGCAGCGAACGATTATAAGCAAATTCAATATGAGGCAAGCATTCTTCCCACATTTTATTATTATTCTTCAAAACAACCCTAAGCATAGTAGACAAAGTTCTGTTGACTACTTCAGTTTGTCCATCAGTTTGGGGGTGACAAGTAGTACTAAAAAGCAGTTTAGTCCCCAACTTAGCCCATAAACATCTCCAAAAGTGGCTAAGAAATTTAGTATCACGGTCTGAAACAATAGTATTTGGCACACCATGCAAGCGAATAATTTCACGAAAGAACAAATCAGCAACATTAGCAACATCATCGCTTTTATGACATGGTATAAAGTTTGCCATCTTCGAGAACCTATCCACGACAACAAATATGCTATCCCTCCCCTTCTTTGTTCGAGGTAAACCCAAAACAAAGTCCATAGATATATCTTCCCAAGGAACACTAGGGACAGGCAAAGGCATATATAAACCATGAGGATTGAGTCGTGACTTAGCTTTTTGACATGTAGTGCAGCGACCAACAAAATGCTCAACATCCCGTCACATCTTTGGCCAAAAGAAATGTGTAGCAAGTACGTCCTCCGTCTTCTTCACGCGAAAGTGTCCCATTAATACTCCTCCATGCGCCTCCTGCAACAACAAAAGACGAACAGAGCTAGCTGGAATGCATAGCTTGTTAGCACGAAACACAAATCCATCATTAACGACGAACTTGTTCCATGTTCTCCCTTCTTTACAATTCTTCAATACATCTTTAAATTCAGCATCATGCACATATTGATCTTTGATGGTCTCCAAACCAAATATTTTAAAGTCAAGTTGTTAAAGCATAGTATAACGACGAGACAAAGCATCAACAATAACATTTTCTTTTCCCTTCTTGTGTTTAATAACATAAGGGAAAGTCTCTATGAATTCAACCCATTTAGCATGTCTACGGTTCAGTTTTGCTTGCCTTTTAATGTGCTTCAAAGATTCATGATCAGAATGTATAACAAATTCTTTGGACCATAAATAATGTTGCCATGTTTCCAAAGTCCGAACAAGAGCATATAATTCCTTATCATAAGTAGAATAATTCAGACTAGGCTCACTCAATTTTTCAGAAAAGTATGCAATAGGTTTACCATCTTGTAATAACACACCTCCTAACCCAATTCCACTAGCATCACATTCAAGCTCAAAAGTCTTATTAAAATCAGGAAGTTGGAGTAAAGGAGCATGTGTCAACTTATCTTTCAATACCGTGAATGCTTCTTCCTGTGGAGTACCCCAAACAAAAGGCACATCCTTCTTTGTAAGCTCATTGAGAGGTGCAGCAATGGTGCTGAAATCTCTCACAAAACACCGATAGAATCCAGCGAGGCCAAGGAAACTCCTCACGTGTGTGACCATTTTGGGCTGCGGCCAACTCTCAATAGCTTCAACCTTGGCTTTATCAACCTCAATTCCCTGTGGAGTAACAACATAGCCAAGAAAAAAGACTCGGTCGATGCAAAAGGTGCACTTTCCAAGGTTACCAAACAAACGTGCATCACGTAGAGCAATAAAAACAGCACGTAAATGTTCCAAATGTTCCTCCAAAGATCTGCTATAAATCAATATATCATCAAAGTATACTACCACAAATCGTCCAATGAAAGCACGTAAAACTTCATTCATTAATCTCATGAACGTACTAGGTGCATTAGTTAACCCAAAAGGCATGACTAACCACTCATATAATCCAAACTTAGTTTTAAATGCTGTTTTCCATTCATCTCCCAATTTCATACGAATTTGATGGTATCCACTACGCAAATCAACTTTGGAGAATACTGTAGAGCCACTCAATTCATCAAGCATATCATCTAGCCTAGGAATAGGATGACGATAATGAATAGTAATATTATTAATGCCTCTACAATCAACACACATACGCGATGTACCATCCTTTTTCGGCACTAGAATAATAGGAACAGCACAAGGACTAAGGGATTCGCGTATATAACCTTTGTCGAGTAGCTCCTGTACTTGACACATAATCTCCTTCGTCTCTTCTGGATTGGTACGGTATGGTGCGCGATTGGGTAGCGATGCACCGGGAATTAAGTCAATATGATGCTCAATCCCTCGAATAGGTGGTAATCCCGGTGGCACGTCTTGTGGAAAGATGTCGGCGAACTCCTGCAAAATGTTAGTGACAGCAGGAGGCAAAGAGGAAGGCACATCCACGAATGAAAATAATGCCTCTTTGCACACAAAAGCATAGCAAACAAATTTGCTAAAATCTAGCTCATCAATATCAGATTTGGTGGCAAGTAAACATGCACTTTTCAATTTAATTTCAGAAGCAACAATAGATGGTTTATTATCAGGATTCATTTGTTGCTCAAATTCTTTTGCCACAATCTGATTTTTACTCTTATTTTTCTCCTGTTTTTCTTTATTAGCTCTATTAATATCATCTTTCAAAATGGAATCAGGAGTCATAGGAAGCAAAGTAATATTTTTATCCTTATGAACAAGAGTATACTGATTGTTTCTACCATGGTGTACAGAATTTTTATCAAATTGCCATGGTCCACCAAGTAATAAGGAACATGCTTGCATAGGTACCACATCACAATCAACATAATCAACATATGTAGAGATACTAAAATGCACATGAACAGTACGTGTTACCTTAACCTTGCCGCTGTTGTTGAACCATTGGATGTAGTAAGGATGTGGATGTGGTCTTGTGGTGAGAGATAGCTTCTCCACCATCTCCATGCTAGCCAAGTTGTTGCAATTCCCTCCATTTATGATCATGCGAACAGAACGTTCCTTCACAACTCCCTTTGTATGGAACAAATTATGCCTCTGATTTTGCTCAGCTTGTGTAACCTGCACACTCAAAACACGTTGAGCAACTAAACATTCATACCTGTCAGCATCTTCAGGAGCCATGTATTGCGTCTCATGATCAAAATCGTCTCCACAGTGTTCTTCACGTGTAATAAGAGCCAAAGTCTCCTCATCATAGTCACTAGCGGACTCATATCCACCATCCTCAGTAGCAATCATCACACGCTGAGATTTGCATTCTCTCGCAAAATGTCCTCTTCCCTTACAACGACGACAAATAATATAATTGGTGTGCCCTGTTGATGCCATGAAAGAAGAAGAACTCTGTGCAGGCCCAATAGGTGTGCTCTTGGCAGATAATGGTGGTTGTGCCTGCTTCCTTGTATCACGGCTGGAGGAAACAACTGATGGAGGTGTCGGTGCAGTAGAATGTGTAGAAGTAGAGGATGCACGCGGTGTCCATGATGAAGGTCGACCTGCAGAAAAGTTAGTCCGCGCCAATGCCTATCGATCCTGCACTTCATGTTCAGCTTTACAAGCAAGATGGAATAAACGAGTGATATTATTATAATCCTTATACTCTAGAATGGTCTGAATCTCTCTATTTAATCCACCCATAAAATGTGCAAGCATAGCTTCATTCTCCTCAACAATACCACATCTAATCAAGCCAGTTTCTAATTGCTGATAATATTATTCTACATAGTTTTTTCCTTGTCTTAAGCGCTGCAATTTTTGAAGTAATTCACGTTGATAACATGGTGGAACCCAACGAGTACGCATAGCAGTTTTCAAAGCAGCCCAAGTAGCTGGAATAGGATATAATCTACAATGTTCAGACCACCAAACACGTGCAAAACTAGTGAATGCACAAACAACAGCAGGAACACGTCTCTCCTCGGGATATTGTAAACATGTAAAACGTTGTTCAGTTTCTAACTCCCAAGTAAGATATATATCAGGAACATATCTACCCTCAAATGGTGGAATATTCAATTTCAGTTTAGGAAGATGGTCATGCACCTCAGGTGGTGGTGCAGCCCTACCGTTGCGATGATATGCATGAGGACGACCTGGTGGTGGTGGTGCTGGTGGTTGCACGTAGTTCTGATTTTGGTCAACCTCATCCTCGTAATGGTCCTCCACCTCTGCTGTAATGCCCCGGATGTAATACTTTCCCTTTTGGGCAATATATATATATCTTTGGCTTCATCAATTCCATTCCGGGTTCTTTGTCTTTTCGGGTTTTCGTTCTTTTGTAGTGTGCGTGTGTGCATTCATCCATATCATGTAGTCATGTGCATCGCATTGCATTTGTGTTGTCGTTTGCATCCGATCCTACTCGTTCCTTTCCGTTGTCCGTTTCGAGTTCCGGAGCTCTCTCACGTGTCCGTGGCATCACCGATGCCTACTTTGGTGTTTGGCCGTGTAACGTTTCCGGTTTGGCGTGAGACTTGTCGTGCGATGTTGTTTTGTTGTGTGTAACCCGCCTGTCAAATCTCGTCGCGTTTGGAGTTCGTTTGGTGCTCCAACAGTTATTCTCGTGGGCTGAAAGTACCTCCTCTTTGAGGCCCAAGACACCCCTCCAACAGCCCACCAAACCAACCCAAACCCCTCCCTTCATCTAGGTCATCCAATTGTGATCGTGTGGCCGAAAACCTCACCTCATTTGGACAACCCTAACTCCTTGTGCCTATATAAACGTCCAACTCCCCCAATTTTCGCGTCTAAAACCCTAATGCTTCCACAGTGCGCCGCCGGTGCTTCCACCGTTGATCCGCGGTGCTTCCACCGTTGAAAATCCGTGCTTACGACGTCCCAGGAAATCGTGCTTCCGAAGTTCTTCTCCGTGCTTCCGTAGTGCCGGAGTTGCGCTTTCGTCCGACGGGTGGGCCCCGCCCGCCTCTTCTTCAACCTCCAGCCGCCGCCGCCGGAATTCTCGCCGCCGCCGGCCGGTCTCTTCCCCGCCGCCGTCCGCCACGCCACCTGCCCCGCCGCCGGACCTCCTCCTCCTCGCCACCTCGCCCTCGGGTCCCACCGCCGCCGCCCCGCCCGGCCTCCGCCGCCGCACCGGGCCAGCCAGGCCGCCGGCCTCCCGTCGCCGCCCCTCCGCCGGCCGGGGCACCTCCCGCCGCCTCGCCCCGGCCCCTGGCCGCATCGCTCCGCCGCCGCCCTCGGGGGTCGAGGGAGAGCCCCCGAGCTCGTCCGATCCAGATCCCTCCTCCCGGGTGGGCCGAGATCTCTAACGGGCCGAGCCCGTTAGCCGCCCGGATCCGCTCCGCCACCCGCGCCCGGTAGCCCGCCGGCGCCCGATCCGCTTCGGCCCAGTCCGACTCCGTGGATCCGGCCCGTTGACCCGTTGACCCGAGGTAGTCCCTCGTTTTTTTTCTAAGTCTGTAGATTTTAGCTGTCTGATGCTGTTTTGTTTTGATGATAACTTTTTGTGTGATGGTCCGATTTGAGCAAATGATATGTCAAAATGATCGTGGAGACTTGTACTACATTTTGTTCCATTGTGCCATGCATGTTTGAGGTCATCTAGATGTCTTAATCTTCATGAGAAGAGTGCTACTTGTTATAAACTGCTGTTTGTAGTTGTTTTCATGCCATGTTTGCAATGTGATAACTTGTTGCATGTTTATCCAAATGATGCAAATGATATGTCCACGTGTTCATCATGATATGCTCTACATGTTGGTTGCTTTAGCTTGCATGATAGATTTCATCTTGCCATGTTTATCTCCTTTGCAAAAGTGCTAGTGGCTGTTATGTCGTTAAACTTGTTACGAGATGCCTCGTTGAGGAGCTTGTTGCTATTGATGTGGTTGTGCCCTTGATGCATGCTTAGATGTTTTGGATTCACCATCATGTGTACTTTGCTGTGGTGCTTAACACTTGTATTGATATGCTTTGAGGTGACTTAAACTTGCTCACAAAGATGCCATGATGAAACTGCTGTTTTAACACTTAGTGAAATTTCACTAAGTCTGGAATCTGCAATTTCCAGATGCCATGTTTGCTTGTTGTTCTAGGCAAATCCATGCTAGTTTTGGGGTGACTCTTGATGATTCCTTGTTGAATATATTGTTGGCTATCCATTCATGCTCTCACATGCTTATTTGGGTGGCTGTAGCATATTTAACTTTTGCTCCCAAGTTGCAACAAATTACTGTTGTCAGGATTTTGTTGTCAAGTTCAAAATGTCATAGCTTGTTGCTATTGATCCATGGCTCCTTTGGGGATGCTCCAATGGATTTGTTTGCTGTAGGATATGTCTAGTTTATGTCCATGCTCATTGCCATGATGTTTGAGTGCTGTAGACTATTTATCTCTTGCTCCGAAGTTGCTATGTGGCTGTTATTTTCAGCTTGTGCATGTTTATTGTTTCGGGTGTAACTTTTAGCCCGTTGCTCCGTTTTGAGCAAGTCCTATATGTAACTTGTGTGATTTTGCATGTAGATTCATATTGTCCTCTTGTTATAATGTTTTGAAGCATTTTGCTTGATGCATATTGTTGTGCTGTAACACTGTACTTCCTATGTAGTAGTTGTTGTTGTTGTAGTTGTTGTTGTTGTTGTTGTTGTTGTTGTTGTTGTTGTTGTTGTTGTTGTTGTTGTTGTTGTTGTTGCTGTAGTTGTTGCTGCTGTTGCTGCTGTTGCTGCT
>LR738712.1:309962643-310125014 GCA_902687465.1 Secale cereale | reverse complement strand
GTTGTTGTTGTTGTTGTTGTTGTTGTTGTTGTTGTTGTTGTTGTTGTTGTTGTTGTTCTGGGTGTTCTGGACAAGAAGTTGCATCAGGGTGTTCTGCTGCTGGATCAACTGGGTGAGATCAGGGGGAAACTCGAATTCACGTCTTGGGGGCATCTGATGGGTGTAGAGGGAAGAGATTAGAATAGAAAAGAGGTCTAAGGGAAAATCACTACCCATATGCTCATGAGACAAACTCACAATCATAACACACCAATCAATTTCAAACAAGGTCTTACAAATCTAACGATCGTTACAAAGGTGTTCTAAAACTAAAATTTGGTGGTAAACTACTAGTCACAGGGTGGGCAAACTTCAATTCATGGGTTTTTGGAAAACTAAATTTTGAAAATACTTTTTGGCCAAATTATTTTTGTAAGAAAATACTATACTGTTATATACACTTGGTATGGTCATTGGGCAGGAGTTTGGGTAAGGAGATGAAATATACAAGAGGGAGTAGTTGACTTTAAATAGCACTTGAAAATCACAGAGAGAAAAACTTAATTCCAAATAAAAGGCAAATGATGCCAAAAAATTTTGTTGGTCCAAATTTTCATGCTTTATTAATGCAAATGACATGTTACAAAATGCAGGGTGTGACAGACCTACCCCCCTTACAAGAATCTCGTCCCCGAGATTCCTAAACTAGGTCTTAAAAGAGATCGGTATACTCGGATCAAAGATAGTCTTCACGTTCCCAGGTTGCTTCTGCTTCCGTGTGGTTGCTCACTCTAGACCTTGAAGTACTTGATGGTGCGGCTTCGCGTCCGTCGTTCTGCTTCATCCAGAATGCGAATGGGCTTCTCGCGGTAGGTCAAATCAGGCTGAAGATCAATGGCTTGGTGATCAACATCCTTGTAGAGATCTGGCTTGTCCGGAACTTGGAGACACTTCCGGAGTTGTGACACGTGGAATACGTTGTGCAGATCGGATAGCTCAGGTGGTAGTTCCAACTGGTAAGCCACTTCTCCTCGTCGTGCAGTGATCTCAAAGGGTCCAATGAACCATGGTGCGAGCTTCCCTTTAATGTGGAAACGCTTGGTTCCCTTCAGAGGGGTCACTCGCAGGTACACATGGTCTCCAACACGGAAACTCATATCTCGGCGATGAGTGTCTGCATAGCTCTTCTGCCTTGATTTGGTGGCCTTCTAACGTTCTCTGACTAGTTGGACTTGCTCTTCTGCTTCGCGGAGAATATCTGGTCCAAAGACTAGTCCTTCTCCAGTCTCTAACCAGTTGAGGGGTGTGGGACACTTGCGTCCATACAACACCTCAAATGGTGCCATCTGAAGGCTCGACTGATAACTGTTGTTATAGGCGAACTAGGCAAAAGGGAGGCAATCTTCCCACTTGGCTCCATATGCCAAGACACAGGCTCGGAGCATGTCTTCGAGAATTTGATTTACTCGCTCTATCTGACCTCCGGTCTGCGGGTGGAAAGCCGTGCTGAAAGACAACTTGGTTCCCAAGGCTTCTTGGAACTTCTTCCAGAACCTTGAGGTAAACTGGGTTCCTCGATCTGACACAATCTCCTTGGGAACACCATGAAGGCTTACGATTCTGTCGATATAGAGAGTTGCCAGCTGGTTGCCAACATAGGTAGTCTTGACAGGAATGAAATGGGCTACTTTGGTCAAATGGTCGACTATGACCCAGATGGAGTCATGTCCTTTATTCGACCTTGGTAATCCAGTGATGAAGTCCATTCCGACTTTATCCCACTTCCACTTAGGAACCTTGAGTGGTTGGAGCAATCCAGCGGGTCGCTGATATTCAGCCTTGACCCTTTGGCACACATCACACTTTGCAACATAGGTTGCAATCTCTCTTTTCATCCCGTGCCACCAGAATCTTTCCTTCAAGTCTTGATACATCTTGGTTCCTCCGGGGTGGATGGAATACAGAGTGTCGTGGGCTTCTTGCAGGATCAGGTTCTTCAGCTCCATCTTGTTCGGTACGCAGATGCGGCCTTTGTACCAAACAATCTCGTGCTCATCCTCGGAGAATATTGGGGCCTTGCCTAGCTTCATCTTCTTCTTGATGCCTTCTATGCTTGCGTGCCCACCTTGTGCTTTCTTGACTTCGTCCATCAGGGTTGGTTTGACTTCCAGATGGTCTAGAAATCCAGGGGTGACCAATTCCAAACTGAATTGTTCCAGCTCTTCAAACAGGGCTGGTTGCCTTCTTTGATTATGGCATTCAGGGAGCAAACCTTTCTGCTTAAGGCATCGGCTACCACGTTAGCCTTCCCGGGGTGATATTGAACACTGAGGTCATAATCCTTGATTAGTTCCAACCATCTTCGTTGCCTCACGTTCAATTCCTTCTGGGTGAAAATATACTTCAGACTTTTGTGATCTGTGTATATCTCACATCGTTTCCCTAGAAGGTAATGTCGCCATGTCTTCAAGGCATGAACCACTGCTGCTAACTCAAGATCGTGAGTAGCGTAGTTCTCTTCATGAGGTCGTAGCTGCCTTGAGTGGTAAGCTATGACTCGTCCTTCTTGCATCAGAACGCTTCCCAATCCAGTTCAAGAGGCATCACAATATATCACGAACTCCTTGTGAATATCAGGTGTAGCCAGAACTGGGGCGGTGGTCAATCTCTTCTTGAGCTCTTGGAAGCTTTCTTCGCATTTTGGCGTCCATTCGAACTTCTTGTCCTTCTTCAGGAGCTGAGTCATCGGCCGGGCAATGCTAGAGAATCCTTCCACGAATTTGCGGTAATAGCCCGCAAGTCCGAGGAAGCTTCTGACTTCCTTGACGGTCGTTGGAGATTGCCATTGGGTCACATCTTTGATCTTTGCGGGATCAACTGACAATCCTTCCTTGGTCAAGACATGACCTAAGAACCCAACTTTATGCAGCCAAAACTCACACTTGCTGAATTTGGCGTATAGTTGGTGCTCTCGAAGCTTGTCTAGGACCATCCTCAAATGTTGCTCGTGCTCTTCCTCCGTCTTCGAGAAGACAAGAATGTCATCAATGAAGACAACAACAAACTTGTCCAAATATTCCATGAAGACTTTATTCATGAGATACATGAAGTAAGCTGGGGCATTGGTTAATCCAAAGGACATGACCGTGCACTCGTACAGGCCATATCTTGTTACAAATGCCATCTTCGGAATATCTTGGGGTCTGATCTTCAGCTGGTAGTACCCAGATCTGAGGTCGATCTTGGAGAACACCTTGGCTCCGCTAAGTTGATCAAACAGATCTTCAATCTTGGGAAGTGGATACTTGTTCTTGATTGTAACCTCATTAAGGGAACGGTAGTCAATGCATAGGCGGATGGTACCGTCCCTTTTTGCCACAAATAGAACAGGTGATCCCCAAGGGGAGGCACTTGGGCGGAGAAATCCCTTCCTCAGCTGCTCTTCCAGTTGCTTCTTCAACTCGGCTAATTCTTCCGTCCCCATTCTATAAGGCTTCTTATAGATGGGTCCTGCCCCGGGCATAAGCTCGATGATGAACTCAATGTCACGGTCAGGGGCATTCCCGGTAGCTCATCCAGAAAGACATCGGGGTACTCGCATACTACCGACACTTGCTCCAGTCCAACTTCAGACAGACAGTTGACTTGAGCGGTTTGAGCAGAAGTGGAGTTGGAAGCAAACTTAACTTCGACTCCTTGGTCATTGGTCACAGTGACAGCCCGGTTGGCACAGTCTAACAAGCCTTGGTGCTTGCTGAGCCAATCCATTCCTAAGATCACATCCAAGCCTTGCGATCTTAAGATGATAAGGTCTGCTAGGAAGTCTACACCGTTAATGATAATACTGACTCCCTTACAGCCTATCTTGGCTCTCATCTCTGCTCCGGGGGTTTGTACCACCATGGGGTTATTCAGGGGTGTAGGGGTCATGCCACTTTTTAATGCAAATCTTTGAGTGACAAATGAATGTGTGGCTCCAGAATCAAACAAGGCAGTTGTAGGTGCTGAGTTGACAAGGAACGTACCCATCACGACGTCCGGGTCTTCCTGAGCTTCTTCAGCAGTGACGTGATTCACAGGCCCCTTCCCATGGTTAGGCGGGTTGCGAGGAGCTTGGTTACTTGGTGGCATCCCGCGGCCTTCTCCTGGGTTCTGCGCATTGGGGCGCGGGGCATCAGGCTTCTTGTTGGGGCACACCCTTGAGATGTGTCCTGACCGACCACATCCAAAGCAAGTGACTTGGTTTGGGTTGTTGATCTTGTTGCCACCACTATTATTGGGGTTGAAAGCTGGCCTTGGGTTGGCATACTACTGAGGCTGATAATTGGTGCGAGGTGCAGGAGCTCTTGGCAGCTGATAGGTTGGCTTGACCAGGGCTGGCTGCCACGGGTTAGGCTTCTGATTGCCGGAACTTCCCTTGCTGATCATCTTGCGCTTGCTAGTGTCTTCCAGAGCACGCCGCTTGTCTTCAAGCATGAGTGCTTTGTTCACCAAGTCAGGGAAGGTTGGGCAGTCACACACGACAAGCGAGTACTGCAGAGTCTGATTGAGGCCTTCCATGAAGCGTTCCCTTTTCGCAGCATCAGTGCTGACATCTTCATGGGCATACCTTGACAGAACACTGAACTTCTGCATGTACTCCTTGACAGTGCCACTTCCTTGCTTCAGGTCTCAAAACTCACGCTTTTTGATAGCCATGATTCCGGAAGGAATATGGGCCTTGCGGAATTCTGCCTTGAAGTTGTCCCAAGTGATGTCTTGCCCAACATGCATGACCTTGAATCCATCCCACCAAGCTCTAGTAGTCCCCCCCGAGGTAGTGGGCAGCATAAGCCACCTTCTCACGGTCTTCGGTGCAACCGACTAGTTCCAGCAAGTCCTCAATGGTGCGGACCCAGTCGTCTGCATCCAGGGGTTTAGCAGTCTCGATGAAAGTTGGCGGTGCATGCTTCTTGAACTCTGCCAACGTGGAACGTCCATTGCCATTCCCCGCCGGCTGGCGGTTGTTGGTGACACCTTGAACAACCATCTGGAGGGCTACGGTGTTGGCTTGGAGAAGCTGAGCCATGTCCATGTTTGGGGGAGGTGGTGGTGGAGCTTGGTCATGGGTTTGGTCTTGGCCGACCTCTGATTGGGCGGAATGCTCCGGCTTTGGGCTGCTGGGTAGAGGTACCAGTACGAGTTACAACAGGCATCCTGTTGGAGCGGTAAAGGTCTCATGATATGGAATGAAGAGGAAAAGCAATAAAGATGGGTGCCTAGTAAGGGGGTGGGTGTGACACTAATCATTTTCATGCAAGGGCCAAAAGGGCCAAACACATTCATTAAAATCCAAATGGGTGATGTAGTCGTTCACATATTTCCGAAGGGAAGATACGATGTACATCCAAACACAACAAAAGCAAATACTAGATGGCTTCATGTGAACCATACAAGGAATCGACTTCGCACAGGGGTTACACGACCTATCCTACCGTAGAGATCATGATCTGGCCTATCCGAGTTGCGAATAATGCCTAAGCGGCGGAATGCTCGGTCGCGTATTCTGGCTCTTCTGAGTCTTCCTCCTTGTCTTCATCTGTTTGGGCCCCCCTATCACTTGAGGGTGTGGGGGAGTGGAGGAGTTGGATACGGCGGTGTTTTGTCGGTGGTGCAGGGAAAAGCTTGCGATATTCCCTTGCCGTCATACGACGTCGCTGGGGTGGCTCTTCATCCTTGGAAGATACATCTCCCGAGGGCCTTCCGCCTCGATACGTGATAGCGGGTCGCCCAGAAGGCGCACCTTCCTTCTTGATCCTATCCGTCTTCTCTTGTGCTCGACGAAGAAGTTCCTTGGTCTTGTGGAGTTCTTCTCGGAGCTTCATCGATTCTGAGGCCAGATCTTGTGCCAAGCTGTCGGCACATAGGCTGAAGTAGGTCTAGAATTGAAGTGGAAGTCCTTCCTCTAGTGGAGGGGCTTGCGCCTTGCTTTCATGTTCATCTTCCTTCCGGTAAGGCAAGAAGCGGGTTGTCATCTTGGCTGCCATCTCCGGAAGAAGTTCTCGGAGATGGGTCAGTGCCTTGAGTGCAGCAACCTCGACAGCGAGGGGTAGTGTTGCCATCTGAGGTCCCTCAAAGAACCAACTTGTGGGAGGATCGTTTTCCTTCACGATCACTTCCACATGGTACTCCACCTCAGTGTCGTTAACCCAATGCTCATGGTAGGTGAGGATGGGTGCTTGGTGGAACTGGCACTCCTGGAGGCTATCCTCGAGAAGCAAGGGGAACCCAGTGGTCAGGTGCTCTTCAGGTACAGCGGCCATCTACAAAGGTTGAATAGGAGAGGTTAATAAGCTGATGATATCTCAGGTTTGGTAAGGTTTAGAAAAGAAGAGAGGTTCAGAAGGTTTATGAAAAGGGTCTCATCATATCTAACGCCCATGCTAACTAAGGCATCCTACAGTCAGGATGGCTCTGATACCAGCTCTGTGGGGACCCCGATTTAAGAGTCGAGATCACCGAATGCACGTGTACAGTGATCCCAGAGATCAATGCTCACTGAACACACATAAGCTGAATAACAAGAGTCTTACATCCATACATACCGTCTTACACAATTATGACCATTATGGCCAAGTCTTACATAGATAAAGCCTCATGGGCTGAATAGCAAATAAACTCGATTAGCGGAAGTCTTCGTAGATAAGTAGAACCCATGCCATCTGCCTTAATCATACAGGCATTCTGGCTGGGAAAGCGTCCTAGTTCGCATGTTCGTCTCCATAGAACTCTTCTTTAAATCCTGCTCCTCCATGCCTGGCCAATTAAATAACCAGTGGCAAGCCAATGAGTACTTTGAATGTACTCGCAAGCAACCCATGATTTGGCTCAAGGTAACAATGCAAGTTGTAAAAACAATAAGCAACTTAGCTACAAGCTAGCTAAGATATTCTACCATTTGTGAGACATGCATCAATGTACTCGGGTAACCTCGAAGACAGGCTACAGATATCAACATGAATATAGTTCAATTCATTATCAACGAGTCAAGTCACCACCTTGACTCAACACACACACATTCCGTCACCGAGATTGTAAAATTCTGGACATAGTTTAAGTAGCACCTCCCAACTGTCCATGACCGTGGACACGGCTATTCAAATAGTTTAACACTCTGCAGAGGTTGCACACTTTACCCACAAGATCTGGGAAGCTTTCGTGTCACCCACGATCCCGCAGTACCTCAAGTACTCGGGGAAGCACCCTGTCATTACCTTTCCCTAGTCGACACTAACATAGGGTCCACTCGTTGGTGCACATCCCTCGTGTACAAACGATAATTCGTGGGACTTGCCCTTTTTACAATGTCACGCATACACGAAGGGACCAACGGTGTGTCCGGTGCCCTGTGAAAACAGTCATGGTCGCCTATCCAAGCACGACCCCATCCCGGGAGTGACCTCAAGTCTCCCCCGTCACTAGTGATGTGGGCACCATGCTAGTATCAGCCTAAGTTATCAATAATGCCCCGTCCCATAAGGGGTAGAGTGGTTGCACATGTTTGGTTGGGACGGCAATCACACATAAATCTAATCCATCATTTTACCCACACACGAGAACTTTCTTTGGTGCACCACTTCTTCCTCAAGTGATGACCTTATCTCAACGTCACCCTCGGGCATTAGGGGCACCCGATGGGGTTTTCGAAAAGAATGCTACCACGAAGGATTTATGGCACATATGCATCACTATGCATCACAACTAATATTTTGTCATTGCATCAAAGCACATGGTAAGGATCATGAGTAGGGTATGCATCATGTGGTGGCTCTCAACAAGTTTACCACCGTCACTCTTTATCATCATGCATTCGGAAATAAAAGGGTTCCGAGAAACAAAAGGGGTATCATGGTCAAAGGGCTGCTTGCCTGGATTGGCTTGGTCTTCAAGGTCTTCAAATCCTTCCCCTCCTTCTTCTTCAGCAACTTCGTCAAACACGGTATCTAATCGTCGCAATAAATAACGGAAAAATAAGATAATAATAAAAACAGAAAAATCAAAGTGCTCATAAAAATGTCAACTTATTTTTATAAAATACTAGAGGGAAAACTAAGATGGCAAAAATTCTTAGTTTGGGATTTGGAGTGACAGAATGGGTGAAGGAAATATGCCCTAGAGGCAATAATAAAGTTGTTATTTATATTTCCTTATATCATGATAAATTTTTACTATTCATGCAAGAATTGTATTAACCGGAAACTTAATACATGTGTGAATACATAGACAAAACAGAGTGTCCCTAGTATGCCTCTACTAGACTAGCTCATTGATCAAAGATGGTTATGTTTCCTAACCATAGACATGAGTTGTCATTTGATCAACGGGATCACATCATTAGGAGAATGATGTGATGGACAAGACCCATCCGTTAGCATAGCACTATGATCGTTTCGTTTTTCTGCTATTGCTTTCTTCATGACATATACATGTTCCTATGACTATGAGATTATGCAACTCCCGAATACCGTAGGAACACCTTTTGTGCTATCAAACGTCACAACGTAACTGGGTGATCATAAAGATGCTCTACAGGTGTCTCCGAAAGTATTCGTGGTGTTGGCATAGATCAAGATTAGGATTTGTCACCCCGAGTGTCGGAGAGGTATCTCTGGGCCCTCTCGGTAACACACATCACAATAAGCCTTGCAAGCAAAAGACTAATGAGTTAGTCACGAGATGATGTGTTACGGAACGAGTAAAGAGACTTGCCGGTAACGAGATTGAACTAGGTATAGAGATACCGACGATCGAATCTCGGGCAAGTAACATACCGATGACAAAAGGAACAACATATGTTGTTATGCGGTTTTGACCGATAAAAGATCTTCGTAGAATATGTAGGAGCCAATATGAACATCCAGGTTCCGCTATTGGTTATTGACCGGAGATGAGTCTCGGTCATGTCTACATAGTTCTCGAACCCGTAGGGTCCGCACGCTTAAAGTTTGATGACGATCGGTATTATGAGTTTATGAGTTTTGATGTACCGAAGGTAGTTCGGAGTCCCGGATGAGATCACGGACATGAAGAGGAGTCTCGGAATGTCCGAGACATAAAGATTGATATGTTGGACGACTATATTCGGACACCGGAAGTGTTCCGGAAAAGTTTCGGATTTAACGGGATTGCCGGAGGGGGTTACCGGAACCCCCTACGAAGGGGGATGGTCCATAGTGGGCCTTAAGGGAAAGAGAGAGGCAGCCCATAGGGCTGGCCGGCGCCCCACCTAGGGTTCCTAGTTGGACTAGGATTGGGGGGCGCCACCTCTCCCTCTTTTCCTTTCCCTCTCTTCCTTCTTTGGTGATTCCTACTAGGAATAGGATTGCAATCCTATTCCTAGTAGGATTGCACCCCTAGCCGCACCAAACAAGGGCCGGCCGGCCTCCCCCCTTGCTCCTTTATATACGGGGGCAGGGGGCACCCAAAGACACACAAGTTGAACTGTTCCAGCCGTGTGCGGTGCCCCCCTCCACAGAAACACACCTCGGTCATACCGTCGCGGAGCTTAGGCGAAGCCCTGCGCCGGTGAATACATCATATCCGTCACCACGCCGTCGTGCTGACGAAACTCTCCCGTGAAGCTCAACTGGATCAAGAGCTCATGGGACGTCATCAAGCTGAACGTGTGCTGAACGCGGAGGTGCCGTACGTTCGGTGCTTGATCGGTTGAATCGTGAAGAAGTTCGACTACATCAACCGCGTCACTTGACGCTTCCGCTCCCGGTCTACGAGGGTACGTAGACACACTCTTCCCTCTCGTTGCTATGCATCTGGTAGATAGATCTTGCGTGATCGTAGGAAAATTTTAAAATACTACGTTCCCCAATAGTGGCATCATGAGCCAGGTCTATGCGTAGATGATATGCACGAGTAGAACACAATGAGTTGTGGGCGATACTAGTCATACTGCTTACCAGCATGTCATACTTTGCTTCGGCGGTATTGTGAGATGAAGCGGCCCGGACCGACATTACGCGTACGCTTACGCGAGACTGGTTTCACCATTACGAGCACTCGTTGCTTAAAGGTGACTGGCGGGTGTCTGTCTCTCTCACTTTAGCTGAATCAAGTGTGGCTACGCCCGGTCCTTGTGAAGGTTAAAACAACACATACTTGACGAAACATCGTTGTGGTTTTGTATGCGTAGGTAAGAACGGTTCTTGCTAAGCCCGTAGCAGCCACGTAAAACTTGCAACAACAAAGTAGATGACGTCTAACTTGTTTTTGCAGGGCATGTTGTGATGTGATATGGTCAAGACATGATGAGTTATACGGTTTTGTATGAGATGATCATGTTTTGTAAAGTTATCGGCAACTGGCAGGAGCCATATGGTTGTCGCTTTATTGTATGAAATGCAATCGCCATGTAATTGCTTTACTTTATCACTAAGCGGTAGCGATAGTCGTAGAAGCAATAGTTGGCGAGACGACAACGATGCTACGATGGAGATCAAGGTGTCGCGCCGGTGACGAAGGTGATCATGAAGGTGCTTTGGAGATGGAGATCAAAAGCACAAGATGATGATGGCCATATCATGTCACATATTTTGATTGCATGTGATGTTTATCTTATTATGCTTCTTATTTTGCTTAGAACGACGGTAGCATTATAAGATGATCCCTTACTAAATTTCAAGGTAAAAGTGTTCTCCCTGAGTATGCACCGTTGCGAAAGTTCGTCGTGCCGAGACACCACGTGATGATCGGGTGTGATAAGCTCTACGTTCAAATACAACGGGTGTAAGCCAGTTTTGCACACGCAGAATACTCGGGTTAAACTTGACGAGCCTAGCATATGCAGATATGGCCTCAGAACACTGGAGACCGAAAGGTAGAGCGTGAATCATATAGTAGATATGATCAACATAAGATGTTCACCATTGAAACTACTCCATCTCACGTGATGATCGGACATGGTTTAGTTGATTTGGATCACGTGATCATTTAGATGACCGGAGGGATGTCTATCTAAGTGGGAGTTCTTTAATTAATATGATTAAATTGAATTTTAATTTATCATGAATTTAGTCCTTGTAGTATTAGCATATCTATGTTGTAGATCAATAGCTCACGATGTTGCTCCCCGTTTATTTTTTATATGTTCCTAGAGAAAACTAAGTTGAAAGATGTTAGTAGCAATGATGCGGAATTGTTCCGTGATCTGAGGATTATCCTCATTGCTGCACAGAGAAATATGTCCTTGATGCACCGCTAGGTGACAGACCTATTGCAGGAGCAGATGTAGACGTTATGAACGTTTTTGACAAAAGCTCGGTATGATGACTACTTGATAGTTTAGTGCACCATGCTTTACGGCTTATAACCGGGACTTCAAAAACGTTTTGAACGCCACAGAGCATATAAGATGTTCCAAGAGTTGAAATTAGTATTTCATACTCATGCCCGTGTCGAGAGGTATAAGACTTCTCACAATACTTTGCCTACAAGATGGAGGAGAATAGCTCAACCAGTGAGCATGTGCTCAGATTGTTTGGGTACTACAATTACTTGAATCAAGTGGGAGTTAATCTTCCAGATAAGATAGTAATTGACAAAGTTCTCTAGTCACTATCACCAAGTTAGTAGAACTTCGTGATGAACTATAATATGCAAGGGATGACGAAGGTAATTCCCGAGCTCTTCGCAATGCTGAAATCGGCGAAGGTAGAAATCAAGAAAGAACATCAAGTGTTGATGGTTAATAAGACCACTTGTTTCAAGTAAAGGGCAAAGGGATAGAAGGGGAACTTCAAGAAGAATGACAAGCAAGTTGTCACTCCCATGAAGAAACCCAAAGCTAAACTCAAGCCTGAAACTAAGTGCTTCTACTGCAAAGGAAATGGTCATCGGAAGTGGAACTGCCCTAGATACTTGGCGGATAAGAAGGATGGCAAAGTGAACAAAGGTATATTTGATATACAGATTATTGATGTGTATTTTACTAGTGTTCATAGCAACCCCTCGTTATTTGATACTGGTTCAGTTGCTAAAGAGTAGTAACTCGAAGTGGGAGTTGCATAATGAACATAAACTAGTTAAAGGATGAAGTGACGATGTGTATTGGAAGCAGTTCCAAGATTGATATGATCATCATCGCACACTCCCTATACTTTCGGGATTAGTGTTGAACCTAAATAAGTGTTATTTGGTGTTTGTGTTGAGCATGAATAAGATTTGATCATGTTTATTGCAATACGGTTATTTATGTAAGTTAGAGAATAATTGTTGTTCTGTTTACATGAATAAAACCTTCTATGGTCATACACCCAATGAAAATAGTTTGTTGGATCTCGATCGTGTGATACACATATTCATAATATTGAAGCAAAAAGATGCAAGGTTAATAATGATAGTGCAACTTATTTGTGGCACTGCCGTTTAGGTCATATTGGTGTAAAACGCATGAAGAAACTCCATAATGATGGACTTTTGGAATCACTTGATTATGAATCACTTGGTGCTTGCGAACCATGCCTCATGGGCAAGATGACTAAAACTCCGTTCTCCGGAACTATGGAGCGAGCAACAGACTTATTGAAAATCATACATACTGATGTATGTGGGCCAATGAGTGTTGAAGCTCGCGGCGAGTATCGTTATTTTCTGACCTTCACTGATGATTTGAGCAGATATGGGTATATCTACTTAATGAAGCACAAGTCTGAAACATTTGAAAAGTTCAAAGAATTTCAGAGTGAAGTGGAGAATCATCGTAACAAGAAAATAAGAGTTTCTACGATATGATCGTAGAGGTAAAATATTTGAGTTAGCAAGTTTGGCCTTCAGTAAAAACAATGTGAAATAGTTTCACTACTCACGCCACCTGGAACACCACAGTGTAATGGTGTGTCCGAACGTCATAACCGTACTTTATTAGATATGGTGCGATCGATGATGTCTCTTACCGATCTATCACTATCGCTTTTGGGGTTATGCATTAGAGACAGCTACATTCACGTTAAATAGGGCACCATCTAAATCCGTGGAGATGACACCGTATGAACTATGGTTTGACGAGAAACCTAAGCTGTCATTTCTTTAAGTTTGGGACTACGATGCTTATGTGAAAAAGTTTCAACATGATAAGCTCGAACCCAAATCGGAGAAGTAAATCTTCATAGGATACCCAAAAGAAACTATTGGGTACACCTTCTATCACAGATCCGAAGGCAAGGTCTTTGTTGCTAAGAGTGGATCCTTTCTAGAGAAGGAGTTTCTCTCGAAAGAAGTGAGTGGGAGGAAAGTAGAACTTGATGAGGTAATTGTACCTTCTCCCGAATTGGAAGGTAGTACATCACAGAAACTCGTTCCAGTGATTCCTACACCAATTAGTGAGGAAGCTAATGATGATGATCATGAAACTTCAGATCAAGTTTCTGCTGAACTTCGTAGATCAACCAGAGTTCGTTCCGCACCAGAGTGGTACGGCAACCCAGTTCTGGAAGTCATGTTACTAGACCATGATGAACCTACGAACTATGAGGAAGCGATGATGAGCCCAGATTCCGCAAAATGGCTTGAGACCATGAAATCTGAGATGGGATCCATGTATTAGAACAAAGTATGGATTTTGGTTGACTTGCCCGATGATCGGCAAGCCATCGAAAATAAATGGATCTTCAAGAGGAAGACCGACGCAGACGGTAATGTTACTGTTTACAAAGCTTGACTTGTTGCGAAAGGTTTTCGACAAGTTCAAGGAGTTGACTACGATGAGACTTTCTCACCTGTAGCGATGCTTAAGTCAGTCCGAATCATGTTAGCAATTGCTGCATTTTATGATTATGAAATCTGGCAAATGGATGTCAAAACTGCATTCCTGAATGGATATCTCAAAGAAGAGTTGTATATGATGCAACCAGAAGGTTTTGTCAATCCTAAAGGAGCTAACAAAATGTGCAAGCTCCAGCGATCCATCTATGGACTGGTGCAAGCATCTCGGAGCTGGAATATACGCTTTGATAAGTTGATCAAAGCATATAGATTTATACAGACTTGCGGTGAAGCCTGTATTTACAAGAAGTGAGTGGGAGCACTACAACCTTTCTGATAAGTATATGTGAATGACATATTGTCGATCAGAAATGATGTAGAATTTTCTGGAAAGCATAAAGGAGTGTTTGAAAGGAGTTTTTTCAAAGAAAGACCTTGGTGAAGCTGCTTACATATTGGGCATCAAGATCTATAGAGATAGATCAAGACGCTTGATAAGACTTTCGATGAGTACATACCTTGATAAGATTTTGAAGTAGTTCAAAATGGATCAGTCAAAGAAGGAGTTCTTGCCTGACTTGTAAGGTGTGAAGTTGAGTAAGACTCAAAGCCAGACCACAGCAGAAAAATATAGAGAGAATGAAAATCATTCCCTATGCCTCAGCCATAGGTTCTATAAAGTATGCCATGCTGTGTACAAAACACGTTGTGTACCTTGCCATGAGTTTGACAGGGAGGTACAATAGTGATCCAGGAGTAGATCACTGTACAACGGTCAAAATTATCCTTAGTAATTGGATGACTAAGGAAATATTTGTCGATTATGGAGGTGATAAAGAGTTCGTCGTAAAGGGTTACGCCGATGCAAGCTTTGACACTAAATCCAGATGACTCTAAGTATCAATCTGGATGCGTATTGAAAGTGGGAGCAATTAGCTAGAGTAGCTCCATGCAGAGCATTGTAGACATAGAAATTTGCGAAATACATACGGATCTGAATGTGACAGACCCGTTGACTAAACTTCTCTCACAAGCAAAACATGATCACACCTTATTACTCTTGGGTATTAATCACATAGCGATGTGAACTAGATTATTGACTCTAGTAAACCCTTTGGGTGTTGGTCACATGGTGATGTGAACTATGGGTGTTATTCACATAACGATGTGAACTATCGGTATTAAATCACATGGCGATGTGAGCTAGATTATTGACTCTAGTGCAAGTGGGAGACTGAAGGAAATATGCCCTAGAGGCAATAATAAAGTTGTTATTTATATTTCCTTATATCATGATAAATGTTTATTATTCATGCTAGAATTGTATTAACCGGAAACTTAATACATGTGTGAATACATAGACAAAACAGAGTGTCCCTAGTATGCCTCTACTAGACTAGCTCATTGATCAAAGATGGTTATGTTTCCTAACAATAGACATGAGTTGTCATTTGATCAACGGGATCACATCATTAGGAGAATGATGTGATGGACAAGACCCATCCGTTAGCATAGCACTATGATCGTTTAGTTTTACTGCTATTGCTTTCTTCATGACATATACATGTTCCTATGACTATGAGATTATGCAACTCCCGAATACCGTAGGAACACCTTGTGTGCTATCAAACGTCACAACGTAACTGGGTGATCATAAAGATGCTCTACAGGTGTCTCCGAAAGTATTCGTGGTGTTGGCATAGATCAAGATTAGGATTTGTCACTCTGAGTGTCGGAGAGGTATCTCTGGGCCCTCTCGGTAACACACATCACAATAAGCCTTGCAAGCAAAAGACTAATGAGTTAGTCACGAGATGATGTGTTACGGAACGAGTAAAGAGACTTGCCGGTAACGAGATTGAACTAGGTATAGAGATACCGACGATCGAATCTCGGGCAAGTAACATACCGATGACAAAAGGAACAATGTATGTTGTTATGCGGTTTTGACCGATAAAAGATCTTCGTAGAATATGTAGGAGCCAATATGAACATCCAGGTTCCGCTATTGGTTATTGACCGGAGATGAGTCTCGGTCATGTCTACATAGTTCTCGAACCCGTAGGGTCCGCACGCTTAAAGTTTGATGACGATCGGTATTATGAGTTTATGAGTTTTGAAGTACCGAAGGTAGTTCGGAGTCCCGGATGAGATCACGGACATGAAGAGGAGTCTCGGAATGTCCGAGACATAAAGATTGATATATTGGACGACTATATTCGGACACCGGAAGTGTTCCGGAAAAGTTTCGGATTTAACGGGATTGCCGGAGGGGGTTACCGGAACCCCCTACGAAGGGGGATGGTCCATAGTGGGCCTTAAGGGAAAGAGAGAGGCAGCCCATAGGGCTGGCCGGCGCCCCACCTAGGGTTCCTAGTTGGACTAGGATTGGGGGGCGCCACCTCTCCCTCTTTTCCTTTCCCTCTCTTCCTTCTTTGGTGATTCCTACTAGGAATAGGATTGCAATCCTATTCCTAGTAGGATTGCACCCCTAGCCGCACCAAACAAGGGCCGGCCGGCCTCCCCCCTTGCTCCTTTATATACGGGGGCAGGGGGGCACCCAAAGACACACAAGTTGAACTGTTCCAGCCGTGTGCGGTGCCCCCCTCCACAGAAACACACCTCGGTCATACCGTCGCGGAGCTTAGGCGAAGCCCTGCGCCGGTGAATACATCATATCCGTCACCACGCCGTCGTGCTGACGAAACTCTCCCGTGAAGCTCAACTGGATCAAGAGCTCGTGGGACTTCATCAAGCTGAACGTGTGCTGAACGCGGAGGTGCCGTACGTTCGGTGCTTGATCGGTTGAATCGTGAAGAAGTTCGACTACATCAACCGCGTCACTTGACGCTTCCGCTCCCGGTCTATGAGGGTACGTAGACACACTCTTCCCTCTCGTTGCTATGCATCTGGTAGATAGATCTTGCGTGATCGTAGGAAAATTTTAAAATACTACGTTCCCCAACAATGGGGTATATGAATTTTTGAACAAAGGTTTTAATGTTCAAATTTAGATTTAAATTTGAACAGAACAAAAAAGGTTCATGGATATGGGTGAAAGTGATATCATTAAATAGGTTGGAATTTTACAAGTTTTTAGGAACTAGGATTATTTCATTTGGATTAATATTTAATCCTGTGGAATTATTTGAAAAACCTACAAAAAAGAAAAGGGAAAGGGTTACTGTGCAACTGGGCCAGAGAGGCCACAGTGCAGCAGGCCCAGAAGGAAAACAGCCCGCGCGAGGCTACCACGCCGAAGGCGTAAAGGTGAAATACGCCTTCGATCCAACGGCGAACTAGTGCGCGCGCGTGTCCATTTTCAAACCTGACGAGGGGGGCCCACCCATCAGGGCGTGAGGCTGACGGACAGGCCCCACGGCCGTCGTCGTCTACCTCCGTCCAGAGGCGACGACGAGCTCGCCGGCTGCGATATAGGGCACGTGAGGGCGCGTGGGTGGTACTGTCGTGCTCAGGGAGGAGCCGCCGTTCGGATGGAGGTGGAGTTGGTCGCCGGGGTGGCCTGGTTCACCGGCGGCGAGGAGGCACGGCGGAGATGCTTCAGATGGTGGTGGTTCCGGCCGTTTCCGGCAGCTACAGGGAGGGGAAACAAGGGGAAAATGATCAGTGGGGGCTGGCGGTGCTAGATCGAGCGAGAGGGGCGGCGGGGAGGGCTTGTACCTTCGGATCGACGGCGACCCGAGGCGGCGGAGCTCGAGCTCGATCTCGAGCTCGGGCCCGTCTGGAGAGGAGTGGGTGGTTCTGGCGTGTTCATAGGGGTGTGGAGGTGGGATGGATGCCAGGGGCGTGCTTATATAGCCGGGCTCCAGTCCACCGTGGACTCGTGCGCCGGCGAGGTTACGGGCGAGGCCAGAGGCCATGCAGGCACACGCGAGTGAGTCGGGGTTGTTCGTGGACGAGTTCTACGCCTATGGGAGGGAAGAGGAGGAGCGGGGAAGCATCCAGAGAGCTTGCGCATGTGAAGCCAGAGATTGGAGATTGCGGGCGGCCGGCGCACGTGCGAGGGCAGCAGCAGGAGGGAGAAGGAGGAGGGGGCCGACAGCGCGTCGTGTCCTGGACGTCGAGGCACCTCGACTGGAGCAAGGGGTAGGCTCGAGGTGGTCGGGCACTGCGGATTGGGGGTGGCTATAGTGCGGGTGCGCACTGTAGCGCGCTCCAGAGCGCCCAAATGGCCGGCATGGCCGTGTCCCACGCGCTCTGGGCGCGGCCACCATGTCCATTAGCTCTAGGGGGAAGTAAACAACGTAGGAGGAGCATTGGATGCTAGGAAAAGCTTCTAGAAGAAGAGAGGGCTGAGATAGAATGGTGAAAACTGCTGTCCAGAAAGCAAATTGGGGTTTTACCCCTACTCAATCATTGAGCTGAGGCCAGGGGAGAGTTACTGGAGGTGCAAGGGAGCCTGAGGAAGCTGTGGTAAAAAGTTGGGCTCAAGGAGAATAAGGAAATGGGTGAAAGTGGTAATTTTGGAAAATCACCAGATGTTTGATGTGGTTTTGAGCAACCAAATGATTTCCACTAGACGTGAGACTTAACAGGATCAAATGGTATATAGGAATAGGGTGTTCCACCAAGTTTGGGCTTATTTGGAGAAACTTGCCAATGTAACTTTGGTGAACCCTAGAAATCAACAAAAATGGTTTCACCAAGTTTGAGTTAAGCAAATCATCCCTCCTTGATGCACCACTTGGTGTAGTTGTTGGAGATATGCCCTAGAGGCAATAATAAAGGCATTATTATTATATCTCCTTGTTCATGATAATTGTCTGTTATTCATGCTTGAATTGTATTGTACGGAAACATCGATACATGTGTGAATACATAGACCACAATGAGTCCCTGGTAGGCCTCTAGTTACCAGTTCGTTGATCAAAAGATGGTCACGGTTTCCTGACCATGGACATAAGATGTCAGTGATAACGGGATCACATCATTAGGAGAATGATGTGATGGACAAGACCCAAACTTGAGCATAACACGAGATCGTATAGTTCGTAATGCATAAGCTTTTCGGTGTCAAGTATTTATTCCTTAGACCATGAGGTTGTACAACTCCCGGATACCGTAGGAATACTTTGGGTGTGCCAAACGTCACAACGTAACTGGGTGGCTATAAAGGTACGCATCGGGTATTGCCGAAAGTGTCTGTTGAGTTGGTACGAACCGAGACTGGGATGTTGTCACTCCGTATGACGGAGAGGTACCTCTGGGCCCACTCGGTAAGACATCATCATAATGAGCTCAATGTGACTAAGTAGTTAGTCACGGGATGATGGATTACGGATCGAGTAAAGAGACTTGCCATGACGAGATTGAACAATGTATCGGGAATACCGACGATCGAATCTCGGGCAAGTACCGTACCGATGGACAAAGGGAATGACATACGGGATTGAGTGAATCCTTGACACGATGGTTCATCCGATGAAGATCATCGAGGAACACGTGGGAACCAACATGGGTATCCAGATCCCACTGTTGGTTATTGACCGGAGAGTCGTCTCGGTCATGTCTACGTGTCTCCCGAACTCGTAGGGTCTACACACTTAAGGTTCGGTAACGCTAGGGTCGTAGAGATAAATGCACGTGGAAACCCGAAAGTTGTTCGGAGTCCCGGATGAGATCCTGGACGTCATGAGGAGTTACGGAATGGTCCGGAGGTAATGATTGATATATAGGAAGTCCAGTTTCGGCCATCGGGTGATCTCCGGGGGTCACCGGGAGCGTCCCGGGACCACCGGAGGGGCCCCGGGGGTCCACCGGGTGTGGCCACCCATCCCGGTGGGGCCCCTAGGCCGCGAGGGGAAGTGTCTAGCCCTAATGGGCTGGCGCACCACTAGGGGCCCACCTCCCCATGCGCCTAGGGTTGAAACCCTAGGGGGAGGGGGCGCCCCACTAGCCTTGGGGGGCAAGGAACCCCCCTGGCCGCCGCCCCCAATCTGCAGGGGCCCTGGCGCACCCCCTGGCCCCCTATATATATGTGGGGAGGGAGAGGGCAGCCGCACCATTGCCCGGGTGCCTCTCCCCCTCCCGTCACACCTCCATACTCCCACGCAGGGCGCCCGGCGAAGCCCTGCTGCGATCTCCACTGCATCCGTCATCACGCTGTCGTGCTGCCGGATCTCTGACGACTTCTCCTCCCCCCTTGCTGGATCAAGAAGAGGTGACGTTGCTGCACCGGACGTGTGTTGAACGCGGAGGTGCCGTCCATTTGGCGCTAGATCATCGGTGACAAAGAACGCGAAGAGTACGACTACTTCATCCACGCTTCTTCGAAAGCTTCCGCTCGCGATCTACATAACGGTATGTAGATGCACTCTTACTTGCTCGTTGCTAGATGTCTCCATAGTTGGATCTTGGTGAAAGCGTAGAAATTTTTTGAATTCTGCTACGTTCCCCAACAGTGGCATCTGAGCTAGGTTTTATGCGTAGCATCTTGCACGAGTAGAACACAAAGCAGTTGTGGGCGTTTGAGTTTGTTCAACTTTCTTACCGTTACTAGTCAATCTTGATTCGGCGGTATTGTGGGATGAAGCGGCCCGGACCGACTTTACACGTACGCTTACATGAGACTGGTTCCACCGACAGACATGCACTAGATGCCTAAGATGGCTGGCGGGTGTCTGTCTCTCCTACTTTAGTCGGATCGGATTCGATGAAAAGGGTCCTTATGAAGGGTAAATAGAAGTTGACAAATCACGTTGTGGTTTTGGCGTAGGTAAGAAACGTTCTTGCTAGAAATCCTATAGAAGCCACGTAAAAATTTGCAACAACAATTAGAGGACGTCTAACTTGTTTTGCAGCATGTGCTATGTGACATGGTATGGCCAAAACGAAGATGTGATGAATGATATATGTGATTTATGAGATTGATCATGTTTTTGTAATAGGGAATCACGACTTGCATGTCGATGAACTTGACAACCGGCAGGAGCCATAGGAGTTGTCTTAATTATTGTATGACCTGCGTGTCACTGAATAACGCCATGTAATTACTTTACTTCATTGCTAAACGTTAGCTATAGTAGTAGAAGTAATAGTTGGCGTGACGACTTCTTCAAGACACGATGATGGAGATCATGATGATGAAGATCATGGTGTCGAGCCGGTGACAAGATGATCATGGTGCCCCGAAGATGGAGATCCAAGGAGCAAGATGATATTGGCCATATCATGTCACTTTAATTGATTGCATGTGATGTTTATCATGTTTATGCATCTTGTTTACTTAGAACGACGGTAGTAAATAAGATGATCTCTCACTAAAATTTCAAGTATTGTGTTTCCCCTAACTGTGCACCGTTGCTAAAGCTCGTTGCTCCGAAGCACCACGTGATGATCGGGTGTGATAGGTTCTAACGTTCGCATGCAACGGGTGTAAGACAGATTTACACATGCGATACACTTAGGGTTCACTTGACGAGCCTAGCATGTACAGACATGGCCTCGGAACACGGAAGACCGAAGGTCGAACACGAGTCGTATAGAAGATACGATCAACATGAAGATGTTCACCGTTGATGACTAGTCCGTCTCACGTGATGATCGGACACGGGCTAGTCGATTCGGATCGTGTATCACTTAGATGACTAGAGAGATGTCATTCTGAGTGGGAGTTCATTAAAATTTGATTAAGATGAACTTAATTATCATGAACTTAGTCTAAATTCTTTACAATATCTCTTGTAGATCAAATGGCCCACGCTCCAGTTTCCCTCAACTTCAACGCGTTCCTAGAGAAAACCAAGCTGAAAGACGATGGTAGCAACTATACGGATTGGGTCCGTAACCTGAGGATTATCCTCATAGCTGCCAAGAGATAATATGTCCTAGAAGCACCGCTAGGTGATGCACTTGCTCCCGATGCGGCCCAAGAAGTTTTGAACGTCTGGCAGTCGCGTAGTGATGATTACTCCCTGGTTCAGTGCGGCATGCTTTACAGCTTAGAGTCGGGGCTCCAAAAACATTTTGAGCACCACGGAGCATATGAGATGTTCGAAGAGCTGAAAATGGTTTTCCAAGCTCATGCCCGAGTCGAGAGATATGATGTCTCCGACGCATTCTACAGCTGTAAGATGGAGGAAAACAGTTCTGTCAGTGAGCACATCCTCAAGATTTCAGGATTGCACAACCGCTTGTCTCAGCTGGGAATGAATCTCCCAGATGAAGCGGTCGTTGACAGAATCCTCCAGTCGCTCCCACCAAGCTTCAAGAGCTTCGTGTTGAACTTCAATATGCAGGGGATGGAGAAGTCCATTCCCGAGGTGTATTCGATGCTGAAATCAGCGGAGGTGGACATCAAGAAAGAACATCAAGTGTTGATGGTCAATAAAACCACTAAGTTTAAGAAAGGCAAGGGTAAGAAGAACTTCAAGAAGGACGGCAAGGGAGTTGCCGCGCCTGGCAAGCCTGTTGCCGGGAAGAAGCCAAAGTATGGACCCAAGCCTGAAACAGAGTGCTTTTATTGCAAGGGAACGGGTCACTGGAAGCGGAACTGCCCCAAATACTTAGGAGACAAGAAGGCCGGCAACGTCAAAGGTATATATGATATACATGTTATTGATGTGTACCTTACCAGCACTCGTAGTAGCTCCTGGGTATTCGATACCGGTGCAGTTGCTCACATTTGTAACTCAAAACAGGAGCTGCGGAATAAACGGAGACTGGCGAAGGATGAGGTGACGATGCGCGTCGGGAATGGTTCCAAGGTCGATGTGATCGCCGTCGGCACGCTACCTCTACATCTACCCTCGGGATTAGTTTTAAACCTCAATAATTGTTATTTAGTACCAGCTTTGAGCATGAACATTGTTTCTGGATCTCGTCTTATGCGAGATGGCTATTCTTTCAAATCAGAGAATAATGGTTGTTCTATTTATTTGAGAGATATGTTTTATGGTCATGCCCCACTGGTCAATGGTTTATTTTTGATGAATCTCGAACGTAGTGATACAAATATTCATAGTGTAGATGCCAAAAGATGTAAAGTTGATAATGATAGTCCCACATACTTGTGGCATTGCCGCCTTGGTCATATTGGTGTCAAACGTATGAAGAAGCTCCATTCAGATGGACTTCTAGAGTCTCTTGATTATGAATCATTTGACACGTGCGAACCATGCCTCTTGGGCAAGATGACCAAGACTCCGTTCTCCGGAACAATGGAGCGAGCAACCAACTTGTTGGAAATCATACATACCGATGTGTGCGGTCCAATGAGTGTTGAGGCTCGCGGAGGCTACCGTTATGTTCTCACCCTCACGGATGACTTGAGTAGATACGGGTATATCTATTTGATGAAACACAAGTCTGAGACCTTTGAAAAGTTCAAGGAATTTCAGCATGAGGTTGAGAATCAACGTGACAGAAAAATAAAGTTCTTGCGATCGGATCGTGGGGGTGAATATTTGAGTCATGAATTTGGCACACACCTTAGGAGCTGTGGAATTGTTTCACAATTGACACCCCCGGAACACCTCAACGTAACGGTGTGTCCGAACGTCGAAATCGTACTCTGTTGGACATGGTGCGATCCATGATGTCCCTCACCGATTTACTGCTATCTTTTTGGGGTTATGCTTTAGAGACTGCCGCATTCACTTTAAATAGGGCTCTGTCGAAATCCGTTGAGACGACTCCGTATGAACTTTGGTTTGGCAAGAAACCGAAGCTGTCATTTCTAAAAGTTTGGGGTTGCGATGCTTATGTCAAGAAACTTCAACCTGAAAAGCTCGAACCCAAATCGGAAAAGTGCGTCTTCATAGGATACCCAAAGGAAACGATTGGGTACACCTTCTACCACAGATCCGAAGGCAAAGTCTTTGTTGCCAAGAATGGATGCTTTCTGGAGAAAGAGTTTCTCTCGAAAGAAGTGAGTGGGAGGAAAGTAGAACTTGATGAGGTGATAGTCACCCCTCCTGGACCGGAAAGTAGCGCAGCGCAGGAAACTGTTCCTGAGGTGCCTGCACCGATAAGGGAGGAAGTTGATGATAATGATCATGAAGAAACAGATCAAGTTACTACTGAACTTCGAAGGTCCACAAGGGTACGTTCCGCACCAGAGTGGTACGGCAACCCTGTACTGGAAATCATGTTGTTAGACAACGGTGAACCTTCGAACTATGAAGAAGCGATGGCGGGCCTGGATTCCAATAAATGGCTTGGAGCCATGAAATCTGAGATAGAATCCATGTATGAAAACAAAGTATGGACTTTGGTGGACTTGCCTGATGATAGGCACGCCATAGAAAAAAATGGATATTTAAGAAGAAGACAGGCGCGGATGGTAATGTGACCATCTATAAGGCTCGGCTTGTCGCTAAGGGTTATCGACAAGTTCAAGGGATTGACTACGACGAGACTTTCTCTCCCGTAGCGATGCTGAAGTCAGTCAGAATCATGTTAGCTATTGCCGCATTCTATGATTATGAGATATGGCAAATGGACGTCAAAACAGCATTCCTTAACGGCTTCCTCAAGGAAGAGTTGTATATGATGCAACCGGAAGGTTTTGTCGATCCAGAGAACGCTAACAAGGTATGCAAGCTCCATCGCTCGATTTACGGTCTGGTGCAAGCATCTCGGAGTTGGAATATTTGCTTTGATGAGGTGATCAAAGCGTTTGGATTTATACAGACTTATGGAGAAGCCTGTATTTACAAGAAAGTGAGTGGGAGCTCTGTGGCATTTCTCATATTATATGTGGATGACATATTGCTAATGGGAAATGATATAGAATTCTTGGAAAATGTAAAGGCCTACTTGAATAAAAGTTTTTCAATGAAGGACCTTGGAGAAGCTGCTTACATATTAGGCATCAAAATCTATAGAGATAGATCAAGACGCCTCATTGGTCTTTCACAAAGTACATACCTTGACAAAATATTGAAGAAGTTCAATATGGATCAGTCAAAGAAAGGATTCTTCCCTGTTTTGCAAGGTATGAGATTGAGCAAGGCTCAGTCGCCGACCACGGCAGAAGATAGAGAAAAGATGAGTGTCATTCCCTATGCCTCGGTCATAGGTTCTATCATGTATGCCATGCTGTGTACCAGACCTGATGTGAACCTTGCCATAAGTTTGGTAGGGAGGTACCAAAGTGATCCCGGTACGGAACACTGGACAGCGGTCAAGAACATCCTGAAGTACCTGAAAAGGACTAAGGATATGTTTCTCGTTTATGGAGGTGACGAAGAGCTCGTCGTAAAGGGTTACGTCGATGCTAGCTTCGACACAGATCTGGATGACTCTAAGTCTCAAACCGGATACGTGTATATTTTGAACGGAGGGGCAGTCAGCTGGTGCAGTTGCAAGCAAAGCGTCGTGGCAGCATCTACATGTGAAGCGGAGTACATAGCTGCTTCCAAAGCAGTGCATGAAGGAGTCTGGATGAAGGAGTTCATCACCGACCTAGGAGTCATTCCAAGCGCGTCAAGCCCGATGACTCTCTTCTGTGACAACACTGGTGCTATTGCTATTACCAAGGAGCCCAGGTTTCACAAGAAGACCAAGCACATCAAGCGCCGTTTCAACTCCATCCGGAATCATGTTCAGGATGGAGACATAGATATTTGTAAAGTGCATACGGATCTGAATGTCGCAGACCCGTTGACTAAACCTCTTTCACGAGCAAAACATGATCAACACCAGAACTCTATGGGTGTTCGATTCATCATAATGTAACTAGATTATTGACTCTAGTGCAAGTGGGAGACTGTTGGAGATATGCCCTAGAGGCAATAATAAAGGCATTATTATTATATCTCCTTGTTCATGATAATTGTCTGTTATTCATGCTTGAATTGTATTGTACGGAAACAACGATACATGTGTGAATACATAGACCACAATGAGTCCCTGGTAGGCCTCTAGTTACCAGTTCGTTGATCAACAGATGGTCACGGTTTCCTGACCATGGACATAGGATGTCAGTGATAACGGGATCACATCATTAGGAGAATGATGTGATGGACAAGACCCAAACTTGAGCATAACACGAGATCGTATAGTTCGTAATGCATAAGCTTTTCGGTGTCAAGTATTTATTCCTTAGACCATGAGGTTGTACAACTCCCGGATACCGTAGGAATACTTTGGGTGTGCCAAACGTCACAACGTAACTAGGTGGCTATAAAGGTACGCATCGGGTATCTCCGAAAGTGTCTGTTGAGTTGGTACGAACCGAGACTGGGATGTTGTCACTCCGTATGACGGAGAGGTACCTCTGGGCCCACTCGGTAAGACATCATCATAATGAGCTCAATGTGACTAAGTAGTTAGTCACGGGATGATGGATTACGGATCGAGTAAAGAGACTTGCCATGACGAGATTGAACAAGGTATCGGGAATACCGACGATCGAATCTCGGGCAAGTACCGTACCGATGGACAAAGGGAATGACATACGGGATTGAGTGAATCCTTGACACGGTGGTTCATCCGATGAAGATCATCGAGGAACACGTGGGAACCAACATGGGTATCCAGATCCCGCTGTTGGTTATTGACCGGAGAGTCGTCTCGGTCATGTCTACGTGTCTCCCGAACCCGTAGGGTCTACACACTTAAGGTTCGGTAACACTAGGGTCGTAGAGATAAATGCACGTGGAAACCCGAAAGTTGTTCGAAGTCCCGGATGAGATCCCGGACGTCACGAGGAGTTCCGGAATGGTCCGGAGGTAAAGATTGATATATAGGAAGTCCAGTTTCGGCCATCGGGTGATCTCCGGGGGTCACCGGGAGCGTCCCGGGACCACCGGAGGGGCCCCGGGGGTCCACCGGGTGGGGCCACCCATCCCGGTGGGGCCCCTAGGCCGCGAGGGGAAGTGTCCAGCCCTAATGGGCCGGCGCACCACTAGGGGCCCACCTCCCCATGCGCCTAGGGTTGAAACCCTAGGGGGAGGGGGCGCTCCACTAGCCTTGGGGGGCAAGGAACCCCCCTGGCCGCCGCCCCCTGCAGATTGGATCTGCAGGGGCCCTGGAGCACCCCCTGGCCCCCTATATATATGTGGGGAGGGAGAGGGCAGCCGCACCATTGCCCTGGCGCCTCTCCCCCTCCCGTCACACCTCCATACTCCCACGCAGGGCGCCCGGCGAAGCCCTGCTGCGATCTCCACTGCATCCGTCATCACGCCATCGTGCTGCCGGATCTCTGACGACTTCTCCTCCCCCTTGCTGGATCAAGAAGGAGGTGACGTTGCTGCACCGGACGTGTGTTGAACGCGGAGGTGCCGTCCGTTCGGCGCTAGATCATCGGTGACGAAGAACGCGAAGAGTACGACTACTTCATCCACGCTTCTTCGAAAGCTTCCGCTCGCGATCTACATAACGGTATGTAGATGCACTCTTACTTGCTCGTTGCTAGATGTCTCCATAGTTGGATCTTGGTGAAAGCGTAGAATTTTTTTGAATTCTGCTACATTCCCCAACAGTAGTGTCATCATTTGGGGTTGTGATCATGCCCACAAAGTTTGAAGTCCCAAGTAAAAAGTTGGTAATGTAAAGTTGTTCAAATTTGAATCTGAACAGAAATGGTTTTGGGGTACTCTGATCAAGTTACCCTTCTCCAAAACTTGTGCCATTTGGTCTTGATGCATTATTAGACCATTTTAGCAAGTGTACCAAGTTTGAGAGCATTTGGGCAAGTTTGGCAATGTAAAGTTGCTCAAACTTCCAAGATGGACATAATGGTTTTGAGGGGTTTTGATGATGTTTTCTTGCTTCCCAAGGCATGGGGCTTGGCAAGATCATCACACATGTCATATATGACATGATAGAATTTCCCTGGAATTTTTAGAGAATATTTCCTTTGTAAATATTTCAAAAGCTTGAAATATCCAAAAAGGGTTTCTGAGGGATTTGTCCAATATTTTGAACATGACCAAGTGTTGAAACTCTCATATATGGAAAATATATGTCCTAAGAGTCTCTCTGAATTTTGGAAAATATTTTTGAAATAGTTAAATAATTTTTCCCTATTAAAGACCATTTTGGCCTTAAGAAAAAGCTTTTAAATAAAATAGGAAAATAACTTTTAAAATTATATTTCTGTGGTTTATGGGAGTCCTATATCTACTAGGTTTCAAATATACTCTTTGAAATATTTTCTCACCCTAAATCAAGCACTTGAAGTGCAAACCTCAATTCAGGGGTTTTTGGAAAACTAATTTTTGAAAATACTTTTTGGCCAAATTATTTTTGTAAGAAAATACTATACTGTTATATACACTTGGTATGGTCATTGGGCAGGAGTTTGAGTAAGGAGATGAAATATACAAGAGGGAGTAGTTGACTTTAAAGAGCACTTGAAAATCACAGAGAGAAAAACTTAATTCCAAATAAAAGCCAAATGATGCCAAAATTTTTTGTTGGTCCAAATTTTCATGCTTTATTAATGCAAATGACATGTTACAAAATGCAGGGTGTGACAGCAACGTTCCCCAACAGTGCCATCATGAGCTAGGTCTATGCGTAGACGACAACACGAGTAGAACACAAAGGAGTTTCTGGGCATTGATATTCAGATTGCTTCCTCCCCTAGTCTTATTTTGATTCAGTGGTATTGTGGGATGAAGCGGCTTGGACCAACTTTACATTTCCACATACATGAGACCAGTTCCATCGACAGACATGCAACTTGTTGCATAAAGATGGCTGGTGGGTGTCTGTCTCTCCCACCTTAGTTGAATCGGATTCGACAAAGGCGGTCCTTGTAGAAGGTTGAATCAAAATTTAAATATCACCGTTGTGGCTTTGCGTAGGTAAGAATCATTCTTGCTAGATACCCATAACAGCCACGTAAAACATGCAACAACAATTAGAGGACGTCTAACTTATTTTTGCAGGGTATCATGTGATATGGTATGGCCAAAGACATGATGAGATATATTTGATGTATGAGATGATCATGTTTTGTATAAGTTATCACGACTTGCATGCCGATGAATACGGCAACCGGCAGGAGCCATAGGGTTGTCTTTAATTATTGTATGACCCGCGTGTCAGTCATTAAGCGCTATGTAATGCTTTACTTTATCGCTAAGCGGTAGCAATAGCTTTAGAAGCATGTTTGGCGTGACAACCCCGATGGCGACATGATGATGGAGATCATGATGATGAAGATCATGGTGTCATGCCGGTGACGATGGAGATCATGCCGGTACTTTGGAGATGGAGATAAAAAACACAAGATGATGGCCATATCATGTCACTTATGATTTGCATATGATGTTAATCCTTTTATGTATCTTATTTTTCTTAGGACGACGGTAGCATTATAAGGTGATCCCTCACTAAAATTTCAAGATAAAATTGTGTTCTCCCCAAGTGTGCTCCATTTGTGAAAGTTCGTCATTTTGAAGCACCACATGATGATTGGGTGTGATAGACTCTACGTTCACATACAACGGGTGCAAGCTAGTTTTGCACACGCGGAACACTTGGGTTAAACTTGACGAGCCTAGCATGTACAGACATGACCTCGGAACACAAGAGACCGAAAGGTCGAGCATGAGTCATATAGTAGATATGATCAACATGGAGATGTTCACCATTGAAACCACCTCATCTCACGTGATGATCAGACTTGGGTTGGTGAATTTGGATCATGTTAAACTCGGACAACCGAAGGGATGTTGATTTGAGTGGGAGTTATTAAGTAATATGATTAATCGAACTCATTATCATGAACAATAGTCTAAGTTGTCTTTGCAAATTATGTTGTAGATCAAATGGCTCGCGTAGTAGCTCCCCTGAATTTCAATGCATTCCTAGAGAAAGCTAAGCTGGAAGATGATGGAAGCAACTTTGTGGACTGGGCCCGTAATCTGAGGATTATCCTCATGGCTGCCCAGAAGGTTTATGTCCTTGATGCACCACTTGGTGCGCCACCCCCTCCCGCGTCTGTGGATGTTATGAACGCCTAGCAGTCGCGTGTTGATGACTACTCAATAGTTCAGGGCGCCATATTGTATGGCTTAGAACTAGGACTTCAAAGGCGTTTTGAACATCATGGAGCATATGAGATGTTCCAAAAGTTGAAGTTTATTTTTGTGAAAAATGCCCGGATCGTGAGGTATGAGACCTCTGATAAGTTCTATACCTACAAAATGGAGGAGAACAGTTCCGTCAGTGAGCACATACTCAGAATGTATGGGTACTACAACTGTCTGGCTGAGTTGGGAGTTGAGCTCCCACCCGAGGTGATCGCTGACAGAGTTCTTCAATCGCTACCACCTAACTACAAGAGCTTTGTGTTGAACTATAACATGCAAGGGATGAATAGGTCAGTCTCCAAGCTATTCACGATGCTGAAAGTCGTTGAGTCAGACATCCAAAAGGATCATCAAGTGTTGATGGTCAATAAAACCACTAGTTTCAAGAAGAGTAAGGGAAAGAAGGGAAACTTCAAGAAGAGTGGCAAAGCAGTTGCCCCTTCCGTGAAGAAACCCAAGGCTGGACCCAAGCCGGAAACTGAGTGCTTCTATTGTTAAGGAACTGGCCACTGGAAGCGGGATTGCCCCAAGTATCTGGCCGACAAGAAGGGGGCCAACAAAGGTATATATGATATACATGTTATTGATGTGTACCTTACCAGCTCTCATTGTAGTGCCTGGGTATTTGATACCGGTGCGGTTGCTCACATTTGCAACTCTAAACATGAACTACGGAATAGACAGAGGCTGGTGAAGAACGACGTGACGATGTGCGTGGGAAATGGTTCCAAGGTTGATGTGATCGCCATCGGCACACTTGCTCTTCGATTACCATCAGGATTAGTGATAAATCCAAATAATTGTTATTTAGTGCCTGCGTTGAGCATGAACGTTATATATGGATCTTGTTTAATGCGAGACAATTACTCATTTAAATCAGAGAATACTGGTTGTTCTATTTATGTGGGTAATATCTTTTATGGTCATGCACCCATTGTGAGGGGTTTATTCTTATTGAATCTCGATAGTGCTGATACACATGTTCATAACATTGATACCAAAAGATGTAGCGTTGATAATGATAGTACCACTTTCTTGTGCCACTGCCGTTTAGGTCATATTGGTGTAAAGCGCATGAAGAAACTACATGTTGATGGACTTTTGGAGTCACTTGATTTTGAATCACTTGACACATGCGAACCATGCCTCATGGGCAAGATGACTAAAACCCCGTTTTCCCAAACAATGGAACGGGCAAGTGACTTGTTGAAAATCATACATACTGATGTGTGCGGTCCGATGAGTATTGACGCGCGCGGTGGATATCGTTGTTTCTCACCTTCATCGATGATTTGAGTAGATATGGGTATATTTACTTAATGAATCATAAGTCTAAAACATTTGAAAAGTTCAAGCAATTTCAGAGTGAAGTTGAGAATCATCGTAACAAGAAGATTAAATTCCTATGATCCGATCAAGGGGGGCAATATCTGAGTTATGAGTTTGGCAATCACTTAAGACAATGTGGAATTGTTTCACAGTTGACGCCACCTGTAACACCACAACATAATGGTGTGTCCGAATGTCATAATCGTACCTTATTGGATATGGTGCGTTCTATGATGTCTCTTGCCGATCTGCCACTATCGTTTTGGGGTTATGCGTTAGAGACAACTGCATTCACTTTAAATAGGGCACCATCTAAGTCCGTAGACATGACATCGTATGAACTATGGTTTGGCAAGAAACCTAAGCTGTCATTTCTTAAGGTTTGGAGCTGCGATGCTTATGTCAAAAGGCTCCAGCCAGCAAAGCTCGAACCCAAAGTGGACAAATGCATCTTCATAGGATAGCCAAAGGAGACGATTGGGTATACCTTCTATCTCAGATCCGAGGGCAAAGTGTTTGTCGCTAAGAACGGGTCCTTTCTCGAGAAAGAGTTTCTCCCAAAAGAATTGAGTGGGAGGAATATATAACTTGATGAGGTTGTTGAACCTTTACTTCAACCAGAGAGTAGCACAACATAGAAAGATGTTTCTATGGCACCTACAACAATTGAAGAGGATGATGATAGTGATCATGCAGTTTCATATCAAGTTACTATCGAACCTCGTAGGTCGACAAGGATACGCACTCCTGAGTGGTATGGTAACCCTGTCTTAGAGGTCATGTTGTTGGACAACGATGAAACTACGAGCTATGGTGAAGCGATGGTGGGCCCGGATTACGACAAATGGTTAGATGTCACGCCCAAGATGCAATTCTATCTTGATCACATGTTGAACTCGTGATTGGGGCACAACCGCATTTCAGGCACTTAGCAAGATGGATATCATTACATTGTACCATTACATGAATATATGGGGATACATACAAAAGGAAAAAAATGCCAAATGAATAAAACAATATCATACACAAGACATCCGACTACGGATGAAAACACATGAAAAGCACAACGAGATCCATCCTGCTATCCCAGGCTGCCGACCAGGAACCTATCCCAAGATCGACGACGAAGAAGAAAGAACTCCCACACAAGTAAACATTGGTCTCACGTCAAGTAATCGAAAACCTGCACCTGCAACTATTGTTGTAGTATCTGTGAGCCACGAGGACTCACCAGTCCCATAACCATGGGTATGAAGACTAGCAAAGCTTAATGGGTATGGAAGGGATAAGTGGTGAGGTTGCAGCAAGCGACTAAACATCTGTATGGTGGCTAACTTACGATTACAAGAGAAAGATGAGAAGCTACGCAAACGGTCGCAAACTAGTAATGATCAAAGTGATCCTATCTACTTACGTCCAAATATAACCCCTTCGTGTTCTCTTCCCGAACTTAGTCGAAAAGAGATGGTCACAGTTACTCACACGGTCAGTGTATTTTATTTGGGTATAGTGTCAAGTTCTCTACAACCGGATATTAACAAATTCCAATCTGCCACATAACCGCGGGCAAAACTTTCGAAAGATCAAAACCCTGCAGGGGTGTCCCAACTTAGCCCATCACAAGCTCTCCCGATCAGCAGAGGACCTCCATCTTGGGGACAACCCGATCAGACTCGGAATCCCGGTGCACAAGACATTTAGACAAAGGTAAAACAAATCCAACAAGACCTCCCGACGTGCCGTCACCCTAATAGGAGCCATGCGTATCTTATCTCAGGCCACGATCGGATGGGACATCCTACAGGTATATACCAGAACCTAGTGTCACGCCCAAGATGCGATTCTATCTCGATCACTAGCTAAAAACTTGTGATTGAGGCACAACCACATTTCGAGCGCTTAGCAAGATGGATATCATTACATCGTACCATTACATAAATAGATGGGGATACATACAATTCATACAACTCCACATGAATACACCAACATCATACACAAGACATCCGACTACGGATGAAAACATGAAAATCACAACGATATCCATCCTGCTATCCCAGGCTGCCGACCAGGAACCTAACCCAAGACTCACAAAGCAGAAGAAGAAAGAACTCCAACACAAGTAAACATCGCTCTCACGTCAAAATCATCGGAAACCTGCACTTGCAACTGTTGTTGTAGTATCTGTGAGCCACGAGGACTCAGCAATCCAATAACCATGGGTATCAAGACTAGCAAAGCTTAATGGGTGTGGAGAGGTTAAGTGGTGAGGTTGCAGCAGCGGCTAAGCAGTATATGGTGGCTAACTTACGAGTACAAGAATAAGATGAGCATCTACGCAAACGGTTGCAAACTAGTAATGATCGCTAAGTGATCCCGAACTACCTACGAGTCAAACATAACCCCACCGTGTTCTCTTCTCAAAATGAAAAGAGATGGTCACGGTTACACACGCGGTTCGTGTATTTTATTTCAGATCCTCTGTCAAGTTTTCTACAACCGGACATTAACAAATTCCAATCTACCACATAACCACGGGCACGGCTTTCGAAAGATCATAACCCTGCAGGGGTGTCCCAACTTTGCCCATCACAAGCTCTCACGATCAACAGAGGTAAAAGTATTACCCCTTATCTTAGGGACAACCCGATCAGACTCGGAATCCCGATGCACAAGACATTTCAACAATGGTAAAACAAGTCCCGCAAGACCTCCCGGCGTGCCGACACCCTGATAGTAGCCGCGCATATCTCGTCTCAGGCCACGACTGGATGACCACAGCGTACAGCGACCAAACCCCAAGTTGCCAAGGGGTAGCACCACAAATGCCTCTAATTGGGACCAACACCATCGGCACTGGCCCCTCCCTGGAATGTAGAATTAAGAACCCGGGGGCGCGACCCCCTATGCAAATTTAATTAATTAATTAAGTTTTTATTATGAGGCAAATTAAAACCAATGTTGGGCCTTGCTGGAGGAGTTTTATTCAAATACGAACTGTCAGGGGGTCCCCATATACCCAACCACGTTAGGAACGCAAAATCAAGGAACATAATACCGGTTTATCGGTTCTTAGGGTGGCATGAGTGGAACAAAACACCTAGCAAAAGGCCAATCCTTCCACCCATTGTCAAGTATATAGGTGTGTTAATTATAGTAATAGATATTGTGGTATTCCAACAACCAAGATCCAACATGGAGCAATCTTCATCTTCGCCTGCAACTGACAACGCTATAAGAGGGGCTGAGCGAGCGGTAACATAACCATACAATAGTTTGCTAGGAGGGTGTCAAAGGTTAGAGGTTTCATGACAACAATGAGAGGCTGATAACAATAGATAGGCATCGTGACATATAGCGGTAGCATCGAGAAAACTAACATGGCAATGATAGTAAAGGTATCCAAGGTGATGGTCATCTTGCCTGAGATCCCGCTAGGAAGAAGAACGAGTCCATGAAGAAGACGAACATGTGTAGACGAACCAAGCGTAGTGGAACGAATCCTCACATTGCAACGTTACCGGAACTAAGAAGCAACACCGGAAAGAAATAGCCAACATGGTAAACACACATATCATAACCATGGCATGATGCACAAACAAGTATGATGCATTTCCGGTTTAAATATGCATGGCATGGCGAAATGCACAAACAACACTACAAGTTAAGTGGAGCTCAATATGCAGCGAGTTGCATATTGACGAAAGACCACATTCTATTTATTTAGTTGACTCTCGTTTATGTAGACAACAAGTTTAAATGTTGGTTATCATGGCAAGAGGTGCAACACAATTAATAAACTATATAATCTAGGCAATTTAAATGGGGCCGGAAACAACAAACAACAATTCCGGAAAATCCCCATGTGCATTTATTGATCTTGGTACTGTTCTGTCCTAAACCATATTTTAGAGTTGTTAAACATGCAAAGTAATGCCACCATGTTAAACTATGCATTTTTCTACCCCATATACATATCAAGTTTATTTAATTCGGAGCTACGGTTATTTAGTTATGAAATAAAATATTTTAGCATATTATTATGCAAATTAAATGCAAACATCAAGTTAAGCATTTTTAACATGGATGAAAGTAGCATATTATGAAACTAGATGAAATTCTTAGCATTTTACATATATGACATATTTAAATCCGATGCACAGTTATTTAGTTGTGAGCATTTTTAAACAATGGCATTTTTATGTGATTATGCATGCACAGGATATTAAGCAAACCCAGCAGAAAATAAACATGCACGGGCCCGAAGCATCACGGTGCAGCGGCCTCGACGAGGATTCGGTCCAAGTGGTTGTGTGCAAAAGAAAAGAAAAACAGGGCAAAACTAGGGTGCCTGGGATTTGATCCAACGACGTCCTGGATATATGCGTGGCTGAACAGCCAGTGGGCTACTGATGTGTTCGCGCTAATGAATGGATTTAATAGAAAATGAAACATGAGCAAACTTGATCTGGGTCAAGAAAAATTGGTGAAGAACTAGTGCGGTCATGAGGATTTGATCCCTGGTCGCCGGGGTGCCAACCTGCTAGTCTAACCAGTAGCAACAGAAGGGCGAAGGGCGCCTCGGCAGGATGGTGGCTGCTCTAGCCACTGGGCTAGCTACCTGCTTGTGATACAAATGGAGATCTTCAGAACATATAGCATGTGCGCATCGCGACCAGGACCAAAACTGATGCATGTGCACGGACGGGGACTCGCCGGCGAAGGGAGCCAATGGCAATAGCTGCCGTGATTGCAGAGGACCTGCGGGGGTGTGGAACCCATCTAGGGAGGCTGCGCTGGGCGCGCGCGGGCATGCAGCAAGGGGTGGCGTGGTGCAGGAGGTTGGCGAGCTCGCGGCCATGGCGGACATGGTGGCCGGGGCTCCTATCCGCGAGGGTCAGCATTTACAACACATGGAACAGAGCAGAGAGAGGCTGCGAGGTTCGAGTGCTCACCAGGGGCTCGATCAAGACGAGGAGGAGGACATGGGACGCGATGGAGACGGCGAGGCTAGGCGCTGACCGAAGCGACGAAGCTCGGTCCATGAAGATAAAGCAGAGGAAGAAGGCAAGGTTGAGGAAGGCCGATCCGGAGCTCCTGGACGCGTGCTGGAAGGCGTCGCCGGAGTTGTGGGACTTGCCGCAGAGGAAGAAGGTCGGGGAAGCCGGCTGCTACACCAGGCTCGAGCATCAAATCGGCTCGGCCACGGCCATGGCGACAACGACGGCAGGGAGGCGCGTGGGGGAGGCTCCCACCCAACTAACCCCTGGGATCGATCGAGGAGGGTGACGACGCGCAGGATGACATGTCGGAGAGGATCCTGACGCAGATCATACGCGAGGACGACGACGAGCACCTGTGGTTCCTCTCTGAACTCTCTCATCTCTCTCACTTGGGATCGAGAGAAGAGGCGAACGAAGAAGAGAGAGGTAGCGGCGGCTAGAGCGGAAAAGAGGAAACCCTAGGGGCGCGCTGGCTTTATAGGGGCGCGGAGAGGCGTGTGCCTCGACGTCCGTGAGACTCCTGCTCACGGTGCTGCTGCTATTCGCGTGGAAGAAGGAGACGGCGTCAGGAAGGAGTAGTTGGCCGCTAGGCTTTGCTGGGCTAGAGGGAAAGAGAGGCCCAGGTGGGCTTCTTTAGGGGTTTCAAGGCCTATTACATTTTAAAACTTCCTGCGATTTATATACACGACATAAAAAGTGGAAAAGGCAGGGGTTTTAGTAAGGAAAAGGAATAAACACAGATATATATCTGGGGTCCTGGAATTATGCACAATTTTAATAAATTGGCTTGGAAAATTTTAAAGATAGAAAAATAATTCAAGTTTGAATTAAATTCAAACTTGAGTCATTTTTGAACCCAACCAAATCAAACCCAAAAGAGCTAAAACTTGACAGAGAGGTTTTTGGCATGGTCCAAGATTTATAGAAAATACGTGAACATTTACTGGGACATGAAAATGTCACTTGCAATAAATGGGTGAGAATTGAAAGGAAGAAGCTTGTGATGGGGTGTTGCATTTGATGATGTTTGAGATGGAAAGGCAAGATGAAACAACAAAGAAGATGAGGAGAATGAGTTCACAAAGATAACGGTCACACTACAAAACTTCAAGATGCAAACCAATGCATGTTGCTCATGATGCAAATGCAACAAAAATGACATAGGCAATATCACATCATGAAGCATAGAACAAAGTAAGGATGGCGCAATGCAATATAATAAAAGATGAACATGATGCAAGAAGCAAAAATGACAATGGCACTCATCATGATCATGGCAACAACATAGGGAAAAGAAATATGCAAAACAATTATTATAATGCAACAAACAAAATAAATGCACGACAACAACTAAAATAAAAGGAAGGGAACTGGAGCATTGGTCTCGGGGCGTCACAACACTCCCCTACTAACAAGATATCTCGTCCCGGGATCTTAGGAACGAGACGGGAGAGAGAAGGAAGAACAAAGTTCTTCTCGAACAAAAGAATGAAGCCAAAGAACCTTGAGAGGTTGAACAACTTGAAAGGAAGTATGCAACGGAGATGAACGAAGTTGCAACACTTTGTTAGACAAGAGGAACAAGGGATATCACGAGAACCAAAAGGTTGAAGGATATGAATCAAGAGTTGAAGGAACAAGAAGGAATACAAAACCACTCCAGCTAAAAGAGATAGAAAAGGAATTCGGGCAAATTTCCGGTTGAGCATTAAAGGAATAGGACATGAACTTAAGAATATGGAACGATACTTGACGAGATGAACAACACAGCGCCTCCGAAAAAATTGAAATAATGGAATTAAAAGAACAGAGAAGAAGATGACAACTTTGAGCACGAGTGACATGAACGAGAATTTATAAGAGAAAGACTTTAATGGAGTTGTTGAGATGATCAACAACAAAATAATAAGCTTGTTGTGGGCTTATTTAAACATCTCAAGACTTGAGGTGAATTATGCCGCAACAAAAATATTGAATAGATGAGATGAAGAACGAAACGCAAAACTCCACATCAAAAGAATACGGAGGATTATTTGCACTTCAAGATGCGAGAAGAAGAATACTTGAGCTGCTCCAGAAGAATTTTGCAGAACACTCGAAGAATGAATTATCTCATGAAGAACCACCATGAAGAACTCCGGTAACCAATGGTGATGTGATAGAAATGAAGGATGAAAAGAATACGATTAAAACCTTGCGATGATTAAGACAGGGGTTCCGACGAGAAGACCGAGAAACTATGAACTCCGGAAGAAAAGGTGAAAATGCGTGGGACTAGAATTTATTCATCAAGACAAATTCCGAAGGAAAGGATTAATCAACTTGACGAGAATGTATAAGAATTATGTTATGCTTATCCTCCACCAATTATATTGATGAGAAGCAATGGATTTGCATAGTACTTATTCTTGTTGAAAATGAATAAAGAGAGGTATAGCTCAAAACTTGAGAATGTCTTCATGAACCACCGGTAGGATTGAAAAGAACAAAATAATTGATATGATCACACACGGAGAGAACTCTTGAGCGAACCAGCATGAAGAATCGAAACCAAGTGAAGAAAAGAACGAACCACCATGAGAATTGAAATTTACCGAAGAGAAGATAATGAATTATTGGGAAGAATAAAGTACTTGAGGAAAATAGATGCAAGAGAATGAAGAGATCGCGGATGGATTAAAGAATTCTTGAACAACACACCGGAAGAATTTGAAGACAAACAAAGAGGCATCAATGAAGAATAGTTGGAGGACAAAGTTGAAAGCTCAGAACGAAGAACTCTTCTGAAATGATGACCTTCGGAGGAACACAACGGAAAAAATTCATGAAAAGCTCCGGATGGGTAAGGAAAAGAATTTATGACATTCGAGAGGATAACATGAAGCTAGAACCATGAATCTTCAAGAGAATGGACAAGATTCAGAGGAAAAATCTTCTTCGGTCTACAACTGACGACGAGAAATACCATGAAGAATTTGTGAGATACTCCGGAAGAATGAAAGGAGGAAATGTTGAACCAAGTATGAAAAGAATTTGAAAGTGATGTAAGGCATATGACTGATGAAATCATTCTTGCGTCATACTTGAAAAGAATTTCCGAACACTCCGGGAAATTAGAAGAGTCAGGTAAGATCCTGGGAAAAGACTTGTGGGTTATGAGCCCATCGAAAAGAAACACCGTTGGAAAGGATCGAAAAGGAGATGATGCACCGGAACAATTGGAAAACTCAAATGAGGTAACAGCCTCAGATTAATTGGAACTCCGGAACAATTAAATGGCAAGAGACGAACAAGCAAGGGAAAAACATTTGAGCCAATGAAAGAATATGAACAATATCGAAAACTTGAATTGAATCCACCGGAGAAGAAAAAAAGATGAATAATGATGATGAGACGAGAATTCACCGGTTGAAACAATTGAGGAAAAGAATTCAAATACTTCACACGAGTATGATCGATACTCGATTAGGGACTCCGGTCTAAGAAGAAAAAGGGTGGGCGGGTGGGAAAAAGAAAGACCACATCGGACGGGGAAAACAACGCTGGTTGGAAAGAACTGAGGACTGATCTAGCAAAAGATGAAGAGGATCGAATCAACTTGACGAGAATTGCACCGGATGAAAAGAACTGACATCGCAATGAACGAAAACTAACCACGTGATGCTAAAAAAATTTGAAGGGGAGGAGGAGTAATTCAAAACACCTACGTCAAGATTCCTCACCTGAGCAACGAAGGGGCTGAGGAGTAAAAAGAATTCCTACTCTCCGATATAACTAGACTCCGAAAAAGTTTTCTTCTAGACTCGACAACGACCAAACTAAGATCAATCAAGGGGGCTCCTATGGTCGGTCGAGGCTCTGATACCAACTTGTCACGCCCAAGATGCGATTCTATCTCGATCACTAGATAAAAACTTGTGATTGAGGCACAACCGCATTTCGAGCGCTTAGCAAGATGGATATCATTACATCATACCATTACATAAATAGTTGGGGATACATACAATTCATACAACTCCACATGAATACAACAACATCATATACAAGACATTTGACTACGGATGAAAACATGAAAAGCACAACGACATCCATCATGCTATCCCAGGCTGCCGACCAGGAACCTAACCCAAGACTGACGAAGCAGAAGAAGAAAGAACTCCAACACAAGTAAACGTCGCTCTTACGTCAAAATCATCGGAAACCTGCACCTGCAACTATTATTGTAGTATCTGTGAGCCACGAGGACTCAGCAATCCCATAACCATGGGTATCAAGACTAGCAAAGCTTAATGGGTGTGGAGAGGTTGCAGCAGCGGCTAAGCAGTATATGGTGGCTAACTTACGAGTACAAGAATAAAATGAGCATCTACGCAAACGGTCACAAACTAGTAATGATCGCTAAATGATCCTGAACTACCTACGAGTCAAACATAACCCCACCGTGTTCTCTTCTCAAAATGAGAAGAGACGGTCATGGTTACACACGCGGTTCGTGTATTTTATTTCGGATCCCCTGTCAAGTTTTCTACAACCGGACATTAACAAATTCCAATCTGCCACATAACCGCGGGCACGGCTTTCGAAAGATCATAACCCTGCAGGGGTGTCCCAACTTAGCCCATCACAGGCTCTCACGATCAGCAGCGGAAAAAGTATTATCCCTTATCTTAGGGACAACCCAATCAGACTCGGAATCCCGGTGCACAAGACATTTCGACAATGGTAAAACAAGTCCAGCAAGACCTCCCGGCGTGCCGACACCCTGATAGTAGCCGCGCGTATCTCATCTCAGGCCACGACCGGATGAGCACATCGTACAACGACCAAACCCCAAGTTGCCAAGGGGTGGCGCCACAAACGACTCTAGTTGGGACCAACACCATCAGCACTGGCCCCTCCCTAAAATGTAGAATTAAGAACCCAGGGACGCGACCCCCTATGCAAATTTATTTAATTAATTAAGTTTTTATTATGAGGCAAATTAAAACCAATGTTGGGCCTTGCTGGAGGAGTTTTATTCAAAGACGAACTGTCAGGGGGTCCCCATATACCCAACCGCATTAGGAACACAAAACCTGCTAGTCTAACCAGTAGCAACTAAAGGGCGCATGTGATAAATTGCAGACAAACATTAACTGAACCAACAGTTCTAGCGAACCTGACTGAAAATGACAGAAACAGGATGATAAAAATATAGGGAAGCCTGGGATTTGATCCCCAGACCCCTTAGGATGGTGGTTGCTCTAGCTACTGGGCTAGCTACCTGCTTATGATACAAATGGAGATCTTCAGAACATATAGCATGTGCGCATCGCGACCAGGACCAAAACTGATGCGTGCGCACGGACGGGGACTCGCCGGCGACGGGAGCCAACGACAATAGCTGCCGTGGTTGCACATGACCGGCGGAGGTACGGAACCCTGCTAGGGAGACTGCGCTGGGCGCGCGCGGGCATGCAGCAAGGGGTGGCGTGGTGCAGGAGGTTGGCGAGCTCGCGGCCATGGCGGACATGGTGGCCGGGGCTCCTATCCGCGAGGGTCGGCGTTTACAATGCATGGAACAGAGAAGAGAGAGCCTGTGAGGTTTGACTGCTCACCAGGGGCTCGATCAAGACGACGAGGAGGACGTGGGACATGATGGAGACGGCGAGGCTAGGCGTTGACCGAAGCGACGATGCTCGGTCCATGAAGACGAAGCAGAGGAAGAAGGCAAGTTTAAGGAAGGCTGATACGGAGCTCCTGGACGCGTGCTGGAAGGCGTCGTCGGAGTCGTGGGACATGCCGCGGAGGAAGAAGGTCGGGGATGCCGGCTGCTACGCCGGGCTCGAGCATCAACTCGGCTCGGCCACGGCCATGGCGACGACGACGGCAGGGAGGCGCGTGGGGGAGGCTCCCACCCAACTAACCCCCGGGATCGGTCGAGGAGGGTGACGACGCGGAGGATGACATGATGGAGAGGATCCTGACGCAGACTGGACGCGAGGACGACGACGGACACCGGCTGTTCCTCTCTGAACTCTCTCTGCTCTCTCACTTGTGATCGAGAGAAGAGGCGAACGAAGAAGAGAGAGGTGTCGGCGGCTAGAGGGGAAAAGAGGAAACCCTAGGGGCGCACTGGCTTTATAGGGGCGCGGGGAGGCGCGTGCCTCGATGTCCGTGAGCCTCCCGCTCACGACGCTGCTGCTGTTCGCGTGGAAGAAGGAGACGGCATCAGGAAGGAGCAGTTGGCCACTAGGCTTTGCTGGGCTAGAGGGAAAGAGAGGCCCAGGTGGGCTTCTTCAGGGGTTTCAAGGCCAATTACATTTTAAAACTTCCTGCGATTTATATACACGCATAAAAAGGGGAAAATGCAGGGGTTTTAGGAAGGAAAAGGAATAGACACGGATATATATCTGGGGTCCTAGAATTATGCACAATTTTAATAAATTGGCTTGGAAAAATTTAAAGATAGAAAAATAATCCCAGTTTGAATTAAATTCAAACTTGAGTCATGTTTGACACAACTAAATCAAACCCAAAAGAGCTAAAACTTGACAGAGAGGTTTTTGGCATGGTCTAAGAGTTATAGAAAATACGTGAACATTTACTGGGATAGAAAAATGTCACTTGCAATAAATGGGTGAGAATTGAAAGGAAGAAGCTTGTGATGGGGTGTTGCACTTGATGATGTTTTGGATGGAAAGGCAAGATGAAACAACAAAGAAGATGAGGAGAAGGAGTTAACAAAGATAACAAGCACACAACAAAACTTCAAGATGACAACCAATGCATGATGCTCATGATGCAAATGCAACAAAAATGACATAGGCAATATCACATCATGAAGCATAGAACAAAGCAAGGATGGCACAATGCAATATAATAAAAGATGAACATGATGCAAGAAGCAAAAATGACAATGGCACTCATCATGATCATGGCAGCAACATAGGGAAAAGAAATATGCAAAACAATTATTATAATGCAACAAACAAAATAAATGCACGACAACAACTAAAATAAAAGGAAGGGAACTGGAGCATTGGTCTCGGGGCGTCACACCCAGGGTTGTCCCGTGGTGGCCCCGCAGTCTGCCCAGTTTGGACCAACACTCATGAGGAGCGCTGGCTCGGAGGTTGATTAAGAATCCACAGGTTAATTACTCCCTATGCGGTTTTTAGTTATTAGGCAAATGGAAAACCAAGGTTGGGCCTTGTTGCAAAAGATTTAAATAGAGCGGATTATCAAGGGGGCCCATAAACCCCAACTGTGTTAGGAACGCAAAATCAAGGAACATAACACCGGTTTATAGGAACCTAAGGCGGCATGAGTGGAACAAAACACCTAGCAAAAGGCCAAGCCTTCCACCCATTACCAAGTATATATGTGCATTAATGAAATAAGAGATATTTTTTATCCCAAAGAATCCATGTTCCAACATGGAACATCCTGCAACTTCACCTGCAACTAATTATGCTATAAGAGGGGCTGAGCAAAAGCCTATCTTAGCCAATCAACTGTTTGCTAGGAAGGTGGTTAGAGGATTTCATGGCAATGTGGGAGGCTGACCAAACAAGTAATGGGTAGCGCGACATAGCGATAGAGCAAGACACTAGCAAAGCAAAGATAGAGGTGATATCAAGGAACGACCATCTTGCCTAAAATCCCGCTTGGAAGAAGACCGAGTCCATGAAAAGATGAACGGGCGTAGACGCACAAGCGTAGTCGAACGAATCCTCATGATCGCAATGAAACAGGAAGTACTGAGAAGAAGCACAACCGGAAAGAAGCAAACAACATGGTAAACACACCAGCATAAACACGGCATGATGCACAAACAAGTATGATGCATGTTCGGTTTAAATATCCATGGCATGGCAAAGTGCAATAAACAATACTACAAATTAAGTGGAGCTCAGTATGCAACAAGTTGCATATTGACGAAACACCACATTCAATTATTTAGTTTGCTCTCGTTTATGTACAAGACAAGATTAAATGTTGGTTAACATGGCAAGAGGGTGAAGCATAATAAAACTAACTATTTTAGGCGAGTTTAAATGAGGGCGGAAACAACAAACAACAAGTCCGAAAAATCCTCATGCGCATATTTCAAGTTTAGTACTGTTTTGCTTAAGCCATATTTTATTGTTGTTAAACAGCAAATAAAGTGCACCAAGTTAATCTATGCATTTTCCTACCCGATTTACATATAAAGTTTATTTAATTCAGAGCTACGGTTATTTAGTTATGAAATACAACATTTTAACATGGCAATTATACAAAATTAAAGCAAACAACAATTTTAAACAATTTAAGATGGATGAAAGTTGCATAATGTGAAACTACACAAAATTCTAAGCATTTTACATTTATAACATGTTTCATTTGGATGCATGGATATATAGTTATTTGGCACTTCAAAATGATAGCATTTCCGTAATTACACATGCACTGGAAAATGGTAAATCCACAGAGCAGATAAAGTATGGAATGCCAAAACAACAACAATAAGAGAATAAAAAGGAGAGCGTTGGGTTTGAAACCCACGACCTCCTGCAGGTTTGACACAGGGGTCAACCAGTTGAGCTAGGATGCATGTGTGATATTGAATGGGTTCTGTGCTAGATGGCACATCCTCTGGGACTGATCTAAACAATTTAAGATGGATGAAAGTTGCATATTGTGAAACTACACAAAATTCTAAGCATTTTACATTTATAACATGTTTCATTTGGATGCATGGATATATAGTTATTTGGTAATTCAAAATGATGGCATTTCTGTAATTACACATGGACTGGAAGATGGTAAATCCACAGAGCAGAAAAAGTATGAAATGACAAAACAACAACAATAAGAGAATAAAAAAGAGAGCACTGGGTTTGAAACCCACAACCTCCTACAGGTTTGACACAGGGGTCAACCAGTTGAGCTAGGATGCATGTGTGATATCGGATGGGTTCTGTGCTAGATGGCACATCCTCTGGGACTGATCTGAACCGAAGGAACACAAACAGATAGCAAAAAGAAATAAAAAGGATTAAAAGGGGCGCCTTGGATTCAAACCCCTGACGTATCAGAAGATTAGTGGCTGCTCTAGCTGCTAGGCTAGCTGTCTTGTTGTGATACAAAGGGAGATCGACTAAAGAAATATCATCTATGCATCACGACTAGGACCAAAACTGAAGTGTGCACACAGACGGGGACTCGTCGAAGACGGGAGCCAATACCAACAGCTGCTGTGGTTGCAGAGGACCAGCGGGGGTGCGAAAACGTACATGGGTGCGCCTGTGCGTGCGGGGAGCGGGGGAAAGAGGCCGGAGCTCGAGCATCGAGCTGGAGCTCGTCTCGGCTGCGTCTCACAGTGATGCATGGGCGAGCATGGCGAAGTGAGCGAGCGGCAAGCAGGTAGGGTGCACGCACGGGTGCAGATGCATACGGGGGCTACAGGCGCGTGTACGTGGGCGAGATCGAGCGTGCATGGAGGGCTACAACAGAGGTTGCGAAGATTTCCGGCGATCAAGGCCTCAGATATGCATAGAACACCGACTTCATGGACGGAATCAACAAGGGGACAAAGACCAGGAGGAGAAGGAGCTCACACTTGGTTTTGGCGACGTCGTGGTTCAACCGGAACGCAGTGGAGACGGCGGGGAAGCGCACTGAACGATGGCAGTGGACTTGGCGGGGCTTCGGGTCCTTGAATCAGAGGAAGCAGGGGAAGAAGACGTCGAGGAGGAGGTCGATCCGTGGCTCGAATGGGTACTTGCAAGGCTGAGGGAGACACAGAAGGAGAAGGCCAGGCTGAGCTAAACAAGTCGAAGAGGAGCTTGGCCTCCTCTTGGCCATGTCAGCGGCGGTCGCGTGGGTGTCCTTACCTTGGCGGCGGTGAGGGCAAGAAAGGGGAGAATGGATAGAGGAGGATGTCTAGGGCACCGGGGTGGTCTTATAGGGAGGCCAGGGGTCCCTCCGGCCGTAAAATCGACCGGACTATCGACGTGGCATCCATGGATGCCCTGCCATACAGAAGAGGAAGACGATCCACTAGAGTTTGTTGCTGGTGGGCTAGCTGGGCTGATGGAGGTAAGTGAGGTGGGCTGGTTGAAGGGAAATGGCCCAGGTGGCTTCTGATAAGGTGAGGCCTTTCCTTTTCTTTTAATTCTGCCCATAAATAGACAATCGTAAAAAGGGAAAATACCATGGATCTTGGGGATGAATTTGAAAGAAGTGAGAATATTTCTAGACTCCTGGAATTATGAAGAATTTGAATAAACTGGTTTGGGCATTTTTAAGGACAGAAAAATAATTCAAGTTTTAATTTAATTCAAAACTTGAGCCATTTTTTTATTCCAACTAAAACAAGTCCAAAGGATCTGAAATTTGGCAGAGAGGGTGTAGTGATCATTTAGGATTTATAGGGAAAAGTTGAACATTTTCCCGAACAGGAAAAATGTCACAAGAAGAAAATAAATGGAATAAAGAAGAAAGGAGAAGTTAGGATGGGATATAAACTTGTGTGAACTTGATGAATGGTTGCTGGTATGTGCATGGTGAAATAAAGAGGTGGGGATAAGAAGAAGAGGGGTGCACATAAGAACACACAACAAAACTTTAGTATGCAAACCAAGGCATGATCGTCATGATGCAATGCAATAAAATGACAAGAGGCACATCAAAATCATGAAGCATATAACACAGCAAGATGATCATGGCAACAACAAGGATGGACAAATATAATTAATAATGAGCATGATGCAAGAAGCAAAATATGACAATGGCACACATCATGATTGTTGCAACAAACAATTGAAACACACGACGACAATGAAAAAATAAATGGAAGGAAACTGGAGCATCGGTCTTGGGGCTTGACAACACTCCCCCACTACCAAGAGACCTCGTCCTGAGATCTTAGGAACGCGACCTAAGAGGAATAGGAAAACAAAGTTGCTTCTCCAACAACTGAGTGAAACCAAGAACCTTGAGAGGTTAAATAATTCTAAGGAAAGAATACAACAAAGATGAAACGTTGAATACACTCCGTTAGAAAAGAGGAACAAGGAACAATACGAGAGCCTTGTAGGTTGAAAGACCTGAAACAAGAGCTGAAGGAACAAGAATGAATTTGAAACCACTCTGGCTAATAAGAGTTAGAAAAGGAATTCGAACAAATGGAATTTGGGCAGCACTCCGGCTGAAAATGGAAGGGATAGAACATGATCTTGACAAGATGGAACGATATATGACGTGAGGAACAACATAATGCCTTCGGAAGAATTGAAAGAGTAGAATGAAAAGAACGGAGAAGAAGATGCCAACTTCTACCACAAATGAATTTGAAAGAGAATCTTCAAGAGAAAAGGCTTGAACGGCGTTGTTGAAGAATCAACAACGAAAGATTTGATTTGCGTGGGCTTATGTAAACATCTCAAAACTTGAGGTGACTTTCTGCCACTACCAAATGATTGAATTAGATGATAGGAATGAAGAGAATGAAAACTCCACTTCAAAAGAATACATATAATTAATTGCACCTCGAGACGTAAGAGGAAAAGATACTTTAGCCCCTCCAACAAGAATCTTGACAAACACTTGAAGAATGAACTAAATCCGTAACGAACCACCATGAAGAACCGCGGTAACAAAAGGATGATGAGATAGGAATAGGCTGAAAAGAATAAGATTAAAGCCTTATAGTGATTTAGATGGAGGTTCCAACGAGATGGTCGGGAAAACTTTGAACTCCAGAAAAGAAAAGATCAAAACACTTGGGACTAGAATTTATTCGTCATGAATAAACTCCGAAGGAAGGGGTTAATCAACTTGATGAAAGAAGAATAAGAATTATTTATGCTTATCCTCCACCAATTAAATTGATGAGAGGCAGTGGATTTGCATATTACTTATTTGCGTTGCAATTGATTAAAGAGGGATATAGCGCGAAACTTGAGAAAGTCTGCATGAACCACCGACAGGATTGAAAAAATGAATGAATTGATATGATGACAAAGGAAAAAGGAATCTTGAATGAACCACCGTAAGAATTGAAACCGAGCGATGAAAGAGAACAAACCACCGAAAGAATTAGAAACTGAACGGGGATACTTGCGGGCATTTAGGTAGAATAGAATGGAGAGATCATGAACTGATTAAAGAATACTTGAACGAAGCACCAAAATAATATGGAGATGAACGGAGAGGCATCAATTAAGAATAGTTGGAGGACGAAGTTGAAAACTGAGAACGAAGAAATATTATGATATGATGGCCTTCGGAGGAATAAGATGGAAAGAACTCATGAAATGCTTCGGATGGGTAAGAAAAGATTTGCACAATTGGAAACAATTAAGAGGATAGCATCAAGCTAGCACCATGAATCTTCGAGAGAACGAACAAGATTTAGAGTAAAACTCTTCTTCGATGTTCAAATGTTGAGAATGATGACGAGAAATGCCATGTAGAATTTATGAGGTACTCTAAAAGAATGAAAATAGGAGATGTTGAACCAAACATGAAAAGAATTTGGAAAGCGATCTTGGAGAAAGGATATGACTGATGAAATACATACTGATGTCACACTTTAAAAAGAAATAGGGGATAACTCCGGGAAAATCAAAAGAGTCAGGTAAGATCCTGGGAAAGACCTGTGGGTTAGGGCCCACTCGAGAAAACCACCATTGGAAAGGATTGAAAAGGAGATGATGCACCGGAACAATTAAAAGACTCGAATGAGGTGACAACCTCGAATTAATTGGAACACAGACAAATCTCTTGAGATGTCTTCAGCACTTCAGAACAATTAATTAGCGAGTGGTGAACGAGCAAGGGAAAACATTTGAGCCAAGAAAAGCATATGATCAACATCGAAAACAAATTGAATTGGATCCACCGGAGACGAAAAGAGATCAAGAATGTCGTACTTAGAAGAAAATTCACCAGTTGAAATAATTGAGGAAAGAAAGCAAAGGCTCCACACGAATAGGACGTATACTCGATTAAGGACTCTGGCTCTAAGAAGAAATGGGTGGGCGGGAGGGAAAATAAGAAAGACAACTTCGGACGACATTGTTTCCCGATCCGAGAAAGAACTAAGGATTGATCTTACAAAGACGAAGAGGGTTGAATCAACTTGACGAGAAATGCACCAGATGAAAAGAGCTGCCATCACAATGATCGGAAACTAACTACGTGATCCTAAAGAAAATTTGTAGGGGAAGAGAGTAATTCAAAACACCTACATCAAGATTCCTCACCAGAGCGATGAAGGGGCCGAGGATTAAAACAAATTCCTACTCTCCGATATAACTAGATTCCAAAATAGTTTTTATACTAGACTCAACAACAGCTAAACTACGATCAAACAAGGGGGCTCCTATGGTCGGTCGAGGCTCTGATACCAACTTGTCACACCCAAGATGCGATTCTATCCCGATCACGTGTTAAACTCGAGATTGGGGCACAACTGCATTTCAGGCCCTTAGCAAGATGAATATCATTACATCGTTCTCAGATTCGGGGCCCCGCAGACCCTTGGTAGATTCGAATACTGGTGTGTGTGCGAAGAACTCAACTTTGCTAGTCTGCCTACTCGTCGTTCCCACGGTCTAGCTCGATGAACATGAAGAAATGGGACAAGGCAGTTTACCCAGGTTCGGGCCACCTCGCGGTGTAATACCCTACTCCTGCTTTGTGGTGGATTGCCTCGAGGTGGGCTAAGCATGAACTAGTACAGTGGTGGAACAACATGAGTAGGTGTGTTCTTGCTTGTGTGGTGGTGAGGGTGATCTGAATGATCCGTCCCTTGCTACGGTGGTGGCTAGGCTATATTATAGTGGACTTGGTCCTCTTTCCAAAATGAAGGCGGGAAGGGATCCCACAATGACCAAATTTGAAGTGAGACAACTACTACATCTTATCCTGATGGAAGGTGGTCTTCGCCTGCAAAGCTTCTGGCCGTGATGCCATGGTGGGCTCGGTGATGACCCCCGTCCTGTCGTCCTGGCGATCTTGGTCTTGTTGCACGGAAATGAAAACCTTTGGCTGATTCCTAGGGACTCCATGCCTGCGCTTGCTTCTTTAGCACCAAAGAGGAAACCTACTGCACTGCGCCCACTGGCGCCTGCCTGGCCTTGGTCGCCATGGCTTGCATCATCTGAGCCTCATGAGATGGGGGCTTGCATAGAGATCTGTGCTCCTCAGGAGCTAGCCTAGAGAGACCGCTCCTTCCAGAGGACTTGGTGTTGTCCGCCTCATGAAGCTTGGCCCCTTGCAAGGGTCTTGTGTGTTGATATCGAAGATGGGCCATACCAGGCCTGTGAAGGAGCATGATGTGGACTGCAGGTAGGCAAGTTCGGGTACCCTGGTTCCCAGGACGCCGAGATTAGCCCCTGGGCCCAAGGCATGCTCAGACTTGGCTTTGAGGCGAAGCGAAAGGGCAAGGGCGAAGCACCGTGGGACCCAACCGCCTGCGGACCTGGTTGACGCATGGCGCCTGATGGGACATGGGCGTCTCCGCTTGCCCATGCTGCCTCAGCAACCGTCCTGGGCTGACAAAATGGCTGGCGCTTGCCTCCAAACCTTCATTGCCTTCCCTTCGTCTTGCTCCAGATCCCCTTTTCCTTTTCGTCGCGAGCGCCTCAGATCTGCTGAATCCTTTCCTTGAGCTCAGCGCTGATGGCCACCAAAAAGGCAAAAACCGCTGCTTCTCCCGCACATCCAGCCCCCACGCTCGAGCCAGCCCTCAGCGTTTCCACCATCACAGAGGGGAAGCATCTCGCTGCTGTGCTCCCGCTGACTACGAGCAGCCACAATGAGGGGCGACAAACGATGCTCCAGGTTGTATCTGCCAAGCCGGAATCCTTGGGTGAGACCTTCTACCCCTTCTTTCTGCACAGTGTCTACGTCGGGCTCGTCCCCCTTTCTCTAATTACTTCTTTGCCATCCTTAAACACTACCAGATCCACACCCTTCATCTCCATCCCAACTCCATCCTCCTCTTGTCGATCTTCGCCTTCTACTGCGAGGTGTTCATCGGGGTGATGCCCTCGGTTGCGCTGTTCCGCCACTTCTTCTATCTTCGGATGAAAGGAACTGACCAGTGCTTTGGGTGCACCTACTTTCTCGCTACCCATCTTGGGAACCTGATCTCGAAGGACAAGAAGAAGGTAGTCGATTTCTAGCGCAAGTGGATCTTCATGGATGCCAAGCACTCTCACGCTTGGCTGGAGCTGCCGACTGCACTGCCGGAGAAGCTGGCCCGGTGGGGTCACGAGAAGCTCACCGACCCCCGGGCAGAGCAGTTGTTGGAGGAGATGACAGAGGACCTAACAATGGGGAAGCTGACAGGGGTTGTCCTTATTAAGGAGTTCATGACGCAGCGACTGGCCCCGCTCCAGGCGCGCTCGCGCCCCTTATGGAGTCTCCAGGGCGCGGACGTCGATCTTCGGCTGCGCCCGAAGGCCCTGACCGACGATGAGTTGGGCAAGGCCTTGCGCGTCTTGCTCAAGAGGGAACCGGGCGGCCTTCCAGAAGCCTATCTCCCGCTGTACAGTCGTGACGATGTGGCGGATGTGGTCGCCGCCATGCCCATCTTCGACGAGCGAGGGCTCGTGGGCACTCCCCCAAGCCCCACCTTTCTTGGTACCGGTGTCCTCCGGCAAGAGCTCCGAGGAGGAGGGGTAGGAGGACTCCGAAGCGACCCTGTAAGGGGTGGCGGAGATCTCCCCTCCTCGACTTCTCTGATGATGATGATGCCGGCGAGTACCTGGTCGAGGGATCTCAGCGCTCCACCGGGGTGTCCACCAGGTCTGGGGGCACCCCCATGAAGAGGCTGAAGTGTGGGACCACGAAGATGGACAAATCGGTTCTGCCCCTCTGAGGCGACGCCTCCTCCTTGCCGCCGATCGTTGCTGCCACAGGGGCCGCCGCCGCGCGCTCGTCCGCTCCCGAGGGCGCGGCGAGGCCTATGGCCGGGAAGCTTTGGGCCGCCGCACTCCTGTCCAAGAAGAGGATGTACGTTGCTATTGACAAGTAAGTATTTTACCTTGCTTCTGTTTCCATTTTGCGTACCGTGCTCAAGGTGTCCCCCTTCCGATGGCCAGGCTGCAGCCGGCGGTGAAGAAGAAGGAGGAAGCCAAGCCAACCAAAGCTGCGCCTCTCGCTGCAGCTATGGCGGTCCCGGTGCGGGAGGAAGGGGTCACCTCGCGTCCGCCCACGTCCGGGCACGTCTCTCAAAGCTCAGCAGCTCAACCTTAGGAGAAAGCCGTGCCCGTGGCCAGGCAGATTCCGTAGGCGCCCGTGGCCAGGCAGATTCCGTAGGCGCCCGTCCCCAGTACTCCTGCTGGGGGTGGAAGGGCTCCGGAGCCCCCTGCCGCCCAAGCTGCCGCTGCTTTGCTGGTGCAGACACCGATGTCGTCTCCTCCTCAGGCCATCACGCCGGCGGACCATGGTTCTTCTTCCATGCCCAGAACTCTGGAGGACGCCTTCGCCGCGCTGAAGCGGCTCCAAGCGGATCTTCGTGACGCTGACCGTCGCATGGCAGCGGGACGTCTGGTGCTGGTCTCAGGGTGGCTCCAGGCCGACTCGTCCGTTATGATAGCCTAAAGCCAGGCTGAGGCCACTACCGAGGAAGGCAGGAAGGTGGTCGACGTGGCCGGAGCTGACTGCGACACCATGTTGGCCGATGCATCGACCGCCGAAGACCGCTGCCGTGCGGCAGAAGCCGAGCTGAAGACCCTCCATGACAAGCACACCGACCGTGTTCGTCGTCTTGAGGAGCAGGAGGAGGAGCTCAAGGCCCGGTAGGCTGCACTCACCAACCGCGATGCCGAGCTGAAGCAGGCGGCACAAGAGCAGGCCTCGGAGCACAGCCGCCTGGAGAAGTTGAAGAAGGAGGTGGAAGCGGCCTAAGTGTCCCATGCCGTAGCTAAGAAGGCAGCCGCTGTGGGGCGCGATGCCTTTGCCTCCCTGGAGCAGAGGTCCCGCGCCTCCCTGTAGTCCCTTTATGGGGCAGGGTACGAGAAACCACTGGCGCACCGGAGGAGGGCCATGCCGGACTACTCCCCAAGCTTGCCACGACGCTCGAGGGCATCATCGTCAGGTTGGGCCCCCTGGTGGAGGCGGAAGCTCGCGAGCTTTCCACGTTGGCCCCGACGCACATCTGCAGCCACCTCCACCTTCGGGACCCCAACTTTGACTTTGGCACCCTGCTTTAGCCCGTGGCCCCTGAGCTCCAAGGTGCTGCCGCCAAGGCCCTAAAGGAGTAGGTAGAAGCCCTGCCACAACAGTTCCTTTGCGTCGACCCCGCGGCTGCGGCAGCACGAGCCAATGGTGGAGGTGGTGGCGATAGAGACGGACCCACACGACTTGGGGATAATGCAGCCCGAGGGGCGCCCCCAACTGAACAAACCAAAAAGTGTCACCTGGCACCGTTGCGGAAGAAGTGTTGGGGTAGCTGAAGACGTACGCTAATGAAGTCATTCCTCATGAGTCGCCTGGCTCCGGGGTCTCACGAGGATCCTGAGGTCCAGGAGGCTCGCGAAGGATATACGCCTCCTCCGCTAGGATCTCCTGGTGCTAGGCCTCGTGAGCTGCCAGGATGCTTCGCATGTGGCGCTAGTGCAGGGCTGTGCTGTTCAGCAAGCCGAAAGGCATGCGAACATAGCTGTGAGGGGGACCTTCGCACCGGCCCACATGGGATGGCTATAAGAGCTCCTAAGACGCGACTCTATTGAGCCCTGGGATGTTGATGCAGAAGCGCAGCCCCCTGCCCTCTCTAGTAGAGGGAGCGGCGCTTGGCCCGCATTGCCCTTGCCTCCTGAAGATCCTTGATCGCCTTGGTGATGAACTCCGAAGCGCCTGGCGCCTTGCGCCGCACGCTCTTCTCGCGGAAGCGCACATTGAAGCACGCCTCCACATTGTGCCCGAGTGGCTCCCTCGTGACGATGGCAAGGTCAGAGGCCCTCCATAGGAGAGCCCCCGAGTCCAGCCTAAGAGGGGCGTCAGGCACGCCTTCCTATGCGAGAGGGGTGAGCGAGTCCTGTATTCAGGGGTCCTCAGTCATCCGGGTCACTAAAGCTGGGCTGCATTGATGGGCCGCATGAAGAAGAAGTTGAAGGCCCTCCCCCGTATTCGGTCAGGACTCTTATGTACGTAGAAAGGCAAGTGTAGAGTCCGGATGTATCAATTACTTCCTCCCCAAGTCACCCTTGTAACCCTAGGTCCCCTCAGGCGTGTATATAAGCCGAGGGGTTTAGTCTATAGAGGGGACCATCTTCACAATATCCTCATAGGCTAGACTTAGGGTTTAGCCATTACGATCTCGAGGTAGATCAACTCTTGTATTCATATTCATCTATACTAATATAGCAGGAAGTAGGGTATTACCTCGATAGAGAGGGCCTGATCCTGGGTAAACATCGTGTCCCCAGCTTCCTGTTACCATCGATCCTCTAACGCATAGCTTGGCCCCCCTACCCGAGATCTGCCAGTTTTGACACCGACAATGGTGCTTTCATTAAGAGCTCCGCTGTGCGCTCGCGATGAGCGATCGATGGCTCATATCATCATCAATGACGGGATCACCCTCGGGAACAGCCTGGCTGTCGGCCAGGTTCTCCAGCTCGGCGGATTCGCTATATGCGCCCGCATGGCCTCTGGACCGGCCGCTCTCCCTGCGGCCGTAGAACACCACCTTTATGCCAATTCCAGCCACTCTAATGACACGACCTCGGCAGAATTCTCATCTTTAAACGAGCTGCTGGATCGCATCACCGCCCTGAGGCTTTCATCGCCAGGAGATCAGATCGGATCTAAATCCGGCTACAACGAGGTTGATCCCTTCCCGATCACTCACCTAGTGGCAACAGTTGAGGACGGAGCCGAAGAGACTCCCCCACTCGAGACGGAGACCGACACAGTTCGGATCTCCGAACCCATCGAGCCGAACACGCCCCCGTCGGGAGGCACTTTGTGTTCTTTGAGCTCTCGGATTAGCGCCGGGCCCACGGAACAATTAAACCCTGTCGGGCCCGGATAACCTGCACCGGTGGTTGACAAAACTCCGAATACCACCTTGGGTTGGGATTCAAAACTACCAGCACCCACCCACCCTGGCAAAAACTCTCCAAGAAAATCCGGACTCCTGGACATAGATGATCTCGCGAACATACAACAGCAACCCAAGGAAGCGATCAACCATTTTTGGGCCAGATTCCTACTGGTTAAAAACAAGATCAGGGATTGCTGCGACGACGAGGCGGTCTCCCTATTTTACCGCAATTTCAAGGATGAGGGCATCTTGAACGCCCTCAACCGACGTCGCGTTCAGAGCTTCGCAAACCTTTCGCAGTTAGTACAGAAGTACTGCGCAATGGAAAATACTTGGAAAGCCTAGAGTACACCTCTGGAACAGTCCATGTTCGGACAGTACACTACCAAGGCTAAACGGACATACCCTAGTTGGCCATCCGATAGCATTCCTATTGGCAAGAAGAATAAGCCTCTATTAAGGTACCTGTCTGTACTGGATGAACTACTCGACACACCTTGCCAAATACACGCAACTCCGGACAATGTCCCAAATCATCGCCTTAGAGCATGTTGGGTACTCCGGCAGGTAGCAAAGAGCGGTAGACAATTCTCGCCAACACTGAATCAAGGGAGAAAGACATCGATGTCTTCACTGTCTTCGAGACATCCTCCTCAAATAATCAGCGCAAGAGAGCAAATCATGAACTTGTCAAGGTTTACCAAATTAGATCTGCAATCCCATGGAGCGACACGACAATTAGTTTTTCTGCCGAAGATGCACCTTGAGTTCGGCCGATCCGAGCATCATCAACTCTGGTACTAGACCCAATAGTGGCCGGTTTCTGCCTCACTAAGGTACTTATGGACGGAGGAAGCGGACTAAACCTCATATATGAGTAAATGCTTGCAAAAATGCAGGTCGAGAAATCCCGCATTGAGCACACCAACACAACCTTTAGACGGATTATACCAAGCCGCGAGGCCAGGTGTTCGGCAAGCATTAAGCTCGACGTAGTGTTCGGCACACCCGACAACTACAGATCGGAGGAACTACTCTTTCACATTATGCCCTTTCACAGCGGATACCACGCCCTTCTAGGACGGGACGCTTTCTCATGCTTTCAAGCTATACCCCATTACGGGTACATGAAGCTTAAAATGCCAGGGCCCAATGGGGTGATCACATTAATAAGTGATCCGGATAGAGCACTCCGTGCCGAAAACAAAACGACATCATTAGCCTTAGAGGCATTATCCGAAGCCCTCGCGGCCGAAGAATTAACCACCCTACGATCACTGGTTGATAAGGATGATGTAATCCTCGTAAAAAGATCGAAGTCTACCTCCTTCAAACCAGCAGATGAGATCATCAAGTTCCAAGCGCACCCAACGGACCCAAATAAAAGGGCATCCATCGGGGCACAGCTGGATCCGGCGCTAGACACTGCATTACACGCCTCCCTTCGGGAAAATTGGGATATATTCGCCTGGCACCCTTCAGACATGCCGGGAATCCCATGTAGGCTGGCCGAACACAGCCTCAATATTATCAAAGGGTTCAAACCAGTCAAGCAGTCATTGCGACGGTTTTCCGAACCCAAAAGACAAGCAATGGGAGAAGAGCTAGCCAAACTTTTGGAAGCCGATTCATCAGAGAAATTAAACATCCGGATTGGCTAGCCAACCTAGTCATGGTACTGAAGAAGGATAAATCCCGCGCCTCTGCGTCGACTTCACAGACCTGAACAAGGCCTGCCCAAAGGATCCCTTTCCTTTGCCCCGCATTAATCAAATTATCGATGCAACGGCCGAACACGACTCGTTGTGCTTCCTTGATGCTTATTCCGGATACCATCAGATAAAGATGAAGGAATCCGATCAGGCCGCAACGACATTTATTACCCCGTACGGTCCTTTTTGGTTCAACACTATGCCCTTTGGACTCAAAAATGCTGGCGCCACATATCAACGCATGATTCAAACATCCTTGGAAAAGCAAATTGGCAAAACAGTGGAGGCATATGTGGACGATGTGGTCGTCAAGACCAAACACGTCAAGACTTTGGTGGACGATTTCCGACTTACGTTTGCCAACCTCCGAGAATATGACATAAGGCTCAATCCAGAAAAATGTGTCTTCGGCGTTCGAGCCGGAAAGCTATTATGGTTCATCGTATCCCATAGTGGAATCAAAGCTAACCCAGCCAAAATCTGAACCTTGTCAGAACTCAAAATACCAACCGATCTCAAGCAAGTGCAACAACTAGCAGGTTGCGCAGCAGCTTTAAGCAGCTTCATCTCCAGATTAGCAGAAAAAGCATTGCCACTTTATAAATTGCTACGACACACTGACAATTTCAAATGGACGTATGCGGCAACAACCGGATTGGAAGAAATAAAGAATCTACTAGCGAGCAACCCAATCCTAGCCACGCCCGGTGTTGGCGAACCAATGTTGTTGTACATATCAACCTCTCACCAGGTAGTGAGTGCCGTGCTCGTTGTCGAACGAGCCGAAGAGGGACATAAATTCCCCGTTCAAAAGCCCGTATATCCGAGGTTCTAACACCGTGTAAGCCATGGTACCCCCACTATCAGAAAATTGCCTATGCGGTCTTCATGTCATCTCGGAAACTCCGACACTACTTTCAAGAGTGTTCGATCACAGTGGCATCCGAGGTACCACTCAATGATATTATCAACAATAAAGACTCCACGGGACACATAGCCAAATGTCCATCGAGCTCCTACCGTTCAAGATATCCTACAAGCCATGACAGACTATTAAATCCCAGGTATTGGCTGACTTTGTCGCAGAATGGACTGAAGCTGAACTCACTAAAGAGTACAACTCATATTCCCACTGGACAATGTACTTTGACGGTCCCAAAATGTTAGCCGGATTGGGGGCCGGCGTAATATTGATATTACCAACTGGGGATACCGTCCGGTACGTTCTACAGATCATGTACACGGGCTCGAATAATGCGGCCGAATACGAGGCGCTGTTGCACGGTCTCCGCCTAGCGGTATCCTTGGGCATACAACGCCTCGAGGTACGCGGAGACTCAAACCTCCCTATCTCTCAAATTAACGGAGATTTTGATGCGAAGGTTTCCAAAATGGCTTATCACAATGCTATACTAAAAATATCGGCTCGATTTGAGGGGTTGGAATTCCATCACGTAGCCCGGGAGAATAACCAGGCCGCCGACGTACTCGCTCGTGTGGGCGCTAAGCATGACCCCATCCCACCTAACACATTTGTGGAAAGGCTATTTAAGCCATCAGTAACATGGCAGGACACGAGCGATGATACGGATTCGGATCCGAACACACCCCGAGCCGAACTCAAACACGATGTCATCGGAGACCCAAGCATGGAGATAACTCCTTCGGCTCACGAATCATGGCTGTCATAGCCCCCTAGACAAAGCCTTCCCTAGCTTACCTTAATAAGCAGGAACTCCCCGATGATCAAAATGAGGCCCGCCGAATAGTCTGGCGCTCTAAAGCCTACAAAGTTCATGAAGGTGAACTATACAAGAAAAGCACAACTGGTATTCTACAACGGTGCATCTCCGAAGAGGAGGGAAGGCAAATTCTCACTGATATACACGCTGGAATGGGTGGCCACCATGCCGCAGCACGGGCGCTCATAGGCAAAGCTTTTCGCGCTTGCTTTTACTGGCCGACTGCCCGAGCAGATGCCCAAACCTTAGTCCAACACTGCATTGGCTGCCAGCTCTTTGCAAATCAAAGTCACTTGCCTCCCACCGCTCTGAGAACAATCCCCATTACTTGGCCTTTTGCGGTCTAGGGGCTCGATATGGTTGGAACCCTTAAAGGGGGAAGTCATAAAAGAAAATACTTACTGGTGATGGTAGACAAGTTCACTAAATGGATAGAAGCCAAGCCAGTAAAAATAGCCCAAGCCGGGCCTGTGATATATTTTATATCCGGCGTAGTACACCGTTATGGTGTCCCGCATAGTATTATCATAGATAATGGCTCCAATTTCACAGCCGACGAGGTAAAAAATTGGTGTGCAAAGTTGGGTATAAAACTCGACTATGCTTCCGTATGCCATCCTCAAAGAAATGGTCAGGTCGAAAGGGCCAATGGTCTGATAATGAGCAGCATTAAACCCCGACTAGTGCGCTCCCTACGGGAGTCTGATAAACGCTAGGTCGAAGAGCTTGACTCCGTACTCTGGGGGCTGCAGACCACTCCCAATCGTACGACCGGACATACACATTTTTTCATGGTGTACGACGCAGAGGCTGTTCTGCCCTGCGACATTATTCATGACTCACCTCGAGTGAGCATGTACGAGGAGAGGGAAGCCGAGTTAGATCGGCAGGACGACCTAGATGGACTTGAAGAGGAGCGCGATACTGCGCTAGCACGTTCCACATTTTACCAACAACAGGCTAGGCGATACCAAAGCATAGATGTGCGGGCCAAGACATACAATGTCGGCGAACTTGTTTTACGCCTCCGGAGAAGAAAAAGGACAAGCTCAAACCAAAATGGAAGGGCCCCTTCATTATTGGCGAAGTACTCACAGGTGTAGCCTATCGCCTTCGCAATGCACATGACAAGCGCCAGAGCCGAACCCGTGGAATGCTGCCAGGCTCCGACGATTTTATGGATAGTTCGGTAGAAACTTCTTCCTCTTTATAAGTTAGGTCTTGTTTTTTACTTTTTGTTTTCTCTCCCTTTTCTTTTTTCTTTACATTTTCTTCAATCGGCAAGTATTTGGCTCACCCGAACTGTCACATAACGAGTACGTCCTCAAATGTACCTACCTCAAATATACCTGGGGGCTTCTTTAACGAAGCCCATTACCAATAAAGCTTCTTGCTTAAAAATGTTGCTTGTTTTTACAGTTCATCCTTGCCATTATATGCACCAATATGACTTAAGTTTTGGCCAAACTAGGTTGCCTGGTTCCTATGCTTACCCCTACGTTTCTGATTGTTTGACTAGGGCGTAAAGGGAGCACCTCTGCGATTTTTACAACCGGGTAATCCGGATATGTACCTCAGACTGGGAGAAGCCGAAAGCTAGCACTCTTAAGGGAATAATTGGTCGGCGGATACATGGCATAACGAATTCTAAAGCGTATCTTAAACTATTAAGGGAGATGGCACCCTACTATCCTTTTCACAGTATCGAAAGCCTAGGCCCGCATCCTTATGTACGCCGACCCAGGGAAAGGAACCCCTAACGAAACTATTCTCTCTGGAAGATGTTTCTTACGTTAAATAGTAATATAACATAACTCCCCAAACTCAGTTCGTCTGTTCAAGCAATTATGACCGGATTGCCTGGTTTTCAAACATATCACGTGTTCGCCACATATATAGTATTCGGAAGCACTACAGCCTTTGGGTTTATGGAGGTCAAATCAGATGGTCGGCAATGACAAACTCTATATAAATTCGGCCGGTGATAAGTTTGATGGTAAAAGTACATTGATACATAGAATCAAACGACTACTCATTTTCTATTTCCTTTATAAGGCTGTCTAGCTTACAATCCCGTTGGGAAAGTTTGGCAGCTATCCCTACTTGGTCATATACCAAACTTGGAGGAATTTGCTGTCCATCGGACCCTCGAGGTCCCACGCGGGCCATGTGATTTGGATCAAGACGAGTGTAGCGCGTCTTGTGACGCCCCGAGACCGATGCGCCAGGTGTCAGCCAGTTATTCGTCATCATTGCCATGTCATTTGCTTGCGTGTTGCACTTTGCCTTGTCATCATGTGCATTTCATCAGGATGTTTTCAAAACTTGCATTCGCTCGGGTTCCCCAGTTCTCCCCGTTGCCCGTTCTGAGCCCAGACACACTCGCACGCGCCCGCGGCACCTCCGAATATTTATTTTATAAGTGGCCCGAAAATGTTCTCGGAATGGGTTGAAACTTGGCGTGCGGTATTATTATAGTATAGACAGACCGCCTGTCAAATTTCGTCGCATTCGGAGTTCGTTTGATAGCCCAACCGATAAACATATAGAGGCACTATAGCCGGATAAACGTCGGATGTTTCGGTGTTCCGAAACAGTCGTCGGGCCCCCTCTCTCTCTTCTCTCGTCTCAGTCCGATGCCTTCTACACAACCCACTTTTACCCCTCGACTGCACGTCCGAAGCTGCCCAGAACCCGACCCGGGTTTTCGTTACCCATGTGTCCGGATCATCCCCAAACATCCCTAAAATATCATCGATTCTTTATTTGGATTCCCTACCTATTTATTCTCATCTGTCCGATTACGATCGAAGGGACGAGATACCCCTAAACCTAACCCACTTACTATATAACAGTGCAACCCTAAAACCTAGGGCGCTTGTCCCATCAGTCTCGTCCCCGCCGCCACTCCATCAAATCCTCTCGGGATCCCCTCCGATCCCGCAACCAATCCACCCACCTCGCCTTCAGCGCCCGACCAACCGGCCACCTCCGACCGTGCCTCCTCTGGTTTTCCCTCGTCCACCAACAGGAGCTGCAGCTCCGTCACCCGCTATCTCGATCCAATCGAGAGGAGGTTGATCCCGAGCCCTTCCTCAACAGTCGCCACCTCGTCATCCTCTGTCGCCGGCGCGCCAAGCCCGATCGCCAGCGGTTCCCTGCCACGCCACCTCCCCTGCACCGAGTGCCTACAGGAACGAGCTCCCTTCCATCCCGTTTGTCTTCAAGCTCCGCCATCGCCAGCTCCGGCGATCCCCGTCTGCCCCGCCGCGTCGCCAGATTCACGCCACGCCGCCGCCGTTGCTCTGCTCCCCGCCATGGCTGCTCCAGCCCGAGCCCCGCCGTCATGTGGAGTCATCGCCGCCTGGATCCGCCATCCCGCGGTTGGATCCGCGCGTCCACTCCATCCTTGCCGTCCCGCCGGAGTATCTGCCTCGCCGTCCTCGTGCTGCGTCGCCACACCTGCTCTGCTTCGCCTTTGCCTCGTCCGGATCGAACGAACAGGCAAACGTCCGCGCCCGCTAAGAACCGCCCGAACCGCATCGCCAGAGCCCCTGTGAGCTGCATCGTGCCAAGGCCCCGCCTCCCCTGGCCTGTCGTCGCGATTCAGGCCCAGCCGCGCCAGATCCGGCCTGCCCGGCCTCCTCCTCCACGACTGGGCCAGGCCCATGGATGAGCTCCCCACAGCCCCCTCCTTTCGCACCAGTTTCGGCCTTGTTGTTTTTTTAGGCCAGCGTTTTTATCTAATTTCCTGAGGCTGCCTGTTTTACAGTTTAGCCCTCAAACTTCTATGCATATAATAACTTTCAAACCATGCATCGGATCAAAATGTTGTAAATATGTAAAATGCTTAGAATTTTGTGTAGATTCATAATATGCCACTTTCACCCCTGTTAAAAATGTTTAACTTGCTGTTTTAATTAATTTGAGTAAATAACATGTTAAAAAATGATTTATTTCATAACTAAATAACCGTAGCTCCAAATTTAATAAACTTTATATGTAAATGGGGTGGAAAAATGTGTAGATTAACATGATGCACTTTGTTTTGCTGTTTAACAACTTTAAAATGTAGTAATAGGCAGAACAGTACCAAATTCATAAATATGTGCATGAGGAGTTTCCGGATTTGTTGTTGTTATTTCCGGCCTCATTTAAAATGACTAAATAGGTAGTTTGTTTTTGCTTCACCCCTTGCCATGTTTTGCATCATATATATACTTGTCTTGCATCATACTTGCTTAAGCATATTGTCATGTTCTTGTGGTGTTTTTCTGTGCTTCCTACCTTGTCATGCATTGCTTCCTGTATAGACTTGTCATGCATCATACCTTGCCATGTATTGCATCATATGTAGACTTGTGTTTTTTTAATGTGCTTCCTACCTTGCCATGTTGTGCTTCCTGTATAGACTTGTTGTGCTACCTATATAGAACTGTCTTGCATCATACTTGGTTGAGCATATTGTCATGTCTCGTGTGGTGTGTTTACCGTGTTGCTTGCTTCTTCTCGTTAGTGCTTGTTCCATTGCGTTCGTGAGGATTCGTTCGTCTACCCGTGGTTCTTCTTCAAGGCTTCTTCTTCGTCTTCGTCATGGATCCGTTCTTCTTCCTTGCGGGATCTCAGGCAAGATGACCATACCCGTGGATACCTTTACTATCATTACCTTTGCTTAGTTGTCTCGATGCTGTCGTTATATGTCACGCTACCCATCTTATTGTCAGCCCCTCTCCTTGTTGCCATTCTAACCTTGAAACCTTCCTAGCAAACCATTGTTTGGCTATGTTACCCGCTTGCTCAGCCCCTCTTATAGCGTTGCTAGTTGCAGGTGAAGATGAAGATCGTTCCATGTCGAAACTTGTTGTTGGAATATCACAATATCTATTATTATTATTAACACACCTATATACTGGGCATGGGTGGAAGGCTTGGCCTTTTGCTCGGTGTTTTGTTCCACTCATGCCACCTTAGGCGCCGATAAACCGGCATTATGTTCCTTGATTTTGTGTTCCTTACACGGTTGGGTATATGGGGACCCCTTGACACTTCGTCTTTGAATAAAACTCCTCCAGCAAGGCCCAACATTGGTTTTAATTTGCTCATAATAACAACTTAATTAATTAATTAATTGCATAGGAGGTCATGTCCCCGGGGATTCTTTCTACATAGCAGGGGGGCCGGTGCTGATGGTGTTGGTCCCAAACGGGCAACCTGCGGGGCCGCCTCCGGGAAACTCGTGGTATCTGGCATACCTGTAGCTTGTCCCATCCGGACGTTGCCTGAGACGAGATACGCGCGGCTACTATCAGGGTGTCGGCACGCCGGGAGGTCTTGCTGGACTTGTTTTACCATTGTCGAAATGTCTTGTGCACGGGGATGCCGAGCCTGATCGGATTTCCCTAAGATAAGGGGTGATGATATTATATTTATCACTTCAGCTGATCGTGAGAGCTTGTGATGGGCTAAGTTGGGACACCCCTGCAGGGTTATGATTTTTCGAAAGCCGTGCCGCTGTTATGTGGCAGATTGGAATTTGTTAATGTTCGGTTGTAGAAAACTTGACAGAGGATCCGAAGTAAAACACACAACTGTGTGAGTAACCGTGACTGTCTCTTTTCACTTTGAGAAGAGAACACAGTGGGGTTATGTATGACTCGTAGGTAGTTCAAGATCTTTAGCGATCACTACTAGTTTGCGACCGTTTGCGTAGATGCTCATCTTATTCTTGTACTCATAAGCTAGCCACCATATTATGCTTAGCCGCTGCTGCAACCTCACCACTTTACCTCTTCCTACCCATAAAGCTTTGCTAGTCTTGATACCCATGGTTATGGGATTGCTGAGTCCTCGTGGCTCACAGATACTACAACACCAGATGCAGGTACAGCTGAGTACGATGCAGGAGATGGATCAGAACTTCAGTGAGAGTTCGATGAAGAGCATAGCCGTATGTATGTGACGTTTTCGACGATCAGTAGTGGTTTCTACTAGGGGTGATTCGGACCTGTGGCTTTATGTATTTGGTATTTTTTCTTTTGGATCTTCGCCCGTAGTCGGGTTGTGATGTTCTGGATGATGATTTGCTTATGTAATGTATTGTGTGACGTGGCGAGTGTAAGTTAACTATCCTTTTGCAATTTCATCACTATTTTTACATGAGTCGTGCAAAGATACCAAACTTGAGATCATTCCAGAATGGGCTTATACCTTTAAGTCGTGCCTCGACACGTAGGAGGTATAGTCCCATCGTGGGCATTACAAGTTGGTATTCAGAGCCTTCTCCGACCTAGAAGCCCTCACTGATTGATCGAATCGTTGACGGTTGAGTCTAGGACACACTTGAAAATGTTTTGAGTCCTATATATATATATATCGGAGAGTAGGATTTATTTTGCTCCTCATCCCTTTTCACTCTAGTGAGGACTCCTGACGATTACTTATCTCTTCTACTCTCAAAAAATTCACCAAATTTTTTATTTAGGAATCTCGTGAGTATTGTTTGGATTGTTCCGATGTCTTTGTGACGAGAACATTGTTCTCGATGCCTCCTTTCATTTAGGGGTTGTGGCAGTGTCCCGAGGAGTTGAGCTCTGAGGTGTTGTCGTCACAAATATATCGCAGCAGTTCTGGAATACTTAAGACGGCCGACATCGAAAACTCTCCTATGCGGTTAGTGGCAAGATAACCCCGACATCACCCAGTACTGGGGAGGTAGTTCGGGAGTATTGCCATAGCTTGTATAGTAGATGCATTTCGAAGGTCCGAGGTAAATGGTTTCTGAAAATAACTGGTTATGTGTTGAAGGATGGATACAGCTGGATGTAGTATTAGAGTTGAGTGCGCGATGCTTCCCCTGTATCCCCAACACCTGATTGCATAACTGGAAACTTTCAGAAATTAATAGGTGGGTTCATCCAGTAGTTCGTAGGCATTCTTCCAACAAATGCATGATATGGAGTTCGGGGTTCTACATTGAGTGAAGTGGTTTTATGGGCGTTGTTCCTATCGGGAGTTGCATCTTAAAGGGTCCTTGGCTATGCTGATCCGGGGATTGCAAAACCCTTTTGTAACACGTTCCATAAGCTTTCAGCATGAATATGTGGAACGAAACTTCTATCTTGTATTTGTTCTATCTGCTCCTTGTTGTTTTCATTTACCTTTTGTTCCCCCAAGTGGCTTCTCGACAAGTTGATGTACCATCAAGCTATGCAATTCATTCGTTCAATTCTCTGTTCAGATGATATTGTGAAGATTATGTTGCAACATATCTATCCTTTGTTTTTGTTTTGATTCTGGTATTTGAGTTGCTTCGATGTCAAATGTTGATTCCACACCTTTTTTCTTAAGCGGTGTTCTCATATTTCTATGGGGGTGCTAGTCCTTCATGACCATCGAGATCTTCATGTTAATCCTTTTCAACCGGTGTGCCTTCTCTTCAAGTTATTCCATACAGACGCCGTTGAGAAATCCGACGATTTGTCTATTTCATTCATCCCAAGTTGTCTTTGTTTTTCCCCACCCTCCCTCCCTTCTTATTCTCGGAGTCATAAATTCTAAATGAAATATCCATTTTATGAACGTGATGTTTCTTCATTCTTTTCTTTCAATGTCCTTATCCGGTGTTTTCTCGTGAAGATGCTCAGGAAGATTCAGTTTATCATTCTCCATTCTCGTTTCTTCTCTGGTGGACTTAAAATTCAAGCTTCGATCATGATCATATCTGTTCCTCTTGTTTCATTTTTTTCACATGTTGGAATTTCTTATGCAAGTCTCTCTTGCTTATTCAACTCTCTAATTCTTCTCCAGAGTGCTGAAGATATCTCGGAAGATTCGTGTTTCAATTCTTATTTCGTCCAAGCTATTTGGAGGATTGCCATCTTATTCAAGCCATGCAATTCAACCGGTGCAATATCTCTTAAGCAATCGTTTTCAGTGGTGATTTCTTTAGTGGGCCCTAACCCATAGGTCTTTTCCCAGGATCTTACCTGACTCTTCCAATTCTTTCGGAATTATACTCAAATTCTTTTCAAAGTGTGACGTAAGAATGATTTCCATCAGTCACATGCCTTCTCCAAGCTTGTTTTCAATTATTTTTCCATCTTTAGCTCCACCTTCCTCTTGTCATTCGTTCGGAGTATCTCGAAATTCTTCATGGCATTTCTCGTCTTCACTCTCAACATTTGAAGACCGGAGAAGTGTTTCTCTTAAACCTTGGCCGTTCTCTTGAAGATTCGTGGTTCTAGCTTCTTGCCATCCTCATTATTGTTCCGATTGTGAGGAATTCTTTTTATAACCATCCGAAGCATTTCATGAATTCTTTCCATTGTGATCCTCCGAAGGCCATCATTTCAGAAGATTCCTTGTTCTCAGTTTTCAACTTCGTCCTCCAAATATTCTTCATCGATGCCTCTTCGTTCGTCTCCATATTCTCCGGTGCATCATTCAAGTATTCTTTATTCTGCTCGTGATCCATTCGTTCTTTTTTATCTAAGATTGCCTCATGTATCTTCGTTCATTTTCTAATTCTTCATGGTGGTTTGTTCTCTATCATCACTCGGTTTTGATTTTTACGGTGGTTCGTTCAACATTCTTTTCCCTTGTCATCATATCAATTAATTCGTTCTTTCTGAAATCCTACCGATGATTCGTTGAATACTATCTCAAGTTTGTGCGAGATCTCTCTTTAGTTCTTTCCAACGAAAATAAGTAGTATGTCAAATCCTTTGGTTGTCATCAATTTAAATTGGTGAAGGATAAGCATGACATTATTCTTATTCTTGTTTTCCTCAAGGTTATTAATTCCTTTGTTCGGAGTTTGTTCATGATGAATAAATTCTAATCCCAAGTCCTTTCATCTTTTCTTTTCTGGAGTTCAAAGTTTCTCGGCCATCTCATCGGAACCTCCATCTAAATCACTACAAGGCTTCGATCTTATTCTTTTCATCTTTTGCTTCTCATGCTTTCAGTTTACCGGAGTTCTCATGGTGGTTCTTCATGATTTAATTCATCCTCGAGGTCTTCGTCAAGATTATTGTTGGAGCTCAAGCATTCTTCATCATGCATTCTGAAGTGCAATTCTTTCTACCTTATCTTTTCAGATGGTGTTATGTCATTCTTGACAAATTCCTTCCTGTTCCATGATTCACAAGTTATCAGGAATGACATATTTAATCCCGTCAATTTCTTCGTTGGAGTTATCTTGGCTTGTATTTCACCTAAAGCTTTCCCTAAAGATTGTTGCTATTTATGGTGCTTATAAATGACCCAGTTTCTTCATTTATCCTCCTGCAGAAACAAGTTTTTCATCTTGTCGTTGATCTCAATCCAATCAATTGTTTTCCATTAGTGGCTGGTTGTCACCTCATAATTTTGAGATGTTTTCCATAAGCCCACATCAAGCTTATTCTTCTCGTTGTTGAATTTCCAACAATTTTGTTCAATTCATCCCCGTAAGGATGCTCTTTCAAATTCAATTGTGGAGAAGTTGTCCTTTTCTTCTCCGTTCTATTCTTTCAACGGTATAGCTTTTACTCGTTTGTTCCGGAGGCGTTGTGGTGTTGCCCTCCTTGTCCCATAATCTCGTTTTGTCAAGATCATGTTCTTTTCCTTGTTTATCTATTTAACTGGAGTGTTGTGCCCAACGTTCGAGTTCTCTAATCTTATCAAAGTTTTTCCTCTCTTTTCAACGGGAGTGCGGTCTGAAATCTTTCTTACCTCTTGTGCCATCCTTTCAACTGTTTCGAAGGCAGTGTGTTGTTGATTTCATCCAGTATATTCCCATCTCCTCAAGTTCATGTTCAATTCCTTCCATTTATAGTCGAAATGCTGTCCAAATTCTTTCGTTCTTATTCCTTCTCTAGCTTTATTCAACCGGAGTGGTTTAAATTCTTCCATGATCCGTGAGCTCTTGTTCATGTCTTTTAACCTTACAAGGTTCTTGTATGTACCTTGTTCCTCTTTTCGAACGAAGTGTTTTCATCTTCGTTCATCTCTGTTGTATTCTTCTTTCAAGTTGTTCAACCTCTCAAGGTTCATTGGTTTCACTCGTTTGTCAAAGAAGCAACTTGTTTTTACCTCTTCCTTTTCCGTTTTATCCGGTGCCATCTCCAGGATCTCGGGCGAGATCCTTTGTTAGTGTGGGAGAGTTGTGACGCCCCGAGACCGATGCGCCAGGTGTCAGCCAGTTATTCGTCATCGTTGCCATGTCATTTGCTTGCGTGTTGCACTTTGCCTTGTCATCATGTGCATTTCATCAGCATGTTCTCAAAACTTGCATTCGCTCGGGTTCCCCAGTTCTCTCCGTTGCCCGTTCTGAGCCCAGACACACTCGCACGCGCCCGCGGCACCTCCGAATATTTATTTTATAAGTGCCCTAAAATGTTCTCGGAATGGGTTGAAACTTGGTGTGCGGTATTATTATAGTATAGATAGACTGCCTGTCAAATTTCGTCGCATTCGGAGTTCGTTTGATAGCCCGACCGATAAACATATAGAGGCACTATAGCCGGATAAACGTCGGATGTTTCGGTGTTCCGAAACAGTCGCCGAGCCCCCTCTCTCTCTTCTCTCGTCTCAGTCCGATGCCTTCTACACAGCCCACTTTTACCCCTCGACTGCACGTCCGAAGCTGCCCAGAACCCGACCCGGGTTTTCGTTACCGATGTGTCCGGATCATCCCCAAACATCCCTAAAATATCATCGATTCTTTAATTGGATTCCCTACCTATTTATTCTCGTCCGTCCGATTACGATCGAAGAGACGAGATACCCCTAAACCTAACCCACTTACTATATAACAGTGCAACCCTAAAACCTAGGGCGCTTGTCCCATCAGTCTCGTCCCCACCGCCACTCCACCAAATCCTCTCGGGATCCCCTCCGATCCCGCAACCAATCCACCCACCTCGCCTTCAGCGCCCGACCAACCGGCTACCTCCGACCGTGCCTCCTCTGGTTTTCCCTCGTGCACCAACAGGAGCTGCAGCTCCGTTGCCCACTCCCTCGATCCAATCGAGAGGAGGTTGATCCTGAGCCCTTCCTCAACCGTCGCCACCTCGTCATCCTTTGTCGCCGGCGCGCCAAGCCCGATCGCCAGCGGTTCCCTGCCACGCCACCTCCACTGCACCGAGTGCCTTCAGGAACGAGCTCCCTGCCATCCCGTTCGTCTTCAAGCTACGCCATCGCCAGCTCCGACGATCCCCGTCTGTCCCACCGCGTCGCCAGATTCACGCCATGCCGCCGCCGTTGCTCTGCTCCCCGCCATGGCTGCTCCAGGCCGAGCACCGCCGTCACGTGGAGTCATCGCCGCCTGGATCCGCCATCCCGCGGTTGGATCCGCACGTCCGCTCCGTCCCTGCCGTCCCGCCGGAGTATCTGCCTCGCCGTCCTCGTGCTGCGTCACCACTGCTGCTCTGCTTTGCCTTTGCCTCGTCCGGATCGAGCGAACAGGCAGACGTCCGCGCCCGCTAAGAGCCGCCCGAACCGCATCGCCAGAGCCCCTGTGAGCTGCATCGTGCCAAGGTCCCGCCTCCCCTGTGTCACATCCCTAGCTAGCACTTGCATTAGGATCTGACTAGAGTGTGCATCATGTTTACTTTCAAAGAAACTTGAAATGGGATTAACAGAAACCCCAGCACCCCTCCCCTAACAACTAGGGTTTGCTATAATATTTTCCAATGTACCCAAAATGCCCTTCAAAATGTTCATCATTTCTGCCTTGGTCTTAAACCTCTGCCAAAAATGGTGCACAATTTTCTAGGACAATCTAGGGTTTTGGATTAAATCATATGGTATTTGAATTTGGGCATTTAAATGCTATAAAATATTTTAAATGCTCAAATAATCATAAACTATAATGTTTCCTACTGTTCATATTATATACAGCAGGTATGACAAGTGTTATGATTTATAAAAATGTTTAGGCATTTTTATTAAATGAACAAAGTTGCAAAAGAAATGAAACAGAAAAGAAAATAGAAAAAGGAGAGAGAGAGAACACTTACCTGGCGCCCACCCGGCCCACCTGCCGGCCCAGCCCAGCTGCCGCTCCAGCGAGCTGCTTGGCTCGGCTAGGCAGGCAGGCAGGTGCTCGACGGTGACCGCACGGCGCGCCACGCAGCTGCCCGCCGCCCTGCTTCGCCCCCTCGCCGTTCTGGAAGCATGGATCGAACGTCCACGTCTCCCTCGACCCCCCAGACACCTCCGCTTCTCCCCAGTCCCTCTCCTCCGCTCTCCCCGCGCCATGGCCGACGCCGCCGTGATCGCACCGTCGTAGAAACCACGTCCACCGTCGTCCCCGAGCTCCGCCGTGTTGTCCCTCGTCTCCGCCGTCCTCGAATGCTTCGACAGGCCGAGCCCCGAGCGCTCGCCCGCCCTGGAGACGCCCCCGAGCTCTTCTTCCCCAACTCCGGCCACGGAGATCCCCCGCGTCGTGCTGCTCAGCTCCGACCACCCCCGAGCTCGCTTCGGTGCTTGCTGCAACCGCTGTGAGCCTAGCTACCTCCTCCCCCTCTCCGTTGGCTTCCTCTTGCCCTGTAACACACTGCACGTAGCTCGCCCGCACGCACCGCCGCCGTGCTCGTCGCCGGTGATGCTCCGGTGACCATTTGGTCACCGGCACCCGTCCATCGCACTCACCACGGCACGTAGATGCGAACGGTGCTACGCACACATCGCCTAGGCCCCTGCAGCCGCATCTCCACACACGCCCGACGCCGGTCGCCGCCGTCGAGCTCGTTGCCGTCGTCTCCGGCCACCCCAGGTCCGGCGACCACCACCATCCGATGCGGAAGAGCAAGAGCTCTCCAACGCACCCAACCGCAGCTCGAACCGTGCACCATAGACGTTTTCCGAGGCATGCCGTCGCGTTTGGCCTCGCCGGCGGCTAAACGCCGGCGAGTTGGACCTGTTTTGACCACGGGTTTGACCCCCTGGGTCAATGACATGTGGGCCCTGCCCGCAAGTCAAACTTAGTTTAAGTGTTAATTTAATTTTAATTACTTAATTAGTTTAGTCACTGACACGTGGGCCCTGGCCCCACTGACAGCTAATTAGTTTTAACTAAACTCTAATTAACTCAGTTAATTAGATGTGACACTGACATGAGGGACCCACTGGTCAGGTTTGACCTGGACTGGTCCTGTTGACTGGCTGACGTCAGCATGATGTCATGCTGACGCAGTAAAGGTTTTTCTGGGGTTTTTAGATTTAAAATAATTCAGGAAATTCCAGAAAATACCCAAAACTTCTAAAAATCATATAAATTCAACCATAGCTCAGATGGAAAAGATTTATATATGAAAAATGATCAGAAAAATCCAATCTTTCTAATGGCACTGGTTTCATGCATGTTTGAACAAGTTAACTTGCTGTATATATCAAAAACATGATAATGCACTTATTTAAATAATAGTTTGAACTTCAATTTGAATCCTTGATTCAAATAGGTTCAAACCCTTCTGATTTTAGTTGCATTAGCCAACACACATGCATCTTGCCATGTCATGAACATGCATCATATTGTTGCATTTGTTTGGTAATGATTGTATCGTCGATATTTCCTGTGTTAGGTCCTGCTCCCGAGGATACTGCTGCGTGTCCAGTTGAAGAGCAGTACCCGACAACTACCTTGTCAGGCAAGCAATCATTGATCATTCCGATACAACCCAATCTTCTCGCTCCTGCTGTCTTTTACTGCATTAAGGCAACAGCGCGTGAACTGCTACTTGCTGCGGTAGATGAACCCTATTCCCTTGCATGACCTGTCATTGCCACAGTAAATAGTTGAAACCCACTAGCATGTGTAGGAGTTGATTGAGCCATGTGATGTGTGATCCACCATGCTATTTGTTTATGTTGCCTGCTATGCTTAGAGTTGTGTCTGGTCTGGTTCATCTGGGTGATGGATCAGAGTGAAACAATCTTTCGATAAAGAGAAGGAAGTGTAGAATACTTTTGGTAAAGGTATCGATGAAAGGCCATGTAGGAGTACGTGGTGGGTTGTTTCATTGGAACCGTACATAGGACCCGAGATCTGTATGTGTGGTTCAAGTTGCAGTTACTACCATGCATTGGGCCCGAAACCAATGGACCCTCTCGGCTTATTAATTACCCATGATCTCTGTCCAGGAGTTGCAACTAGTTTCTGGTGTTTATAGCTTACTGGAGGTCGTGCACAACGCTGACCCTCGGGGTGGGTTGTGATGCGACAGGTACGTGGCATGGTGTACCGGTTGCCCGTTTGGTGACTCGGGAACCCTGTACACATCGTTTGGGGCCGTGAGTGACACCCCGGCCGGATCTCCCCACGGATGGAACCCAAATAGGCGATAAACCTGGACGAGAGACTTGAGTAGTTAGTCAGGTCGTGGCCAACACCCTCGCTGGGCTTCCGTTTGAAGGTTGCCGAGTACACGCCGAGTAAACGGCGATAAGCGGTGGAAGCGTGTGTGAAGAAGTACACCCCTGCAGGGTTATCAAACTATTCGAATAGCCGTTGTTCGCGGTACGAACTACTTGGTTACTCTTACAGTTCATAGACAAGTTGATGGATACTACTAAAAGCCTCAAGATAAGCGTGAGTGCCGTGGATGGCCCTTCCGTAGGATGACGGAAGAGGATCCTCGGTAGTGTATTGATGTGGTGATTAGAGGACTCGTGTTCGTAATAACATCTTGCAATCTGTTGAGAGTTGTAGTATAGGTTAGCCAAGGTCAAAGCTGGCATTCTGCTATAAACTCCACTACCCCCTTTGATAATGTTGCATGTATGATAGGTTCTGTGGTAAGACTTGCTGAGTACCTTGTACTCATGTTTGCTTAATAACTGTTGCAGTGGAGAACCCTGCCCCTGCTGATGGGTTCTACATAGACGTTGACGTCGACGAGTAGCTTGTCACCCAGACGGTGATCTGGAGCTTGTGGAGGGCCCTGTAGATAGTCAAGCTACACCAAGCCTGTTTTATTTTCTAAATTGTCTGTACTCAGACATGTAGCTTCCGCTTGTGCTTGTATGACTGTATGACTTGAGTGTTGGGTCAGGTGACCCCTATCTGTATGACTATGTTATGTATGGCTCTTGGAGCCTTTTAAATAAAGTACTTTGAGTCATAGAGTTCTGTTGTGATGCAATGTTGTATTTGCACATATTGAGCATATTGCGTGTATGATTGAAATGCTTGGTATGTGTGGGATCCGACACCTAGTTGTTTTCCTTTGGTAGTCTATCTTACAGGGAAATGCCTCCTAGTGATTCCAATGAGCCTTGGTAGCTTGCTACTGCTCGGAACACGTAGGCTGGCCGGCATGTGTCCTTCTTCGTTCCTGTGTCTGTCCCTTAGGGGAAATGTCACGCGTTGTTCCTTTAAGTCCATGTAGCTTGCTACGACTTGGGTTCATACGTTGATGACCGACACGTTCGTTGCTGGGTCATGGATGCCTGTCTCTGTAATTTAGTGCTACTTTTGGATTATAACTAGCCATGTCGGCCCGGGTTCTCTGTCATATGGATGCTAGCGACACTGTCATATACGTGTGCCAAAATGCGCAAACGGTCCCGGGCCAGGTAAGGTGGCACCCGTGGGGTTACCGTGCGTGAGGCCGCAAAGTGATATGACGTGTTACAGCTAGATCGGTGTGGCTTAGGATCGGGGTCCTGACAGCGTTGGCATCAGAGCTGGACTGCCTGTAGGTTTCTCAAGCCAAACTGGTCGATGTTGAGTCTAGAAAAATTCTTAGTTATATGTAGGGGAATTGATTGTGGAAGGGAACGTAAGGCTCTTTTACTCCTTTACCTTATGCCCTTCTGATCTGAGTCAGTCTATTCTTTCTACAGGTATTTAGGACTAGGCCTCTTATCCTTACTAGGTTCACGTGTTACTAATCCGTAAACTCTTAGGATTGTTGGTTTCAAGCCTCAGTTCAGTTTCTATCCTTTTGAGTATGATGATTATTGAACCGGAACCTTGATATGGAATTGTTGAGTGGCTATGCTATCATTTGTATGATGTCTCAAATCTTTGTTTGAGCATTTACAGTTGTTATGCTGCCCGATTTCTTCCAGAAACACTAATGCCTTTGCATTATTTCGTGTTTCAGATGTCTGGCCGCATTCCTCACCAAGTGGTTCGTTTGACTCGGTGCATTAATGTGCCCGGTCACACGGCCATGCTAGTCCGTGTGATGACTGAAACCGGTTATCGCTGGTATCCTGAATACACTGTGGAGGAACAGTATCAGGATTTCAATCAAAGTCAGTATTTCTGCACAGTCCGGATATACCCCTCATATCCCGGAGCAAATGATCCCATCCATTGGTCTTATGGACTTGGGATTACCATCGAGATGGCAGTGCAGGATGCCGCTTATTCGATGATGACCATTCTCCGTGCTAGGCATGCCCTGTTGCTGAACACTGAGTTCTGTTACATGCCAGCTTCACTCCCCGGAGAATAAGGCTACTACACTGGTCTGTATACTGATGCTGCTCATGAAGAGCCACTGCTTAAGACTACTGTTCAGATGTTGGAGGATAGGGACCGTGAGGTCCGTGCCCTCCGAATGGAGCTGTATAACACCCGAGCCGCTCACTGGACTACTTTGACACGGCTTGCACCTGCTGTGCACGCCGGATATCTGGACATGCGGGATTTGTATCCTGTGCGGACTCGTCTGCCTGATCACATGGATTGGCGTGACGTTGGGGGTATTACACCTCCACGTGGGCGTCGGTTGCCACCAGCATCGGGACCGAGACCACACCCATGCCCTTATGGTCCACAACCTTCGAGTGCTCGCGAGTTCCAAGATCCGTCTGTACCACTTCCAGGCTACGGTGGTAATCTTTACGAGGATTACTACGCGAATGTCTGAGCTAGTCCGTGGTAGTAGTAGTATTGTAGTAGTTGTATTTCCACAGTCCTGCGCGTCTTGTGGAATATGACTTAGTGTGTACTGAATTCCGGAGGTGTAGATAAATAATGTATAGGAGCTTGGAATGCCTCTGATGGGATGTATCGTCTTTCACCGCAGTTGTACTTTAGCCTTGGCTTGTACTAAACTTTGTATGGTGTGTATGACCACTGGTGTATATATAGCAGTTCCTATATTACCATGTCGTACGGATGAACATCTCTGCATTCTGTGTCATCCATTACATTCTGCACTTCTATGTCAAATTTTTGCCATCCTTGTCTAAACCGTTGTTTTGTTTTCCTAGGATGGTCAACACTCGCAACACTCCTGCTGCTCAGGAGCAGGGTGAGGCTAGTGGGGCTAGAGATGGAAATTTGCCCCAGCCACCCTCCTTGGCGGAAGTTATGCTTGAAGCAGAACGGAACAAGAGAGAGACCAACCGTCTGCTGGAACGCATAGAGCAAAACACTGGGTTCCGTCAGAGGAATGACGTGGTGTCAATCCACGATTTTATCAAGATGTGTCCATCGAAGTTCCATCACTCCACTGAACCTCTAGATGCTGATGACTGGCTGCGTAGTATCACCCACAAGCTACACTCTACCCGCGTGGCCGAAGCTGACAAGGTTATCTACGCCGCCTATCATCTTGAGGGCCCTGCCAGCCTTTGGTGGGAAAACTTTGAAGCTATGCGTCCTGCTGGCCAAGTCACTACCTGGGTTGAGTTCAGTGAGGCATTCCGTGAACATCACATTCCGGAAGGTCTCATGGATCGCAAGCGGGAGGAATTCTGCAATTTCACCCAGGGCCGTCTGACTGTGGATGGCTACAGTCGTGAGTTTGGTAATCTGGCACGCTATGCACCTGAGGAAGTATCCACCGATGCCAAGAAACAGGCGAGGTTCCGCAAGGGACTCAGCCCTGAACTTCGTCGTGATCTACGTCTGCACGAGTGCACCTCTTTCCAGAAGTTGGTTAACAAGGCTATCAGTGCTGAGACAGGCCAGACCGACTTCGAGGCCACCCGCAAGCATACTCGAGACCTTGGTTCCTCATCTGGCTCTGGTTCTCACAAGCGCCGTGTATGGGTTCCTAACACTGCTCTGCCACCCAAGTATACACCGAGGCCATCCTATGAGGCGCCTCGTCCAACTCAACAGTTTGCACCTGCTAAGACCTATGGAGGTCCACCCTCCAACTTTGCTCCACGCACCACCGCTGTGACATGTTTCAAGTGTGGAGAACCGGGACACTACATGCGTGATTGTCCCCAGAACCAGCCAGGAAAACCCGTTGGCCGTGGTAAGCCAACCGGCAAGGTGAACTATGTCAAGCCAATCCCCACTGCACGTGGTCATGTCAACTATGTTTCTGCTGAAGAAGCCTATGAGGATCCTAACGTCGTCCTTGGTACGCTTCTCGTAAACTGCCATCCGGCATCTGTTCTTTTCGATACTGGAGCATCCCATTCGTTCATATCTGAAAGCTATGCTCGATTGCACAACATGACTTTTTGTGACATGCCTACTTCCATGGTTATTCAAACTCCTGGTTCAAAGTGGCAAACCTCTAGGGTAAGCCATGGAAATGAAATCCTTGTCGATAGACTTGTTTTCCTTGCATCCTTAATCGCTCTCAAGTCCTCGGACATAAATATCATTCTGGGTATGGATTGGATGACAACCCATTACGCCAAAATTGATTGCTTCACTAGGACCGTTCAACTTACACATCCATCCGGCAAGATAGTCAATGTCTTGACTCGAATGACTGAACGTCAGCTCTATTCTCTTAATGCCAGCCCTCTACCAGAACTCGAAGATATCCCGGTAGTCCGTGACTTCCCGGATGTTTTTCCAGAAGAACTGCCAGGAGTTCCACCTGACAGAGATGTCGAGTTCGTGATAGATCTTATTCCTGGAACTGTCCCAATCTCTAGGAGACCTTATAAGATGGCACCACTAGAATTAGCTGAGCTAAAGAAACAACTCGATGAGTCCTTGCAAAAGGGTTTCATCCGTCCTAGTTCTTCCCCTCGGGCTTGCCCCGTCCTCTTCGTCAAGAAGAAGGATGGAACGGAGCGGATGGTTGTAGATTACCGACCTGTCAATCTGGTCACCATAAAGAATAAGTATCCGCTTCCCAGGATCAACGACCTGTATGATCAGCTCGCTGGATCCTCAGTCTTCTCTAAGATGGATTTGAGGTTGGGCTACCATCAAATCAAAATCAAGAACGGGGACATTCCTAAAACGGCTTTCGTTACTCGTTATGGCCAATATGAGTACACCGTCATGTCCTTCGGATTAACCAATGCCCCAGCTACCTTTTCTCGGTTAATGAATTCTATATTCATGGAGTATTTGGATAAATTCGTCGTGGTATACCTCGATGATATACTCATTTTCTCCAAGAACAAGGAAGATCATGCCGAGCATTTAAGGCTGGTATTGACGAAACTTCGAGAGCACCGCCTTTATGCCAAATTCTCTAAATGTGAATTTTGGTTGCCAGAAGTAACCTATCTAGGTCATGTGATCTCTGGCAAGGGTATTGCTGTCAATCCCGAGCGAGTTCAAGCCGTCCTTGATTGGACTTCTCCTGAATCGGTCAAGCAAGTTAGGAGTTTTCTTGGCTTAGCGAGCCATTGCCGACGTTTCGTCGAGAACTTCTCCAAGGTTGCTAAACCTCTAACCGAACTCCTCAAGAAAGATAAAAAGTTTGAGTGGACCCCACATTGCGAGTCCAGTTTTCAGGAACTGAAAAGACGCCTGACATCTGCACCTGTACTGGTACCACCAGACTTTTCCAAGGATTTTATAATCTATTGCGACGCCTCGTGACAAGGACTAGGCTGCATTCTTATGCAAGATCGTCAAGTGATTGCATACGCATCCCGACAGTTGCGTCCACATGAGGATAACTATCCTACTCATGATCTAGAGCTTGCAGCTGTAGTCCATGCACTCAAAACATGGCGACATTACCTTCTGGGTAATCGCTGTGAAATCTTCACTGATCACCAAAGTTTGAAGTATATCTTCACCCAACCGGATCTAAATCTCAGGCAAAGACGTTGGGTTGAGTTACTCACCGACTACGACTTAGGAATCACTTACACTCCTGGAAAGGCCAATGTCATGGCTGATGCACTAAGTCGTAAGTCTTATTGTAACAATTTAATGTTACAACAAAGTCAACCACTTCTCCACGAGGAATTTCGTAAGCTTAACCTTCACATTGTTCCTCGAGGATTCCTTTCCACCTTGGTGGCAAAACCTACCCTTTTGGATCAGGTCATCAAAGCACAGAAGGTTGATCCCGGAATTTCCCGTATTAAGAGGAACATCAAGAAAGGAGTTGCAGGATGTTTCTCAATTGATGATCAAGGAGTCGTATTCTTTAGCAACCGTTTAGTGGTTCCTAAAGTACGAAACCTAAGACGTTTGATCCTCAAGGAGGCTCATGAATCTCCTCTCACGATTCATCCCGGTATTACCAAAATGTATCAAGACTTACGTCAAAGATTCTGGTGGACTAGGATGAAGAGAGAAATCGCTCAGTTCATTGCTAACTGCGACGTTTGTCGTCGAGTTAAAGCAGAGCATCAACGGCCTGCTGGCACCCTTCAACCTCTAGCTATTCCTGAATGGAAATGGGACAAAGTCGGTATGGACTTCATTACCGGGTTTCCCAGGTCCAGGAAAGGGAATAATGCTATTTTCGTCGATATCGACCGCCTCTCTAAAGTAGCTCACTTCCTGCCTGTTCGGGAGAGTATTACCGCTAGCCAGCTAGCAGACTTATATATCTCTCGAATAGTATCACTTCATGGTGTACCGTTGGAGATTAACTCAGACCGTGGAAGTCTCTTCACTTCCCGATTTTGGGAAAGTTTCCAGAATGCTATGGGAACTCATCTCTCTTTCAGTACTGCTTTCCATCCGCAATCAAGTGGTCAAGTGGAACGAGTCAATCAAATTCTGGAAGACATGCTTCGAGCCTCTGTCATTTCTTTCGGTATGGAATGGGAAAAGTGTCTTCCATTTGCCGAATTCGCTTATAACAGTAGTTATCAAGCCAGCTTGGGTAAAGCTCCCTTCGAAGTTCTATATGGACGAAGGTGTCGAACACCTCTTAACTGGTCAGAAACCGGCGAAAGACAATTCTTTGGCCCGGATATGATTCAGGAAGCAGAGGAACAAGTTCGCATCGTTCGTGAGAGATTGAAAACAGCCCAGTCTCGCCAAAAGAGCCTTTATGATAGTCATCATAAGGCTGTGACTTTTGAAGTCGGCGATAAGGCTTACCTTCGGGTTACTCCTCTTAAGGGAACCCATCGCTTCGGTATCAAAGGCAAATTGGCCCCTCGTTTCATCGGTCCTTTTCGCATTCTTGCCAAACGAGGAGAAGTTGCCTACCAATTGGAACTACCTCCGCACCTCTCCAGAGTTCATGATGTTTTCCACGTTTCTCAACTCAGGCGTTGCTTCTCGGATCCTATCCGCGGAGTGGACCACGAAACGCTTGATCTCCAAGACAATCTCACATATCGAGAATACCCCGTTCGTATTCTTGATCAAACCGAGCGCACCACTCGACGCCACAATATCAAGTTTCTCAAGGTTCAATGGTCACATCATTCCGAGAGTGAAGCTACCTGGGAAAGGGAGGATCGTCTTCAACTTGAGTACCCCACCCTCTTTCCGGAGGAACCCGAATCTCGGGACGCGATTCTTTTAAGTGGGGGTGAGTTGTCACATCCCTAGCTAGCACTTGCATTAGGATCTGACTAGAGTGTGCATCATGTTTACTTTCAAAGAAACTTGAAATGGGATTAACAGAAACCCCAGCACCCCTCCCCTAACAACTAGGGTTTGCTATAATATTTTCCAATGTACCCAAAATGCCCTTCAAAATGTTCATCATTTCTGCCTTGGTCTTAAACCTCTGCCAAAAATGGTGCACAATTTTCTAGGACAATCTAGGGTTTTGGATTAAATCATATGGTATTTGAATTTGGGCATTTAAATGCTATAAAATATTTTAAATGCTCAAATAATCATAAACTATAATGTTTCCTACTGCTCATATTATATACAGCAGGTATGACAAGTGTTATGATTTATAAAAATGTTTAGGCATTTTTATTAAATGAACAAAGTTGCAAAAGAAATGAAACAGAAAAGAAAATAGAAAAAGGAGAGAGAGAGAACACTTACCTGGCGCCCACCCGGACCACCTGCCGGCCCAGCCCAGCTGCCGCTCCAGCGAGCTGCTTGGCTCGGCCAGGCAGGCAGGCAGGTGCTCGACGGCGACCGCATGGCGTGCCACGCAGCTGCCCGCCACCCTGCTTCGCCCCCTCGCCGTTCTGGAAGCATGGATCGAACGTCCACGTCTCCCTCGACCCCCCAGACACCTCCGCTTCTCCCCAGTCCCTCTCCTCCGCTCTCCCCGCGCCATGGCCGACGCCGCCGTGATCGCACCGTCGTAGAAACCACGTCCACCGTCATCCCCGAGCTCCGCCGTGTTGTCCCTCGTCTCCGCCGTCCTCGAATGCTTCGACAGGCCGAGCCCCGAGCGCTCGCCCGCCCTGGAGACGCCCCCGAGCTCTTCTTCCCCAACTCCGGCCACGGAGATCCCCCGCGTCGTGCTGCTCAGCTCCAACCACCCCCGAGCTCGCTTCGGTGCTTGCTGCAACCGCTGTGAGCCTAGCTACCTCCTCCCCCTCTCCGTTGGCTTCCTCTTGCCCTGTAACACACTGCACGTAGCTCGCCCGCACGCACCGCCGCCGTGCTCGTCGCCGGTGATGCTCCGGTGACCATTTGGTCACCGGCACCCGTCCATCGCACTCACCACGGCACGTAGATGCGAACGGTGCTACGCACGCATCGCCTAGGCCCCTGCAGCCGCATCTCCACACACGCCCGACGCCGGTCGCCGCCGTCGAGCTCGTTGCCGTCGTCTCCGGCCACCCCAGGTCCGGCGACCACCACCATCCGATGCGGAAGAGCAAGAGCTCTCCAACGCACCCAACCGCAGCTCGAACCGTGCACCGTAGACGTTTTCCGAGGCATGCCGTCGCGTTTGGCCTCGCCGGCGGCTAAACGCCGGCGAGTTGGACCTGTTTTGACCACGGGTTTGACCCCCTGGGTCAATGACATGTGGGCCCTGCCCGCAAGTCAAACTTAGTTTAAGTGTTAATTTAATTTTAATTAGTTAATTAGTTTAGTCACTGACACGTGGGCCCTGGCCCCACTGACAGCTAATTAGTTTTAACTAAACTCTAATTAACTCAGTTAATTAGATGTGACACTGACATGAGGGACCCACTGGTCAGGTTTGACCTGGACTGGCCCTGTTGACTGGCTGACGTCAGCATGATGTCATGCTGACGCAGTAAAGGTTTTTCTGGGGTTTTTAGATTTAAAATAATTCAGGAAATTCCAGAAAATACCCAAAACTTCTAAAAATCATATAAATTCAACCATAGCTCAGATGGAAAAGATTTATATATGAAAAATGATCAGAAAAATCCAATCTTTCTAATGGCACTGGTTTCGTGCATGTTTGAACAAGTTAACTTGCTGTATATATCAAAAACATGATAATGCACTTATTTAAATAATAGTTTGAACTTCAATTTGAATCCTTGATTCAAATAGGTTCAAACCCTTCTGATTTTAGTTGCATTAGCCAACACACATGCATCTTGCCATGTCATGAACATGCATCATATTGTTGCATTTGTTTGGTAATGATTGTATCGTCGATATTTCCTGTGTTAGGTCCTGCTCCCGAGGATACTGCTGCGTGTCCAGTTGAAGAGCAGTACCCGTCAACTACCTTGTCAGGCAAGCAATCATTGATCATTCCGATACAACCCAATCTTCTCGCTCCTGCTCTCTTTTACTGCATTAAGGCAACAGCGCGTGAACTGCTACTTGCTGCGGTAGATGAACCCTATTCCCTTGCATGACCTGTCATTGCCACAGTAAATAGTTGAAACCCACTAGCATGTGTAGGAGTTGATTGAGCCATGTGATGTGTGATCCACCATGCTATTTGTTTATGTTGCCTGCTATGCTTAGAGTTGTGTCTGGTCTGGTTCATCTGGGTGATGGATCAGAGTGAAACAATCTTTCGATAAAGAGAAGGAAGTGTAGAATACTTTTGGTAAAGGTATCGATGAAAGGCCATGTAGGAGTACGTGGTGGGTTGTTTCATTGGAACCGTACATAGGACCCGAGATCTGTATGTGTGGTTCAAGTTGCAGTTACTACCATGCATTGGGCCCGAAACCAATGGACCCTCTCGGCTTATTAATTACCCATGATCTCTGTCCAGGAGTTGCAACTAGTTTCTGGTGTTTATAGCTTACTGGAGGTCGTGCACAACGCTGACCCTCGGGGTGGGTTGTGATGCGACACGTACGTGGCACGGTGTACCGGTTGCCCGTTTGGTGACTCGGGAACCCTGTACACATCGTTTGGGGCCGTGAGCGACACCCCGGCCGGATCTCCCCACGGATGGAACCCAAATAGGCGATAAACCTGGACGAGAGACTTGAGTAGTTAGTCAGGTCGTGGCCAACACCCTCGCTGGGCTTCCGTTTGAAGGTTGCCGAGTACACGCCGAGTAAACGGCGATAAGCGATGGAAGCGTGTGTGAAGAAGTACACCCCTGCAGGGTTATCAAACTATTCGAATAGCCGTTGTTCGCGGTACGAACTACTTGGTTACTCTTACAGTTCATAGACAAGTTGATGGATACTACTAAAAGCCTCAAGATAAGCGTGAGTGCCGTGGATGGCCCTTCCGTAGGATGACGGAAGAGGATCCTCGGTAGTGTATTGATGTGGTGATTAGAGGACTCGTGTTCGTAATAACATCTTGCAATCTGTTGAGAGTTGTAGTATAGGTTAGCCAAGGTCAAAGCTGGCATTCTGCTATAAACTCCACTACCCCCTTTGATAATGTTGCATGTATGATAGGTTCTGTGGTAAGACTTGCTGAGTACCTTGTACTCATGTTTGCTTAATAACTGTTGCAGTGGAGAACCCTGCCCCTGCTGATGGGTTCTACATAGACGTTGACGTCGACGAGTAGCTTGTCACCCAGACGGTGATCTGGAGCTTGTGGAGGGCCCTGTAGATAGTCAGGCTACACCAAGCCTGTTTTATTTTCTAAATTGTCTGTACTCAGACATGTAGCTTCCGCTTGTGCTTGTATGACTGTATGACTTGAGTGTTGGGTCAGGTGACCCCTATCTGTATGACTATGTTATGTATGGCTCTTGGAGCCTTTTAAATAAAGTACTTTGAGTCATAGAGTTCTGTTGTGATGCAATGTTGTATTTGCACATATTGAGCATATTGCGTGTATGATTGAAATGCTTGGTATGTGTGGGATCCGACACCTAGTTGTTTTCCTTTGGTAGTCTATCTTACAGGGAAATGCCTCCTAGTGATTCCAATGAGCCTTGGTAGCTTGCTACTGCTCGGAACACGTAGGCTGGCCGGCATGTGTCCTTCTTCGTTCCTGTGTCTGTCCCTTAGGGGAAATGTCACGCGTTGTTCCTTTAAGTCCATGTAGCTTGCTACGACTTGGGTTCATACGTTGATGACCGACACGTTCGTTGCTGGGTCATGGAATGCCTGTCTCTGTAATTTAGTGCCACTTTTGGATTATAACTAGCCATGTCGGCCCGGGTTCTCTGTCATATGGATGCTAGCGACACTGTCATATACGTGTGCCAAAATGCGCAAACGGTCCCGGGCCAGGTAAGGTGGCACCCGTGGGGTTACCGTGCGTGAGGCCGCAAAGTGATATGACGTGTTACAGCTAGATCGGTGTGGCTTAGGATCGGGGTCCTGACACCCTGGCCTGTCATCGCGATTCAGGCCCAACCGCGCCAGATCCGGCCTGCCCGGCCTCCTCCTCCCCGACTGGGCCAGGCCCATGCGTGAGCTCCCCACAGCCCCCTCCTTTTGCACCAGTTTCGGCCTTGTTTTTTTAGGCCAGCGTTTTTATCTAATTTCCTGAGGCTGCCTGTTTTACAGTTTAGCCCTCAAACTTCTATGCATATAATAACTTTCAAACCATGCATCGGATCAAAATGTTGTAAATATGTAAAATGCTTAGAATTTTGTGTAGATTCATAATATGCCACTTTCACCCCTGTTAAAAATGTTTAACTTGCTGTTTTCATTAATTTGTGTAAATAACATGTTAGAAAATGATTTATTTCATAACTAAATAACCGTAGCTCCAAATTTAATAAACTTTATATGTAAATGGGGTGGAAAAATGTGTAGATTAACATGATGCACTTTGTTTTGCTGTTTAACAACTTTAAAATGTAGTAATAGGCAGAACAGTACCAAATTCATAAATATGTGCATGAGGAGTTTCCGGATTTGTTGTTGTTATTTCCGGCCTCATTTAAAATGACTAAATAGGTAGTTTGTTTTTTCTTCACCCCTTGCCATGTTTTGCATCATGTATATACTTGTCTTGCATCATACTTGCTTAAGCATATTGTCATGTTCTTGTGGTGTTTTTCTGTGCTTCCTACCTTGTCATGCATTGCTTCCTGTATAGACTTGTCATGCATCATACCTTGCCATGTATTGCATCATATGCAGACTTGTGTTTTTTAATGTGCTTCCTACCTTGCCATGTTGTGCTTCCTGTATAGACTTGTTGTGCTACCTATATAGAACTGTCTTGCATCATACTTGGTTGAGCATATTGTCATGTCTCGCGTGGTGTGTTTACCGTGTTGCTTGCTTCTTCTCGTTAGTGCTTCTTCCGTTGTGTTCGTGAGGATTCGTTTGTCTACCCGTGGTTCTTCTTCAAGGCTTCTTCTTCGTCTTCGTCATGGATCCGTTCTTCTTCCTTGCGGGATCTCAGGCAAGATGACCATACCCGTGGATACCTTTACTATCATTAACTTTGCTTAGTTGTCTCGATGCTGTCGTTATATGTCACGCTACCCATCTTATTGTCAGCCCCTCTCCTTGTTGCCATGAAACCTCTAACCTTGAAACCGTCCTAGCAAACCGTTGTTTGGCTATGTTACCCGCTTGATCAGCCCCTCTTATAGCGTTGCTTGTTGCAGGTGAAGATGAAGATCGTTCCATGTCGGAACTTGTTGTTGGAATATCACACTATCTATTATTATTATTAACACACCTATATACTGGGCATGGGTGGATGGCTTGGCCTTTTGCTCGGTGTTTTGTTCCACTCATGCCACCTTAGGCGCCGATAAACCGGCATTATGTTCCTTGATTTTGCGTTCCTTACACGGTTGGGTATATGGGGACACCTTGACACTTCGTCTTTGAATAAAACTCCTCCAGCAAGGCCCAAAATTGGTTTTAATTTGCTCATAATAACAACTTAATTAATTAATTAATTGCATAGGGGGTCATGTCCCCGGGGATTCTTTCTACATAGCAGGGGGGGCCAGTGCTGATGGTGTTGGTCCCAAACGGGCAACCTGCGGGGCCGCCTCGGGGAAACTCGAGGTATCTGGCATACCTGTAGCTTGTCCCATCCGGACATGGCCTGAGATGAGATACACGCGGCTACTATCAGGGTGTCGGCACGTCGGGAGGTCTTGCTGGACTTGTTTTACTATTGTCGAAATGTCTTGTGCACCGGGATGCCGAGCCTGATCGGATTTCCCTAAGATAAGGGGTGATGATATTATATTTATCACTTCAGCTGATAGTGAGAGCTTGTGATGGGCTAAGTTGGGACACCCCTACAGGGTTATGATCTTTCAAAAGCCGTGCCGCGGTTATGTGGCAGATTGGAATTTGTTAATGTCCGGTTGTAGAAAACTTGACTGAGGATCCGAAGTAAAACACACAACTGTGTGAGTAACTATGACTGTCTCTTTTCACTTTGAGAAGAGAACACGGTGGGGTTATGTATGACTCGTAGGTAGTTCAGGATCTGTAGCAATCACTACTAGTTTGCGACCGTTTGCGTAGATGCTCATCTTATTCTTGTACTCGTTAGCTAGCCACCATATTATGCTTAGCCGCTGTTGCAACCTCACCACTTTACCTCTTCCTACCCATAAAGCTTTGCTAGTCTTGATACCCATGGTTATGGGATTGCTGAGTCCTCGTGGCTCACAGATACTACAACACCAGATGCAGGTACAACTGAGTACGATGCAGCAGATGGATCAGAACTTCAGTGGGAGTTCGATGAAGAGCGTAGCTGTATGTATGTGACGTTTTCGACGATCAGTAGTGGTTTCTACTAGGGGCGATTCAGACCTGTGGCTTTATGTATTTGGTATTTTTTTCTTTTGGATCTTCGCCCGTAGTCGGGTTGTGATGTTTTGGATGATGGTTTGCTTATGTAATGTATTGCGTGACGTGGCGAGTGTAAGCCAACTATCCTTTTGCAATTTCATCCCTATTTTTACATGAGTCGTGCAAAGGTACCAAACTTGAGATCATTCCAGAATGGGCTTATACCTTTAAGTCGTGCCTTGACACGTTGGAGGTATAGTCCCATCCTGGGCATTACACGTCTTCACCATGGCCCATGCTTCTCGAGCACCCATGCGGCATGCTGATGCCTTCCATAGTTCAAAGCGGCATCGAGCCCCTTTGAACAGGTCCGCCAAATCCTCCATAGTTTCTGGAGGTGAGTCGCCAGGCCATAGAGCTCTGGACATACTCTTCATGGCCTTTTGAGCCCGTTTATGGACCCTGGAAAGCTCTTGCAGCACATCACCCTTAAAACCGGACACTCCGCCCTCGGGCTGCCCAGTCAACAAACCTGCAGGAAAAGTTTTCATAAGAAACTTTCACAATAAGAGACTATAAGGAGAGCTAGGTATAAGAGACATACTAAGCATGCCACTTTTTAGTCTCCAGTTCTCTTCCAAGGAGCTTGAGAGTTGGGCCTTTACGCCCTTTAGCTCCTGTTTGAGCCTAATATTTCTATCCTGCGCTTGGTTCCTTTTTTCCATAGCTTGCGTTAGTGCAAGCTCGCCAGCGGCTTTTTCCTCTTCGGTAAATTTCTTGTCCGCTAGGGCGGCTCTTAGCTCCCTCTCCAGTTGGTCGGTCGATCCAGTTGCTGTATTACACATTAGCACGGACATCATAGTAATCAGCAGAACTGTCATAGCTTCCGGACACAATCATTCTTACCAACAGATTCCTTTCCGAATTCCTTCGAATTTTTCAATTCGGCGAGCTGAGTCCGGCACTCTTCAAGTTCTTTGGATAAAGAGTTATACTTTTCTCGAATGAACTATAAAAATACAACAATCCTCAAATCAGTTGTACCAACTGCTTTAAGTCTCGGGGGCTACTAGCATGGGAACACTCAAAATAAACACTTACCCGCATATCTTTTGAAAGCTGATGAGTGGCTCCAGTGAGTCCATCTTGAGCGGCTCGAATATAGGCATCTGCAGAGTTGAGGGTGTTAAATGCCTCCTCAGAAAAAGCAGGGTCACACATGGCTGCTTTCTGATGCTGATGAATCATCGCGACCTCCACTTCGAATTGGTAGCTGATACTTCATCCGAATCCTCCTGGAGAGGAAAATCCGGCACCGAATTAGCATTCTCCCTTGACAGGCCTGATGCTGGATTGGCTGGAGCTTGGCCTGCGTCGCCTCCGGAGACAGTCCGACGTGTATTCCTCCTAAAAGGAAGAAACAATGCGGAAAGTTATAATAACAATTTCACCACCCAACACATGATAAAACAAACATACCTCTTTGAAGGTCCGATGGTGTTCGTGGTCCTTTTCCGCTTCAAGGCCTCGCCCGACGCGGGCGCCGCCCTCTGGGTTGGCGGTCTGCGTGCAGTTCGACGTGAGGAGCACCGTCCCTGTTTAAGAATGATAGAATACATTGGGTAAAGGCGCACTAGGAATCTTCTCGTTGGTGAGATATGCCCTGAATTCCTTGCACGGGAAGAAGGAATGAGGCCTGGGTAATCGGCTACTATCGCCACCAAGTTGCCCCCATGGCAAGCCTGATAGAAGACTCCCTCTTCTAACTCTATGCCTATATCTGGATCTTCTTCATATCCGGGGCCCGTTTTTTGGAACTGGTCCTCTGGCTGTGGGGCGGGACTATCAATCCCCTCGATAACCTTCCTCCACTCCTATTGGGAGAAACCGAACACAATTCGGTCAATACATCATAATGAAGAAAAAATGAGCGGTCAAAGAGAGGGACTTACCCAGTCGGGAAGATTGTACATAGAAAAGCCCAACCGACAAGTTAAACGGATGAAGTCCTGCTTCTCTCCTTTATAGAGGCATTCTAGGACAACGCCTAGAATGACAGGGTCATCTAGATCCAGGCGTAGGCAGCGGGAGGCATCATTCTGACCATTGTAAGGCCACATCGGAAATCCTCTAGCTTGAAGCGGCTGCACACGTCGCTTCATTGAAATGGCCATCACTTCGATTATAGTTAATCCCGAACTGGCAAGCAATTTGATCTTGCCGGCCAGTCTGCTAACCTCTGCCTTCTCTCCTTCCGACGGACCATGAGGACGCCAGTTGAAAAGCTTCTTTGGCGGAGCACTGGAATACGTGGGGAGTCCTCGCCGAACTGGATCCGGCAAAACGACATCTTCAATGTAAAACCACTCCAAGGCCACTCTTCGGATGCCTTCTTCGGAGTACCGGGTAGATAGCCTGTCCCGGCTATGCGCCATACTTTGGCGCTCGCAACTTCAAATATGGATCCTTCTTTCGATCGAGGGACAAGGCAGAAATACCTTCTCCACAGCTCAAAGTGAGGCTCGCAGCCCAAGAATAGTTCGCATAAAGCGACAAAACCCGCAATGTGCAGGATTGACCCTGGAGTAAGATTGTGCAGTTGGAGGCCGTAGAACTCCAGGAGTCCCCTAAGAAAGGGATGGACAGGGAACCCCATGCCTCTTAAAAGTTAGGGGATGAAACATACCCGCTCTCCATTAGAAGGGTTGGGAAAGCTCTGTGCCAGGGCTTGGTTGTCAACAGACGTTAGTCCGGCCCGGACGGGGACTAGATCCTCTAGGGGGAGATACCCCTGCGCTTGCAGTGTCCGCAGATGCTCGTGGGACACGGAGTAGCTTTTCCAATCTCCTGCACGAGGGCCATGAGGGCGCGAGGAGGAGCTCGGGGCACTGACCATGTTTGAAGATTTTTTGCAGGCACTAGGGTTTCTTCCGCGCGGAATGAGATGGAGAGGCAGTTGGGTCTATTCTCTTATATAGGTGCCTCCTCTGAACAGTTAAGGGGGTATTTGCAAAATATGCCCTGACGGTTCGCATTCGTTTGACACATGGAAGCCAAGGCGACGGCGGCGAGGAATTAGCGGATTATAATATTTAAAGAAGCCGAACTATCATCCTGGAGGACTCACCTTGCAAGATCGAAGACATGAAGCCGGATACAGTCTCGTCCTTGAAGGAAAGTCCGGGGGCTACTGAGGGAGTCCTGTATTCAGGGGTCCTCAGTCATCCGGGTCATTGAAGCCGGGCCGCATTGATGGGCCGCATGAAGAAGAGGCAGAAGGCCCTTCCCCGTATTCGGCCAGGACTCCTATGTATTCCTCCACGAGGCCGGCGCTGCCGGTTTCCAGGGCAAGCGCCGCCTCCGCCGCCCCGGCGGCAATGTAATCAAGCTCCGGCTGGGTGGTGTCGTGGACGAACACCGACTCGCCACGGATGCGCTTCTTCGACAAAGTATGGAAGAACTCCTGCACCTGATCCACTGGCGGCTCAACCCAAGATGGATCAAGACCGTGCACATTGAAATCTGGCATCATGGCAATGATGTCGGACTGGCGAGAGTTATTGCTTAGCGGGACCACTCCCGCCGGCAACCCAAACGGGGGCCTCTTGACGGCCTTACCGGTCTTGGCAGCCTTGCGGGTCCTCTCGGCCCTGCCGTCGCGATCCACGTCAAGCTGAAAGAGCTTCTGGCAGATGTGGGCGCGCTCCATCACTGTGAAGTTGTGTTTCAGGCTGGGGCGAAGCCTCATGACGTCGATCGCATTCTCGGAATGCCAAGCCAGCCTCCCTTTGTTGTGCAGCAGCGCGATTCGGCGGCGGATGAAATCAGCCCCGATCATCTCGAGGGTGAGCCCGGCCTGGGCAAGACGGTGGATCCTAGGGCTGGCGATCGAGAGCTTCTTGTCGTTGACGTCGACATTCCCCCAGTATCCTTTGTGGACCGGCGGGCTCTGACGAACTAGACAGAACTCCGGTGGATCTTTTTCCTTTATCCACAACCACCGGCTCCTCCACTCATCCCACCTCTCCTTTTGCGCGCCATCCGGATACGTGCCCTTCTCCTGGGTCCGTGGAATCCAGGCGACGCAGCCGGAGATGGCGTCCCCTCCCTGGATACGAGGGAAGAAGTAATGGTGGAAGAGCGCCGTGCTTGGAACCACCCCGGCGAAACCCTCGCAGAGGTGGGCGAAGAAAGCCAAGCACGCCACGTCGTTCGGCGTGAAATCGAGGAGATGGAAGCCGTAGGTGTGCATGATGTCGTTGAAGAAATCGGAGAAAGGAGGACAGAGGCCGCAATAGAAGTAGTCAACAAAGAAAGGGTACTGATTTGGGCCGGCCTCTGCGAATTGGGCGGGGATGACGTGCGTGGCTAGATGCCCCGTCATCTCCCACCCCCACAAGGGCCTGAAGTAGTCCCTGAGATGGACCACGTCGACCATCGGAGGGAAGTAGGCGTACTTCGTCAGAAGCACCACCAACTCACTCTCCGGGAGCTCTTTCTCCCCCGTGCCCTCGACCGCTGCCTTCCCCTTGCTGGACTTGGACGCCATTGTAGCTGTGGACGAAAGAAAGGGATCGAAGGCAGAGGGGAGCACGGCGGCGGCGAGCGGAGGCGAAGGCTCTGGCTTGGGGAAGAAGGAGAAGAACGGCGAGCGCGAGATTGGAGGAGCGCAGGGGGTAAATGACAGGCGTGCCTGCGGTTTTTCCCCTTTTTATGGGGAAGGCGCGGGCCGCCCTCCGTTACCATTTACTGCGACGTGACACCAGCATGCAGCAAACTGCCCTACGCACGACCCTCACGTTAGCGTAGATCATGGGGAAGCGCAACCATCGGAGGAGTTACTGTGGTAAAGGGAATCCAACCTCACTGCCCGTGCACCCTTCTGGGCCTAGCCCAACAACGCATTGCGCTTATGAATGACCCAGGCCCAGGGGCACCTGTCGGTGTAAAAAAGTAGGGGCGCTCTTTTTACCCCTTACTTGTGCACGGGTAGTCAGAGTCACGCCTATGGCCAAACATAACGGGGCAGAAGGAGGAAGCCAGGAACACGGAGTTACCAGAAAAACGCCAAGACAGCGGCAGGAGAAGACCAAGCAAGGAGACAGGCCCTCCCCTGGCAAGGACTCTTGTCGGGATGGCCTGCGCGCCCCCGACAAGGGCTCTTAACGAGACGATCCACTCAGATGCCTCCGTCGCAGCCACCCTTGAAGCTTATGGGCTCCAACGGTATCAACAACATTGGAGCCAAGGCTCGGGAAGCGCCCATGTGATGGCATGCAGATCTTTGTGAAGACAAGGATCTATGACTCCCAAGATAAGAACCAGAAGACATGGTGATCACAAGGCTCCTTGCCGAGGACGCCCGCAAGGCCCCGGCAAGGCTCCTTACCGAAGACGCCCTGGAGCCCCGGCAAGCCTCTTGCCGTGGGATACTCACGGAGGCCCCGGCAAGACCCTTGCCGGGAACAGAAGCAAGTCTGCGGCAAGCCCTTGCCGCCCCGTCACCGCCCCAGCTCGGCGACCGACCCGTTGGCCCAGGCAGGCACCCACATGGCGATACGTGGTTCCTGGGCTAGCTAGTCAAGCACCTGCGTGGTGGCATGCAGAACTTCGTGAAGGCCCTACCACGATGCCACAACCGCTGCCTCCCCCACTGGCCTAGACACGCGTCGCGACTAGACAGAGCGGCCACGGATAGGACGGGCTTCTTTTCCGTCCCTGATAAAGTAAATAGACACCTAAGCAGCACATTTAATGCGCCTTGTCCCGTAATGGCATGGGATAAGCCTATACACTGTACACCTTTCTACCTCCCGTGTGCCACTGTGGCAGCCCCTTTAGACTATAAAAGGAGGCCTGTGGCATACTGGAGAAGGATTCAGATCCTGGAAAGCTGGACAGACACCGTAGCTAGCTCAAGAACTCAATAACACTCGAATATACACCAAAGCAGTACTAGGGTATTATGCATCCTCGCGGCCCGAACCTGGGTAAACGATTGCTGTGCTAGCTCTTAGACCTGCTCTTTGTACAACCTCGCGTCCTCCAAGTGTAGAAGGGATTCCAATGATCCCATAGGTGTCGTTTCGTACTGACAACAGACATCAAGGTGGTGCTCGATTACCTCCCTGGGAACACCGGGATGTCAGATGGTTGCCACGCAAACACATCGACATTCTCCCGCAGGAAGGCAACAAGCGCGCTTTCCTATTTGTCACCGAGGGTGGCACTGATGGTGAAGGTACCATCAACACCATCTAGCCCTGCCGAGACCTTTTTCACAGCGTGTGCAACAACCTTGGACCTCTTACTGTTGGAGCTTTCTGGCAAATCGTCCACAGGCAGAACATATCTCGGAAAGGTTGGCTTCCCAGATCCCTTACCGGGGCTCTGAACAGTTTCCTTCTTTCTCTTGCTCTCCTTGGAAGGACTAGTGATCTCTGCAGCCGCTGCCGCAACTACATCTATGTACATCCTATCTATGCGAATGATTGCGTCCTTCTCGTCTGATGGAAAGGATAGGACTCCCATGGGCCCTGGCATCTTCAAGATGTTGTAGGCATAGTGGGATGCTGCCATGAACTTAGCCAGAGCTGGTCTTCCAAGGATTCCATTGTATAGCATGGGGAGGTCTACCACATCAAACACGACCTTCTCTGTCCTGTAGTTCAATTCTCCCCCAAATGTTACCGGTAATGTAACATTTCCCTTGGGACGGCTCCTGCCAGGGTTAACTCCTTGAAACCTGTCGGTAACCTAAAGCTCTTCCTCTGATATCTGGAGTCTGCTGATAACCTTTGGGGAAATCAGATTCAACCCAGCCCCACCATCAACCAACATCTTTGTCACTATGAGGTTGCGAATTGTTGGTGAGACCAACAAAGGCAAGCACCCTACCGCGGTAGTGCAGCCAAGGGGATCCTTTTCGTTAAAGATGATGGGCGTGCGGGACCACTTGTGTGGCTTCCGAAACTCAGCTGTCGGCTCCATGGCATTGACTTCACGTGCCCACTGCTTGAGTTGGCGGTGAGAGGAATGCAGAGATGCTCCCTTGTCAATGCATAGGGCGTTAGTGGACTTTTGGAACTCATGCTCACTACTTTCCTCTTCACCCCCTTCATTACTTTCCTCATTGCAATTCTCCTTCTCGCAGCCCCTGGTGGGTTTCCCTTTATTCCTAAAACCCTTGCCGGAGTGGTTTGCTTCACCGCTCCGACACTTTCCGACAGTGCCATTTTGACCTTTCTCCTTATCTCTTTTCTCGTATTATGCTCTCTGCCTCTTGACAAGGTGCTCAACTTGATGGCATTCCTGGAGATCATGGCCCTTTGTCCGGTGGATTTTGCAGTAAGGGCCATCAATCTTCCCGGCCTTGTCGGCGGCTGCGGCCTTCCAGCAATCATTGCATGAAGCAACCTCCTTACCGAGGGCCTCAACTTTTGCCTTCTTACCGGTACTAGGCGTGCTTGATCCTTCAACTGTCATTACTGCCTTGTCTTTATGCTTCTTACTACACTTCTTGTTCCGCTTCTTTTGACTGGTGGTCTCGCCGTCATCCTCTGAGTCGAGGACGACACCATCCTCTTCTCCAGGGAGTTTACTCCCCTCCTCCACCCGAGCACATTTGTCCACCAAGGTGTAAAGCTCCTTCACTGTCTTGGGCAGCTAGACATTCATCTTCGAACGTATCCGGCGATTGCGCACATTGGACTGAGAAGCTACTATCACTGCTGTCGGGTGGATGTCTGGTATTTTTCTGTGGACTCTGCTAAACCTCTGCATGTAATTCTGCAGAGTCTCTCCTTCTTTATGCAGCATCAACTACAAATTGCTGGGCCGCCCTGGTTCTAGGTGGCCACCGGTGAAGGTGCTAACAAACTCATGGCACATGTCATCCCAAGACAAGATGGAGTTCTTTGGAAGATGCATCAACCAAGCTCTCACATTAGGCTTAAGTGCTAATGTAAAATAGTTGGCAAATACCTTTTCATCTCTTCCTCCGGCACCTTGAACGACAATGGTGTAGATGCTCAAGAACTCTGCCGGGTTCAGCTTCCCATCGTACTTCTCTGGGATCTCAGGCTTGAACGTGCGAGTGGACGGCCAACGGACTAGCCGCAGCTCGCGGGTGAATGCGGGGCACCCCGCCTCGAAAGGCAAGTACCCACCCCCACCAAGCGCGGGCTCGTCGACGTTGGAGCCACCGCGCCTGTTGGGCTGGGAGTGGTTGCCGTGCCGCTGGTCAATGGTGACGCACGCGCACTTCGTCTGCCTGCCCTCCGGGGCTCGTTGTTGGCCTTGATGTGCTCGTTGATCTGACGAAGCCATTGATACATCGTCGAGCTCCTGCATGCGTAGCCCCCGTGCCGGTGGTCATGGCGGGGACTGCACCATGGGAGTGTCACCCTCGACATGGCAAGCAGCATGGTTCGTTGTCATTGCTTAGGGAGGCTGTGGCGGGCCAGCTTGCCGTGATCAATCCACGTTGGCAAAACCAATCAGAATTTGGATGGTGGCTCGCCACTCATCCATCTAATTAGCTGCTGGCGGAAATTTCAACAACAATTGGGCCCGCGCCATAGCCTTCGACGCAGTGCTTCCGAGTGATGATGATGTCGACCGTAAGGTCGCTTGGCTCCTGGCACTACCAGCAGCCGCCGCACCATGCCCTTGTCGCTAGGAGACATCCGCTTGGACGACGTGGTGATGAGGTGGAGGCACTCAAGGGATGGCGGTCCTATTGGGAGCAGCGGCTGGGTCCGCCCGCCCTAGTGGTGGCGCAAGCTCCAAGGTTGCACCCTCAACGGGTGCGGCCGAGGAGTTATGATTCGCCCCAGAACGAGCAGCACTGCCAATGTTGTGCCCGTCGGTTGGACGAGGGTGCCCAGAAGAGAGGACCTCTCCACCCGTACCTCGCGTGGCGTTGCTGCTGGGGCATAGCTGATGCTATTCTTCTCCGACGTTCTTGGCTTCCACTTTGGCCACGGGAGAGGCGGTGACGACGCCACCTACGTCGACCATGTCTCCCACCGCGTCTGTGTTTCCGTGCTCCTCCTCACGCCCTGCAGCATCAGCGGACGCGGGCGGTGGGACCTGTGTGGAGGACGGACGGGCCGCGGTGCCGGATTTCTTCTTGGGTGCCATGGTTGATGGAGCCAAAGAAGACGAAGCTCGCGATGAAGCTGACATACTGTTGATGCTCTCAGGTTCACGCAAGTGATCCCCCTACCTGGTGCGCCAAATATGTCGGGGTATAACCACGACCACCTTTGCAACGGAGGTCCCTTTTGGTTTGGCAAGGGGATGGGCACGTTGCACAAAGAGCAGAGAAGCGTCGAGTAGCGCGTCAGGGATCACACATGGCAATTTTACACAAGTTCGGGCCGCCATGAGGCGTAAAACCCCACTCCTGCTTTGGTGGATTGATTGTAGAAATTGTGGAAAATGGACAGGCCACTCTTGCCTGGCAAGGTCGCCTCAGGGTGAGAGTGGTCGTGCATATGGGTGTATGCGGGTTTGAATGGCCGAATGCTTTCTACGGTTGCCATGGGCCTCCTTTTATAGGTTAAGGGGTCACCATAGTGGCAAATCAGTCATTTTAGGCTGATTAGATAGCAAATAGTGCTATCATACCTAAATTTGCAGCTGACAGAGTGAATTAAATGCACCACTTAGTTTCACATCATAGCTCGTCCGGCAAGCCTTGCCAGGCTCATCTTGCCCGATGCCCTCTTGTTTGCTTGACAGGTCTATGGACGGGTCATTTGGTGGTTCTTGTGGTAGGACATGGCTGCCACATATCCAGAGGTGGCCACTAAGCCACCTTAAAGCTTGACACCACACTAATTGGCAATGGATGTCGCTGTCCGATGGAATTTTAACTCCGCATGCCCCTGCAAGCATGCTGGGGTGGTCCTAGTGAATTGCTGCCGGGCGAATCCGCCCCCCCGTCAGGCGCGCATGCCCGACAAGGGTGGTTTCCCTTATGGTGGCATCTCATACCTTGATTGTCCTAATCTCCTTGACCAGCCTGCTTATTCATCAAAGGGCCGATCTCTTTGTGTCTTGGTCTGGCCTCGAGGGCTTCTGTCTGGAATGCTTCTGACCTGACTAGTGTGACGAGGGAGGTGATCGGGCACCACTTGGAGGAGAGCATCAACGCTCGCCCCCATGAGCATGGTGCAAGGCGCGAAGCTCCAGGAGCATGAGAATTCATCACCAAGGAGATTGAGGAGCTTCAGGAAGCACAAGCTATGTGCGGCGAGCGGCGCCCCACGCGTCCTGCCAGTGCAGCTGCCGCCCCTCGTGCGGGCGACGGGCTGTGCATCTGCGTCAACATACTAGGCCTCAACCGAGCCGCTTCTCAGGACCTCTTCTGGATGTCGCATGTTGGCTGGAGCATGGGCTACCCCTGCAACTACATCTGCATGCCCTTTGGCCTGCTAAACGTTGCTACCTCATACCGGCGATTCATGCACCACGGGCTAGTGTCTCTAGAGGCCCAATGCTTGGCGGTGGTGTCTCAGGAGGTCCCGAACCCTCGTGAGCCCCCTGCACCTCATGAGCCACCCAAGTTTCAGGGGTCGTCCAGTCCATGAGGAGCGAACCCCCACAGCACACTTCATCTACTTCCTCGACGCCTCAGCACCAACATTGCTAGGTGACTTTTGGTCTGTACAATTGAGGGCATCTCACGGGATGCATTATCCTCAAGCTGCCAAGGCCAACCCCTGCAGTCACATTGTTTTGCTTATCTATCTGATAACTGTGCGCTCGAGATCATAGCCGCACGGGCCTCGCATGTTGGCAGCTCTCCTCTTGAGCGTCCCATGAAGGGGGGCTTGTGGCATGTTGTCTACGCCCGTGTCCGTCCCTGGAGCGCTGGTAAATCTAAGCGATCGAGCTCTGGCTCGTGGGCTAGACCCGTGCATGCCACCTCACTAGGTCCATAGTGCCTTGTCTTTTCATGGAACAATCATGAGAAGATCAGCAAGCGTGCTTCACCCCTTTTTTGCTTTGCAATCTGTCAATGCGTAGGAATTCCAGGAGGCAGACACTCGCGTGGCGCAAAAGCGACGCATCACCACCTCAGGAGGATCACCTTGGTCCAGCAGCGGACCGACCCGCAAAAGGCTAAGTAAAACCACCTCTTGCGCCACACGGTGCTGGCCCAAGTCCCTTTCCTTGCAAACCCCACGAGGCGAGCCACACCTTTTTGCGCAAGCCGCTTGCTCGTTAAAAGGGGGGCTCTTGAGCATCGCGACTCAGGAGCCCCTACTGGCTCTCGGTCCTTCACACCTAGCCTTGTCCCAGGCATCGCAACCTGGCATACCAGTGGCGGATGAGTTCCACTCGAGGTACGGGTCCTGAGGACGTAGAGTACCTTCGCGAGCAAAGAAATGAGGGGAAAACCTCGCGGGGGTATATGGGAAGAGGGGGACGACCCAACTACGTAGGCGTCACTTGAAATGCAGGCGGATACCAATTTTTTCGTGCACCCCTCTCGGAACTTGCGTTAACTCTTCGCAAGGAAACAAGTAAGCAGGTGATCAGGCCTGAGGAAGTGCGCCTTCACGACACATGAACCCCTTGCGAGCCATGGATGCCTAACGCTACACATAAAGCTAAGTTGCATGTGTGCCATGCGCGACTCCTCCTGATAACCTGTCACATTTGCTTTCGCGATCGCGTCTATGCGAAAACTTTTTTCTATCACGAAAACCGCTTGCGCGTCAAGGGGGGCCTCTTGAGAATCGTGCCTCCAGAGCTCTCACCGGACCTTGGGCCGCTCACCCCTTGGCCATGCAAACAGCATTGCGACCTGGCATACCAGCGATGATAGAAGCTTGCTTGGAGACTTGGTCCCGGCGATGCAGAGCGTAGGGGTATTGTGAAGAAAAATGGTTTAGGTCAAACATGAGGCGCCATAATGACTCAAGCACGAACTAAAAATATCAAGATAAAGGAATGAGGCGCCACAGTTCCTTACACGCCCCCATGGGGACCTCGATGGTTTTTGATGCACAAAATAAAAAGAAACAAAAGAAGCATCATCCAGGAGGCCGTCGCTCCAGGTCTTCTGGCTCCAGCCCCGCCGACGCCTAGTCGGAGTCGTCCTCCACCTTGACGTGGTGCCAAGATGGCTCGTCGGAGTCGTCGTCGCTCCCGCTCTCCCCAGGTGAGGTGTCGTCGCTGTTGGAGGTACCGCGAACGTCGCCAAGGGAAGGTTGAGTTCTCGGGACGTCGCCACAGCTGTCGTGGCCATCATCGTCGGAGGAGGGGCGACCGTCGCTCTCTGGGCAGCACCCTAGGCGTCTGCCGGCCTCCCCGAAGATCTTCACAAAGAGCGTCTGATACGTCTCCAATGTATCTATAATTTTTGATTGTTCCATGCTATTATATTATATGTTTTGGATGTTTGATGGGCTTTATTATACACTTTTATATTATTTTCGGGACTAACCTACTAACCCAAGGCCGAGTGCAAATTGCTGTTTGTTTCCTATTTCGGTGTTTCGCAGAAAAGGAATATCAAACGGAGTCCAAACGGAATGAAACCTTCGGGAGAGTCGTTTTTGGAAAAAATACAACACAAAAGACTTGGAGTACACGCCAGGGAAGAAACGAGGCGGCCACGAGGGCAGGGGGTGTGCCGCCCACCCTCGTGGGCCACCTGTTGCTCCACCAACGTGCCTTTTCCTTCTATATATACCCACGTATCCTGAAAACATCCGAGAGCAGCACGAAACCCTTATTCCACCGCCGCAACCTTCTGTACCAGTGAGATCCCATCTTGGGGCCTGTTCCGGAGCTCCACCGGAGGGGGCATCAATCATGGAGGGCTTCTACATCAACACCATAGCCTCTCCGATGAGTTGTGAGTAGTTTACCACAGACCTTCGGGTCCATAGTTATTAGCTAGATGACTTCTTCTCTCTCTTTGGATCTCAATACAAAGTTATCCTCGATCTTCTTGGAGATCTATTTGATGTAATTCGTTTTGCGGTGTGTTTGTCGAGATCCGATGAATTGTGGGTTTATGATCAAGATTATCTATGAACAATATTTGATTCTTCTCTGAAATCTTTTATGCATGATTTAAATATCTTTGCAAATCTTTTCGAATTATTAGTTTGGTTTGGCCTACTAGATTGGTAGTTCTTGCAATGGGAGAAATGCTTAGCTTTGGGTTCAATCTTGCGGTGTCCTTTCCCAGTGACAGCAGGGGCAGCAAGGCACGCATTCTATTGTTGCCATCGAGGATAAAAAGATGGGGTTTACATCATATTGAATGAGTTTATCCCTCTACATCATGTCATCTTGCTTAAGGTGTTACTCTGTTCTTATGAACTTAATACTCTAGATGCATGCTGGATAGCGGTCGATGTGTGGAGTAATAGTAGTAGATGCAGAATCTTTTCGGTCTGCTTGTCACGCATGGGATGCCTATATACAATGATCATGCCTAGATATTCTCAAAATTATGTGCTCTTCTATCAATTGCTCAACAGTATTTTTTTCACCCACCGTAGAAATCTGCTATCATGACAGAAGCCAGTAGTGAAACCTATGGCCCCCGGGTCTATCTTCTATCATATCAATCTTCCACCAACTATTTATCTTTACTTTACTTTTACTTTGCAATCTTTACTTTCAATCTATAAAACAAAATACCAAAAATATTATCTTATTATCTTCGTCATATCTCACTTTTGCAAGTGGCTGAGAAGGGATTGACAACCACTTTATCGCGTTGATTGCAAGGTTCTTATTTGTTTGTATAGGTACGAGGGACTCACGCGTGGTCTTCTACTGGATTGATACCTTGGTTCTCAAAAACGGAGGGAAATACTTACGCTACTGTGCTGCATCACCCTTTCCTCTTCAAGGGAAAAACAACGCAAGCTCAAGAGGTAGCAGCGTCGATGCCTCATCAAACTTGAAGTGGAGGCTGTGCCTCCCCTTCAAGTCGCGGGCGCGAGCGAACGACTGCCACCCTCGTGTCATGTACACGAAGCCGGTCAGAGTGGCCTCAACCTCCACCCATGACTCCCTATTGCAGAAGCCGTCAGGCTGGCGACTGCAGCCATAGCCCGATGGGTCCGTCCTCCGCCAGCTCCTCCGCGAAGGAGCGTGGGACCTGGAGCCAGGTGCAGGTTGGACTCTTTATCCACATGATGAACTCCCGAGCGGAGTCGGCGGTGTGGGGTCATGGGCGAGGTTGTCGGGTGGCTGCCCTGCATCTTGCTCCTCTCCCGCGGCCGCTTTCGTGGGCGGGGTCCTTCCCACGGCTACCGGAGCTGGTGTGGGCCGCCAAAGGAGGGCGACCCCATCCCCAGGGTAGCGGCTCAAGGGCAGCGGCAACCTTGCGTGGGGGGGGGACTCTTGGGCTACTATTGCTCTGGCTCTTCCGCCACCGCCTTGCCTTTCTAGAGGGCAGAGAATCTCCTCACTGGTGCCATGGCTACAACGATGGAAGCTAGGAGTGGAGAAGCGAGAAGGTTGGGATGGGTTGGGGGCTCCACCCCTTCGCCCTCTTATAAGCGACCGAGGAAGGCCAACTAGCATCCCCTCGCCTTCGGAGCAATGATGGCTATGTGGCGCGTGCTAGGCTTTTTATCAGCCGGGCGGTGGCCGAGGTGTAGTGGGAAAGTGGGGGTGTATCACGTCCCGTCGTGCGCCACACGTCGAGGCCTGGCCCACAGGCGGTTCGGGCCCACGTCGCTTTGCCCTCCCCTCCTCAACATCGCCTCAAAGCCAAGCCGAGCGCGCTGTGGGCCCCGGGGCTACTGTTGTTGCTCCCGGATCGGGGGTGCCCAGACCCGTCTGCCTGCGGCCCAGGGTGTGGCCCACCAGCGGCCCGACATGGCCCATCGACAAGACCCTATGGAAAAGAACCTCGCAAGGGCCCCCACCTCATGAGGCGAACGACATCAAGAATACCAAGGGAGCGGCCTCCTGAGATTGACTCCGGAGGAGTGGACATACGTAGGAGGCACCTGGCCTCGCGATGACATGAGGCCAAGCGGGCACAGGCGAGGACAGTTTGTTCTTTGGTTCTAAGAAGGCAAGGACATACACGGGTTCCCGAGGAATCCTCCAAAGGTTTCCATTCTAGTGCAACAAGATCAAGACCACGACCTCGGCAGGACGGAGGCCATCGCAGAGCCAACCTACGCATCATAGACCACAAGCTTTGCAGGTGAAGATCACCTTTAGTCATGATAGGGTGTACTGCTGTCCCCCATTGAAATTTTGCGGTTGTGGCATCCCTTCTTGTCATTGTCATAAGGGAAGAGTACCAGGCCAGTATAAGTAGAGGTTAGACTCCACAAAGCAAGAGATTCGATCCGATCCAGTTGATCCACCCCTGAAGCCAGAGCTGCTTCTACAGCCCTCACGAGGTAGCTTGCCCTTGTACTAGTTCATACTCAACTTCCTCACGAGGCAATCCACCACAAAGCAGGAGTAGGTTTTTACATTGCAAGGTGGCCCGAACCTGGGTAAATCATCGTGTCCCTTTCTTCCCCGGTGCTCTGGCTCGAGCTCAAGGAACCATGGCCTTGGTGTGGTGTGTGATTGGTTGAGAGCAAGCAAGTCCTTCGCACACATCCCAGTATTCGAACCTTTTAAGGGACCGCATATCCCCGATTCCGACAGGATCTGGATTGGATAAACTGTGGGGACCCCGACTTAAGAGTCGAGATCACCGAATGAACGTGTACAGTGATCCCAGAGATTAATGCTCACTGAACACACAGAAGATGAATAACAAGAGTCTTACATCCATACATACCGTCTTACACAAATTATGACCATTATGGCCAAGTCTTACATAGATAAAGCCTCAAGGGCTGAATAGCAAATAACTCGAATAGCGGAAGTCTTTGTAGATAAGTAGAACCCATTCCATCTGCCTTAACCCTACAGGCATTCCGACTGGGAAAGCGTCCTAGTTTGCATGTTCGTCTCCATAGAATTCTTCTTCAAATTCCTGCTCCTCCATGCCTGGCCAATTAAATAACCAGTGGCAAGCCAATGAGTACTTTGAATGTACTCACAAGCAACCCATGTTTTGGTTCAAGGTAACAATGCAAATATACAACAACGAGCAGTCTAGCTACAAGCTAGATTAAATATTCTTCCATCGTTAACATGCATCAATAAATTTGGGTAACCTCGCAGACAGGTTACAGATATCAACATGAATAGGATTCAGCTCAACGAGTCAAGTCACCACCTTGACTCAACACATACGCATACTTTCACCGAGATTGTAAAATTCTGGACATAGTTTAAGTAGCACCACCCAACTGTCCATGACCGTGGACACGGCTATTCGAATAGTTTTACACACTGCAGAGGTTGCGCACTTTACCCACAAGATCCGGGAAGCTTTCGTGTCACCCACAATCCCGCAGTACCTCAAGTACTCGAGGGAAGCACCCAGTCATTATCTTTCCCTAGACGACACTAGCATAGGTCCACTCGCTGGTGCACGGCCCTAGAGTACAAATAATAGATCATGGGACTTGCCCTATTTTCAATGTCACGCGTACACGAAGGGACCAACGGTGTGTTCGATGCCCTGTAGAAACAATCATGGTCGTCTATCCAAGCACGACCCCATCCCGGGAGTGACCTCAAGTCCTTCCCGTCACTAGTTATGCGGGCACCATGCTAGTATCAGCCTAAGTAATCAATAATGCCCCGTCCCATAAGGGGTAGAGTGGTTGCACATGTTTGGTTGGGACGGTAGTCACACATAAATCTAATCCATCATTTCACACACTAGATCTTTATTGGCAAACCACTTCTTCCTCAAGTGATGACCTAACTCAACATCACCCTCGGGCATTAGGGGCACCCGATGGTTTTTTTTGAAAAGAATGCAACCACGAAGGTTTCATGGCACACATGCATCTCTAAGCATCACTACTAATCATTTGCATTGCATCTAAACATCTAGTAAGATCATGAGTAAAGCATGCATCATGTGGTGGCTCTCAACTAGGTCACCACCGTCACTCTTATCATGCATTCGGAAATAAATGGGTTCCGAGGAACACAAGGGTATCATGGTCAAAGGGCTGCTTGCCTGGATTGGCTTGGTTTTCAAGGTCTTCAAATCCTTCCACTCCTTCTTCTTCGGCAACCTCGTCAAACACGGTATCTAATCGACGCAATAAACAACAGGAAAATAAGACTATAATAAAAACAAAAAAACCAAAGTGCTCAGAAAAATGTCAACCTATTTTTATCAAATACTAGAGGGAAAACTAAGATGGCAACAATTCTTAGTTTGAGTTTTGGAGTGACAGAATGGGGTACATGAATTTTTGAACAGAGGTTTTAGTGTTCAAATATGAATTTAAATTCGAACAAAACAGAAAAGGTTCATGGATATGGGTGAAAGTGACATCATTAAATAGGTTGGATTTTTACAAGTTTTTAGGAACTGGAATTAATTTATTTGGACAAATATTTAATCCTGTGGAGTTATTTGAAAATCTCACAGAAAAGAAAAAGAAAAAGGGCCCTGTGCCACTGGGCCAGAACGGCCACAGTGCAGCAGGCCCAGGGCGAATAGCCCACCGCACGGGCGCCAGAGCGCGCGCTAGGGTTTTCAAACCTGACGGGCGGGGCCCGGCGTCAGTGAGAGGAGAGAGGAGCGAGGGCGAGGGGAGGCTGACAGGCGGGACCCGCCTGTCATCCCTAACCCTCCGGTAGAGAGCCGGCGAGCTCACCGGCGACGACTCGAGGCACGACAGGGCGAGCCGAGGGCAGGGATGGACTCAGCGAGGTGTCGCCGATCTGGTGGAGGTGAAGTGGGTCACCGGAGTGGCCTCGTTCGCCGGCGGCGAGGTCACGCAGCGGAGGAGCTGCGGGTGAAGGTTGCTCCGGTCGATTCCGGCAGCTGCAGAGAGGGAAAAGAGGGGGAAACGAGTCAGTGGGACGTTGTGATGCTAGATCGAGCGAGAGGAGTGGCTGGGACGGCCTGTACCGGGCAGACGACGGCGAGCCGCCGCGGTGGAGCTCGAGCTCGATCTCGAGCTCAGGCCTGTATGGAGTGGGGTGTGTGGCGCAGGGGGGAGATTGAGTGGGTGAGAGAGCCGTTGGTGAGGAGAGGAGGAGCTCGGGGGGTCCTTTTATAGGCGAACGGCGAGGTGCCGTGGACCTGTGCGCCGGCGAGCCTCTGCTTGTTGCCACATGGCTCGGGAGGCGCTGGGGTGGTGTCTGCGGGGTTGCTGGACGAGGTCCAGGGCTGGGGAGAGGAAGAGAGGGAGCGGGGGAAGCTTCCAGGGCCGCGCGCGTGTGAGGCCGAGGACTAGAGCTCGCGGGCGGTCGGCGCGCGTGCGAGGGCATCCATAGGAGGGAGAAGGAGGAGGGGGACATCGCTGGGGGGTGTTGCGGATGCCGAGGCACATCGAACGGCGCAAGGGGGGAGCACGAGGTGGTCGGGGGCGGCTGATTGGAGGAGGCTACAGTGCGGGCGTGCACTGTAGCGTGCCTATTGCATGCCAGGGCATGCCGTTGGCTGGCTGGGCGCGTCCACCTTGTCTGGGGGGCCAGGCACGGAGTAAACACACGGGCTGTGACCATGGTTGTCCAGTGGAAGAGGATGGAAGTTGAGAGAAGGTAAGAACTGGGCTGTCCAGCAAGGTAAAATGGGGTTTTCACCCTTCAATTATTGTGCTCTGGTCATGGGAGAGTTACTAGAGGTAGAGGGTGACTAGGTGATGCTGTGGTAAAAAGTTGAATCAAAGGTTAATAGTAAAAGGGGGAAAAACAGTGGTTTTGGTAAAATGGCAGACGGTGTTTGATGATGTTTTGGGCAAGCAAATGACTTCAAATAGCCATGACACTTAACAGGATTGAATGGCATATGGAAATAGGGTGTTTCACCAAGTTTGGGCTTATTTGGAGAAACTTGCCAATGTAACTTTGGTGAACCCTAGAAATCAACAGAAATGGTTTCACCATGTTTGAGTCAAGCTAATCATCTCCCCTTGATGCACCACTTGGTGTAGTGTCATCATTTGGGGTTGTGATCATGCCCACAAAGTTTGAAGTCCCAAGTAAAAAGTTGGTAATGTAAAGTTGTTCAAATTTGAATTTGAACAGAAATGGTTTTGGGGTACTCAGATCAAGTTACCCTTCTCCAAAGCTTGTGCCATATGGTCTAGATGCCTTATTAGACCATTCTAGCATCTGTACCAAGTTTGAGAGCATTTGGACAAGTTTGGCAATGTAAAGTTGCTCAAACTTCAGATATGGATAGAATGGGTTTGAGGGGTTTTGATGATGTTTTCTTGCTTCCCAAGGCATGGGGTTTGGCAACATCATCAAATAGGTCATATATGACATGATAGAATTTCCCTGGAATTTTTAGAGAATATTTCCTTTGTAAATATTTCAAAAGCTTGAAATATCTAGAAAGGGTTTCTGAGGGATTTGTCCAATATTTTGAACATGACCAAGTGTTGAAACTCTTATATATGGACAATATATGTCCTATGAGTCTCCCTGAATTTTGGCAAATATTTTTGAAATAATTAAATATTTTTTCCCTATTAAAGACCATTTCTGGCCTTAAGAAAAATCTTTTAAATAAAATAGGAAAATAACTTTTAAAATTATACTTTTGTGGTTTTTGGGAGTCCTATATCTACTAGGTTTCAAATATACGTTTTGAAATAATTTTCTCACCCTAAATCAAGCACTTGCAGTGCAAACCTTAATTCAGGGGTTTTTGGAATACTAATTTTAGAAAATACACTTTGGCCAAATTAATTTTATAAGAAAATACTATACTGCTATAAACACTTGGTATGATCATTGGGCAGAAGTTTTGGGTAAGGAGATGAAATTTACAAGAGGGAGTAGTTGACTTTAAAGAGCACTTGAGAAACACAGGGAGAAAAACTTAATTCCAAATAAAAGCCAAATGATGCCAAAAATTTTTTTGGCTGGTCCAAATTTTCATGCTTTGTTGATGCAAATGACATGTTACAAAATGCAGGGTGTGACAGACCTACCCCCCTTACAAGAATCTCGTCCCCGAGATTCCTAAACTAGGTCTTAAAAGAGATCGGGATACTCGGATCTAAGATAGTCTTTGCGTTCCCAGGTTGCTTCTGCTTCCGTGTGGTTGCTCCACTGGACCTTGAAGTACTTAATGGTGCGGCTTCGCATTCGTCGTTCTGCTTCATCCAGAATGCGAATGGGCTTCTCGCGGTAGGTTAAATCAGGCTGAAGATCAATAGCTTCGTGATCAACATCCTTGTAGAGATCAGGCTTGTTTGGAACTTGAAGACACTTCCTGAGTTGTGACACGTGGAATACGTTGTGCACATCGGATAGCTCAGGTGGTAGTTCCAACTGGTAAGCCACTTCTCCTCGTCGTGCAGTGATCTCAAAGGGTCCAATGAACCTTGGTGCGAGCTTCCCCTTAACGTGGAAACGCTTGGTTCCCTTTAGAGGAGTTACCCGCAGGTACACATGGTCTCCGACATGGAAACTCATATCCCGACGGTGAGTGTCAGCATAGCTCTTCTGCCTTGACCTGGCTGCCTTCAAACGTTCTCTGACTAGTTGGACTTGCTCTTCTGCTTCACGGAGAATATCCGGTCCAAAGACTAGCCCTTCTCCAGTCTCTGACCAGTTGAGGGGTGTGCGACATATGCGTCCGTACAACACCTCAAATGGTGCCATCTGAAGGCTCGACTGACAACTGTTGTTATAGGAGAACTCGGCAAAAGGGAGGCAATCTTCCCACTTGGCTCCATATGCCAAAACACAGGCTCGGAGCATGTCTTCGAGAATTTGATTTACTCGTTCTGTCTGACCTCCGGTCTGTGGGTGGAAAGCCGTGCTGAAAGACAACTTGGTTCCCAAGGCTTCTTGGAAATTCTTCCAGAACCTTGAGGTGAACTGGGTTCCTCGATCTGACACAATCTCCTTGGGAAAGGCTTACGATTCTGTCGATGTAGAGAGCTGCCAGCCGGTTGCCATTATAAGTAGTCTTGACAGGAATGAAATGGGCTACCTTGGTCAAATGGTCGACTATGACCCAGATGGAGTCATGTCCTCTATTCGACCTTGGTAATCCAGTGATGAAGTCCATTCCGACTTTATCCCACTTCCACTCAGGAACCTTGAGTGGTTGGAGCAATCCAGCGGGTCGCTGATATTCAGCCTTGACCCTTTGGCACACATCACACTTTGCAACATAGGTTGCAATCTCTCTTTTCATCCCGTGCCACCAAAATCTTTCCTTCAAGTCCTGATACATCTCCTAAGGGCCTTCCGCCTCGGTACGCGATAGCGGATTGTCCGGGAGGCGCACCTTCCTTCTTGATCCTATCCGTCTTCTCTTGTGCTCGACGAAGAAGTGCCTTGGTCTTGTGAAGTTCTTCTCGGAGCTTCATCGATTCCGAGGCCAAATCTTGTGCCAAGCTGTCGGCACATAGGCTGAAGTAGGTCTGGAATCGAAGTGGAAGTCCTTCCTTCAGTGGAGGGGCTTGTGCGCTGCTTTCAACTTCACCTTCCTTTCGGTAAGGCAAGAAGCGGGTTGTCATCTTGGCTACCATCTCCGGAAGAAGCTCGCGGAGACGGGTTAGTGCCTTGAGTGCATCAGCCTCGACAACGAGAGGTAGTGTTGCCATCTGGGGTCCCTCGAAGAACCAACTTGTGGGAGGATCGTTTGCCTTCACGATCACCTCCACATGGTACTCCACCTCAGTGTCGCTAACCCAATGCTCAAGGTAGGCGAGGATGGGCGCTCGGTGGAACTAGCACTCCTGGAGGCTATCCTCGAGAAGCAATTGAAACCCAGTGGTCAGGTGCTCTTCAGGTACATCGGCCATGTACAAAGGTTGAATATGAGAGGTTAATAAGCCGATGATATCTCAGGTTGGTAAGGTTCAGAAAAGAAGAGAGGTTCAGAAGGTTTTTGAAAAGGGTCTCGTCTAACTAACGCCCATGCTAACTAAGGCTTCCTACAGTCCGGATGGCTCTGATACCAGCTCTGTGGGGACCCCGACTTAAGAGTCGAGATCACCGAATGCACGTGTACAGTGATCCCAGAGATCAATGCTCACTGAACACACAGAAGCTGAATAACAAGAGTCTTACATCCATACATACCGTCTTACACAAATTATGACCATTATGGCCAAGTCTTACATAGATAAAGCCTCAAGGGCTGAATAGCAAATAACTCGAATAGCAGAAGTCTTCGTAGATAAGTAGAACCCATGCCATCTGCCTTAACCCTACAGGCATTCCGACTGGGAAAACGTCCTAGTTCGCATGTTTGTCTCCATAGAATTCTTCTTCAAATTCCTGCTCCTCCATGCCTGGCAAATTAAATAACCAGTGGCAAGCCAATGAGTACTTTGAATGTACTCGCAAGCAACCCATGAATGGTTCAAGGTAACAATGCAAATATACAACAACGAGCAGTCTAGCTACAAGCTAGATTAAATATTCTTCCATCGTGTAACATGCATCAATAAATTTGGGTAACCTCGAAGACGGGTTACAGATATCAACATGAATAGGATTCAGCTCAACGAGTCAAGTCACCACCTTGACTCAACACACACGCATACTTTCACCGAGATTGTAAAATTCTGGACATAGTTTAAGTAGCACCACCCAACTGTCCATGACCGTGGACACGGCTATTCGAATAGTTTTACACTCTGCAGAGGTTTCGCACTTTACCCACAAGATCCGGGAAGCTTTCGTGTCACCCACGATCCCGCAGTACCTCAAGTACTCGGGGGAAGCACCCGGTCATTATCTTTCCCTAGACGACACTAGCATAGAGTCCACTCGCTGGTGCACGGCCCTCGAATACAAACAATAGATTATGGGACTTGCCCTATTTTCAATGTCACGCGTACACGAAGGGACAAACGGTGTGTCCGGTGCCCTGTAAAAACAGTCATGGTCGTCTATCCAAGCACGACCCCGTCCCGAGAGTGACCTCAAGTCCTTCCCGTCACTAGTTATGCGGGCACCATGCTAGTATCAGCCTAAGTAATCAATAATGCCCCATCCCATAAGGGGTAGAGTGGTTGCACATGTTTGGTTGGGACGGTAGTCACACATAAATCTAATCCATCATTTCACACACAAGATCTTTATTGGCACACCACTTCTTCCTCAAGTGATGACCTAACTCAACATCACCCTCGGGCATTAGGGGCACCTGATGTTTTTTTTGAAAAGAATGCAACCACGAAGGTGTCATGGCACACATGCATCTCTAAGCATCACTACTAATCATTTGCATTGCATCTAAACATCTAGTAAGATCATGAGTAAAGCATGCATCATGTGGTGGCTCTCAACTAGGTCACCACCGTCACTCTTATCATGCATTCGGAAATAAATGGGTTCCGAGGAACACAAGGGTATCATGGTCAAAGGGCTGCTTGCCTGGATTGGCTTGGTCTTCAAGGTCTTCAAATACTTCCCCTCCTTCTTCTTCGGCAACCTCGTCAAACACGGTACCTAATCGCTGCAATAAACAACGGGAAAATAAGGCTATAATAAAAACAGAAAAACCAAAGTGCCCAAAAAAATGTCAACCTATTTTTATCAAATACTAGAGGGAAAACTAAGATGGAAAAAATTCTTAGTTTGAGTTTTGGAGTGACAGAATGGGGTACATGAATTTTTGAACAGAGGTTTTAGTGTTCAAATATGAATTTAAATTCGAACAGAACAGAAAAGGTTCATGGATATGGGTGAAAGTGACATCATTAAATAGGTTGGATTTTTACAAGTTTTTAGGAACTGGAATTAATTTATTTGGACAAATATTTAATCCTGTGGAATTATTTGAAAATCTCACAAAAAAGAAAAAGAAAAAGGGCCCTGTGCCACTGGGCCAGAATGGCCACAGTGCAGCAGGCCCAGGGCGAACAGCCCACCGCACGGGCGCCAGCGCGTGTGCCAGGGTTTTCAAACCTGACGGGCAGGGCCCGGCGTCAGTGAGAGGAGAGAGGAGCGAGGGCGAGGGGAGGCTGACAGGCGGGACCCGCTTGTCATCCCTAACCCTCCGGCAGAGAGCCGGCGAGCTCACCGGCGATGACTCGGGGCACGACAGGGCGAGCTGAGGGCAGGGATGGACTCAGGGATGTGTCGCCGATCTGGTGGAGGTGAAGTGGGTCGCCGGAGTGGCCTGGTTCGCCGGCGGCGAGGTCACGCGGCGGAGGACCTGCGGGCGAAGGTTTCTCCGGTCGATTCCGGCAGCTGCAGAGAGGGAAAAGAGGGGGAAACGAGTCAGTGGGACGTTGTGATGCTAGATCGAGCGAGAGGAGTGGCTGGGACGGCCCATACCGAGCAGACGATGGCGAGCCGCCGCGGCGGAGCTCGATCTCGATCTCGAGCTCGGGCCTGTCTGGAGTGGGGTGTGTGGCGCAGGGGGGAGATTGAGTGGGTGAGAGAGCCATTGGTGAGGAGAGGAGGAGCTCGGGGGGTCCTTTTATAGGCGAACGGCGAGGTGCCGTGGACCTGTGCGCCGGCGAGCCTCTACTCGTTGCCACAGGGCTCGAGAGGCGCTGGGGTGGTGTCTGCGGGGTTGCTGGATGAGGTCCAGGGCTGGGGAGAGGAAGAGAGGGAGCAGGGGAAGCTTCCAGAGCCGTGTGCGTGTGAGGCCGAGGACTGGAGCTCGCGGGCGGCCGGCGCGCGTGCGAGGGCATCCACGGAGGGAGAAGGAGGAGGGGGACAGCGCCGGGGGGTGTTGCGGACACCGAGGCGCATCGAACGGCGCGAGGGGGAGCACGAGGTGGTCGAGGGCGGCTGATTGGAGGAGGCTACAGTGCGGGCGTGCACTGTAGCATGCTCTGGAGCGTGCCTATTGCATGCCAGGGCATGCCGTTGGCTGGCTAGGCGCGTCCACCTTGTTTGGGGAGCCAGGCACGGAGTAAACAAACGGGCCGTGGCCTTGGATGCCTCGGTTGTCCAGTGGAAGAGGAGGGAAGTTGAGAGAAGGTAAGAACTGGGCTGTCCAGCAAGGTAAAATGGGGTTTTCACCCTTCAATTATTGAGCTCTGTTCATGGGAGAGTTACTGGAGGTAGAGGGTGACTAGGTGATGCTGTGGTAAAAAGTTGAATCAAAGGTTAATAGTAAAAGGGGGCAAAACAGTGGTTTTGGTAAAATGGCAGACGGTGTTTGATGATGTTTTGGGCAAGCAAATGACTTCAAATAGCCATGACACTTAACAGGATTGAATGGCATATGGAAATAGGGTGTTTCACCAAGTTTGGGCTTATTTGGAGAAACTTGCCAATGTAACTTTGGTGAACCCTAGAAATCAACAGAAATGGTTTCACCATGTTTGAGTCAAGCTAATCATCTCCCCTTGATGCACCACTTGGTGTAGTGTCATCATTTGGGGTTGTGATCATGCCCACAAAGTTTGAAGCCCCAAGTAAATAGTTGGTAATGTAAAGTTGTTCAAATTTGAATTTGAACAGAAATGGTTTTGGGGTACTTAAATCAAGTTACCCTTCTCCAAAGCTTGTGCCATTTGGTCTAGATGCCTTATTAGACCATTCTAGCATGTGTACCAAGTTTGAGAGCATTTGGACAAGTTTGGTAATGTAAATTTGCTCAAACTTCAGATATGGACATAATGGTTTTGAGGGGTTTTGATGATGTTTTCTTGCTTCCCAAGGCATGGGGTTTGGCAAGATCATCAAATAGGTCATATATGACATGATAGAATTTCCCTGGAATTTTTAGAGAATATTTCCTTTATAAATATTTCAAAAGCTTGAAATATCCAGAAATGGTTTCTAAGGGATTTGTCCAATATTTTGAACATGATCAAGTGTTGAAACTCTTATATATGGACAATATATGTCCTATGAGTCTCCCTGAAGTTTGGCAAATATTTTTGAAATAATTAAATAATTTTTCCCTATTGAAGACATTTCTGGCCTTGAGAAAAAGCTTTTAAATAAAATAGGAAAATAACTTTTAAAATTATACTTTTGTGGTTTCTGGGAGTCCTATATCTACTAGGTTTCAAATATACTTTTTGAAATAATTTTCTCACCCTAAATCAAGCACTTGCAGTGCAAACCTCAATTCAAGGGTTTTTGGAATACTAATTTTAGAAAATACACTTTGGCCAAATTTATTTTATAAGAAAATACTATACTGCTATAAACACTTGGTATGATCATTGGGCAGAAGTTTTGGGTAAGGAGATGAAATTTACAAGAGGGAGTAGTTGACTTTAAAGAGCACTTGAGAAACACAGGGAGAAAAACTTAATTCCAAATAAAAGCCAAATGATGCCAAATTTTTTTTGCTGGTCCAAATTTTCATGCTTTATTGATGCAAATGACATGTTACAAAATGCAGGGTGTGACATAAACGCTGTGCATGGAGAGCTACACAACTTCGAAAGGAATCAAGTATGGACATTGGTTGAGAAGCCCAACGATGATCAAAATGTCAACCAAGTGGGTGTTTCAGAATAAGCAAGATGAAGATGGAAAATTTGTATGCAACAAGGCCCGTATCGTGGCACAAGGCTACACTCAAGTTGAAGGTATCGACTATGGTGAGACATATGCCCCCATTGCTAGATTTCAGTCCATTCACATTTTACTTGCTTGTGCCAATCATCATGATATCACTTTATACCAAATGGACATTAAAAGTGCTTTTCTAAATAGTGAAATTGAGGAGGAAGTTTATGTTAGATAACCTCCTGACTTTGTTAATCCCAAGAAACCTAATCATGTTTACAAACTTTAGAAACTCTTTATGGTCTTAAACAAGCTCCCAGAGCTTGGTATAAATGCTTGACCAACTTTCTTATTGAAAAAGGCTTCGAATTTGGGAAGATTGATTCTACTCTTTTTTATTAAAAGGGTTATATGGAGAATTATTTGTATGCCAAAGTTATGTGGATGATATAAAATTTGGTTCTACTAACCCTCATTTTAGTGAAAAGTTTGGTAGGCTAATGTCGGAGAAGTTTGAGATGTCTGTGCTGAGTGAACTTATTTTTTTTCCTTGGATTGCAAATTAAGAAAACAAAGGAAGGTACCTTTGTCTCACAAACAAAGTATACCAAGGATCTCTTCAAAAAGTTAAACTTGCAAGAAATCAAAGCTATGAAAACTCCCATGCCTACTAGTGGATATCTTGACTTGATGAAGGATGGAAACCCGGTTGACCAAAATGTTTACCGATCTATGATTGGTTCATTATTATATCTTTGTACCCCCTATCTCGATATTATGCTAAGTGTGTGCATGTGTGCACGATATCAAGGGGTTCCAAATGAATGTCATCTTAAGGCCGTGAAAAGGATAGTGAGATAATTCATACACCAAAATTTGGCATTTGGTATCCTAAGAGGTCATCTTTCGATCTTGTTGGCTATTCCGGCTGGGACTATGCCGGTGACAATGTTGACAAGAGGTCCACTTTGGGCACTTGTCAATTTCTTGGTAGATCCCTTTTCTCTTAGTCCTCCAAGAAACAAAAATTGGTATCCTTATCCACCGCCGAAGTGGAATACATTGCTACTGTATCATGTTGTGCTCAATTACTTTGGATAACCCAAACTCTTAAAGATTATGGGATATATGTGAAACAAGTTCCATAGCTTTGTCACAATGAAAGTGCTATTAAGATTGCTCATAATCCCGTGCCACATTCTCGAACTTAGCATATCGAAGTTTGACATCATTTCATTCATGGCCATGTTGCTAAAGGAGATATCAATCTTAAGCATGTACGTATCGATAAGCAATTAGCGGATATATTCACTAAACCTCTTGATGAAAAGATATCATTGATGCCTCAATATTGGAATAGAGATTCCATTTGGATACATGCAAGGCATGAGCCTTTGTGACTAATCCTTGACACTTCTCTTATGATGATGATCATTTATCTTGGATATACATTTTCACCCTTGCATGTTATCTAACTCTTGTTGGTACTTGGATGAGCCACAATCTGTGAGATTGCATATCACTCACATCTTGAGCAATCTCTACATCACCAAGTATCTATGCTTTGGTTGTTGAAATCAAGGAAGCATGAAACCACTCAACATATCCTTTGACAATATTTATATGATGAACTTCACTCTTGTCAACTTCGATACACAAGTGCTATTCCTTGCAAAACTAACCCATTTAGGAAGATGAACTTCAACTCCAAAGGATGCTTCTAACTCTTAATGGACTACCTCATGGGCATTCAACATAAGTTAAACTATATGATCAAGTTCAACACCAACCCAAGGTATGTATTTTCCATTGAGAAGCTTTACTCCAAGTCATGAGCTAAAGCAACTCAACAAGATGTGAATACATCAAGATGCTTAAATGAAAATGGCAACCCTATTTTTAGCTTGAATGATTAGTATGATCTATGATAAGTGTTTCCAGTTGACTCCCAAGTCAATCTACTCTAACATAGGTGGCTATGTTGCTGACCATCTCTAGATGAAGTTCTCTAGTATTTATATCTCTTATTTTACATTTTCTTTGCATTTCTTATTACTATTGTGTTTCCCTTTTATTACAAAAAAATTCATCTAGGTTCTCCTTGTTTCTATCATGTTCTGATTTGACCTATCCAACAAATTCCTTGCAAATCCTTATACAAATTGCTTGAAAATCCTTGTGAAATTTCATTTGCAAAGTGACTTGAGTTGACAAATGTTTTCTTCTCGAGTGAACTCGGTTCCACCAATTTCAGCCTATCGGCCAGACCGAAATACAAGTTCTACTTGTATGCAGCTCATCGGTTCAACCGAAACGGACTCACTCGATCTCACCAATGAGCACCTTCAGTACCTCTGCTATATTGGAGTCACCGATTGAAACAAATTGGTGCCACCAATTTCACTGCTAAGAAAACCTTTTGTCATCCTCTACTGTTAATTTTCTTCAGCTCCACTCAATTATTCTTTTCCTCTGTATGCATCTTGAGTTGCATTCTGCCTTGTTTGTGTCTCTCCAGGACCATTCTCACCTGACTCATATCCCTGAAGGACCCTTCTTGGAAATTGTTGTCAATGGGGAGAGAGAGCTCTCCTTGAGAGAGTTTGAGAGATAGAGCACATCAAAGCTTATCCTCACAAAACTCTTCTCAGAAGGGAAGGGAGATGCAATGTTATAAGAGGAGAGAAGTCACATATCTTTAAGAGGGAAAAGACATGTTAGTTTCTATTTTGAGATATTGTTATTGGATAATTTCTTTTCTGATTGACTTACTTATCTTTGCTCTAATTTTATCTCACCCTATATTCTCCCATTATCTATTGCATTCTGCGAACTAGGGTACCCAGACTTGCGGCTGTCGGTGTTCTGGGAATGGGGGTACCCAGACTTGCTTATCTGCGGCCCAGGGCATAGCTCACCAGGCGGCATGGTACGGCCCAACATCTTCAGCGATCACTCAAGACCCTCGCGAGGGGCCAAGCCTCGCGAGGCGGACGACACAAGGCATCCCCTGGGGCGGCCTCACCAGGCCGGCTCATGAGGATCAGATATATCGGGGCGAGGGACGCCTCGCGAGGTCCTCGTAACATGAGCAGTGGCGACCAAGGCCAGGCGGGCGCCAGCGGGCGCAGTGTGCCAGTTTCCCCTTTGGTGCTAAAGGAGCAAGTGCAGACGAAGAGTCCCGAGGCGTCAGGCAAAGGTTTCCATATCGGTGCAATGAGACCAAGACCAGCAGGACAGCAGGATAGAGGTCATCGCGGAGCCCACGGCGGCGTCACCACCGGAGCCTTTTGGCAGGCGAAGACCACCTTTTGGCAGGATAGCATGTACTATCTGTCCCCCTGCAAATTTGGCCGTTGTGGGATCCCTTCCCTCTCAATATTTGGGAAGAGGACCTGAGTCACTATAAATAGGACTAGCCACCACCATTGGGATGATCTCATCAGAGAGGGAGTTGATCTCACCTAGAGTTGATCGGATAGAAGGCCACACACCACCAGCTCACTCGAGCACAAGAACTCCTCTCCTCAGGAGGCAGTTCATCCATGTACTAGTTCTTCCTCAGCCACCAAGGCAATCCACCACACCACACTGGAATAGGGTATTACACCATAATGGTGGCCCAAACCAGTATAAAACTTGTGTCCCTTGTTCTTCGGATATGACGAGCTAGGCCTAGGGTTGTTGAGTAGACGAGCTAGGGCGGATCTTCGTGCGCACCCCAGAGTTCGAACCTTAAGGGTTTTGCCGAAACCTTAGATCCGACATTTGGCGCGCCAGGTAGGGGTGTACCGAAGCTTCCTCCTCATGTGTCCCACTCTCCGCTCGCCGAGTTCTCATGGCGGGCATCCCTCCTCCGACGGGCTTGGTGGCTGCGCATGGCGGTGCTCCGGGCCACCGGGCCTTCACCCGCGCCTTACGTTGGGTACAGTGGCCACCCAGGTTCAGGCCGAATCTGCCACCTCGCTACAACGGGGCAGGAGACCCGTTCGTCTTCCTCCAGGCCTACGAAGAGGCCATCTCGGCGGCCGGTGGCGACGTCAAGGTCATGGCAAGCTGGCTCCCCATGGCGCTCAACGGCGTGCCACGCGCCTGGTTCTTTAGCTTGCCAGAATCGTCCGTGGTGTCCTGGGAGGAGCTGCACGACCTCTTCGTCGCACTCTTCGGGGCCTCGATGCGCCTCGCAGTCGCGGCCCTCCTCGGCGGCTCCTAAGCGCCACCCTCCGACCGTCACATCAAGCAAATATTTCGCCAGACATGCATCGTCTGCATATGCTAGGGGCTCCTCCTGGATGGGTGACGCCCAAGGCTAACCTCGCCTTCAACTCGGGAGACCACCCTGCCTCCACTGCGGGCTCAGGCGCCCTCTTGATGCTCCGCACCCCCACCATCTTCAACGTGGCAGTCAACAAGGCCCTCATCGACGGTGGGGCGGGCCTCAACATGCTCTCAGTGGAAGCCTTAAGCTTGCTCCAAGTGCCACTCGAGCGGCTACACCCCACCAAACCCTTCTCTGGAGTCAGCAGCGGTTCCACCAGCCCTCTAGGGCAGATCCGCTTCCCGGTCACCTTCGGCACCCGAAATAACAACCGCACCAAGCTGATCGACTTTGACATCGCCCGGATCAGCCTCCCGTACAACGCCATCCTCGGGTACCCCGCGCTCACTCAGTTCATGGTCGTGACCCATCCGGCCTATAACCTCATGAAGATGCCAGGGAGCAGCGGAGTTCTTACCGTGACGGGGAACACAAGGGAAGCTCTGGCAGCCCTCAAGCGTGTCTTCCGGACCACCGCGGCGCCGCGTCCTGCCAATGAAGCCACCCCTGGGACCGAGGGGGCTGCACCGGCCAAGAAGAAGCAACTTTTCTCCCAAGACCAAGCCGGGACAAAGCAGGTGCCGGTGGATGAACACGAGCCATCAGGTGTCGCCTTCACCATAGGTGCTGGAATCCTCCCAACTCAAAAACAGGCGCTGGTCGGGTTCCTACGCGCGAACAGGGGCATGTTCGCATGGAAACCTAAGGATCTGGTGGGAGTCCCGCGAGAGGTGATCAAGCACCACCTAAACGTGTGCCCCAATATGCGCCCCATGAAGCAGAAGGCCAAGCGCCAATCTACGGAGAAGCAGTCCTTCATCGTACAAGAGACTCATAAGCTGGAGGCGGCAGGTGTCATCCGCGAGGTCCGGTACCCGGAGTGGGTGGCAAGCTCCGTCATCGTGCCCAAGAAAGGGGGAAAAGAGCGCATGTGTGTCGACTTCACCAACCTCAACAAAGCTTGTCCACAAGACCCGTTTCCTCTACCCCGCATCGATTAGATCATCGACTCCACCGCCGAGTGCGACTTGTTGTGTTTCCTGGATGCCTTCTCAGGGTACAACCAGATCAAGATGGCACTGCAAGACGTTGAGAAGACTGCCTTCCTCACCCCGTGTGGAGTGTACTGGTACACATGTATGCCGTTTGGGCTATGGAATACAGGAGCAACCTTTCAGCGGTTAATGCACATCGCACTGGGGAAACAGCTCGGGAGAAACGCTGATGCGTATGTAGATGACATCATGGTAAAATATCAGGAGGCCTCGACCCTCATCACAGATTTGGAAGAGACCTTCACCAACCTGCGCAAGGTAGACCTGCGGCTTAACCCGGAGAAGTGCGTGTTCGGTGTCCCTTCAGGCAAGCTCTTGGGCTTCCTGGTGTCGCACCAAGGAATTGAGGCAAACCCCGAGAAGGTCAAGGCCATAGAAAAGATGAGTCCGCCCAAGAACCTCAAGGAGATGCAGAAGCTAGCCGGCTGTGTAACGTTGCTGGGGAGTTTCATCTCCAAGCTAGGGAGAGAGCCCTCCCTTTCTTCAAACTGATGAAAAGGAAGGGCCCGTTCGAATGGACCCCTAAGGCCAATGTGGCATTCGAAGACCTCAAGAGATACCTCACCAGCCCACTAGTGATGGTGGCACCCAAGCCTCAAGAACCATTGGTGCTTTACCTGGCCGCAACACCGCATTCAGCCAGTGCAGCACTGGTGGCTGTACGAGAGGAGCGTCAAAACAAGACCTTGACACCCAAGGGCGGCACTCCCGGGGCCCCATCAGGGCCGAAGGGCGACCGCGTCCTGCAAGACGACTCCCCTGAGGCCGCTGTTACCCCAGCTGACGACCAAGCCCCTGGAGTGCCTCTACCTAGTCAGACCCCACAGCCGCAGGCAAGTCCGGACCTCATCCCCGTCGAGCACCTGGTATACTTCGTCAGCATGGTGCTTCATGACGCCCACGCACGTTATCCCATGCCACAGAAGCTCCTGCTTGCGCTCCTTGTCGCTTTACGAAAGTTGATTTCCAGGGCCACCCTATCAAGGTCGTCTCAGCTTACCCCCTGGAAAGGGTACTCCGGAGCCCAAACGCGGTAGGAAGGGTCGCGGAATGGAATATAGTGCTGCATGCGTTCCATCTCGAGTTCAGCAACACCAGGGTCATCAAGGGGGCCGCACTTGATGACTTCATGGCAGAATGGACCGACGCCCCAGGGCCCGAAGCGAGTCCGAACAAATCTCTCTTGCCAGGGAGCGAAGCACCAGATGGCTGGGTCATGTACTTTGATGACACATTCACCCGCTAGGGTGCGGGGGCTGGGGCTGTGCTCATCTTGCCCACTCAAGACAAGCTCTACTACGTCGTGCAGCTCTGCTTTCAGCCAGGCGATAAGGTTTCAAAAAACACCATGGAATACGAGGGCCTCATCGCTGACCTCAAGGTGGCGATAGCCCTAGGGGTGAAACGCCTCGTCATCAGGGGTGACTCCCAGCTCCTCGTCAACTTCTCCAACAAGGTGTACGAGCCAAAGGACGAGCATATGGAGGCATACCTTGCAGAGGTACGCAAGATGGAGAAGCAGTTCCTGGTCCTGGAGCTGGAACATGTGCCCCGCGGCACTAATAAGGAGGTCGACGACATCGCCAAGAGAGCATCCATGCGCCTGCCCCAGGAGCCTGGCGTCTTCGAGGAAAGGCTCCTCAGGCCCTCGGCGTTACCCCCATGGGAAGGACCAGCGAAGCCTCAGGAGGAACTCCCGCAGCCACCGACCTCGAGAGCCCCCGCCTGTGGCCCGGCCTCAGGAGCTCGCTTGCTCCTTGCGCTTGAGCCTCATGAGGGATGGTGGACTGAGGAATTCAAGTCATACCTGGTGCGAGGAGTGTTGCCAGAAAAGGAGGAAGATGTCGAGCGCGTGGCCTGACAGGCTATGGCGTACTGCATCCAAGACGGTGAGCTTTACAGCAAGCAACCGAATGACGTTTCTTTGCGATGCATCTCCAGGAAGCAGGGTGGCGAGCTGCTAGCCGACATCCACACCGGGGACTGCGGATACCACTCATCGTCGCACACCTTGGTCGGCAAGGCGTTCCGCGGTGATTTTTACTGGCCCACGGCACTTAACGATGTCGTCGAACTGGTAAAGTCTTGCGAGGCTTGCCAGTTCCATGCCAAGCAGATCCATCAACCGGCCCAGGGCCTCCAAACCATCCCACTTTCCTATCCTTTCGCTGTCTGGGGGCTGGACATCCTGGGCCCCTTCCCTCAAGTGCCCGGGGGCTACTGATACCTCTACGTCGCTGTCGACAAGTTTACCGAATGGGCTGAGGTGGAAGCAGTCTGAACCATCCTAGCCGGCTCCACAGTCAAGTTCATTAAGGGCTTCGTAAACCGGCTCGGGGTCCCTAACCGCATCATCACTGACAACGGCTCGCAGTTCACTAGTAACCTATTCAAGACATACTGTGCTAACCTTGGAATGCAGATTTTCTACGCCTCTATAACACACCCTAGGAGCAATGGCTAGGCTGAGCGCGCCAACGCAGAGGTCCTGAGGGGCCTCAAGACCCGGTCCTTCAAGAAGAAGCTCAAAGCCTGCGGAAGGGGTTGGCACGAGAAGCTCCCGTCCGTGATATGGTCAATCCGCACCACTGCCACCAAGCCAATGGGCGAGACTCCATTCTTCCTCGTCTATGGAGCCGAGGCGGTCCTCTCTCACGATATCAGGCACCGGTCGCCGCGAGTCTTAGCATTCGACGAGGCGCAACAAGGCTCCGTGCAGGCGACAAACCACATGCTGGGGGAGGAGCGCCGACGTGACGCTTCACTCCGGGCTGCAAGATACCAGTAGGCGTTGCGGCGGTACCATTGCCGCAGCATTCGCCCCAGGACGCTTGAGGTAGATGTCCTCGTCTTAAGGAGAGTCCTCTCCAGGGAAGGGCTGCACAAGCTCTCACCCATGTGGGAAGGGCCATTCAAGATCACTCACGTCTCCAGACTTGGCGCCGTGCGCCTGGAAATAGGGGACGGCATCCCCTTCCCGAACACATGGAATATCCGGCACCTCCGGAGGTTCTACCTGTGAAACAAGGCCCTTGTGCCTGAGAAGACTAGGCTCCGGGCCTGCGAGGAACAAGGCCCTTGCGCCTGAGAAGACTAGGCTCCGTGCCTACGAGGAACAAGGCCCTTGCGCCTGAGAAGACTAGGCTCCGTGCCTGCGAGGAACAAGGCCCTTGCGCCTGAGAAGACTAGGCTCCGTGCCTGCGAGGAACAAGGTACTTGCGCCTGAGAAGACTAGGCTCCGTGCCTGCGAGGAACAAGGCCCTTGCGCCTGAGAAGACTAGGCTCCGTGCCTGCGAGGAACAAGGCCCTTGCGCCTAAGAAGACTAGGCTCCATGCCTGCGAGGAACAAGGCCCCTGCGCTTGAGAAGCCAAGGCCCAGTTCCCGTGAAGCAAGGCTCCGGCCTGTGAAGATCTCCGTTCGTGACACGCTCACGTAGTAATGAGTGGGGCTGTACACGCCCCGGAGTCTCCGGATAGCCGCCCTCGGGCATCGGGGGCTCCCTCCCACGTCCTAGTGGCACCACTTAGCTTTGCGCTGGTGAGAAGACTAGATTAGGTGCCGGACGCGGCCGTTCATTTGCTTTTTGGAGTTGGCTTGCCCCTGTCTTCCCCTTTTAATGAATTCTGAAGGTTCTGGCGTTCCTCGATTGCTTGATTTTGATTTCTCTCTATGGTCCTCCCCTCAGTTTTTCAGGCTAGCTCAGGGAGAGTGGCATTTGCACGGCGCTCTCCCCAACACTCCCCCCTTCAGCCTCCACGAGGTGCCCAAACCAGGGCTCGTGATTGTCACGTCCCCTCATCCTTACGTCCATGCCCCACGGGTACTGTGATGAGGGGCGGCCGGCCATGCTTAGTCGCGTCAAGGAACACATGCAGTAAGGGATGACGACCACCTAACGAGTTTCAACAACCTCACGAAGGGCTGGACATCACAGGATGAAGGCAATCCCAAGTGCGTCAAGATAGGTCTCCTCGCCCTATGGGTGCGTGACACATTGGTTACGCAACAATGGATAGAGATAGTAAGAATAGTGCTGAATATCATAAGTCGCGGTTCATTACATATCTTTCCAGGGCTTCATACTTGTTGTTCGAGTAATGCAGGAGGAAAGAAAAAAAATTAAGAACGACTGACGACGACCCTTGAGGCACGACTGCTCCCGAGGACCCGCACCCCGAGCTCAGCCGGAGCCCTCCTCAGGCTTCACCCAAGCGTGACAACGAGACGACCTGGCGCCACCTTCCAGGCAGGCACGGAGGCATGGCGGCTGGTCATAGCCACCACTGCTAGAGCTGCCGCTGAAGGAGGAGCCGCCGTAGCTAGGCGAGCTGCGGCCATCGCCTAGGCCAAGAACAACGCCACCGCCATTGTCCTCAGGGCAGCACTTGGTGCGGCGCCCGTCGTCCCCAAACACCCTCATGAAGAGGGTCGAGTCGTCGCCATACCTGAAGTGAAGGGTGCATCGTCTGACCAAGCCACGCGCACGGGCGAACCTCTGCCAGCCATGAGCCAAAGCCACAACGCCTGAGGCAGAGACCTCCACCGCGACCCACAAAGCTCTGCTACAACAACCATCCGCCTACAACCAAAAGCCGACGGCGCTCGTAGCGAGGAGTTCGCCGGCGAGGGAGCGCGGGAGCTGGAGCCGGGTGCCGCCTGGGCTCTCTAACCACACGACGAACTCCAGCGCCACTTCCGGCGAGTGGGAGTGCGGCTGGGGAGGCCTGACGACCCTAGAGCGCCTCCGTTCGTCCATAGGACCGCCAACACCACAGCGGCCCCCGCCGCGGTTACAAAGGGCGGCTACGGGCATTGTGGGGATCTGCCCATGTCCGCTAGCAGCCCCGACGAGGGTCGCGGCACGCTTGCGAGGACGGACTCGTCCCCTCTTGGCTGGTGGTGAACCTGGCCCCTCCTGCCGGGCCTTCCCCTTCCCCACGGACAAAAACTTCCTGGTCGGCGCCATGAACAGATCAGCCAAGCGGGGGTAAGGAAGGAGAAGAAGCAAGAGGAACGGGGGAAGAAGATGAGCAGCGAGGACCCCTCGCTCGCCGCCTTATTTATAGTCAGGAGAAGGCCAACCGTCGGCCTCCATAATCGCAGGTAATAATGACCCTCTATGCATGCAGGGACCTTTCAAGTCGTGCAGTCACCAAGGCTGCGTGGGGAAGTGGAGACGCCCATGTCCCGTCAATTGCCATGCGTCAGATAAGGCCGCAGACTTTTGGGGCCTGGGGAGCTCTGCACTTGGCCCTTGGCTTTGCCACGAAGCCAATCCCGAGAGCACCTTGGGCCCGGGGGCTACTGTCGGCGTTCTAGGAACGGGGGTACCCAGACTTGCCTGCCTGCGGCCCAGGGCGTGGCTCACCAGGCAGCCTGGTACGGCCCAGCATCTTCAACGATCACTCAAGACCCTCGCGAGGGGCCAAGCCACGTGAGGAGGACGACACAAGGCATCCCCTGGGGCGGCCTCACCAGGCCGGCACATGAGGATCGGAGATATCCAGGCGGGGGATGCCTCGCGAGGTTCTCGTAACATGAGCAGTGACGACCAAGGCCAGGCAGGCGCCAGCAGGCACAGAGTGCCAGTTTCCCCTTTGGTGCTAAAGGAGCGGGTGCAGACGAAGAGTTCCGAGGCGTCAGGCAAAGGTTTCCATATCGGTTCAACAAGACCAAGACCAACAGGACAGCAGGACGGAGGTCATCGCTGAGCCCACGGCAGCGTCACCACCGGAGCCTTTGGGCAGGTGAAGACCACCTTTTGTCAGGATAGCTTGTACTAGCTGCCCCCCTTCAAATTTGGCCGTTGTGGGATCCCTTCCCTCTCAATATTTGGGAAGAGGACCCGGGTCGCTATATATAGGACTAGCCACCACCATTGGGATGATCTCATCAGAGAGGGAGTTGATCTCACCTAGAGTTGATCAGATAGAAGGCCACAAACCACCAGCTCACTCGAGCACAAGAACTCCTCTCCTCAGGAGGCAGTTCATCCATGTACTTGTTCTTCCTCAGCCACCAAGGCAATCCACCATACCACACTTTGATTAGGGTATTACACCACAACGGTGGCCCGAACCACTATAAATCTTGTGTCCCTTGTTCTTCGGATCTGATGAGCTAGGCCTAGGGTTGTTGAGTAGACGAGCTAGGGTGGAAGGAGAGATCTTCGTGCGCACCCCAGAGTTCGAACCTTAAGGGTTTTGCCAGAACCCTAGGTCCGACAGCGGCCCACCGCGTGGCTCCACCAATGGCACGGTACGACCCATCTTCAGCATCGGCAAGGACAAGACCCACTTGAGGGGCCAAGCCTCGTGAGGCTGACGATGCCAAGACCTCCAAGGGGAGCGACCTCCGCAGGTGGCCTCCTGAAGAGTGGAGTTTACTAGGGAAGCATCCACCTCACAAGGATCAAGTGACGCAATCCATGACGACCAAGACCAGGTGGGCGCAGAGCAGCATGTTTCCTATTTGCTGCTAAGGAAGCAAGCGCAGTCGCGAAGTCCCGAGGAATCAACCAAAGGTTTCCATTCATGTGCAATGAGACCAAGACCGCCAGGAAGGCAGGACAGATGTCATTGCCGAGCCCACCACGACGTATTGCACAGAAGCTTTGCAGGCAAAGATCACCTTTCGTCAGGGTAAGATGTACTTCCCGTCCCCTTTCAAATTGGCCGTTGTGGGTTCCCTTAAGAGGACCCAAGACACTATAAATATAGGCTGTCCACCAACATAGAAGGGGATTGAGACCGAGAACCCTCACTAGATGACACTCACACAAGAACACGCCTCCTAATGCTATTCTTCCTCTATACTAGTTCATCGCTAGCCCCCTACGAGGCTAACCACCTTAAAGCAGGAGTAGGATTTTACACCGCAAGGTGGCCCGAACCTGGATAAACTATTGAGTCCATTTCCTTTTCCATTCATCGAGCTAGGCCATGAGATCGACGAGCTAGTAGGCGAGAGAGGTTGAGTTCTTTGCACACGCCCCAGAGTTCGAAACTTTTCTTTGGTCCGCGGAGCCCTGAATCAGACATTTGGCACGCGAGGTAGGGGCGTGTCGAAAGATACTCCCCATCGGCCGTGCTCCATCCTCGCTGCTTTGCTTCCATGACAGGCGCCGCTCCACTCGCTGGACCGCCGGGCACGCTCGAAGGCGTCGCAGGCCCCTGGGCTTTCTCCCCTGCCTTGCGACGAGTGCAGTGGCCGCCGAAGTACAGGTCAGCGCTGTCACCACGGTACGATGGCACGGTGGACCCCGCGGGGGTTCCTCCAAGTGTACACGGAGGCCATCTAGGCAGCCGGCGGCGACAACAAGGTTATGGAAAATTGGCTCCCTATGGCTCTTGTAGGTGTGCCACGCGCCTGGTTTCTCGACTTGCGGTAGTGCTCAGTGGCCTCTTGGGAAGGTTTGTGTGGCTTGTTCATCACGCGTTTCGTGGCGTCGGCACCCCACATAGTCGCAGCGATCCTCGACGGGTCGCGGGCGCTAGCCTCGGACTGCCATGTCAAGCAGTTCATTCGCCAGGTGGGAGCCGCACAGTCACCTCCGGGCTAGGCGGCGCCCAAAGACGACCTTATCTTCGATTCTAGGCACCCCCACCATCTACAACGTGGCGGTCACCAAGAACCTTATCGACGGAGGTTCCTGCTTCAACGTCCTCTCCGTGGAGGAATTCGGCATACTCCATGTGCCCCATGGCCGTCTCCTCCCCACCAGGCCTTTCTCTAGGGTCATCGAGAGCTCCACATGTCCTCTGGGGCAGATCCGCCTCCCCATCACCTTCAGCACACGCAACAACTACCGTACTGAGCTCATCGACTTCGATGTCACATGCATTGGGATCCCGTACAACGCCATCCCAGGTACCCAGCTCTCGCCAAGTTCATGCCGGCGACTCACTCCGGCTACAACATTATGAAGATGCCAGGAAGTAGCGGTGTCCTCACCGTGGAAGGGGACTCCAAGGACGCACTCGCGGCCCTCGAGCTGACTTTCAAGGCCGTGGCAGCTACGCGCCCAAGCCGAGAGGGCTCGAGGGCTACGCCAACAAAGAATAAGCAGTTGTTTTCTCAAGACCGGGCGGAGACGAAGCAGGTGTAGGTTGACAAAGGGGGGATTGGGCCCTACCTTCACCATAGGCGCTAGCCTCCCCTCGGACCAGGAAGAGGCACTGGTCATCTTCCTCCGCGCGAACAAGAACATGTTTGTGTGGGAGGCGATGGACCTGGTAGGTGTTCCACGTGGGGTGATCGAGCACCACCTGATGGTGTGCCCAATACGCGCCCGGTGAAGCAGAAGGCACGGCGGCAAGCCCCAAAGAAGCAGTCATTCATCGTTCAGGAGATCTGCAAGCTGCAAGAGGCCGGTGTCATTCGGGAGGTGAGGCACCCTGACTGGCTGGCAAACCTTGTCATCATCCCCAATAAGGATGGGAAGGAGCACATGTGCGTCAATTTTACGAGCCTCAACAAGGCTTGTCCACATGACCCTTTCCTTCTTCATTGCATCGACCAGATCGTTGACTCCACTGCCGAGTGCGATTTGCTGTGCTTCCTGGATACCTTCTCGACCTATCACCAAATCAAGATGGCGGTACAAGATGTCAAGAAAATGGCCTTCCTGACCCCGTGCGGTGTGTATTGCTACACTTGCATGCGTTTCGGGCTGCGCAATGCCGGGGTGACCTTCGAGCGGTTGATGCACATCACTTTGGATCAGCAGCTTGGGAGGAACATCGAGGCAGATGTCGACGACATGTTGGTCAAATCTCAGGAGGCAAGAAATCTTGTCGAACATCTGGAGGAGATGTTTGCCAGCTTGCACAAAGTAAACCTACGGCTCAACCTAGAAAAGTGCATGTTTGGCATTCACTCCAGCAAGCTGCTAGGTTTCTTGGTGTTACACAGGGGGATCAAGGCCAACTCGATAAAAATCAAGGCCATAGAGAGGATGAGCCCACCGCAAACCCTCAAGGAGATGTAGAAGCTGGCGGGATGTGTAACCTCGCTAGAACACTTCATCTCCAAGCTAGGCAAGCGTGCCATACCGTTCTTCAATCTGATGAAAAATAAGGTACCGTTCAAGTGGACTCGAGAGGCTGATGCGGCCTTCCAAGACCTCAATAGGTACCTCACCAGCCCGCCAATGATAGTCGCGCCTCGCCCCCTTGAACCACTGGTGCTATATCTGGCTGCCACGCCTCATTCAGCCAGCACGGCACTCATGGCGGTCCGAGCGGAGCATTCGGATGAGGGTGCGCGGTGCGGCGCCACGCACCTAGCCAAGGCGTTGTGGCCCCAGGATGACACCATCGAGACCATGGGAACCTCACAAGACATCGGGACTCACGAGGATGCCGCTCCCGGGGTCACGACCGTCCCACCAAATGATCAAGCTCATGAGGTTCCCTTACCTCAGCAGGCCCAGGACCCGACCGGCGTTCCCTCCCTCGTCGAGCACCCAGTGTACTTTGTCAGCATGGTGTTATGTGATTTGTGGGCATTCTAGCCCATGCCACAGAAGCTCTTTATCACGCTCCTCGTCGCCTCCAGGAAGCTGCATCACTACTTCCAAGGCCACCCCATCAAGGTTATTTCAGCTTATCCCTTGGAGAGGGTGCTCCAAAGCCCCAACGCCGCGGGAAGGGTCGCAGAATGGAACATCGAGCTGCAGGCGTTCCAGCTATAGTTCAGCACCCCTAGGGTCATCAAGGGCGCGACCCTTGCTGACTTTGTGGCAGAATGGGCTGACGCCCCTAGACGTGAAGTAACCGAGGATCGTTCCCTCGTGCCCAAAGACGAGGCACCAGATGGTTGGGTCAAGTACTTCAACGACGCATTTGCACGCCAGGGTGCGGGGGCTGGAGCCGTGCTCATTTCGCCCACCCAGGACAAGTTCTACTATGCTGTGCAACTTTGCTTGCAGCATGGGGAGAAGGTCTCCAAAAACATCGCTGAGTATGAGGGCCTGATTTCCGGCCTCAAGGCTGCGGTAGCTCTAGGGGTTAGGTGCCTCACCATCAAGGGTGACTCCCAGCTCCTCGTCAACTTCTCCAACAAGGCATACAAGCCAAAGGACGAGCACATGGAGGCATACCTTGAAAAGGTACGCAAAACTGAAAAATGGTTCTTAGGCTTGGTATTGAAGCACGTGTCGTGTGGTACGTACAAAGAAGCAGACGACATCGCCAGAGGGCATCCCGGCGACAGCCTCAGGAGCCCGGCGTCTTCGTGGAGCGGCTTCTCAAGCCATTGGCAGCTCCCCCTACTATGGGATCGCCGCCGCTTCGGGAGGAGCTACCCCTGGAACCCTCCTCGGGTGCCCCAGCCTGTGGCCCGACCTCGGGAGCTAGCCTACTCCTCACGCTCGAGTCCTAGGAGTGGTGCTGGACCGAGGAGTTCAAGGCGTACTTCCTTTGGGGCGCTTTGCTGGAGAAGGAGGAAGACGCAGAGCATGTGGCCCGCCAGGCCACCGCATACTACATCCAAGACGGCGAGCTTTACTGAAAGCTCCCGAAAGATGTCTCTCTCTGATACATCTCCAGGGAGCAGGGGTGTGAACTGCTAGCCGACATACATGGCGGGGAATGCAGGCATCACTCCTCATCGCGCACACTTGTGGGAAAAGCATTCCGTAGCGGATTCTACTGGACCACGGCGCTCAACGACGCCACTCAATTGGTAAGAACTTGTGAGGCTTTTCAATTCCATGCTAAGCAGATCCACCAGCCCGCTCAGGGCATCTAGAGCATCCCGCTCTCGTGGCAGTTCGTGGTATGTGGGTTGGATATCCTCGTCCCGTTCCCTCGGGCACCCCGGGGCTACCACTATCTCTACATCACCATCGACTAGTTCGCCAAGTGGGCGGAGGTGGAGGCCGTCCGCACCATACCAGCTGGCTCAGCCGTCAAGTTCATCAAGGGCCTCGTGAGCCGCTTTGGGGTCCCCAACTGCATCATCACTGACAATGGCTCTCAGTTCATGAGCAACCTTTTCAAAACATATTGCGCGAACCTTGGAACTAGAATATGCTATGCTTCGGTGGTGCACCCGCAAAGTAATGGTCAGGCTGGGTGAGCCAACGTGGAGGTCATGAGGGGCCTCAAGGCGAGGAGCTTCAAGAAGAAACTTGAGGCCTGTGAGAGGGGCTGGCTGGATGAGCTCCAAGCTGTGCTGTGGTCCATCCGCATCACCGCCACCAAGCACACCAGCGAGACTCCGTTCTTCCTCGTCCACGAGGCCGAGGCGGTCCTCCCTCATGAGATCAAGCATCGCTCCCCGCGGGTCTTGGCGTTTGATGAGGCACGCCAGGACGCCTAGCGGGGGATGGACCTCATGCTGGGAAGGAGCGCCGCCGCAAAGCCTCGCTCCGTGCAGCGAGGTACCAGCAGGCGTTGCGGCGGTATCAGTGCCGCATCATCCGCTCCAGGACCCTTGAGGTGGGTGATCTCGTCCCGAGGCAGATGATCTCCAGGGAGGGGCTTAAGAAGCTCTCGCCCATGTGGGAGGGTCCATTCAGGATCGCCCGCGTCTCCAGGCCTGGCACCGCGTGCCTGGATACATAGGATGGGGTCACCATCCAGAATGCCTGCAACTTCCAGCACATCCAGAAGTTCTACCCATGACCAAGGCCATGTTCCCGTGAAGATCTCCGCTCGTGACACTCTCATCTAATAATGAGTTGGGTCTGTACACGCCCCGGAGTCTCCTGAGTGTCGCCCCTGGGCCTCACGCGGGCTCCCACCCACGTCCTAGTGGAGGCCCCATGCTCAGCGCTGGTGGGAAGACAAGAAGACTAGTATAGGTGTCGAATGCGACTGTTCTTTTGCTTGCTTTCTGTAGCCGGTTTGCACTTTCTTGAATGGAATTTGGAATTTTTCGCGTTTCATTCTAGGGTTGGGAAATTTCTGCTCCTTGCATCATTTTCTTCTTCCAGGTCGTACTTCAGGAGAGGTGGCAGTTGCCCGTTGCTCCTCCTCGCACATATCGTGCGCGGGGGCTGGGCATGTGTGTGAGCTTGGGCCCGCCCGCGAACACACCTCGCCAAAGCTTCAGTACCCTGGCCCTTTGGTGCCTTTGTCCTCGCGTGACACTCTCAAACGAGCTCACCAGCACGACGCCTCCAGAGGGTTCCTAATCCTACAGTTGCAGGTTGCCTCCCAAGGCTCAGTGACTTCTGGATCTCCTCGCGGCAAAACAGCTCTAACCACACACACGGAATTCGGGCCCTAGGCGGACACGCTCTCGTGGCAGGGGAGTACACACAAGAATACTAAGCTAAGTCACCCCAACCATGATCAGCGGAGACGGAGGCATCAAGGTGCAACATGAAAATAATAACATAGTGGCATAAGTGCCTGGTTCATTACATGCCCCAACAGGGCTCGCTACCTTTTTCATTGCGGGGGAGGAAAGAAACAAAAGCAAGACACACGTCTACAATGGCCCTCGAGGCCCGGTTCCGGCTCCATCTGCACTTGGATTCAGTCGGAGTCCTCCTCCTGCTTCATCGGGGCATGGCGGCAACGCGGCTCGCCTTCCTCCCTAGTCCGAGCTTGGTGATGTGGTGGCTCATCATAGTCGCCGTCGCTGGTATTTTTGCTGGAGGAGGAGCCACCGCTGCTGGGGGCGACACGGATGTCGCTAAGGGCAAGCTCACCACCAGCGATGGCGCCAGCCCTCCAACCGCCGTCATCGTTGCTGTTCTTCGGGCAGCACCCCACATGCTGGCCGTCTTCTCCGAACACCCTCGCATAGAGGGTCACGATGCCGTCGTACCTGAAGAGAAGGGTGCAACTCCTGTGAAGGCTCCGCGCGCGGTCGAACGGTTGCCACCTGCGGTTCAAGAACATGTTGTTTGCGGCGGTGACTTCGACCTCCACCCATGAAGCCTTGCTACAGCAGCCGTCGGCCTGCAGCCATAGGCCGTCAGGCCCCTTGGCTGGCAGCACACGTGCTAAGAAGCGTGGAAGTTGGAACCAGATACCCGTGGGCCTCCCCGATCGCACGATGAACTCCAGGGACGCGTCGGCTGAGTGGGAGTGCGACCAAGGTGGCCGGGCGATCGCCGTGCGCTTTCCCCGTCGCCGGAGCCGCACTGTCCACGACAGCTCCCATTGTGGGAGGAAGCACCTTCGCGGCTTCTTGAGGCGGCGCTGGCCTTCGAAGGGGTGCGCCGGTGCCCCCCGAGGGGCCAGTGCTGGAGTCGCGGCGTGCTTGCAGGGGCGTCCGTGGCCTCTCCGGGGCGGTGGCAAGCCTGGACCCTCCTCGGGGGCCTTCCCCTTCTCTGTGGCGGACAACCTCCTCGTTGGCGCCATGGACACTACCGCAAGACGGCGGGACAAGGCGGAAGAAGGAGGAGCAAGCAGCAAGGAGACAGAGACAAGCAGGGGGCTGTGCGCCCATTTATAGCCAGAGGGAGGCCAACCGCCGGCCTCCCGCGATTCCAAGTAATGATTGTTTTTCTGCATGCAGCAGGCAGTCGTCAAGTCGAACGGTTGCCGAGGCTACATGGGGAAGTGGAGACGCCCACGTTCCATCAAGCGCCACACGTCGAGTCAGTTTGCATGCGATTGGGGCCCGTAGCACTTTGCCATTGCCTCATGGCTTCGCCATGAAGCTAAGTCCAAGCGTGCCTTGGGCCCGGGGGCTACCGTCAGCGTTCTGGGAACTAGGGTACCAAGACTTGCCTGCCTGCGGCCCACCGCGTGGCTCCACCAACGGCCTGGTATGATCCATCTTGAGCATCAGCTAGACAAGATCCTTGTGAGGGGCCAAGCCTCGCGAGGCGGACGACACCAAGACATCCAAGGGGAGCGGCCTCCTCAGGCGGCCTCCTGAGGAGTGATACATCCATTTTGCATCATGATTTTATATTGATGTTTATTGTATTATAGGCTGTTATTACACATTATGTCACAATACTTATGCCTTTTCTCTCTTATTTTACAAGGTTTGCATGAAGAGGGAGAATGCCGGCAGCTGGAATTCTAGGCTGGAAAAGAAGCAAATATTGGAGACATATTCTGCAGAACTCAAAAAGTCCTGAAACTCCACGAAAGTCAGTTTTGGAATATATAAAAAATATCGAGCGAAGAAAGCACCAGAGGGGGGCCACCCACCGTCCACAAGGGTGGGGGCGTGCCCTACCCCCTGGGCGTGCCCCTGCCTCGTGGGCCACCTGGCAGCCCCACGATGCCCATCTACTGGTATAAGGTGTCTTCTGCCCTGGAAAAAAAATCAGAAGGAAGCTTTCGGGAAGAAGCGTCGTCGTCTCGAGGTGGAACCTTGGCGGAACCAATCTAGGGCTCCGGCGGAGCTCTTCTGCCGGGGAAACATCCCTCCAGGAGGGGGAAATTGTCACCACCGATCCTCTCATCGGAGGGGGTCAATCTCCATCAACATCTTCACCAACACCATCTCCTCTCAAACCCTAGTTCATCTCTTGTATCCAATCTTTGTCGCAAAACCCCAGATTGGTACCTGTGGGTTGCTAGTAGTGTTGATTACTCCTTGTAGTTTATGCTATTTGGTTTATTCGATGGAAGATCATATGTTCAGATCCTTCATGCATATTAATACCCCTATTATTATGAACGTGAATATGTTTTGTGAGTAGCTATGTTTGTTCCTGAGGACATGGGAGAAGTCTTGCTATAAGTAGTCATGTGAATTTGGTATTCGTTCGATATTTTGATGAGATGTATGTCGTCTTTCCTCTAGTGGTGTCATGTGAACGTCGACTACATGACACTTCACCATTGTTTGGGCCTAGAGGAAGGCATTGTGAAGTAATAAGTATGATGGGTTGCTAGAGTGACAGAAGCTTAAACCCTAGTTTATGCGTTGCTTCGTAAGGGGCTGATTTGGATCCATATGTTTCATGCTATGGTTAGGTTTACCTTAATACTTCTTTTGTAGTTGCGGATGCTTGCAATAGAGGTTACTCATAAGTGGGATGCTTGTTCAAGGAAGGGCAACACCCAAGCACTGGTCCACCCACATACCAAATTATCAAAGGAACGAACACGAATCATATGAGCATGATGAAAACTAGCTTGACCATAATTCCCATGTGTCCTCGGGTGCGCTTTACCTTATATAAGAGTTTGTCCAGGCTTGTCCTTTGCTACGAAAAAAGGATCGGGCCATCTTGCTGCACCTTATTTACTTTTATTACTTGTTACTCATTACAAATTACCTTTTCTCAAAACCATCTATTACCGATAATTTCAGTGCTTGCAGAGAATACCTTACTGGAAACTGCCTATCATTTCCTTTTGCTCCATGTTGGGTTCGACACTCTTACTTATCGAAAGGACTATGATAGATCCCCTATACTTGTGGGTCATCAAGACTCTTTTCTGGCGCCTTTTCTGGTGAGTGAAGCGCCTTTGGTAAGTGGAATTTGGTAAGGAAAAATTTATATAGTGTGCTGAAATTTACTGTCACTTGTCACTATGGAACATAATCCTTTGAGGGGCCTGTTCGGGGTATCTTTACCCCGACTAGTAGAGCAAAGAGTTTCTCCTCAACCTATTGAACCTAATAAAAATGTTTATGTTGAAATTCCTTCGGGTATGATAGAGAAACTGCTAGCTAATCCCTTTCCAAGATATGAAACATTGCATCCCGATTTGCACCTAATCTATGTGGATGAAGTTTGTAGATTATTTAAGCTTGTAGGTATGCCCGATGACATTATCAAGAAGAAGGTCTTTCCTTTATATTTGAAGGTAAATGCATTGACACGGTTTAGGCTATGCGATGATATCGGATCATGGAACTACAATTGGTTGAAATTGGAATTTCATCAGAAGTTCTATCCTATGCATCAGGTTCATCGTGATTGTAATTATATATATAATTTTTGGCCTCGCGAAGGAGAAAGTATCGCTCAAGCTTGGGGGAGGCTTAAGTCAATGTTATATTCATGCCCCAATCATGAGCTCTCAAGAGAAATTATTATTCAATATTTTTATGCTTGGCTTTCTCTCAATCATCGCTCCATGCTTGATACTTCTTGTACTGGTTCTTTTATGATGAAGACTATTGAATTCAAATGGGATTTATTGGAAAGAATTAAACGCAACACTTAATATTGGGATCTCGACAAAGGTAAGGAGTGAGGTATAACACCTAAGTTTGATTGTGTTAAATCTTTTATGGATACCGATGTTTTCCATGAATTTAGAACTAAATATGGACTTGACTCTGAGATAGTAGCTTCTTTCTGTGAATCATTTGCTACTCATGTCGATCTCCCTAAGGAGAAGTGGTTTAAATATCACCCTCCCATTGAAGTAAAAGTAGTTGAACCTGTTAAAGTTGAAGAAAAGACTACGATTTATAATGTTGATCCTATTGTTCCTACCACTTATATCGAGAAACCCCCTTCCCTATTTGAATAAAGGATCATGCCAAAGCTTCAACTGTGGTTCATAAAAGTAATACTAGAACACCTACACCCTTTGAGAAAATTAAAGTTGAACCTAGTGTTGCTATGGTTAAGGATCTCTTGGTTGACAATATTGATGGGCATGTTATTTACCTCTGTGATGAAGCTGCTAGAATTGCTAGACACGATACTAAAAATAAACATAGACATGCTGTAGGCATGCCTATTATTTCTGTTAAAATAGGAGATCATTGCTATCATGGTTTACGTAAAATGGGTGCTAGTGCGAGTGCAATACCTCATTCCTTATACGAAGAAATTATGCATGACATTGCACCTGTTGAGTTAGAAAGTATTGATGTTACACTTAAGATTGCTAACAGAGATACTATTTCACCAATGGGGATTGTTAGAGATGTTGAAGTCTTGTGTGGGAAAGTTAAATACCCTACTGATTTTCTTGTTCTTGGTTCCCCACAAGATGACTTTTGCCCCATTATTTTTGGTAGACCCTTCTTGAATACTGTTAATGCAAGATAGACTGCAAAAAGGATATTGTTACTGTTGGTTTAGGGGATATGTCTCATGATTTTAACTTTGCTAAATTTCGTAGACAACCCCATGATAAAGAATTGCCTAGTAAGGATGAAATTATTGGTCTTGCTTCTATTCACTACAGGAAACTGCTAGTTTGCCGTCTGTGAGGGTCTTTGCCGTCAGCATTTCATCGGGGTACACGGCAAAGATAGGTTTGCCGTCAACTGCAGACGGCAAAGATAGCCTGACGGCAAATCACTGCTTTGCCGTCTGGGTTATTAATTGCTGACGGCAAATCTAGCAAACGGAAGACGGCAAAGAAACACAGACGGCAAACTTGCTCTTCGCCGTCTGTTGTTTATTTGGTTGACGGCAAAGCATGGACACGTGTCCAGTCTGACGGTGTGTAACGGCGCCGTAATTTTGCCGTCTGTTTTTGCTGCCTACTGACGGCAAAGTATATATTTTGCCGTCTGTTTTGTGAACTGCTGACGGCAAACCTATAGCAAAAAAAATATATTCACACCGGGCCTTCTTTGCAGTCTCGTTTAGGATCCCCTTGCCAGCAAATGAACGAAAAAAGGCCCCGACCGCACTTATCCATCGACTTATCCACACCGCGCTTGTCTCAGAAAAAAAAAACTTATCCACACCGCGCCTCCCTGCCAGTCTCCTCCTCCACTGCGCCTCCTCCACCGCGCCTCCTCCACAGCGCCGCCGCCGCCCGCCTCCGCCACCACCGCGCCGCCGCCGCCTGCCTCCGCCACCACCGTGCCGCTGCCGCCCATCTCTGCGCGCCGCCGCCGCCTGTCTCCGCCACCACCGCGCCGCCGTCTCGGGGCCATTATCCACCGCGCCCCCCACCCCTCCTCCTACAATGGCGCGACCGCCGCCGGGCCGTCCTCCCCTGCCCTAGCGCCACGGCTGCCGTTGGCAGCAGCACCGCCGCCGGTTCCCGCCGCCGCTGGTCGCCACCGAAGCCGGGCACCACCTCCGCCTCTGCCCTCAGCCATCTCTGTCCCACCCCACGGTGAGCACCACTCCTCCTCTGTTCATTCTTTTACACACTAGTACCAGAGATCCTACCATCTAGGGAAGAACATGCCCGTTCAAGGCTGCATGCATATGGGCACAAGTTGATCCATGAGTGTAGCTGAGTATGCATGCGACCGTAACAATCTGTGCAAACCAAAAAAAAATTACTGAAAAAAAGCTGCCACTTGCCAAACACCTCTGCAGTTTTATCAAAACTGAGAAAATCTATGTTTTTCAAAAACTGAAGTATTTGTTGCCCATCTAGGCCCTGTTTGATAGCAAAGTATATTCGAAGTATTATGAGAATACTACAGTTTTTTAGATTACCACAGTTATATTTACAACGTGTTGTTTGATTGCCACAAAAAACTGTGGTTTTAATACTGCGGTATTTTGAAAACTATGGTTTTTTCTCTGCATAAAAAAAAGACCTCTGAACCTCTTTTTTAAAAACAGAGCAGCCATAAAAAATGAGGGGACGCATCGTTATCTTTTCCCCACTATTCGCAACAATTCCCCTCGCTTCCATGCTGCCGTTGCCACCGCCCTGTCATTTCTGGAGTTGTCTACCTCGGCGGCAAAATTGTACGAGGCGTCGCTGCATTGCATGTTTCCACATGGGGTTGCAATGGATCGCAGCTACCTGGATGCGTGGATCTCTCCGTTCTTATGCATGATACGGCCAGCCAGATAGAGCAGCGCTGTTCTTAGGCCGGTCTGTTGCTGGATGCAATGGCTAGCCAGCTAATAGCTAGAAAACTAGCTTGTTTGCAGTGCTAAAAGCTACTCAGCTAATTTTACGTCACTGTACCAAACAGGACCTCTGCATCACGTATACTCCAAAATAATCTGTTATGTCAAAACTGTGGTATTGTGTACCTACTGACTAAATTACTGTAGTTTTCAATACTTTGGTTTTTATAATACTTTCCTATCAAACAGAATACTTAGGTTTTGGAATACTATGGTTTTGAAAAAACAGTGTTGCCAAACTAGGCCTTAAAGTTTTTTCAATACTTTATTATCAAACACAGCCTCGGCCATCTTCAGCATCGCCCTCAAGGGTCACCGCGGTCCACACGAACATCCACCGCGGTGTCGACGGTGCACCACGCAGCGAAGCTGAATTGAGTGGATCGAGTTGTGCTACTTGGAAACGAGGAAGCAAACTTGCCCGTTTTCTCACCGTGCTCAGTTTAAAAAAAAGAGGTCTGGCGTTGTTTTTATTATGCAGAGAAAATACTGTGGTTTGGCAAATACTCTAGTATTAAAACCACAGTTTTTACACCGAACCAAACAGCCTGCTGTAAATAAAACTACAGTAATCAGAAAAACTAAAGTATTCTTAGAATATTTTAAAAATACTTTGCTATCAAACGGGGCCTTATATAAGCTAATTCTTGGCTAACTATAGTAATCTGAAAATACTTTGCTACCAGGGTCTATATTTGCACTTTGTATATATTATTGTTCACATTATTAACCATGAACCAAATGACATTATTTCTTTATGTATGTGTGTTCCTATCCCGTGAACCAAATGACATTTAATTTCCTATTCCTATAGTCTGAGCATTCATAGGATTTCAGATGCATGCCACCTCATTTCCTATACTTTGTTGATGATGTTTTTATATAGATTGTTCTACGAGTACTTATGTTGGTTGTGCCGGTGCTTTTCATGTGCAGGGATTTTCTCTTCACCTCCAGGAGCACTGTCCGTCCCGTTGTTTGACTACCGCCTCTACGGTCTAGGGGTGAGCTTGACTGTCATCTCCTCCCCGTCCCCTATTTGCTTCGTTCCGGTCGTCGTGCCGATGCCACTAGATTTTATTTTCATGTCAAGTCTCGTAACCTAGGCGTCTCCCGTTCGAAAGGGTGGCATCTATAAATATGCATGTCTTTGCATATTTATAACCGTCGTCCTTTCGAATTGTCCACGTTATCCATGGACAGCCCGAGTAAGTGTAGATTGGGTGTCGTTTCCCGTGCTCTACTTTGGTCCTTGGAAAAATTTCGTCAGCGCCACCTTGTTGTTCTCCGGGTGCACATTCTCTCGGCTTGTTGTCGAGACGTGTATCTGGAGACCAGCGGGGAGGTGCTGCCGAAATTTTGCCTCGGACCGGAGTAGAGCATGGGAAACGAACCCAATCTACACGTACTCGGGTGGGATTAGGACCCATCTTTACCTATTAGAGATAGGATTCAACCCAATGCCCGTTTCCCTTTTGTACGGTAAATAATTAAAACCATGGCGTAAATAATATGACAAAGGTAATTAGTTGTGTATCTAGTCTTAATTACATTATACATAACTTGATGAATATGAATTTGGTGCCCCTACTGTCAGTGCAAGTACTAGTATGGATGACCGTGAGTGGATGTACGCTGGCCACCCTAGTCAGGCTGGCATGACCACAGAATGGATGATGAAGACCAATGAATTCGTAGAGGTAGCATTTGCTAGTGGCCAAAGAAAAAGTTGGTGTCCCTGCTTGAAGTGTGGCAACGGCAGAGAACAGTCGAAGAAGACGATGTGTGTGCACCTGCAGAAGCATGGGTTTAAGCGTGGGTATACCCGATGGACCCTTCATGGCGAGCCTGAACGTAGCAGAGAGGAGGTGGTGCGTCGGCGAACCGACGACAATGGTACCGGGATCGTTGACATCGTAGCTGACTTCAACGATGCACGTGAAGAGGGATCAGAGGAAGAACCGGAGGAGTCTGCACGGGCCTTCTTAGAAATGTTGAATTCCTCACAACAACCTCTTCACGACCACACAAACCAATGTCAGCTGGATGCCATTGCACAAGCAATGTCTTTAAAGACCCAGTTCAACATGAGCAGAGATTGCTTTAATTCGATGATGACCTCTTGGGGTCGTTCTCTCCCCGAAGGTCACAAACTGGCTAAAAGCTGGTATGAAGTGAAGAAAATCCTTCGTGCACTTAAGATGCCCTATGAGCAGATACATGCTTGTCCAAACGGATGTGTCTTATTTACGAAAGAGTATGCCGATGACAAGTATTGCCCCAACTGCAAAGCCTCTAGGTATGTCGAGAGAGACCTCAGTGATGGTACGAAGAAGCAGAGCAACGTCCCGGCAAATGTTCTTCGATTTTTTCCAATCTTGCCAAGAATTCAACGTCTTTACTTGAACGAAAATACAGCCAAACAGATGACATGGCACAAATATGGGATAAGACGCGACAAAGATGATCATGGGAGACCGATGCTGATACATCCGTCTTGTGCCCAATCATGGAAGAATTTTGATCGAATACATCATGAGAAAGCAAAAGAGGCAAAGAATGCACGAGTTGCCATCGGACTCGATGGGTTCAATCCTTTTGGTATGGTGTCAAAGACATATAGTTGTTGGCCCGTGTTTGTTCTTCCCCTCAACCTCCCCCCTGGCGCCATAATGCAACGCAAGCACATGTTCCTGTCGTTGATAATTCCAGGGCCCAAGTATCCAGGGAATAATATAAGTGTGTACATGCAACCACTGATAGATGAGTTGAAAGAAGCTTGGATGAACGGGATACGGACATACGACGCTGCTAGCAAAAAGAACTTCACAATGCATGTTTGGTACCAGTACTCACTTCATGACTTACCGGCGTATTCACTTTTCATGGGGTGGTCTGTGCATGGGAGGTTCCCATGCCCAAGGTGCAAGGCAAGCATGCAGTGCCGTTGGTTGCAGCACGGTCGCAAGTATTCTTGCTTCGATTTTCATAGACAACATTTGCGTCCTGACCATCCATTCAGACAAGACAAGAAGAACTTCACGAAAGGTGAAGTCGTTGAACACTCGGCACCACCTGAGATGACGGGTGAACAAATTGGTGATCAACTAAATGCTCTCCAGCCTGATCCCAAACGTCCAGGGTATTTTTTTGGGATATAACGAAGAACACGCGTGGACGCATAAGCCATGCTTATGGGATCTCCCCTACTTTCACCAGCTTGAGCTTCCACATAACATTGATGTAATGCACACCGAAAAGAATATCGCCGAGGCCATTTTTGGCACATTGTTCAACATTGCTGAGAAGACGAAGGATAATACTAAGGCTAGACTTGATGTAATGAAGCTATGTGATAGACCCGAACAAAACTTGCGACAACCCGAGGGCAAGAAAAACTGGAGGACGCCAAAGGCGAGGTTTGTTCTTACTAGGGAACAAAAGAAGGAGATACTCATGTGGTTCAAAACTTTGTTATTCCCTGATGGGTATGCAGCAAACCTTATGAGGGCAGTGAATCTTGATAAATTGAAGCTCAACGGGATGAAGAGTCATGATTGGCACATATGGCTTGAGCGGTTGATGCCGGTGATGATTCGAGGCTATATCCCTGAGGACGATTGGGAAGTATTGGCAGAGCTTAGCTATTTCTTCCGTGTTCTTTGTGCTAAAGAAGTATCTCCTACTGTGATAGATGAGATGGAAGAACGGGCCGCCGAGTTGCTCTGCAAGCTAGAGAAGATCTTCCCACCAGGATTCTTTAATCCGATGGAACATATGATTTTACACCTCCCTTCCGAGGTAAGAATGGGTGGCCCTGTGCAGAATCGTTGGTGCTATGGACTTGAGAGAATGTAGAAGACTCTTCGAGCTAAATGTAGAAATAAATGTAGAATTGAAGCCTCCATAGCCGAGGCATTCTTGGTGGAGGAGATTACAAACTTCACGACATCATGCTATGCGGCCAATATTCCAAGCTTGCATAATGCAAAGTCTCGATACAATACTGGCGACCCTAAACATGAATCCAAGCTCAGCCTCTTCAAAGGGCAACTCGGACCTGTGGGTGCTTCTGGTTCAAAGAAATTGGATCTGAAAGAGTGGAAATCGCTTACGTTGTATATCCTCACCAACCTTCAAGAAGTGCGGCCGTACATTGAGTAAGTGTTGGTACATTATGTAACATTTACTCACATGTTTCTCTCTTAATTCCGCTTATTTCTCATTGGATAGTGAATTCATTGCCCAATTCTCGAATGGAGGGGTAGAACGTGATTCACTCGAAGAGTATGAGCTTCTTGCTGGTGAAGGAGACGGCAATTACGGTTTCATTTCTTGGTTCAAAGAAAAGGTAAGGTATACTTGGAACACTTGAAGTTGGTATTACGTGCGACTAATACACCTATCCTTCCCTCTTAAACTTGTAGGGTACGTCAATATTGGACAAAGAGTTACGAACGTGGAAGACCTCTCAATGCTTGAACGGTTACGTCTAGGCATTGCCGATGAAGGTGACGATGACAGTCAATATGAGGACAATATCCTTGACGACACGCGTGATACTGATGATGAGGCTAGAACCGAACTTGAAGAAGAGACGGATTGTGATCCAGATGATCCCGACTATTTTTAGTCGTAGTGTTGAACTATAATGTTGTTTTTGTACTAGTTGCTTTACCATGACCCAGATGATCTCAAATATGTTGTAATGTTGAATTTGTAATATTTTTGAACTTATGCTTATTTATTTGAACTATAATGTATTTGTACTACAATTGCACTAGTAATTCTCATTGTGAATGTTCTTTGAACTTATGCTTATTTATTTGAACTATTTTGTATTTGTACTATTGCATTAGTAATTCTTATTGCGACAATTGTTTGAACTTATGCTTATTTATTTGAACTATAATCTTGTATTTGTACTAATTGCTTTACTTTTTGTCATAGCAGGTGAGTGAAGCATGGTGGGCCCGCCAAGGAAAAGGGCTGAGCCGGCAAAAAAGCCCTCGCTCTCCCTAGCGAGATCTTTGCTTGGCAGTTTTATGGCTGATCCTCCGCCTTCCTCTCATCCTCAGGCTCATCGAGGAAGAGGAAAAGGCCGGGGAAGAGGTGCACGTGGAGGAAAGGCTAAGAGAAACCCGGTTCGGCCTCCCTCGCCACCACCTGCCGTGGAATCGCCTGAGGATGAGAGGGTGGAGGACAAGCCGGTGTCTCACTCCCCCGTCTCTGAGAGGGTGGAGGACGAGCCGATGTCTCACCCCCCCGTGTCTGAGAGGGTGGAGGAAGAGCGGTTGTCGTTGGAGGCCTCTGACGAGGAGGTCCCGACCTCTGACAAGGAGGCCTCGACCTCTGACGAGGAGGGTGCTGGTTACATCCAAGTTGAGGAGGGTCGGTCCGTGTACCTACGTGGTTCCTCAAGGCTCCCGGGACGAGGGCTTCCTGTCGAGCAGAGGCCATGTATTGCTCCATATGGAGAAACGTAACTAACTTTGGCTTCCCATTTTCTACCCTTCAATGTATGCAACAATTGCTAATAACTTTGGCTTCTCATTATGTAGCGGTTGGAAGAAAGCTGGAGCTAGCGAGGGTAAGTACCGACACGTGAACGGCGTCCTTGGGAGCCTCATTAAGGAGCATTACCCTGGCATGGTTACTTTGCCTGGGGAGGGCAAAGTTCCGGAGCCAGCACGGACCTGGGACCACTACAAAGCCTATGAGGATCTTGGTGTAGCCAACAACATCGAGTTTCACAACAAAGCCGAGCGGGTCTTTGCCGAACTTTGGGTAATCATTAAGTTTCCTTCACACACTGCATCTCTACTACTATATAGTACATCAATTTTTGAACATGGACTACCCCTCCACCGTCCTGTAGTAGCAAAACCGCTAGACTGGAACTATCTAGAAAAGTGTGCATACATAGGCTAGCAGTTTATAATAGTACTGCAGTCTGTTGAAAACTTAGGCTATGTTTGATAGGAAAGTATTGTAAAACTAAAGTATTTAAAAACTCTAGTATTTTTTTAACAAGTCACAAAGCTCAGTTTTGAGACTACAGTTTTGCCCCTACAAACTGTAGTTTTAATACTACAGTTTGGTTGCCCCTAAAAACTGTTTGGTTGCCAGAGTATGACAGAATTTTTGATTGATTATAAGCTGCTAGCCTAAAAACTGTTTGGTTGCCCCTAAAAACTGTTTGTAAACTGTAGTATGACAAAAACTATGTTTTTTTTTGCAGTATATGAAAGCACACAGAGTATGACAGAATTTTTGATTGATTATAAGCTGTACACATAAACTATGACAGAAACTATGGTTTTTTTGTAAACTGTAGTTTTGTAAACTGTAGTATGACATAATTTTTGATTGATTATAAGCTGTACACATAAACTATGACAGAAACTATGGTTTTTTTTGTAAACTGTAGTTTTGTAAACTGTAGTATGACAGAATTTTTGATTGATTATAAGCTGTACACATAAACTATGACATAAACTATGGTTTTTTCGTAAACTGTAGTTTTATCAAACAGGGCCAGATTTAGGTGTGAAAATTACTGCACCAAACTAATTTTCTCTATATTGTATTTGCAGGATTTCTATAGATGTGAGGATGGAAAGTTGGAGGAGGCACGAGCGGTCGTCAACAGACATTGCCCGAAGCTTGTGCATAATTTGATGCATGAGGCGCGCCCTTTAGCCGTCCGCACTTATATGGCAACTCAAGGCTATAAGAGTCTTGATAAGAAAGCCGGTAGGAGACTCCGTCTTCAGAAGGACAAGTTCATGGAGGTAAACCATATTCATGCTTGTTATTTCCTCAACAGCCTATCACTTAATTTCTTTTTGACGTATATGAGATGAAATTGATCAATTAGGTTACTCCGAGATGGTGCGCTGATAAGGGGGAGTGTTGGGAGCGGATCGTGGACTATTGGTGTTCCAAAGAGTATAGGGCGAAAAACAAAGATTATAGAAATCGGCGAGCCGCAATGCAGGATCCACCACACCATCAAGGCAACTTGAACCTTATGGAGTTCGGTGAACGTTGGGTATATATTCCCATATCGATTTGTTCTTCATAAGCTTTTTCTTGTCATACATGTTGCCAATCCTTGTGATGAAATCTTAATCATGTGGCTTTGGTTGCAGGCGTCTCACCATAGTGCTCCATTGCCCAACCTTTTTGTCTCGTATGGTTTGGCCCATAAGGCACCGTACAGATCAGCCACGCCTTACGACGAGAATGACACAGCGTCCGCGTACTCCAGCAAGACCGCCTACGATCGGATGGAGAAATATAAAGCGACGGCAAAAGAGTTGAAAGGGCCCGAGTAAGATGTTACAACAGAGCCCCTTGACCACGCGTTGGTTATGATCTCTGGAGAAGGCAGGAAACATGGCAAGGAAGCAATTGCAGGAGGCATGTTTCCTAGCTCCTCCCGTAGCTCTCTCCCCGAATACAAAGCTCGGTTAGGTATCTCAAAATCTTCTACATGTAAACGCTTGACTCCAGCTATGGTTGAGGTGGAGGTATTCTATACAAGTCCTTCTATATATGTTTTTTTAAATTCATACTTATTGTTGGATTGAAGATGTGATTGCCATGCCATATTCTGCAGGCCCGACTGGCGGAGGAGAGGCGAGTGAGGGCGGAGGAGAGGGCGGAGGAGAGGCGAGTGGCGGCGGAGGAGAGGGCGGAGGAGAGGCGACTGGCGGAGGTGAAGTTGCAGGCGGTGTTGGCTGAGGAGAGGGCGGAGGAGAGGCGACTGACGGAGGTGAAGTTGCAGGCGGTGTTGGCCGAGGAGAGGCGATTGGCTGATGAGAGGACGCAGCAGGCGGTGTTGGCACAAACTAGTCAATGCTTTGCAATGTTTGCGGTTAGTTCCTTAATTGCCAAACACATACATGAACTCTTCTACTACCCGTACTTAATCTTCACTCAAACATAATTTGCAGGCTTATTGTGCCCAGAATGGTATGCCTGCTATGCAGATGCCTCATCAATCAGGCCATGGATCTAATACTGATGGATCTTCACAAGCACGAGGCCCAAGCGACAACAACCTTGGTGGTTCTCCGAATGTTTGAGATCGAGTATGGTTAGTGCCTACATATCTCATTTACATAGGTCTTAAATTTGTCAACGTAGAGACAAGTAGCTATATGGATTCTTGAAGATCAAACTTATAAGTAGAGACCATTTGAAACATTTCAAACTATGATACATTTGAACAATTTCAACCATGATCTTAATTAACTATATGCATTCTTGAAGCTATTTATTTTCATGATATAGAGACCACTTGAAGATATTCATGATTTAGAGACAAGTAGATACTTATTTTTATGATTTAGAGACCATTTGAAGATCTCCATGTTTTAGAAACTTGTAAGTAGAGACCGTTTGAACCATTTAAAGATCAGACTTATAAGTAGAGACAAGTATAGACTATTTGAAACCATGGTACATTTATTCTCATGATTTAGAGACCACTTGAAGCTATTTATTTTCATGATTTAGAGAGCACTCGAAGATATTCATGATTTAGAGTGTTGAATTGAACCAATCTTATATGTAGAGACAAGTAGCTATTTGTTTTCATGATTTAGAGACCATTCTTGAAGATCTTCATGATCTAGTGTTAAATTAACATGTTCAAAATTTGATAAGTGTTAAGAAACTCCATATGTAGTAGAAGCTATTTATTTTGAAAACTCAATATGGAATATGGATCACTATTTATTTTGTTGCGTTGAAGTACTTTCTTTTGTCTATTTGGCATATTGATGATTTCAAACACATTTTGTTCCTGGGCCAAAATGTGACAGACGCCATTCAATCTTGTAGGTTGCCACCTGGATGCTTTTGGAATACGACATGGACATGAAGGCATTTATTGTAGTGCCAAATCTTAAGTAGTGATGCCATCTTTGTTCATTGTGTATTATATGTATGGGACTATATGCTGTGGAACTTTGTTGTGGGACTATATGCTGTGCTATGCTGTATGCTACGGAACTCTGTTATGGGATTATATGTATGGAACTCTGTTGTGGGATTATATGTATGGAACTATGCTGTGTTGTATTGTATGCTATGGAACTTTCATTTTGTATTATATTTGCTATGGAATTGCTGTCCTGTACTGTATGCTATGGAACTTTGTTAATTGTATATTATATTTGCCATGGAACTATGCTGTCCTGTTAAGGTTCTGTGCTGTCCTATTATGTATTAAACTGTTGAATTCCTAATTTAAAAAAAAAACAGCGCACCCTTTGCCGTCAGGAGGCAGCCAGCAAAGGATATTTTGCCGTCTGGCCAAAAGTTGCTGTTTGGCATGATATTTTGCCGTCTGGCCAGCAGTAGGCTACCGGCAAAGAGGTCTTTGCCGTCTGGGCGGAGAAAGACTGACGGCAAAGAGATAGCGCTTTGCCGTCTGGGCCGACTGTAGGCAGACGGCAAAGCTGTGAGACTTTGCCGTCTGGCTTGTCAGTTGGTAGACGGCGAAATACTTGACGCCGTCGGTTAGTTCGCCCGTTTCGTCTGCTCCTTTTTTTGCCGTCTGAGTATACGTGCTGACGGCAAACGTCTTGCACTGACGGCAAATACTTTGCCGTCATAAAGAAAAAATAGCAAACGGCAAAGAATTATTTGCCGATTTACCGTTGCCGTCTGAGTTCGCCGTCTACTTCCTGACGGCAAACTCTTTGCCGTCTGGATTTGCGTCTTTGCCGTGTGTAATCCACAGACGGCAAACTAGCAGTTTCCTGTAGTGATTGGCCTGCCTCCTAACGATCCTTTAGAACAATATTTGCTAGACCAATGCTATGTTTATGAATGAAAGAAGGGAAATAGATGAAGTATTCCTTAAGCATGGACCTATTTCGAAACACAACTTGCCTGTTGAAATCCTAGGGGATCCTCCTCCACCCAAGGGTGATCACGTGTTTGAGCTCAAACAATTACCTAATACTCTTAAGTACGCCTATCTCGATGAAAAGAGGATATATCTATTATTATTAGTGCTAACCTTTCAGAGCAGGAAGAAGAGCAATTATTGAAAACTCTGAAGAATCACCGTGCTGCTATTGGATATACTCTAGATGATCTTAAGGGCATTAGTCCCACTCTATGCCAACACAAAATAAAATTGGAGAAGGACGCTAAACCGGTTGTTGATCACCAACGATGGTTAAACCCTAAGATGAAAGAAGTGGTAAGGAAAGAAATACTAAAGCTTCTAGAGGCAGGTATAATTTATCATGTGGCTGATAGTCAGTGGGTACGTCCTGTCCATTGTGTCCCTAAGAAGGGAGGTATTACTATTGTTCCTAATGATAAAGATGAATTGATCCCACAAAGAATTGTTATAGGTTATAGAATGGTAACTGATTTCCGCAAAATAAATAAGGCCAATAAAAAGGATCATTACCCTTTACCTTTTATTGATCAAATGTTATAAAGATTATCCAAACATACACATTTTGCTTTCTAGATGGTTATTCTGGTTTCTCTCAAATACCTGTGTCAAAAGAGGATCAAGAAAAAACCAATTTTACTTGCCCTTTCGGTACCTTTGCTTATATATGTATGCCTTTTGGCTTATCTAATGCATCTGCTACCTTTCAAAGATGCATGATGGCTATATTCTCTGATTTTTCTGAAAAGATTGTTGAGGTTTTCATGGACGATTTTTTCGTTTAAGGAACTTCTTTTGATGATTGCTTGAGCAACCTTGATCGAGTTTTGCAGAGATTTGAAGGTAATAATCCTGTCTCGAATTGGGAGAAGTGCCACTTTATGGTTAATGAAGGTATTGTCTTGGGGCATAAAATTTCTGAAAGAGGTATTGAAGTTGATAAAGCTAAAGTTGATGCTATTGAAAAGATGCCGTGTCCCAAGGACATCAAAGGTATAAAAAGTTTCCTGGATCATGCCGGTTTTTATAGGAGGTTCATTAAAGACTTCTCAAAAATCTCTAGGCCTCTGACTAATCTCTTACAAAAGGATGTTGCATTTGTCTTTGATGATGATTGTGTAGAAGCATTTGAAATACTTAAGAAAGCCTTGATTTCTGCACCTATTATCCAGCCACCTGATTGGATTTTACCCTTTGAAATTATGTGTGATGCTAGTGATTACGTTGTAGGTGCTATTCTAGGACAAAGAGTTGATAAGAAATTAAACATTATCCAATATGCTAGTAAAACTCTAGATAGTGCCCAGAGAAATTATGCTACCACATAAAAAGAATTTTTAGCAGTTGTATTTGCTTGTGATAAGTTCAGACCTTATATCGTTGATTCTAAAGTAATTGTTCACACTAATCATGCTGCTAATAAATATCTTATGGAAAGGAAAGATGCTAAACCTAGACTTATTAGATGGGTTCTCTTGCTACAAGAATTGATTTGCATATCATTGATAGAAAGGGAGCTGAGAACCCCGTTGCAAACAACTTGTCTAGGTTAAAGAATGTTATTGATGACCCACTACCTATAGACGATAGCTTACCTGTTGAACAATCAGCTGTCATAAATGCTTCTCGTACTACTCCATGGTATGCTGATTATGCCAATTACATTGTTGCTAAATTTATACCACCTAGTTTCACATACCAGCAAAAAAAAGTTTTCCTATGATTTAAGACATTACTTCTAGGATGACCCACACCTTTATAGAGAAGGAGTAGATGGTGCTATTAGATGTTGTGTATCTAAGCATGAACAGGAACAAATCCTATGCAAGTGTCACTCCAAGGCTTATGGAGGACACCACGCTGGAGATAGAACTACACATAAGGTATTGCAATCTGCTTTTTATTGGCCCACTCTCTTCAAGGTTGCCCATAAGTTTGTCTTGTCTTGTGATGAATGTCAAAGAATTGGTAATATTAGTAGGCATCAAGAAATGCCTATGAATTATTCACTTGTTATTGAACCATTTGATGTTTGGGGCTTTGATTATATGGGACCGTTTCCTTCCTCTAGTGGGTATACACATATTTAGTTGCTGTTGATTACGTTACTAAGTGGGTAGAAGCTATCCCAACTAGTAGTGCTGATCATGACACCTCTATTATGATGCTTAAAGAAGTTATTTTTTCGAGCTTTGGAGTCCCTAGATACTTAATGACTGATGGTGGTTCACATTTTTATTCATGGTGCGTTTCGTAAAATGCTCGCTAAGTATGATGTTAATCATAGAATTGCATCCCCATACCACCCACAGTCGAGTGGTCAAGTAGAACTAAGTAACATATAGCTTAAATTAATTTTGCAAAAGACTGTTAATAGATCTAGAAAGAATTGTTCCTAGAAACTTGATGATGCATTATGGGCCTATAGAACTACATATAAAAATCCTATGGGTATCTCTCCTATAAAATGGTTTATGGAGAAGCATGTCACTTACCTCTCGAACTAGAACATAAGGCATATTGGGCCGTTAAAGAGCTTAAATATGATTTGAAACTTGTCACATCCCTAGTTAGCACTTGCATTAGGACTAGCTAGAATGTGCATCATGTTTACTTATCAAAGAAACTTGAAATGGGAATGACAGAAACCCCAGCACCCCTCTTCTAACAACTAGGGTTTGATAAAATCTTTTCCAATGTACCCAAAATGCCCTTCAAAAATGTTCATCATTTGTGCCTTGGTCTCAAACCTTTGCCAAAAATGGTGCACAATTTTCTAGGACATCTAAGGGCTCTGGATTAAATCATATGGTATTTGTATTTGGGCATTTAAATGCTATAAAATATTTTAAATGCTCAAATAATCATAAACTATAATGTTCCATACTGTTCATAATATATACAGTGGGCATGACAAGTTTTATGAGTTATAAAAATGTTCTGGCATTTTTATTAATTAAACAAAGTTGCAAAACAAATGAAACAGAAAAGAAATAGGAAAAAAGAAAGAGAGAGAAAGAACTTACCTGAGCCCAGCACTGTTGCAGGCCGGCCCAGCCCACCAGCCCCTCTTCTGTCGCCTTCCTCCTCGCGCCAGAAGGCAGCGCGCGTGGCCACCGCGCGCCGGCACGCACCCGGCCACCTCCACCCTGCTTGCCTGCCTCCCTGACGGCCTGGACGTCTCCCTGCGTCGGCACGCAGCTGCCCCGATCCCTCTCTCATTTCCCCTCATCCTCATCGCCTTCCCCTGGCTCTCTCCCTCTCACCACCGAGCCGCCCGTCGCCGCCGTTCGCCGTTGCCGCACTTAGAGCCTTCCCCTCGTCCCGTGAGCGTGTCCAGAAGGTTCGCCGCGACGCCCTCTTCCTCCTCGCTGAGCCACGGATCGCCGGGAGCCCTGCAACGCCTTCACGCCGTCGTCCCCTTCCTCGGATCGCCGGAGCTCCTCGCCGTCGATTAAGAAGCTGCAGAGCGTCCCCGACCTCTCCGTCGAGCTCGCTAGCACCGATGTGAGCCCCTACGCCAAATCCCTCGTTCCTCCGCTTCGTTTGCACCGTGTAGCTGCTGCTCCGTTGATCACCGAAACCCACCGCCGCCATGCTTGCCGCCGGCGATGCTCCGGTGACCATTTGGTCACGGACGCATGTCCATCTCGCTCGCCGCAGCACGTAGATGAGCTAGGTGCCACGCACGCATCGCCTAGGCCACCGCAGCCGCGTCTCCACACACGCCCGAACGCCGGCCGCCGCTGTCGAGCTCGTTGCCGTCGTCTCCGGCCACCACAGGCCCGGCGACCACCACCGTTCGACGCGCTTCGGCAAGGGCTCTCCAACGCGCCCAACCGCGGCTCGAACCATGCCCTCTGGGCGTTTTCCGAAGCACGCCGCCGTGTTTGGCCTCGCCGGCGTCACTTCGCCGGCGAGTTTGACTCGTTTGACCAGGGGGGTTGACCACCCCTGGGTCGCTGACGTGTGGGCCACCCCTCCCCTAATTAGCTAGTTTAATTAAGTTAATGTTAATTAAATTAGTTAGTTAGTTTAGTCACTGACCCGTGGGCCCAGACCCCACTGACAGCTAATTAGTTCCTAGATTAACACTAATTAACTTTGTTAATTAGCTATGACACTGACATGCCGGGCCCACATGTCATGTTTGACTTGGACTAGCTCCTGTTGACTGACTGACGTCAGCATGATGTCATGCTGACGCAGTAAAGGATTTTCTGGGATTTTTAGATTTAAAAATAATTCAGGAAATTCCAGAAAATATCCAAAACTTCTAAAAATCATATAAAATCAACCGTAGCTCAGATGGAAATAATTTATATATGAAAAATGATCAGAAAAATCCAATCTTTCCAATGGCACTGGTTTCATGCATGTTTGAGCAAGTTAACCTTGCTGTATACATTTAAAACATGATAATGTACTTATTTAAATAATAGCTAAAGTGCCAATTTGAATCTTTGATTCAAATAGGCTCAAACCCTTCTGGTTATAGTTGCATTAGCCCAAAACACATGCATCTTGCCATGTCATGAGCATGCATCATATTGTTGCATTTGTTTGTTTAATGATTGTATCGCCGGTATTCTCTATGTTAGGTCCTGCTCCCGAGGATACTGCTGCGTATCCAGCTGAAGAACAGTACCCGATAACCACTTTGTCAGGCAAGCAATCATTGATCATTCCGATACAAACCCAATCTTCTCGCTCCTGCTCTCTTTTACTGCATTAAGGCAATAGCGTGTGAACTGCTACTTGCTGCGGTAGTTGAACCCTATTCCCTTGCATGACCTGTCATTGCCACAGTAAATAGTTGAAACCCACTAGCATGTGTAGGAGTTGATTGAGCCATGTGATGTGTGATCCACCATGCTATTTGTTTATGTTGCCTGCTATGCTTAGAGTTGTGTCTGGTCTGGTTCATCTGGGTGATGGATCAGAGTGAAATGATCATACCGATAAAGAGAAGGAAGTGTGGAATACGCTTGGTAAAGGTATCGATGAAAGGCCATGTAGGAGTACGTGGTGGGTTGTTTCATTGGAATCGTCCATAGGACCCGAGATCTGTGTGTGTGATTCAAGTTACAGTTACTACCACACATTGGGCCCTGAAATATGACCCCGCTCGACTTATCGACTGCCATGTTCTCTGTCCAGGAGTTGCAACTAGTTTCTGGTGTTTATAGATTACTGGAGGTCATGCACAACGCTGACCCTCGGGGTGGGCTGTGATGCGACAGGTACGTGGCACGGTGTACCGGTTGCCCGTTTGGTGACTCGGGAACCCTGTACACATCGTTTGGGGCCGTGAGCGACACCCTGGCCGGATCTCCCCACGGATGGAACCCAAATAGGCGATAAACCTGGACGAGAGACTTGAGTGGTTGGTTAGGTCGTGGTCTACACCCACGTCGGCTTTCGCTTGAAGTCTGCCGAGCACATGTCGTGTGCAGACGCTAAGTGGTGAAGACATGTGTGAAGAAGTACACCCCTGCAGGGTTATCAATCTATTCGAATAGCCGTTGTTCGCGGTACGGACTACTTGGTTACTCTTACAGTTCATAGACAAGTTGATGGATACTACTAAAAGCCTCAAGATAAGTGTGAGTGCCGTGGATGGCCCTTCCGTAGGATGACGGAAGAGGATCCTCGGTAGTGTATTGTTGTGGTGAGTAGAGGACTCGTGTTCGTAATAACATCTTGCAATCCGTTGAGAGTTGTAGTATAGGTTAGCCAAGAGTCAAAGCTGGCTTTCTGCTATAAACTCCACCGCCCCCTGTTGATAATGTTGCACGTATGATAGGTTCTGTGGTAAGACTTGCTGAGTACCTTTGTACTCATGTTTGCTTAATAACTGTTGCAGAGGAGAACCCTGCCCCTGCTGATGGGTTCTACATAGACGTTGACGTCGACGAGTAGCTTGACACCCAGACGGAGATCTGGAGCTTGTGAAGGGCCTTGTAGATAGTCAGGTTACACCAAGCTTGTTTTATTTGCTAAGTTGTCTGTACTCAGACATGTAGCTTCCGCTTGTGCTTGTATGACTGTATGACTTGAGTGTTGGGTCATGTGACCCCTACCTGTATGGATATGTTATGTATGGCTCTTGGAGCCTCTTAAATAAAGTACTTTGAGTCATAGAGTTCTGTTGTGATGCAATGTTGTATTTGCACATATTGAGCATATTGTGTGTATGGTTGAAATGCTTGGTATGTGTGGGATCCGACACCTAGTTGTTTTCCTTTGGTAGCCTACCTTACAGGGAAATGCCTCCCAGTGATTCCAATGAGCCTTGGTAGCTTGCTACTGCTCGGAACACGTAGGCTGGCCGGCATGTGTCCTTCTTCGTTCATGTGTCTGTCCCTTAGGGGAAATGTCACGTGTTGTTCCTTTAAGTCCATGTAGCTTGCTACGACTTGGGTTCATACGTTGATGACCGACACGTTCGTTGCTGGGTCATGGATGCCTGTCTCTGTAATCTGGTGCCACTTTTGGTTTATAACTAGCCATGTCGGCCCGGGTTCTCTGTCATATGGATGCTAGCGACACTGTCATATACGTGTGCCAAAATGCGCAAACGGTCCCGGGCCAGGTAAGGTGGCACCCATGGGGTTACCGTGCGTGAGGCCGCAAAGTGATATGACGTGTTACAGCTAGATCGGTGTGACTTAGGATCGAGGTCCTGACAAAACTTACCGGTGAGAAGAGGTTATTTGACATTAGCTCGCTTGATGAGTGGAGAACCCAGGCTTATGTGAATGCCAAACTGTCTAAAGAAAAAGTTAAAAGATGGCATGATAAAAGGATACAAAAATGTGAGTTTAATGTAAGTGATTATGTTTTGCAATACAACTCTCGTTTAAGATTTTTCACATGAAAACTTCTCTCTAAATGGGAAGGCCCTTACGTTATTGAGGAGGTCTATCATTCTGGTGCCATAAAAATCAACAACTTTGAAGGCAAAAATCCAAAGGTGGTTAACAGTCAAAGAATCAAACATTATATCTCAGGTAATCCCATAAATGTTGAAACTAATGTCATTGAAACCGTAACCCCGGAGGAATACATAAGGGACACTTTCCAGAATGTTTCATACTCCGAAAAGGAAGATGTATGTGGTACGATAAGTAAACCTACTCCAAAACAATTCTAATAGCATTTTTTCTCCGTTTTGGAATATTTAAGAAAATTGAAAAATAAGAAGTAGTCCGAAAGGGACACGAGGCACCCACGAGGGTGGAGGGTGTGCCCTACCCCCTGGGCGCGCCTCCCTACCTCGTGTGCACCTCGTGTGCCCTCCGGACTCCATTTTCTTGCACGATACTTCTTTTAGTCGGAAAAAAATTCATTGTATAGCCTCCCGAAGGTTTTGACCATGGTAGCATGACAAAATTATCTCATTTTGTTTCGAGCTGTTTTTCTGACAGATCTAGATCACCATGACGTCTTCAAGCGCCCCCAAGGACAAGTTTTTCGAGAAGGTCATCAACCCCTAACACGCGGAGGTGCTGCAACACCCTCAAACCATTGAGATACGTGAGGGCGTGCTGCACATCCGCGATGTTGAGAGACCAAGGAGGACCGGAAGCGTGGAGACAAGACTCGAAGCAATGGAGCAACAAGTTTTTAAGTGCCAGGGGATGGTGGAACGCAGACTCAACACCAACCACATGATGATCACGGAGTTCACCAGCAACCACAAGTTGGATGCCAAGAACATTGGGGAGGCCATCTTCAAGCTTCACGAGAAAATAGAGCACATCCAAGCCCAAATCTATGACCCGCAAAACCAAAACTGTGCGTATGAATATAGATTCAAGAGGATGAGTTTGGCTGCAGTTTTGAGGATCACGGAGACTCGATCATCCTTCTACGATGGTGAGCTTATGCCTTGGAAGATGGACGACAAGCCTACATCATCAACAACTCCATCATCACCACCTCCGAAGAAAGAGACATAAACACATGTGCATGGGCACTCCCCTTGGCAACCGCCAAGCTTGGGGGAGGTGCACCGATATCGTATCACCATCACACTACTATCTTTACCGTTTTTCTTAGTTCGATCCTTTTGGTAATATCTTGATCTAGTAGAATAAAGTTTAGTATGATCTAGTTGTGAGCTTTGCTTTATGATCCTTCTATGTATCCGAGTCCGTGAGCTATATAATAAAGATTAGTTTTGAGTCAAGGGCTCGATTATCTTACTATGATCTTGAGGGAATAAAAGAAAGAATAAAAAGAATTAAATAGATCATATTGATCTTATGGAGAGTAATGACTTCACATATAAAGAGTATGATGATTAAAAGTTGTTGGGAGTTGACAAACATAGTTTTGGTCATCGTTGCAATTAATAGGAAGTAATTAAGAAAGAGAGTTCTTCACATATAAATATACTATCTTGGACATCTTGTATGATTGTGAGCACTCATTAAAAATATGATATGCTAAAAACTTGATGTTGGACAAGGAAGACAACGTAATGTGTTATGTTTTCTTATATCCGAAATAAAGTATATTGTCATGGATCATCCAACATGTTGAGCTTGCCTTTCCCCCTCATGCTAGCCAAACTCCTTGCACCAAGTAGAGATACTACTTGTGCTTCCAAATACCCTTAAACCCAGTTTTTCCATGAGAGTCCACCATATCTACCTATGTATTGAGTAAGATCATTCAAGTAAGTTGTCATTGTTGCAAGCAATAAAAATTGCTTCTGAATATGTGTGATCTATTAGTGCGGAGAAAATAAGCTCTATACAATCTTATGATATGGAAGCAATAAAAGCGACGAATTGCATAATAAAGGTCCCTATCACAAGTGGCAATATAAAGTGACATTCTTTTGCACTAAGGTTTTGTACATCCAACCATAAAAGCACATGACAATCTCTGCTTCCCTCTGCGAAGGGACTATCTTTTATTTTTGTCCTATACCTTATACAAGATCATGGTGATCTTCACCTTTCCTTTTTTCATTTTATCCTTTGGCAAGCACATTGTGTTGGAAAGATCTTGACATATATACCTAGTTGGACGTAAGTTATCATAAACTATTATTGTTGACATTACCCTTGAGGTAAATGGTTGGGAGGCAACACTATAAGCCCCTATCTTTCTCTGTTTCTGATTAAAACTCCATACCCATAATTATTGCGTTAGTGTTAGCAATTGTGAAAGACTAAATGATAGTTGAGTATGTGGACTTGCTGAAAAGCTCTTATATTGACTCTTTTCGGCGTTCTCATTGCAATTCCTTCAATGACCGAGATTATAGTTTGTTAGTTTTCAATGAAGTTTCAGATTCATAATTGACATTGTGAATAGATTGTTACTTTGGCATAAGAAATCATATGACAATATATATTTTGCTGTTATAAGAATAATCATGATGCCCTCATGTCCGTATTTTATTTTATCGACACCTCTTCTTTAAACATGTGGACATATTTTTCGATATCTGCTTCCGCTTGAGGACAAGCGAGGCCTAATCTTGGGGGAGTTGATACGTCCATTTTGCAACATGCTTTTATATTGATTTTTATTGCATTAAAGGCTGTTATTACACAATATGTCACAATAATTATGCCTTTTCTCTCTTATTTTACAAGGTTTACATGAAGAGAGAGAATGCCGACAGCTAGAATTCTGGGATGGAAAAGAAGCAAATATTGGAGACCTATTCTGCACAACTCAAAAAGTCCTGAAACTCTACAAAAGTTAGTTTTGGAATATATAAAATATACCAGGGGAAGAAAGCACCAGAGGGGGGCCACCCACCGTCCACAAGGGTGGGGGCGCGCCCTACCCCCTGGGCGCGCCCCCTACCTCGTGGGCCACCTGGAAGCCCCGCGATGCCCATCTTCTGGTATAAGGTGTCTTCTACCCTGGAAAAATCAGAAGTAAGCTTTCGGGAAGAAGCATCGCTGTCTCGAGGTGGAACGTTGGCGGAACCAATCTAGGGCTCCGGCGGAGCTGTTCTGCTAGGGAAACATCCCTCCGGGAGGGGAAAATCGTCACCATCGTCATCCCCATCAATCCTCTCATCGGGAAGGGGTCTATCTCCATCCACATCTTCACCAGCACCATCTCCTCTCAAACCCTAGTTCATCTCTTGTATCCAATCTTTGTCCCAAAACCCCAGATTGGTACCTGTGGGTTGCTAGTAGTGTTGATTACTCCTTGTAGTTGATGCTAGTTGGTTTATCCGGTGGAATATCATACATTAGATCCTTCATGCATATTAATACCCCTCTGATTATGAACATGAATATGATTTTTGAGTAGTTACGTTTGTTCCTGAGGACTTGGGAGAAGTCTTGCTATAAGTAGTCATATGAAGTTGGTATTCGTTCGATATTTTGATGAGATGTATGTTGTCTTTCCTCTAGTGGTGTTATGTGAACATCGACTACATGACACTTCACCATTGTTTGGGCCTAGAGGAAGGCATTGGGAAGTAATAAGTAGATGATGGGTTGCTAGAGTGACAGAAGCTTAAACCCCAGTTTATGCGTTGCTTTTTAAGGGGATGATTTGGATCCATATGTTTCATTCTATGGTTAGGTTTACCTTAATACATCTTTTTTAGTTGTTGATGCTTGCAATAGAGGTTAATCATAAGTGGGATGCTTGTCCAAGGAAGGGCAGCACCCAAGCACCGGTCCACCCAAATACCAAATTATCAAAGTAACGAACGCGAATCATATGAGCGTGATGAAAACTAGCTCGACGATAATTCCCATGTGTCTTCGGGAGCTCTTTACCTTATATAAGAGTTTTTCCAGGCTTGTCCTTTGCTACAAAAAAGGGATTGGGCCATATTGCTGCACCTTATTTACTTTTCTTACTTGTTTCTCGTTACAAATTACCTTATCAGAAAACTATCTGCTACCGATAATTTCAGTGCTTGCAGAGAATACCTTACTAAAAACTACCTATCATTTCCTTCTGCTCCTCATTGGGTTCGACACTCTTACTTATCGAAAGGATGACGATAGATCCTCTATACTTGTGGGTCATGAAGGAGCTTAGTTTTCTAGGCAAATATCCACCTTATGAGGATCAAGTGACGCAAGCCATGACGGCCAAGGCCAGTCGAGCGCAGAGCAACAAGTTTTCTCTTTGGTGCTGAGGAAGCAACCGCAGTCGCGGAGTCCCAAGGAATTAGCCAAAGGTTTACATTCTTGTGCAACATGACCAAGACCGCTAAGACGGCAGGACGGATGTCATCGCCGGGCCCACCACGGTGTCACACTCAGAATCTTTGCACGCGAGGACCACCTTTTGTTAGGATAAGATGTACTTCCTGTCCCCTTTTAAATTGGTCGTTGTGGGATCCCTTCCCGCCTTCATATTCGGAGGAAGAGGACCCAAGCCGCTATAAATATAAGGTAGCCACCACCATAGAAGGGGATCGAGACCCAGAACCCTCACTAGCTGACACTCACCCAAGAACACGCGTCCTGAGGCTGTTCTTCCTCTGTACTAGTTCATCCTCACCACCCGCGAGGCAAATCCACCCCAAAGCAGGAGTAGGATTTTACACCGCAAGGTAGCTCGAACCTAGGTAAACTGTTGAGTCCCTTTCTTTTCCCTTTCATCGAGTTAGGCCATGAGATCGACGAGTTAGTAGGTTGGAGAGGTTGAGATCTTTGCACACGCCCCAAAGTTTGAACCTTTTCTTCGGTCTGCGGAGCCCTCAATCCGACAATATCCAATGTTAGATTAAGGGGGAGAAAGTGTCCATGTTTAAGGGCAGAAAAATCCTTAAAAAATATTGCAAATCTTTAAGTCCTTGGGGACATGTCTATATCTGAAAGTAGTACTCCCTCTATGATACTCACCTGTTACTTGGTAATCTTGTGGTTCTTGAAATACTTCTTGTTTGAAGCCTTCTTGTGTTATTTAACCTTGTTACCTCAAGTTTTCTTCTTCAAGAATCAGCTCAAAGACCACACGGTAACTATATGCATCACACTCATGTGCATGGTGATCTCTTGGCTTTGCACGTATTGTTTGCAAGAGAGAACCATGTATATGAAGATTCATGTCACATCATTTCTGCTCTGATGCATATGGCCAAGATACATGTAACTCATTGCTTACACTGCCATGTTGTGCATTTACATGCTATTAAAATTCTATCATTATATGATTGCTTACTCTGCCATGGGAAGCTCACGCAAGTTACATGATCTTTCAAAGCTTTAGTTACCACTTTGTGAATCATTTACTTGAAGCTTTGATGTATGTTGTCATCAATTACCAAAAAGGGGGAGATTGAAAGCACAAGTGCTCCCTAGGTGATTTTGGTAATTAATGTCAACATGTCTCTTGTTTGACTAATAGTTTTCCCTAGTATATTTCAGGAAAGTTTAATAGTGGCATGCAAAGGGCAAGAGGATGTGGAACCCCTTCAAAAGACTAATGACAAATATTGGTTAAAGCTGAAGACTCTTCATTTCTATTTTAGTGATTCAAGATCACATTGAGTCCATAGGAAAGCTAATACTATTAAAAGGGGATGAGGTGTTGCCTAATGATCTAGTTGCTCAAGTGCTTAGTGATATTGGTACAAAAACCTCAACCACTTTCCCCATCCAAGTATGTCCAAACCCTAATCTCCAAACTTGACTTACTGATATTTCCTACCCGACGCCATCGAGTTCATCTGGCATAGCATTGCCAGAAACCCTAACAAATTGGTCAAACTGATACAGATCTCGGTCTCATCGAGATGGCCTTGCCAAAGTGCTGTGATGACTTGCATTCACTTCGGTCTCATCGAGTTTACGCAATCGGTCTCACCGAGTTGGCTTGGCAGATTCTCTATTGCTTATTGCTTCACTTCGGTCCCACGGAGTTGATTCAATCGGTGCCACCGAGATGATGTTTGCCCTAATCCCTAGCACATCAGTCCCACGGAGTTGTTTCAGTTGGTCCCACAGACATTCCTAATGTTCACAGTTTTGAACTGATCGGTGCCATCGAGTTTTACAGTTCGGTCCCACCGAGATTGGGCAGATGTGTGTAATGGTTGGATTTTGTGTGGAGGCTATATATACCCCTCCACCCCCTCTCCATCAGTGAGAGAGCCATCAGAACGTGCCTACACTTCCACCATTCATTTACTGAGAGAGAACCACCTACTCATGTGTTGAGATCAAGAAATTCCATTCCAACCATTTGAATCTAGATTTCTAGCCTTCCCCAAGTTTCTTTCCACTCAAATTCTTCTTCCACCATATCCAAATCTATGATAAAGAGTTGAGTGTTGGGGAGACTATCATTTGAAGCAAAAGAGCAAGGACTTCGTCATCAACACACCGTCTATTACCTTTTAGAGAATGGTGTCTCCTAGATTGGTTAGGTGTCGCTTGGGAGCCTCCGTCGTGATGTGGAGTTGAACCAAGAAGTTTGTAAGGGCAAGGAGATCGCCTACTTCATGAAGATGTACCCGAGTAAGGCAATTACTTCGTGGACGATGGCCATGGTGGGATAGACAAGGTTGCTTCTTCGTGGACCATTCGTGGGTGGAGCCCTCCGTGGACTAGCCTAGCTATTACCCTTGCTGGGTTGAAGTCTCCATCAACGTGGACGTACGATAGCACCACCTATTGGAACCATGACAAAAATTATGTGTCTCCATTGCATTTGCATATTTCAATCCCCTCCCTTTACATTCATGAAAATTGCATGCTTTACTTTTTGTCGGTGCAACGAACGTCTACATTCGCTCCTTATACTTGTGCATAGGCGCGTGACGAATCACACTTCCAACAATAATGCTGGATGCAAGGCGATCCAGAGAAACCGCTCTACGTGAGGTCAAGGAGAGAATCAAGGTGAGAAATCGCTTTACTTTTTCCGCTCCCTATACCAGTTTCATGAATGCTTGAAATGTATTGTGAATGCTTTAACATGTGGTGAACCGATGCTTGCTAGAACTAAATCGTTATTTCCCCAAAGAGGAAGGGATGATGAAGTACAGAAATGGTAGGTATTTCCCTCAGTGTGATACCTAGGTTATCGAACCAGTAGGAGAATCACACAACACTACATAAACAACACCTGCACACAAATAACAAATACTCGCAACCCGACGTGTAAAAGGGGTTGTCAATCCCTTTCGGGTAACGGTGCGAAAGATTAGCAAACGGACACGAGAGAGTTGTAAATATTGATATATTGAACGCCAAATAAGATAAAGTGTAGCAAGGTATTTTTGTATTTTTGGTTTAATAGATCTGAAAATAAAAGCAAAGGAAAATAGATCGCAAAGGCAAATATAATAAAGAAGAGACCCACGGGCCGTAGGTTTCACTAGTGGTTTCTCTCGAGAAAAATAGCAAACGGTGGGTGAACAAATTACTGTTGGGCAATTGATAGAACTTCAAATAATCACGACGATATCTAGGCAATGATCATTATATAGGCATCACGTCCAAGATTAGTAGACCGAGTCCTGCCTGCATCTACTACTATTACTCCACACATCGACCGCTATCCTGCATGTAGCTAGTGTATCAAGTTCATGAAAAAACAGAGCAATGCAATAAGAACGAGGACATGATGTAGAGAAGATTTATATATGTAGAAATAGACCCCATCTTATTATCCTTAATGCAACGATAAATACATGTCGATCCCGCTTATGTCACTGGGATCAAGCACCGTAAGATCGAACCCATCACAAAGCACCTCTTCCCATTGCAACATAAATAGATCAAGTTGGCCAAACAAAACCGAAATATCGGAGAAGAAAGACGAGAATATAAGCAATCATGCATATAATAGCTCAAAGAAGACTCAAATAACTTTCATCGATAAAAAGATAGATCTGTTCATAAACTCAAAGTTCATTTGACCCCAACAAACACACCACAAAAAGAGTTACATCATATGGATCTCCAGGAGACCATTGTATTGGGAATCAAATGAGAGAGAAGAATACATCTAGCTACTAACTATGGACCCGTAGGTCTACGAGGAACTACTAACGCATCATCGGAGAGGGACCAATGGACATGATGTTCTGGAATATTGGGGTATTTATAGAGAAAAGAGGCGATCGGGGGGGGGGGGGGGGG